>CM038669.1:523577338-524777338 GCA_021605145.1 Aegilops bicornis
CTGTGTTGTTAGAGTCTGTGTATAATATTTGGAGTACGTACTGGATGTATCTCTGGTGAGGGATGTCAGGACGACACTAGCCCCCAGACCTGCTAGCATTTTAGAGCCGTCAAAGTGCATGATCCAATTGGAGTATGCGCCGTACTCTTTAGGGAGTTCGGCTTCTGTCCATTCAGCTTTAAATCGACCAAGACTTGTGACTTAATGGCTCGCCGTGGTTTGTATATTATGTCGAGCGGGAGGAGCTCAATAGCCCATTTAGCAATCTGGCCCATGGCTTCGCGGTTGTTTATTATGTCGTTGAGTGGTACTTCAGAGGCCACCGTAATTGAACACTCTTGAAAGTAGTGTCGCGGTTTCCGGGATGCCATGAAGACCGCGTAAGCTATCTTTTGATAATGTGGGTACCGTGATTTGCATGGAGTGAGGAAAATGGATACATAGTATACCGGCTTTTGGAGCGGGAACTTATATCCGTCCGTCTCTCGTTCAACGATGAGCACTGCGCTTATAACTTGGTGTGTTGCCGCTATATATAACAGCATTGGTTCGCCTACATTGGGCGCGGCCAAGATTGGGTTTGTGGCCAAAACGGCTTTTATTTCCTCTAGTTCGGCCGTGGCCGCATCCGTCCACTCGAAGTGTTCGGTGCATCAGAGAAGGCGATAAAGAGGCAGTGCCTTTTCTCCTAATCGGGAGATGAAGTGGCTTAAGGAAGCCACGCATCCAGTTAGCTTCTGGATTTGCTTGAGGTCAGTTGGGATGTCCAACTGTGACAGAGCTCGGATTTTAGCCGGATTTGCTTTGATTCCTTTGTTGGAGACGATGAAGCCTAAGAGCTTTCCGGCGGGCACGCGAAGACACTTTTTTCCGGGTTGAGCTTAATGTCATATGTTCGGAGATTGTCGAACGTGAGCCTCAAGTCGTCTATTAAGGATTCGACGTGTCTGGTTTTAATGACCACATCGTCTACGTATGCCTCCACTGTTTTGCTGATCTGTGTCTCCAAGCATGTCTGAATCATGCGTTGATAGGTTGCACCGGCGTTTTTTAGCCCGAAAGGCATGGTGTTGAAACAGAAGGGGACGTATGGAGTGATAAATGCCGTTGCATCTTGATCGGACTCTCCCATCTTAATTTGATGGTATCTGGAGTATGCGTCGAGGAAACACAATGAGTTGTTTCCTGCGGTAGCGTCGATAATTTGATCGATGCGAGGGAGGGAAGGGATCCTTGGGCAAGCCTTGTTAAGGTCCTTGAAGTCGACACATAGGCGCCAGATTTGTCCTTGTTTGGTACCATCACCGTGTTTGCTAGCCAGTCCGGATGTTATATTTCTCGGATGAATCCGGCCTCCAGTAACTTGGCTAGCTCTTCTCCCATGGCTTGTCGTTTAGGTTCGGAGAAGTGCCAAAGAGTCTGCTTGACCGGCTTGAACCCCTTTAGAATGTTAAGGCTATGCTCGGCCAGCCTGCGTGGGATTCCTGGCATGTCTGAAGGATGCCAGGCGAAGATGTCCCAATTTTCGCGCAAGAACTCGCGTAGTGCGTCGTCTACTGTGGGGTTTAACTGTGCCCTGATGGATGCTGTTTTTGTAGGGTCCGTTGGATGTACTTGGAATTTGGCTATTTCATCCGCTGGTTTAAAAGAGGTGGACTTTGATCTTTTGTCGAGTATCACGTCGTCCCTGTCCACTATGGAGCACAGCGTGGTTAGTTCCTCGGCCGTGAGGGCATCGGATAACGCCTCGAGGGCCAGTGCGGCTGTTTTATTTTCAGCACGGAGTCCTATATCCGGATCACTAGCTAGAGTGATGATTCCATTGGGCCTGGGCATTTTGAGCTTCATGTACCCGTAATGGGGTATAGCTTGGAAGATCGTGAATGCCTCCTGCCCTAGAAGGGCGTGGTATCTGCTATTGAACGGGGCCACTTGGAATGTGATTTCTTCGGACCTATAATTCTCCGGCGTGCCGAATACCACATCTAGTATGATTTTGCCAAGACATCATGCCTCCCGGCTAGGGATGATTCCTCTGAAGGTTGTGGTGCTTTGCTCAATGCGGCTTCTGTCTATTTCCATTTTTCAAAGAGTCTCCTCGTAGATGAGGTTTAATCCGCTACCGCCGTCCATGAGCACTTTTGTAAGCAGGAAGTTGTCCACAATTGGACTAAGGACCAAGGCGCCTGGTGCTCATGCTGTTCGGAATTTAGGTTAAATCCTTTGGCATTGAAGGTGATAGCTGTGACGCTCCATGGATTTATTTACGCTATTTGGCGGACTTGACAAGAAGGCTGCGGAGTGCTCGCCACGCCTATTATTTGAGGCGAAGATCTCTAAGACTGTCAATACTATATTGTTGTTCTCCATGGGATGGTGCTCGTGGTATTGTTTATGAGGATATCCTCACCGCTCTTGGCCACTGCCGGAGTACCCAACATGCTCTAAGGTTGTGTGTCAGTATGGTATCCGATGTATTGTGAATTTTGCATGGCCCGTTGAGCCACCTCTCCAATACGGTTCCATGCCCTGTAGTGGGCTTTTGTTTCTTTGTAATTGGGTCGGATGACTTATGAAAGTACACCCTTTTAGTTCGTACGGGGGGTTTAGTGAGAGCCGGCGGATCCCAGAATTTTGTCTGGTTTTCAGCGCTTTTCCATCGCATACGATTTCGTACTATGGCCGCCAAGTCAGCGAAGTTTGCTATGTCACGGCGACTTATGGCGTTGAGGATTCCCTTGTCCGTGCAATTTTTGCAAAAGAATAAAATTGCGTCTTCCTCGCGGCAGTCCTTAACCTTGCTCATTGCAAGGAGGAATCTGGCCTAGTAGTGGTGTACTATCTCTTGGGGCTCTTGTCTAATGTGGGAAAGATCGCTTATATATGGGTGGGTGGGTGGATTTAAGTCCGAACCTTGACCCGATCTGAGACCCAGGGGCGGAGGTGTTTCCGATCTTAGAAGTTTGGGCTCCGGGATGTTGCCCAATAGGTCTGGCCCGTTGCCTGATTCTAGGTTCAGGGTCTGGGCCATGTCCTCCCATAGACGGGTATCCGACTCGGAGAGCTCGGGACTCCGGACATAGTTTGTCCTCAAGATAGAGGAAGAATCGCCGGATTGCTCCTCCACCATCGCTATATGATGGGTGACCGGCGGGGATTTAATCTCCCTTTGGTTGGGTTTAAGCCTGATCTGATCATAGTCCATAGCGGCTCCCAAGGCGGCGATGCAATCCAAGAGCTCGTTCAAGGACGAAAGCTGTATTGGATCCAACTGCTCGGCGGATTCCGAGCCAATGTGGATGTTGTTCTTGATGACCCGAGAAGTCATCATCGGTGCAGCGGCCGATCGGGCGGTCATGACGAACCCGCCTAGTCGGAGAGTTTGGCCTATAGCCAGGGCTCCCCCGGAGGTGATGTTGTCATTGGCAACAAGATGAGCCATCAAGCCTTATGATGACGACACAGTGGAACTCTCAATGAAAGCACCAATGTCGGTGTCAAAATCGGCGGATCTCGGGTAGGGGGTCCCCGAATCGCGTCTAAGGTGGATGGTAACAGGAGGCGGGGGACACGATGTTTACCCAGGTTCGGGCCCTCTCGATGGAGGTAATACCCTACTTCCTGCTTGATTGATCTTGATCATATAAGTATTACACGAGCTGATCTACCACGAGATCGTAGAGGCTAAACCCTAGAAGCTAGCCTATGGTATGATTGTTATTGTCCTATGGACTAAACCCTCCAGTTTATATACACACGGGAGGGGGCTAGGGTTACACAGAGTCGGTTACAAGGGAGGATATCTACATATCCGTATTGCCAAGCTTGCCTTCCACGCCAAGGAGAGTCCCATCTGGACATGGGACGAAGTCTTCAATCTTGTATCTTCATAATCCAACTGTCCGGCTGTCCGAGGACCCCCTAATCCAGGACTCCCTCACCTGCCACTATACTGGGTCCCAGCTAGTAGGGGGAGTATTCATTTTTTTGTGCGTAATAGGGGGGCACTTCCTTGCGTGCAAAGATATAGATGGTGGGTCCGAGCTGTCGGCGGTAACATTTTTTTCAAGAAATACAGAGGCCCTTTCGGTGTGTCCCGGATGTCGTCGTGGAGGAATCATTATTTTGTGTGTAATAACGAGGCATTTCCTTGCATGCGGCCTTGAGAGCTCCTGGGTAAACTGCCGTGCTTCGCCTCGATCTGCTCTTCATGCGACCTCCTCCCCCCGCCGAACCAAAAGGGGCTCGGTCCGCCGGTCCCATAGGTGTTCGTGGGTCAGATCAGCTTCCCCGACATCTTTGGCGCGCCAGGTAGGGGCGTCGAGATTGTGTGAACCTGATCCGTCGTCCACACGAGCTAGATCTTCATCATCTTCATCGACATGCCACCGAAGAAGAAGGCTTGGCGGCAGATGTTCCGTCTGCGTCGAACCCACCACCACCGGAGCAAACGGGTGGTGGGGTAGACGCCGGCGGAAGAATGGACGTCGACGGGGGAGCCCACGGTGCTGCCAAGTCCAAGGACAAGGCTGCGCAGACCTCGGCGTCCGTACATGCACCACGCCCGTCTCAGGAGGCGGGACCGACAGCGTCATGTTATTCACAACGCCATACGCTCGTTGGGCCAAGATCGAGCTGGTGGATCTCGGGATGCTCAAGACCAACATGCACGCCAACATGCTGGCACGAGCGAGACGCGGTCGCCTGGACGGGATATTGCTCCTTCTAACATAGTTAGAAGTCCGAGCATATCCCGCTCCTCGTGCCGTTCGCCACTGCCGCCCACCACTCCAGCAGAAGCTTTGGCGAGAGCTCAACTGCTCCTAGATTACCCTCCAACAGCCGACAAGGTCGATGAATGGAGGGCCACCATTCAGAGTCTCATCGGCTTTGCCAACGGCGACGCTCCACGGCAGCTGAGTGCATCGCTGCCGCGGCAGGACTGCCAAACACGAGCCGGTGGCGACGAAACCGGTAGGGGTGCAACCACCATGCATTCTCCGCCCCGAAGGCCAAAATGGCCGACTCGCCTGATCCACCTCGACAGCGACTCCACCGCATCATCGGATCCACGAGCTCGTCGCGATCAGTGCCAAGTTCTTCACGAACGACAGCAAGAAGACGCCGAACTTCGCATCGAAGCGCCGAAGAGAAGCGCGGCGTCAATCCGACCAGCGGCGCTGGCCGTCTGTCGACATTCATGCGCGCCAGAGAACCAGGCGACTTGCCGTCTGTGATAGGTTGCCCTGCGTTCACTCGTGAGCTGCGGCAAGTCCAAAGGGCCCAGAAGAAGAATTTCAAGCCGACGCGTGCAGAAGAAATGACGGCAAGACGCATCCGTTGGAGTTCCTCAGCATCTACACCATCGCGGTGCAAGCTGCCGGGGGGCGAGACGACAAGATCCTGGCCAACTACTTCCCGCTGGTGGGGCGAAGAAGAAGACCAAGTACGGCAAGAGCTCTGATGCCCACTCCGGCAAGCGCACCTCTTCGGAGTGCTGCGCTACCGTCGAGGACGCACCATCGAGCTCCACCGGCAAGTGTAAGAAGACAATGGCAGCTCCACCAGAGACCAAGAAGGTGTCCGCCAAGGAGGTCCCCAAGATCAACACCAAGAGTGCTGAGGAGCGGTCTGCTCCGACAAGCCCTAGGGTTTGTTCCGTTGAAGCAGACGCTCCCGACAAGTTTTGCTCCGGCAAGCTTTCCGGGGAACGTCAAGCTCCGGCCGAGCCGCGGGTTCTTGCCGTAGAAGCGGATGTTCCCGCAGCAGCAGATGTGCCTGTAGTCCTTGTTGTCGAGCCGCAAGCTCCGGCATGGGCACAGCAGATTGTCAGTTTCCTTCAGACAGGAGAACTTCCCGAAGAGCAAGAAGAAGCGGAAAGAGTAGCCCGACAGTCAAGTATGTACCAGTTTGTCGGCAACACACTCTATAGAAGAAGACTCAACGGTGTGAAATTGAAGTGTATTCACCGGGAAGACGGACAAAAGCTGTTGGCAGAGATACATGGAGGCATATGTGGTCACCACATTGGCGCCAGAGCACTTGCCGGCAAAGCGTTCCTAAGAAGGTTTCTTTTGGCCGACAGCCTCCGGGATGCAAATCGCACAAGTAACCAAGTGTGAAGCGTGCCAGTTCCATTCCAAGAAGATACACCAGCCAACTCAAGCTCTCCAGATGATCCCTTTATCCTGGCCATTTTCGGTCTGGGGGCTCGACATCCTCGGCCCCTTTCCCCGAGCTCTACCCTGCGAAACAGAGTTGTTAGCACGATGATAATCATGTGAGGACTTTGATCCTTTTGAGGATTTTGATCCACGTGAGGAATTTGGTCCGTATGAGGACTTGGATCCATATGAAGAATTTGGTCCATATGAAGAATTTGATCTGGGGTTCCTATTCTTCACCGGGTGGTGTCATGAGGACATTCACCGAAGACTTTCAAGGCACTTCTTGGGAACCCAGATTTTCTTCATAGGGGAACCGTTCCTGATTAGTACCAACATATCTAGCAAATACTTCACCATTCTGATTTTGAATAGTTTATAGTTGAGTCAAATGACTCATCAATGAGAATGAGGAAATTCATACGTAAAACCAGATAAGGTAGATGGATCAATCGAGGTCCCTTTGCAGCAACCCATGAGGTTTTGGGATACCGCTCGGGCTTCCAATACGCTCCATCAGCATTGAGTTTCCTCTCAAAGGCAATGCCCTCTTTCCTAGGGTTCCTATTTAGGATCTGCTTTTAAGCACATCACAAAGAGTCTGATGCCCTTTGAGGCTTTTGTACATGCCTGTCATGTACAATTCCTTCAGATCTGCATCGTCAAGGATACTAGCAATGTCCTCGAGATGAGGAATTAGTGATAGCGAGGCAGGTGAAGAATTTGTAACAGTTGAAGCATTTGAACATTCAGGTGAAGAATTAGCAGATTCACGTTCAATGCACTTTAAGCATGGAGGAACAAATTCTTCCTGAGAAGCGCTGATTTGTTGAGCAAGTAATGAATCGCGCTCCTTCTGAAGATCTTCATAACTCACTCTTAGCTTCTCAAGATCTTGCTTTCTTTGAAGAAATTCATAAGAAAGTTTCTCATGATCAGATAAGAGAGTGTTATGATGACCTTGAAGGTTGTCAAGCCTAGAATGAAGTCTCTGAAGATTTTCAGTCAGGGCTTGAGTGCGATCCATTTCTTCACCTAACATATCATCACACTTATCTAGCATGTTTTGAACCTTCTCAAAAGCCCTTTGTTGTTTTATAGCAATCTTAGCAAGTTTAGAGTAGCTGGGCTTGAGATCCTCATCGATTCATTTTCACTAGATTCAGAGGAGGTGAAATTTAGTACCTTAGCACCTTTTGCCATGAAGCAATAGGTGGGAGCGTAGTCATCATCATCCTCATCAGCTTGTCGGTAGTCGGTTTCTTGATGTTGAAGATGGACTTGCTAACAAAAGCGATAGTAAGAGCCGGACTAGCCACACCAGATTCGGATTCTTGGACTCCTCCTCTTCCTCATTTTCCTCAGATTCAGCTTCGAGTCCATTTCCTTGCCAATGAATGCCCGAGCCTTTTTGGAGCTGCTCTTCTTGTGAGAAGAAGGTTTTGAGGATTTTGATGATGAAGATTTTGATGATTTCTTTTTCTTCTTCACGCCATCGTAACTGTAATCCTTGTGTTTCTTCTTTCTTAATTCCTTTTCCCATCGAGGACAATCTTGGATACAAAGTGACTGTGTTTCTTGCATATGTGACAAAGTCTTCTCTTATAGTCACTAGATGAGGAATCACCGCTTCTTGAGGATTTTCCAAAGCGACCACGTCTTGAGAATTTCTGGAATTTCTTCACGGCAAAGTGCTAGCTCCTGGCCAAATTCTTCAGGATCTCCTAGGCTACTACCGTAGTCTTCACTCTCGATTCGGACACAGCCTTGGCCTTCGTGGCACGTGTTTTTCCATAGCCGTAACCATAGAGATCTCTCTTTTCAAAGAAGTCGAACTCGTGAGTATTTAGCCTTTCGAGGATATCAGCAGGATCAAGAGACTTGTAGTCAGCTCGTTCTTGTATCATCAGTGCCAGAGTATCAAATGAGGAATCAAGCGATCTTAGCAATTTCTTCACCACCTCATGGTCGGTGATGTCGTGCACCCAAAGTGCTTGAAGCTCATTTGAGATGTCGGTGAGGCGATCGAAGGTTTGTTGAACATTTTCGTTGTCGAGTCTTTTGAAGCGGTTGAAGAGATTCCAAGAACATCAACTCGAGAGTCACGCTGAGTTGAAACACCTTCATTTACTTTGGACAGCCTGTCCCAGATGAGTTTGGCAGATTCCAAAGCACTCACTCTTCCATACTGACCTTTGCTCAGATGGCCACATATGATATTCTTCGCTTGAGAATCGAGTTGCTTGAATCTCTTCACATCAGCATCATTCAGAGAAGGAGTGACTGAGGAAACACCTTTTGTCACAACATACCAGAGATCGTTGTCAATTGCTTCAAGATGCATTCGCATTTTGTTCTTCCAGTAGGGGTAGTCCGTCCCATCGAAGGTAGGACACCCTGCTGAGACCTTGATCATACCTGCGGTCGACATAACTAAAACTCCTGGTTAAACCAAAATCACACGTAACAATGGAGTACCTTGCTCGATAACAATTGAAAGTGCGTTATATCGACTAGAGGGGGGTGAATAGGCGATTTTTATGAATTCTTCACTGAGGAATTTGCCGGTGAGGAAATTCCTTAGCGAAGAAATACTTGCAGCAGAATAAGTACTCAGAAGTAAGCATAACAGATTACAAGCATAGTCATCATGATGAAATGAAGACAAACACAGAGTACAGAAAGCGTAATCACAGGATAAGACAGGATGAAGACAAAAGCGGTGAAGAAATTGAGCTGAGGAAATTGAGAAAGTCTTGATCAAAGTCTTCAAACACAGATATGAACAAATACTCAACACAAGAATGAGGAAATGAAAGGGTTGAGGAAATAGAACCAGATAGGTTGGTGAAGACAATGATTTGGTAGACCAGTTCCAATCATTGTCTCGGTTATGTACGTCTGGTTGGAGCGGCCGAGTATTTAAACTCGAGGACACACGATCCGGACACCCGATCACCGAAAGCACGCAGCTCAGACACCAAGTCCTCACCGTATTCTCCTTGAACTAAGGTCACACAGACCTCGTCCAATCACTCGTGGTAAGTCTTGAGCGACTTCCAAACCTTCACAGACTTGGTCACTCGGCGATCCACAATTCCTCTTGGATGCTCTAGACCATGACGCCTAACCGTCTGGAAGAAGCACAGTCTTCAAAGGTAACAAGCGTCGGATCCACGCAGGATCAATTTCTTGATGATGCTCAATCACTTTGGGTTTGTTGGGGTTTGGTTTTGGGTTTTTCTCACTTTTGGGTTTTCCTCACTTGATGATTTTCTCTCAAAGTCCTCAGAGGATGGGTTGCTCTCAAATGACAAGTGTCAAGTTCTCTCGAGCAGCCAACCAGCTAGTGGTTGTAGGGGGCGGCTATTTATAGCCTAGGGAGCAGCCCGACATGATAAGACATAAATGCCCTTCATTGATATGACCGTTAGGTGGATAAGATATTTTGGGACAGTGGCGTGCAAGATAAAGAACGGTCGGAAATTTGACTCTCAAATTCCTCGTGGCTATCATGTTCCTCATTTGTGTAGGCAATTCGCCTGGCGAATTCCTAACTCCTCGGTCAGAACAAATTCTCAGTGACGGAAAGAGCTTCGTCTCTCACATCAAGAAATTGACTGAACTGTATGAGATTTCAAAAGCTTCACTCGAAGGGATTGGTAGGTGTAGGATTTTGAGTTGAGCATCAAATGGAAATTTTTCCTTAGTATTTCCTCGACCCCCTTTAACAAAGACGGTGTTTCCTATGACTCAAGAAAGAGAAAATGAAACTACGAAAACAAAAGTCTTCACGCTTCATGTTCCTCAAATGAATACCAAGTCTTCAAGGTCACACCAATTTCTTCACTTTCAAAGTCTTCGTAAAGTCTTCGTAATATCAAAGTCTTCGATGAAGAACTTCATTTTTAGGGGTCGACTTTCTCTGTAAATATCAAACTCCTCATAGACTTATAGACCTGTGTACACTCACAAACACATTAGTTACTTAACCTATAAGTCTTCAATACACCAAAATCACTAAGGGGCACAAGATGCACTTACAATCTCCCCCTTTTTGGTGATTGATGACAATATGGGTTAAGTTTTCAACCGGGATAAACATATGAATTGTAAATACTGATAATGAGGAATTTGATTGCAAGATATAGTAGAACTCCCACGAAGATGTGCATAGTGAGGAATTTGCTTTTGAGGCAATGCACATTTGAAGAATTGAATCATGGAGATCTCCCCTATATCTTGTAATTCATACGCATTTGACATATAATATGAAGAATTTGAAATGCATGATGAAATATGGTGCTTGATGAAATTCAGCATGAGGAATTATAGCACATAAATTATCGAGCACAAGTAGATTTGCTATGAAGCATAGTGCAAAATCATAATGCATCAAAAGTATCAAAGCACCATAGGGTTTAAGATTACAACTCGATCCAATAAAAGTTTCGTAAGAACGAGAGTTGTAACTTAAAAAATTACTGTATATAGGCAATAAACTAGACCCGCTTGAAGACTAACTCAAATTTCTCCCCTTTGTCATCGAATGACCAAAAGGATCGAACCGAGGACTAACGCTCTTGAAGAATTTCAAGTTGAAGACGGAGCCAAAGATTGTCGGGTTGATTGTTGAAGTAGGACCAGCCGCGGTGTCTTCCAAGTCTTCATTTTCATCGATGTCGCAAGATGAAGAATAGGAGCTGGCCACCAAGGAAGGAACTTTGACCTTCTTGAATTTCTTCTGAGGAGGTGCAGACCAGTCAAATTCTTCCTTGAGACCCATTGAAGTCAGTTCTTCTTCACTGTAGACATGTGAAAGAACAGCCCAGGTGCGCTTGAAGGTTTCATGAAGGTAGTAGTGGTTTTTCTTCACTACATTGTGTGTTGAGGTCATGTTGTGAAGAATTGAACCAAACTGACGCTTGACCCATTTATGATTGCGATCAACCTTTCCGATGAAGACCGAGGAGTAACTCACGATCAGTCATCACCACAGGTGCGATGGCTTGAGGACTTTGCTTGGTGAGGTATTTAATTTGAGTCATGTGTGGCGTAGTCATCATTGGTGGAGTAGGAAGCTGCTTTGGCTTGTCCATCCAATGGACGAATGCCTTCATCGATCACAGCAAAGGGCCTTGCCCTTGTCATCATCTCGAGGTAAATGTCCATTTGAGGACTTCAATCGGGGCAAGTAGCTGCGGTGGTTCAAAGTATCAGCTTTGTAATTGAGTGAAGACCTTGTTCGATGAATCTCATAATCCAAGGCGCATAAGGCTTCAAATTTCAAATGGTGACATAGCAATGTTTGCCGGAGTCCTCATGAAGAAATCATGGAAGTTGACGGGAACGCCATGGATGATGTTGAAAAGCATATTCTTCATGATGCGAACGACTTCTTCATCATTCGAGTCGTGACCTTTGATTGGACTCATTGTCTTTGTCAGAATACGATAGACTGTCCGAGGCACATATAATAATTCCTTGACGAGGAATTTTGTTCTTGGGGCCTGCCTTGGCTTCAAAGGCTTCATCAAGACTTGCATATAGTGATTTGTAAGTTACGGTTCGTCATAGATACGACGTGCACCATCAAGTGGAGGATCGAGTGGTAGGGCACGAAGCAATTCGATTCTTTGGTGCCTTGTAGTGAGTATTTTCGGTCATCCAATCTAAGACCCATGAGTTCACGTCTTCAGCGTCTCCGGTGATGTGCAGTGTTGCATAAAACTGAAGAATTAGCTCTTCATTCCAGTCACAGATATCAGTGCAGAAATTTAGAAGTCCTGCGTCGTGAAGAACACTGAGGACCTGCTCAAAGCTCGGCGGTGACTCCATATCCACATGAGGAATATGAGCATGATCAAGATTTTATCCTTGTTGAAGAGCACCGAGGAATAGAAGTTGGCTTGGTGGCAGTCCGTAAGCGCCTCTTCCTAATCCAAGCAGAATCATAAGGATTATATTCGATGAAGAATACGTGCTCGGCAAAGAAATCTTCAGCCTTGAACTTTTGCTTGGTTGAGAACGGATTCTTTTGCTTGGGCGAGAGGGTGTCGGTGAGTTGCATCACCACCTCGTGAATCGTAAGTTCAGGTTCTTCAGTGAGGAATTTCTTGTTCCTCAACAGTGCGATCGAGGATTAGCAGCAGCAGCAGTTTCATCAGCACTAGTGGCTGGAATTTCTTCATGCACAGAACCAGTGGGTTGATTTTCTTCAGAGTCGATTCAGACTGTTTGTGTAGGGGACTGAGGAATCTATTGGAGCAGGGTGAAGAGAGGAGTATTGGGATGCTGACTTTCCCAAAAGTCATCATTGATAACTGGTGTGGTGCATCCAATATCCACATCTTCATCTTCAATTTCCTCGGCCACCCTGAGGAATTTCATAGTCCGATGAGGGAATAAGCGGGGTTGAAGGGATGGCATCCACTTCAATTTCTTCATCAAGTTGCTCGACGAAGCAGCAGATCGATGTTCTTCATCGGATCCGATTGGGATCTCATAGTCTTCTCCAAAAGGAACAAGTTCCTTTGATGGTATGGAGGAAATTGGAACAGCATCAATTGGATTTTCGAATGAGCTGGTCATTGGCTTCATTTTCTTCACGGTAGAAGAATCTGACGCGGCTGATGCTTTCCTTTTCTTCACAGCAGCTCGTTCTGCAGCCTTGGTTTTCTTCACATCAAAAGCAGATGGAAGAATTGGAGTTGGAGTTGGCGCAGGAGGAGCTGAGGAATTTGGTTCAGTTTCTTCAGGAGCAACTGATGCAGTTCCCCTGTCTTGAGCAATTTCTTCAGGCGCACCACTAGTAGGTGCCCTGGCAATTTCTTCAGCGGCTGGAATGGGATCATCAGCCCTAGAATCAACATTTTCATCAGCAGGCTGAACGTCATCGTGGTCTTGGCATTTTCTTCAAGAGGGTGAGCCGAGGCTTCACTGAGGAATTTCATGTTGCATTGGGACAGCAACATTTGTGAGTTTCTTCGTCGGGTTGATTTAATCGACCTTGG
This sequence comes from Aegilops bicornis, assembly GCA_021605145.1. NCBI lineage: Eukaryota > Viridiplantae > Streptophyta > Magnoliopsida > Poales > Poaceae > Aegilops > Aegilops bicornis. Next base: position 523,590,516 of record CM038669.1, read on the forward strand.
CTCCTTGCCAATCAGCATTGTATGAATCGAAGTTTTTCTTTGAGGTTTTGAGTTTCATCTGAATCTGAGAAGCTCCTCGGTGTCATCTTGACAACGCTTTTCTTCGTGAACTTCTCCTTCTGTATTGAGCCTTTTGATTTCCCTCGCCTTTTCATACTTCCATTTTTCTTCAGCTATGAAGTGAGTCAACATATGACTTTGTCCAGGTGTCAAATGAAGGTCAGGCAGAGGGGTATTGGGATCATTGTGCGGAGATCAATAAAGTCGAGGACTTTCTTCGGTCCAATAGCGATTGGCAGATGTACCTTTGGCTCTAGCGGCCCTTACTTGACGGTCTCTGATGATTTCCATGAGTTCTTCATCAGATGCCTCATCATCGATGGCACATGGAATGCAACCATTTTCTTCGTTGGGCTGGGCCGAGGACCTCGTCCAGCTGTTGCTTTGGTCTTCAGCTGAGTCGGACCAGTTGAAGAAATGGGAGCTGCTGAGGAACTTGCAGAGACGCCTGAGGCAATTGAAAAGCCAGCAGTCCTTTGACATGTAGCTAGGTGCACAGGAACTAAAGGTTTTGACGGAGCTGTTGAGGACTTTGGTGGAGCAGCAGCAGTTTGAGGAATTTGCTTGGAAGGTGTCTTTGAGGAACTTGGCCGTGAGGGCGCAGATGATGAAGCACTTGGCTTATGAGCAGGCTTCTTTTGCATTGATTTCCTCGGTTTGACCGAGACCTCTATGGCGATAGCAATGGCAGAATCCTCATTGAATTTCTTCTTGCCTCCTTTGCTTGCTTTGCCAATTTTGCTTGGCGTTTAGCCCATTCATCATGAAAGTCCTCACCTCGTTTGATGCTTGTGGGATCAGCTATTTGGCCAGGTGCCAAAGGAGCTCTTGGGCATGGAGGATTAAGAGCGAATTTCTTCATGTACTTAGGAGTTACATATCTATATTCCCTCCATTCCCGTGCCCATCTCCGCTCAATCTTCCGAATACGCACCTTGCGTTGATTTTTGCTTTCTTCATCCGGTGTGCGATGAGTCGACATATATTTCCTCGTGGATTTCAAACGCAGTCATAACCTCGTGTTTCTTTCCTCCCTTCGTGGCTTCTTACCATCTGCCATTTTCTTGATTGAGGAAATTGAACAATTGAGTTCTCTGAAGAAGTGTGCAGTTTTTCTTCGAGGAACGCTGCAAATGAGTTAAGTTGATGAGAACCTAGGGATTCAGCAATGACATTTGTACCGTGAACAGAGTATAGGTGCGAGGAATTTGGAGAGGTCATATGCGTTCTCGTAAGATTTTTAAAAAAGTTTTGAGGATTTGACCAGATGAGCCTTGAAGAATTTTACTAAGCGTTCTTTGTTTTAGGTTCCAGAGTTGTATAGATCGAGGATCCACACAATTGAGGAATCTTGAAGAAAATCATAGCTTAGAGAAACGAGTCAAGAGATTTGAGGTGTCCATATGTGTGAAGATTTGAGGAATAAACACCTTTGAAGAATTTGAAGAAAATTTGAGAATCAAAGCGAGTAATAAGAGTAACTTTTAATTACCCGAAGTGAAGAACACGACGAACTGAGAAGAACAGTTGGGAAGTTCGTCTGCTCAGATCTTCCACGCCCTAACTTGGCTGAGGAAGACAGCTACGGCGACGGCGGAGTGAAGATTTCATGATCGGTAGCGAAATCGTCGGCGACGAGGTCAAGCGATGAAGCTTTTCCTCACCGGCTGACGATGGAGTAAGCGGCGCTTAGGGTTTGAGGAACTCGGCGGGAGAGAGAGGTCGAGCAGAGTAAAAGAGTGAGGAAGGGAGAGGCATATTTATAGACGCGGTGAAAAGCGGGTCGCTCAAGATTTAGGGCGAACATGCCCCGACCATTTCCCTTCTCACGACATGTGTCACCCACGTCTTGTGTAGTGGAGATGCGTGTAACGATCGTGGGTGAATAAAGTAATGCATCGTGGGATGCGGAACGGTTTGAGCGGCAAAAGCGAAGGTTTGGATAAGATTCGTTTTAAAGTTCCGTTCATAATTTCTTCAAATCAAGGACACGGTGAAGATTTTGAACGAGTTTCAAAGTAGAACGCATACATGAAGAATTTGTGAATGGATTGGGTTGGGTATAGCATAGAGGGGGAAGGGTCCGATCACATTCACTTAGCATAAAAAGCGACTTGAGGAAATAGCCATAAGTGAATGCTGTAGAGGACATAAACCCATATATATATATATATATATAGCCAAAGAAGAAAGACGACGGAAATAGTGAAGATTTTGCAAAGTTGAAGAATTTGAAAAACTGAAGAATTTCAAAACTGAGGAAAAACTCAAATTGAAGATTTCAACTTTGGTGGTGGCGTGACCCACCATATAAGAATGATGATTTCAGACACCGCGTACAATTGTCGTAGGGTTCTGAGAATCAATTTCTTCATTAATTTCTTCACACTTAGAGTGTTATTCTTCATTGATTGAAGAAAATCGTTTCTTCATGTGTTGCACATCTAAGTCATCAATTTTGCATAAGTGTTAGGATGTGTGTCCTTTTCAAAGAACATTCAAGATTCTAAGATATTTAGCTCACACCGCAACTTGCTAAATTTCTTCTCATCCAAGGGCTTAGTGAAGATATCAGCTAGTTGTTCTTCAGTCTTCACGTGCTCCATGGAGATGTCGCCTTCAACACATGATCACGAAGAAAATGATGACGAATTTGAATGTGCTTTGTCTTCGAAAGTGCTGAACTGGGTTGTGAGCAATCTTGATGGCACTCTCATTGTCACAATAGAGAGGCACATTATTCACGTTGATGTCGTAGTCCTTGAGGGTTTGCTTTATCCATAGCAATTGAGCACAACACGAGCCAGCAGCAATGTATTCAGCTTCCGATGAAGCGGTGATACGCAGTTCTGTTTCTTCGAGGACCAACAGACCAAAGATCGTCCGAGGAAATGACAAGTACCAGATGTTGAATTGCGGTCCACACGATCACCAACATAGTCATAGTCAGAATATCCAATGAGATCAAAAGTAGAGCCCTTGGGGTACCATAATCCAAGTGTTGGTGTGTGAGCTAGATATCGAAGAATATGCTTCACAGCCTTATGGTGTGATTCCTTCGGTGTAGCTTGAAATCGGGCACACATGCAAACACTAAGCATTATATTTGGCCTAGATGCACATAAGTACAATAAGGAACCAATCATGGAGCTGTATACCTTGTGATCGAAGTCAATACCATTTTCATCGATTGCATAGATGGCCATTTGTGGGCATAGGAATTTTGACACCTTTGCAGTCTTGCATGCCGAATTTCTTCAGGACATCTTCGAGGTATTTCTCCTGAGATATGAATATGCCATTGTGTTGTTGACGAATTTGAAGACCTAAGAAGAATTTCAACTCTGCCATCATAGACATTTGATATTCTTCACTCATCATGTAGGCAAATTCATCACTATAGCGTTGGTCAAGACAAAGCCAAAGATAATATCATCAACATATATTTGGCACACAAAAGTTCACCATCATAAGATTTAGTAAAGAGAGTAGGATCGAGTGAACCGGTGTGAAGCCATTCTTCACGAAGAATTCCTTCAATGTATCATACCACGCGAGGGGCTTGCTTGAGGCCATAGAGAGCCTTATTGAGTCTCAAGACTTTGTCAGATTCTTTGGATCTTCAAAACACGGGGGTGAGCAACATATACTTCTTCCTCAAGCTTACCATTGAGGAATGCACTTTTCACATCCATTTGATATAAAGTGATATTGTGATGGTTAGCATAGGCGAGTAATATGCGAATAGACTCAAGTCTAGCGACAGTGCAAAAGTTTCATCGAAGTCAATTCCTTCAACCTGCGTGTAGCCTTGAGCTACTAGTCGTGCCTTATTCCTCACCACAAGACCATTTTCATCTTGCTTGTTGCGATAGATCCACTTTGTGCCAATGATATTATGCTTGCGAGGATCTGGACGTTTGACCGGTTCGAGACATTGTTGAGCTCGAACTGATGTAATTCTTCTTGCATGGCCTGAATCCACTCGGCTCCGTAAATGCTTCATCTACCTTAGAGGGCTCTGTGATAGAGACAAAAGCATAGTGCCCACAAAAGTTAGATAAATGTGAAGCTTTTGAGCGTGTGAGAGGACACTGGCGCTTCAATGTCATCGATGATCTTGTCAACTTGCACTTCTTTTGCAACGCGAGGATGAGCTGGTTGTCGCCGAGGAATTTGATCATTTTCCTCAAAGACCATTTTCTTCAAAGATTATCTTCAGTGCATCATCTCGACGTTTTTTCACGTCTGAGGAATGAATTCTTCAAAGAGTTTCTTCAAGATGGGAATGACATCCTCAGTTGCCTTGAACCTGATAGAATCCTCAGGTGTTGGTTCGTCTAACACAAAAGGTAGGTGCTCTCTTTGCGAGCCATTAGTTTCATCGAACCGCACATCTACAGTGTCAACAATCTTGTGAAGAGCGATGTTGAAGACTCTGTAGGTGTGCGAGTCCTTTCCGTAACCAAGCATAAAACCTTCATGTGCTTTCGGTGCAAATTTAGAGTTGTGGTGAGGATCTCTAATCCAGCATTTAGCACCAAAGACTTTGAAATAACTTACATTAGGTTTCTTGTCAGTGAGGAGTTCATAGGCAGTCTTCTTGAAGAATTTGTGAAGATATACTCTGTTGATGATGTGGCACGCGATGTCAATTGCTTCAATCCAGAAACGACTAGGCGTTTTGTATTCATCAAGCATAGTGCGAGCCATCTCAACAAGAGTTCTGTTCTTGCGCTCCACGATGCCATTTTCTTTGAGGAGTATAAGGAGCGGATAACTCATGAGTGATACCAAGTTCATCAAGATAGTCATTAAGACCGAATTCTTGAACTCAGTTCCATTGTCACTCTGATGTGCTTGATCTTCACACCAAAGTTAGTTGAAGCCCTCGAGGAAAATCGTTTGAAGACTTCCTGCACTTGATTTTTGTAAGTAACAATGTGTACCCATGTGTAACGAGAGTAATCATCAACAATAACAAAGCCATATAGTGATGCTTCATTAACGGCAGCTGAATAATGATTGGGACCAAAGAGGTCCATGTGAAGCAATTCAAGGGCGAGTAGTGGTCATGATAGTCTTTCTTTGGATGCTTGGCCTTGGTCATTTTTCCAGCTTCACAGTTCGCATAGTTGATCCTTGAGGAATTTGACATTCTCAATGCCAATGACATGCTTCTTCTTCGCAAGCGCAGTGCAAATTCCTCATGCCTGCGTGACCAAGTCGCCGATGCCATAGCCGATATACGAAGCTTTTGCAAGTAGGCACCACGGCTGGTTGTGGTCTGTAGAGAAGTCAACAATATACAAGTCTCCTCTCCTAAAGCCTTCAAGACTTTGGAATTGTCACTTCCATAATCACAACACAATGATACTTGCCAAAGATAACAACAATATCAAGATCACAAAGCATTGAGATCGACATGAGGTTATATCCTAAAGACTCAACAAGCATGACTTTGTCCATGTGCATGTCCTTAGAGATAGCAACCTTACCAAGTCCCAATACCTGACTTTTGCCTTTGTCAAGAAGATGATATGCTTCGGATGTGACGGTGATAAGATAGCATCCATCAATAGATTCTTGTCACCGGTCATGTGATTTGTACATCCACTATCGAGAACCCACTCGGTGGCTTTGGGTTGATCATCCTGCAGATGAATTAGTACAACTTACGATCTCATATACTTCATCGGTGAAGAATATGATATCAAGTTCATTAGATGAATTTCATCAACAAGATACGTATAAGCGAGAGGAGGACGTGTGAAATGAAAGTTCATTTCATCATGATTAGCTGCAAGGCCCTTTCGTGCATTTTGTCGTGCCCCGGCTAATTCTTCAGACGTTTAGGCACGCCCGAGACCTGACCTGCAGAAGAGATTAGTTCTTTTCTTCACCACCCACATCTGAAGGGGTGGCAAAGAGTTCATCATTCTGCGAGCACCATACGAGAATGGTGGCATAGAGGCCAAACCCTTTCGTTTCACATAAGAGGGTTAGGGTAAGCATATGAATAAGCGGAGAAATTCTTCGAGGACTTATGAACATATTGGTTTGAAGAATAATGCAAATATTCATAGCCCTTAGCTCTACCCTCGAAATGTAGTTGTTAGCACGATGATAATCATGTGAGGACTTTGATCCTTTTGAGGATTTTGATCCACGTGAGGAATTTGGTCCGTATGAGGACTTGGATCCATATGAAGAATTTGGTCCATATGAAGAATTTGATCTGGGGTTCCTATTCTTCACTGGTGGTGTCATGAGGACATTCACCAAGACTTTCAAGGCACTTCTTGGGAACCCAGATTTTCTTCATAGGGGAACCGTTCTGCAGTTAGTACCAACATATCTAGCAAATACTTCACCATTCTGATTTTTGAACAGTTTATAGTTGGAGTCAAATGACTCATCGCCAGAATGAGGAAATTCGCACGTAAAACCGTGATAAGGTAGATGGATCAATCGAGGTCCCTTTGCAGCAACCCATGAGGTTTTGGGATACTGCTCAGGCTTCTAATACGTTCCATCAGCATTGAGTTTCCTCTCAAAGGCAATGCCCTCTTTCCTAGGGTTCCTATTTAGGATCTGCTTTTTAAGCACATCACAAAGAGTCTGATGCCCTTTGAGGCTTTTGTACATGCCTGTCATGTACAATTCCTTCAATCTGCATCGTCAAGGATACTAGCAATGTCCTCGGATGAGGAATTAGTGATAGCAGAGGCAAGTGAAGAATTTGTAACAGTTGAAGCATTTGAACATTCAGTGAAGAATTAGCGCTTCACGTTCAATGCACTTTAAGCATGGAGGAACAAATTCTTCTTGAGAAGCGCTGATTTGTTGAGCAAGTAATGAATCACGCTCCTTCTGAAGATCTTCATAACTCACTCTTAGCTTCTCAAGATCTTGATTTCTTTGAAGAAATTCATAAGAAAGTTTCTCATGATCAGATAAGAGAGTGTTATGATGACCTTGAAGGTTGTCAAGCCTAGGATCAAGTCTCTGAAGATTTTCGATCGGGGCTTGAGTGCGATCCATTTCTTCACCTAACATATCATCACTCTTATCTAGCATGTTTTGAACCTTCTCAAAAGCCCTTTGTTGTTTTATAGCAATCTTAGCAAGTTTAGAGTAGCTGGGCTTGAGATCCTCATCGATTCATTTTCACTAGATTCAGAGGAGGTGAAATTTAGTACCTTAGCACCTTTTGCCATGAAGCAATAGGTGGGAGCGTAGTCATCATCATCCTCATCGGGCTTGTCGGTGAGTCGGTTTCTTGAGTGTTGAAGATGGACTTGCTAACAAAAGCGATAGCAAGAGCCGGACTAGCCACACCAGATTTGGATTCTTCGGACTCCTCCTCTTCCTCATTTTCCTCAGATTCAGCTTCGAGTCCATTTCCTTGCCAATGAATGCCCGAGCCTTTTTGGAGCTGCTCTTCTTGTGAGAAGAAGGTTTTGAGGATTTTGATGATGAAGATTTTGATGATTTATTTTTCTTCTTCACGCCATCGTAACTGTAATCCTTGTGTTTCTTCTTTCTTAATTCCTTTTCCCACCGAGGACAATCTTGGATATAGTGACCAGGTTTCTTGCATTTGTGACAAAGTCTTCTCTTATAGTCACTAGATGAGGAATCACCGCTTCTTGAGGATTTTCCAAAGCGACCACGTCTTGAGAATTTCTGGAATTTCTTCACGAGCGTTGCTAGCTCCTCGCCAAATTCTTCAGGATCTCCTAGGCTACTACCGAGTCTTCACTCTCGGATTCGGACACAGCCTTGGCCTTGAGGGCACGTGTTTTCCATAGCCGTAACCATAGAGATCTCTCTTTTCAAAGAAGTCGAACTCGTGAGTATTTAGCCTTCGAGGATATCGGCAGGATCAAGAGACTTGTAGTCATTTCGTTCTTGTATCATCGGTGCGAGTATCAAATGAGGAATCAAGCGATCTTAGCAATTTCTTCACCACCTCATGGTCGGTGATGTCAAGTGGCACCAGTGCTTGAAGCTCATTTGAGATGTCGGTGAGGCGATCGAAGGTTTGTTGAACATTTTCGTTGTCGAGTCTTTTGAAGCGGTTGAAGAGATTCGAAGAACATCAACTCGAGAGTCACGCTTGAGTTGAAACACCTTCATTTACTTTGGACAGCCTGTCCCGGATGAGTTTGGCAGATTCCAAAGCACTCACTCTTCCATCTTGACCTTTGCTCGAGATGGCCACATATGATATTCTTCGCTTGAGAATCGAGTTGCTTGAATCTCTTCACATCAAGATCATTCGGAGAAGGAGTGGTGAGGAAACACCTTTTGTCACAACATACCGTAGATCGTTGTCAATTGCTTCAAGATGCATTCGCATTTTGTTCTTCCAAGAGGGGTAGTCCGTCCCATCAAGGTAGGACACCCTGCTGAGACCTTGATCATACCTGCGGTCGACATAACTAAAACTCGGTGGTTAAACCAAAATCACACGTAACAAGGAGTACCTTGCTCGATACCAATTGAAAGTGCGTTATATCGACTAGAGGGGGGTGAATAGGCGATTTTATGAATTCTTCACCGAGGAATTTGCGGTGAGGAAATTCCTTAGCGAAGAAATACTTGCAGAATAAGTACTCGTAAGTAAGCATAACAGATTACAAGCATAGTCATCATGATGAAATGAAGACAAACACAGAGTCTGTAAAGCGTAATCACGAGGATAACACAGATGAAGACAAAGCGGTCAAGAAATTGAGCCGAGGAAATTGAGAAAGCCTTCACCAAAGTCTTCAAACACGGATATGAACAAATACTCAACACAAGAATGAGGAAATGAAAGGGTTGAGGAAATAGAACCAGATAGGTTGGTGAAGACAATGATTTGGTAGACCAGTTCAATCTGCTGTCTCGGTTATGCGTCTGGTTGGAGCGGCCGAGTATTTAAACTCGAGGACACATTCCGGACACCCGATCCGAGCACGCAGCTCGGGACACCAAGTCCTCATCGTATTCTCCTTGAACTAAGATCACACAGACCTCGTCCAATCACTCGTGGTAAGTCTTGAGCGACTTCCAAACCTTCACAGACTTGGTCACTCGGCGATCCACAATTCCTCTTGGATGCTCTAGACCATGACGCCTAACCGTCTGGAAGAAGCACGATCTTCAAAGGTAATAAGCGTCGGATCCATGCAGATCAATTTCTTGATGATGCTCAATCACTTTGGGTTTGTTGGGGTTTGGTTTTTGGGTTTTTCCTCACTTTTGGGTTTTCCTCACTTGATGATTTTCTCTCAAAGTCCTCGAGAGGATGGGTTGCTCTCAAATGACAAGTGTCAAGTTCTCTCGGAGCAGCCAACCAGCTAGTGGTTGTAGGGGCGGCTATTTATAGCCTAGGGAGCAGCCCGACATGATAAGACATAAATGCCCTTCAATGATATGACCGTTAGGTGGATAAGATATTTTGGGACAGTGGCCAAGAAGACAAGAACGGTCGGAAATTTGACTCTCAAATTCCTCGGGGCTATCATGTTCCTCCTTTGTGTAGGCAATTCATGGCGAATTCCTAACTCCTCGATCGAGAACAAATTCCTCAAACACTGTAAGAGCTTCGTCTACATCAAGAAATTGACTGAATCGTATGAGATTTCCAAAAGCTTCACTCGAAGGGATTGGTAGGTGTAGGATTTTGAGTTGAGCATCAAATGGAAATTTTTCCTTAGTATTTCCTCGACCCCCTTTAACAAAGACGGTGTTTCCTATGACTCAAGAAAGAGAAAAGCGAAAGCAGCGAAAACAAAAGTCTTCACGCTTCATGTTCCTCAAATGAATACCAAGTCTTCAAGGTCACACCAATTTCTTCACTTTCAAAGTCTTGAAAGTCTTCGTAATATCAAAGTCTTCAGATGAAGAACTTCATTTTTAGGGTCGACTTTCTCTGTAAATATCAAACTCCTCATAGACTTATAGACCTGTGTACACTCACAAACACATTAGTTACTTAACCTATAAGTCTTCAATACACCAAAATCACTAAGGGCACTAGATGCACTTACATCGGATTTAAGCCAAATCGAGCCATCGCCGACACCTTTCGCTCTAGTCTATGGAGCAGAGGCAGTTCTCCCCACGGAACTCAGATATACGGATCACCTCAAGTGCTCGCTTATGATGAGCTTGAGCAAGAGCGATTGCGACAAGATGACGCTGCTCCTTGAGGAGGATCGTCTTCATCTGCATTGCACGAGCTGCTCGATACCGACAAGCTTTTTGCGCCGCTACCATAGCCGCAGTTAATGCCGAAGTCTCGGGGAAGGCGACCTTGTTCTTCGGCGCGTTCAGTCCGCCAAGAATTCCAACAAGTTGACGCCAAAGTCGGAAGGCCCTTATCGGGTGAAACGAGTCACTAGGCCTGGCGCTGTCCGCCTTGAGACCGAAGATGGCATTCCAGTGAGCAACTCCTGGAACATTGAGCATCTTCGTAAGTTTTACCCGTAGGGCGCGGTTGCCGGAACCTGTTCCGGCAACCACCTTTTGTACAAGTCTTGCCGATGTTGCATGTAATCCTTTGTACAAAGCCGGGCGCAGACCCCGTGCATAGGTAAAGTTCATGTGCTTCGCACATCTTGTCAATTTCATGCTTTCTACTTCTATTTTGCATGCGTTATCTGACACTTTGTGCAGCACCTACCCCCGGTAAGCAATAACGAGCCATAAGGCTCCATATATTTATTTTCTCTTCTTTCTCTTTCTCAAAGAAAGGAAGGTTCCCTCGCCCACAAGTTTGCCGGGGAAAGGAGAAGATAATGGTGTGGACCAAGCGTCACTCAAGGAAGTCTAAGCGTTACCGAAGCAAACGACAGAAAAGCTAAGTTGCTAAAGTTTGAGCAATCAGTTTTAAAATTTTTAAGTTATCTTCCTCGAACGACCGTACTTTGTATGGAAAACCTGTCTTGCGCGGAGGAACCAACTCGTAGCTATTTTGCGCCCTTACTTTGTTTCGAGTCCGCTCAACAACTTAAGTGAGCTGCGACTAGTTGCGACAAGGTTTCTTGTCGGTAGCGGCACCGCCAGAGGTCTTGACGTCCACTTTTCGGCGCTCATGGCCAGTGCTCATGTGACAAGTTCCCTAAAAGCGTAGGGCAAAAACATACAAAGGAAGGAATCAAGTAAAGGAAATAACATAGCAATCACTACCCGAAATAGAGTTATATTACAAGATAACTTGTCGCAGCTCTAATAGACAGTTCTCATAACATGACCAGCAGCGGCAAGAAGAAAAGAAAACGAGCGGCCTAATCTACGCGATCGCCATCAACCCTCTTGATCCCGCTCACCCTGTCCATGATGGGTGCGACAAGGGTCTTGAGCGCTTCCACATCAGCATCCGGTGCAAGGACTTGAGGGCGTTGGTGAGGTTGAGGCCTGGATTGCGAAGGCCACCTTCATCAAGACCTTTTGAAGAGCTCCTCACAGATCCGGGCGCGACTCGTCGGCCAGCTGCTTTGGGATCTCTTCCCGGAGTCGCTGGAGGGCCGTCACCACGCCTTTGAAGAACAAGCTGAGCTTGGTGCTGGGCCGGAGGTGCTCATCGGAGGAATACCCAAGGTCCTCCATCCCCAGCTGCGCCAGCTCCCTGTCGATGGCTGCAGCAACACCCACGATCTCTCCCACGATGCCGCATTCGACGCGTGCCGTTCGTGGAGGGCGTGGTGGGTCCGGAATAGGATACGGCGTAACCCAGGCCGTGCGTGCCCGTGCCCTGTTTTGGGCCTGGCCCAACAGCGCTCGGCACCGTGTATGGCCCAGGCCCGGGGGCTCCTGTCGGTGTACTAGAGTAGGGGTACCCTAGTATCCCAAACTTGTGCATGGGCAGTTGCAGCCCTCCGCGGCAAGGCTTACCGGGTGACCGCCAAGGTCCTCCGTGGTTCCTTTGGAGCCATTCAAGAACAAAGTATTCAAGCCAAGGAGACAAGGCCCCGGCAAGAGGAGCTTGCCGGGAAGGCCACCCAAGGCACCTAGGAGACAAGGCCCGGCAAGAGGAGCTTGCGGGAAGGCCAGCCAAGGCGCCTAGAAGACAAGGCCCGGCAAGAGGAGCTTGCCGGAAGGCCCGATGAGCGACAAGCTTCGGGGCGACAAGACAACAACCGGACAAGGCGCTTGCATCAGACCACCACTCAGACTGCGCTCCAAAGACATCCACTAACGTGTCGCCTCGACCTTTCCAGCGCCAGCGTGGCAAGAGGTCTTGACGCGGCCGAGCGCGGTGGCAAGCGGCGCCGACAAGATTGCCATCGTGGCAAGCGGTGGCGCCCACGGTCCCTTTCGCCTTTGTAGAGGCGGCGTGAGACGGGCATTTAATACCTTTGTCCCCTGCCGTTAGGGTTAGGTATGATACACTGTACAAGTAGCTGTACCAACCACTCCTTTTCCATTTTTACCCTTGCCTACGTTGCCACCTGTCGGAGACCCCTTGAGCGTATAAAAGGAGGCCCGTGCGCAACATAAAAGGAGGGAAAGGTTCGAGGCCAGAGAACTCTCACGCTCGGTCTCGTTAGCAGCTTGTGTGTACTGAAGCACTCAGCGCTCTTGAGCAAGAACTCAATACACTCAGACATGCAACAGTAGGAGTGTTATCTCTCCGGAGAGCTCCGAAGCTGGGTAAACTGCTCGTGTGCTTCGCCTCGATCTGCTCTTCGTGCGACCTCTGCCCCCCGCCGAACCAAAAGGGGCTCGGTCCGCCGGTCCCATAGGTGTTTGTGGGTCAGATCAGCTTCCCCGACAGGACATCAGGGGCATAAAGTGTTGAGGCAGATGTGGTTGCCGAGAGCGGCAAACACTCAGGCGGAATGTCTGCATTTGTCCCATTTTTTATCTCCTCGGCGACATTTTCCTATGTGAGCACAGGGAATCTAGACCTGCTCATTCTCATTTGCGTTGTCCCCCAACACCCGTCAATTTCTTTCCTTTTTCAACCAAGAGATAGGTCCACTTCCCCCCACCATTCGCCATCCACCATGCTTTCTTTGTCTTCTCAACCAAGAGACCAGTTGGGTAGCCAGTATCTACTACTTTCCCCCATTTCCTCTTAGAAGCAAGTCCTAGATTCATGCTACAACTTTCCCACTTTCTTCCCTGTTTGAACCAACTCTTAGAGTCGACTGTATGAACTAGCTTTACCTCCAATAATAGTAGAAGTCTAGGTGGCTTTGGAACAGCGGACGGAAGTAGAAAAAGATCCACATGAAGCCAAGTGGGGAGCTGGGGCAGTAGAGCAAGGCAGGTTTCGAAGGAATATATACCTGAGGGTCGTCGGCATGTGGCAAAGACGGCGTCGGGAGGCCGCATGTTGGCCAAAATACCGCAGGGAGGAAGAAGGGGTCGGAGGCCCTCCGGAGCCGGCGCTCTCTCGGAGAGAATGGCACGGCCGCCGATCGGGACACGCGGGCAGTCGTTGGTCTCCTCCCTCGCCGCCAATGATAGCATGAACGATGCACCTACAACCCTGCCCCGGTCAAGGTTGTCTGGCCAGATTTGTGACCAGCCGTGAGCTGAGAGAGAGTGTGGACACCTATGTCTTGCTTAGATCTAGAGAGCATGAGAGAGTGAACGAGAGGAACCCTAGTAAAGCAAGCGCTAAGGCTCCTGCTTATATGTATAGTGGAGTGATTTTGTTGTACCAGCTTCAAAAAAAATGTGCTCCTACGTGTACCCACGAGTGGGTGTGAGAGAACTAGTGTGTGCGTCCATTGCTTCTCTTCGTGAGAGTACAATATACTATGCCCAAAGAACATTCGCCACAAGAGTAATAGTATAAGTGTGTGACGTGTGAGCTAAAATAAAATGTGACGTCTTTTGTTTTTTAGAAGTTCTGAGGGTAGGGTGTGAAGAGCACATATGTGTGTGACGTCTACCTACAGATAGACGATGGGTGCGAGAGGACTTGGGAGGGTGCGTGTGCGTGAGAGAGAGGGGGGCACGTATCAATGCAATGCATGTGTACGTAATTCATTATCCGAAAAATGTTCGCCACAAGCCTTTTCCTGACGAACGCCGTAAGAACCGTTAGATCGGCATCCGACAGTGTCAGTTTTTCCATGTCATTTAACAGAACAGCCACTCCTCCTACACACAAATCTTCCACGTGAGTGTTAGCAACTGATGTATGCTCCCTCCGTTCCAAAATGCAGTGCATATAGCTTTATTGAAAATTCGAACCTCGCAAACTTTTACTGAGTTTTCGTGTACCAAATTGCACATGTAGAATAGCCTGTATATATCATTTCATTCATCTTCGAGAGGTAACTATAAAGATGGGGGAGGAGTCTACAAAGAAAGACCATCGTATCACCTGCAGCAATTTCAACCATCCTTTGGTGTGGAGGAATATCATAGGAACTCTATATGATATGATTTTATAGGATTTTTTCCTTTAGAGCCAATTGTTTCATAGGAATAGATTCATATACTCCACATTTCAAAGGAAATAAACATGATATCATTTCTATAGCTTTAGAGCCACTTGGTTCATATGAATGGATTCCTATACTCCCATAATTTCAAATGAAAATAAACATTAGCGTATATTCAATAGAATATGAACCAAATTACATCTCTTTTCTAATCCCTCCTCATAGGAATTGAGATACATGTCATCTCTAGATTCAATAGAAAAGTTCCTATGATGTGAACCAAATGACATCTCTTTTCCAATCCCTACTCATAGGAATTGAGATACTCCATGTCATCTCTTTCCCTACAACTTCCGTGTATACATCTCTATTCCTAAATAGCTAGTACAAGCCACTAGTAGCTTTTTTCCAAGACATGCAACTATGGCACAAGAACTATATAGTGTGCGAATAACTTGAAAGATGGTCGCTGGATGAAGCTAATCCGACAAAGGCAGTAGATGGCAAATCCGAGCACTCACGGCCATTGGATATCATCAACATTCCACCAGATCTGCCACATGTACAATTTAGAAGACTCCATGGTTGAACTTAAGCATAATGCACAAACCTCAAAACACAAGCACTTCTCCTTTGTTCTAGAATCTTCCGTATCATAATTGATTTTTTTCTAAATGAATTGCCATTATTTGTTTTTTACTTTATGCTTTACAATGCATAATATTAAGGCGTCGACTCGAAATCAATCCATCTCCTGTTTATTATGATGTGGCCCCGCATGCCGTAGTAGTACTCCTACAAACCCTACCGCCGCACGCATCATCAGTTTTCTTCAAGAGGACGAGGGAGAAGCCGATTTGTAGTGGAGGCGCTTTCAAAAAAATGGTCTGTAGTGGAGACCCCTACCCTAGGTTGCCCTAGGTAGCTGCCGCATGCATCATTGGTTTTCTCTTTTCTTTATGCTCTTTTGCCGTAGAGTGAAATGATGGTTGCTTCGTCCGTCCAGCTTAATGCGGGAAAGGTGGGGCTTTGTGATTTGACCCCTCATCGCTCATTTTCTACTACTGCGGCACTACGACCGGGGTGCCTCCAATTCCAACCGCTGCTACAAACTGTAATTTGGTGCATCGCACGTGGAACAAGACGGTGGATGAGCCACATGTCGGCCAAAGGGGTCCTGTTAAGTTTGTCGCCATTTCGTCTGCGGACTGACCCTGCTTGAGTCGCTACGCCAACACGACAGGTGCAACCTACCACTTGCTTTTTCTCCTTGGTGAATCCCGACTATATTGATCTAAAAAGATACGTACTGAACTACCCTCTCTGTCTCGTTTTTTTCGGCATCTCGGTTTATAGGGCGTGCACGTAGTTCTAGGTCATCCATTTGACTAACTAAATATGAGTTACTATGTCACAAAAAGTATATCATTGGATTATTAAGCGGATGTAGTTTCTAAACATATATTGTTCATCACATATATATCCAGTTAATTTCTCAACCTAGAACGACATGCATGCCATGTAAACCGATACGGAGGAAGTATAGTAGTAAAAATGAGGTGATTTTACCGAGCGATCGGCGGGGGAGCATGGCCTGTCATGCGGTCCCACGTGTCATGATGTACCAAGGTGATGCCCGTGTCCCTCTTGAGGCAGAAGCAATACTATGTGGTTTGAGATGATGGCGAACCGAAGTGTGAAATAATGGTTGCTTCGTCCGTCTAGGAAGGTGCGGCATTGTGATTTGACGTCTCATTGCTCATTACTACTACTACTGGGGCGGTACAACTGGGGTGCGTCCCCCTGCTGTTCTGCACTGTTATTTCATGCTTGACACGTCAACCCGGTTGCTATATTCCCCACATGTCGGCGACAGGAAGTACAGAATTCATGAAAGCGAGCGTCGACGCAGGAGTACAAGACACGGCTTGGGTTTTTACTGCTTCGCGCGATCCATCGATACAAACCCGGACTAATAAAAGGCGAGGGCGGGTCTTTTCCCGCGTGGCAGGCAAGGGAGTTTGGCATAGTCTGTTCGAGGCAAGGAAGCAGGAAGGGAAACAAGAAAATAAAGGTTGAGCGACTTAGTTTTGGGAAAATCTGATTTTACGGAGTACGTACCCACTAGGGTTTATAGGGCTCATCTAAAAAACATTCGTTTTTCCGTTTTATAAGTCTCAATTCTACTACTAGTAGTAGTACCATCACATGTTGGATTTCGAGGTGTGTTAGATCACCCGATGCAAGCAGTGTCAAGAGAAAACTCACCGATGCATGTAGAAGTTCATGGAAATTTAGTGGTCATTCATGCATTCATTCTAATTAATGCCTTGGTAAACATAACTTCTTGAGAAAAATGAGCGTACTAATTACTTGTGCAAACTAGGAGTACAAAATTAATTCGACCACTCACCGTCTACCTTGGTTGGAGAGATTTTGAAATTGAGCCATAAACTGGAAAGGAGGGAGTAGTAACTTTTGTCTCGATTACTATTTGTGGCCTTGTATAGACGCAAAATGTATTTTTTCTGATGGCCTTGTATAAGTAAATGGAGGGAGTACTAAAGGACATATATATTCCAAACAATATGATAATCTCTCTAACCAAGGTAGTAGGGACGAGGAGTAAACGGAGGGAGTAGTAAAATTTTCTCCTCGTCCTGCGAGCCGCCGTGCGCGTGGGCGAGGGAGCGGGCGTAAGGCGTACAATAATAGTAGTAGTATGCAAGCTTCACCTCATCCTGCGAGTCGCCGCGCCCGTGGGGGGGGGGGGTAGACGGCGTACTAAGCAAGCTTCTCCTCGTTCTGCGAGTTGACGGGACACATCAAAAATACTCCACTGTATAGAGCCTTGCCTCTAAGGTAGGCCCCACATGGTTTGCCTCTTTTTTAACATAACACGTCAAGTCGCAATTTGTTTGTTCACCCGTGGTAGACGATCCTCCCTCCACCAAGTGGACAACCAGTACACGGTCAAATTACCACGTGGGCTGCCTTTTCGTACAGAAATGAGCTCCACCGTGTACCCGCGCGGGTGTGGTTGGGAAAGAGACGGGGGTACGTGCGCCATGCGTGCACCTCTTCTCTTCGTGCACGTACCACACCTACGTGGGTGTGTGTGAGAGATGCAAACCTAGACAAATGGCTTGTGCGGAATAACTACTCTTCGTAAGCCATTGTAAGAGTGGACAAAATGGTGAAGGAGGAGATAGGGGAGCGGTGGAGGTGTGCGATTCTTGGCCGGTGTTTGGCCTCGTTTAAATAGGAGATTAAATAGATGGCGGACAAGAGGATCTAGACCAGTGTTGCGCTTAATGCCGGACCGGTCATGAACGGACGAGTGTCCAGAGTGGGTTTCTCGATTTCCACACGGGCGGGTTTCGTGGAGGCGTTTGAATGCGGCAAGGAGGCGTGTTCAGCCGCGCGTGCAGCAAGTGGCTCTGACGTAGGACACCGCGTCGTTCTTTCACTGACGTGTAGGCTCTTTGGGTACATGGCCTGCATGTCAGTGACCCAACACAGGCAGCGCACAGCAGAGGAACCTTTGGTGGGCCGGGGCGGTCAGAAACGGGCATTTCATAAACCGATGATTGTTCATTGAGTGTGACGTCATCCTTTTCATGTAGATAAGCCTACTATGTTGATAGCCCATTCGATACGTTGTGATTCATAAAGACCGTTGCAAACATCAATGTTCTGCTTATCACAGATAAGATTGATTAATACCCGTAACAATCCATGTCCTTAACAAAGGGTGCATGCACGTATAGGTTGAGTGTGTTTCTTGCGTCGTGTCTTTGTGTGCATGCGAGCGTCGCGAGTGTTGCATGCGTGCAAGGGTACGTTTCAGTGTTGCATGCATGTGTGCGTACGTGCGTGTGTTTGTGCGTGCATGTGTACGTGTCAGTGTTGCACGCCTGCATGCGTGCGTGGTGTTGGTTATGTGTACGTGTCAGTGTTGCATGACTGCATGCGTGCCTGTCTTGCGTGCGTGCATGTGTACATGCGGGGTGAGGCTACACGTTAGTGTACTGACTTTTTCATCTCTGGTCATTAGATTTTCCAGTCGTTGGATACGAAATCAAGGGCCTGCAGTTTATCATCAAACTCCACCCCCCTGAGCCGCCAGCCACCACCGGCCCCCGACGCCCACGGCCGGCCCATGCCGCCACGCCGCCCCGCCCGCCCCGAAACCACTCCCCACCGCCGGTCCTCCGCCGCACCGGCCATCCCTCTTGCCTCCCCCCGTGCCGAGCTTTTTCTCCAGCTATCCCCACCCCACCGCCCAATCAACGCCCCCCCACCACTGGCGACTGCTAACCAGAGGTCTCACGACTTCTAGTACCCACTGACCACTAATTTATTACCATTTTTGTCCTTCATATATGCGCTGACGGGTGGGCCCTTTGGTAATGTGCGTTGTTGAATGTGGACCGTTTGACTGGTCAATTGATCGTGTCATCAACAAATTATAGATCTGTATGGTGAGCCAGTGACCGTATGATCACCCTAAAATGTATTTTATTAACACAATACAGACTCAAACTACCATTTCTTTCTTTCATATACGGGTGACAGTGGGCCCCACAGTTCTGGCCGATGGTGCAACACTAGTTGCGCCACATGGAACGCTTCGATGGTCAATTGATTGTGTCATCAACAAAATCTTGAGTTATACGGGTGAGCCGGTGACCGTATAATCATGACATATATTTTTAACACTAAGATGCACGCAAGGGCTCATATATACGCGCAAGCACTCACCGCTATAAGTGCACACATGCAGACCCTAACCCTATGAGCACCTTCGAGAGAGTGAGCCAGCATATGATCTTGAGATTTTATGAAGTCACCATAGGTGCCTAGTAGTCGAGTGGAACGTCTCCTCCCACTGAATGCACATTTCCGGAAAATACTGAAATTAACCCAGGATAAATGCGAGCACCGGGACTTTAAACCTGGTGGGCTTGAGAAACCGCTGTCCTCCTAACCATCCAACCACATGTTGGTTAGCACGACAAAATGTATGTGGTGATCGTGATGAGCTTATTCTGAAGTCCATTGACCATATCGTGCTTTCACTTCAAATACAATGACCGTAAGTGTCGTCAACAGAATATGGAGCACGCATCAAATGCAAAGTCCGTCAGTGTCATCAAGAAAATATAGAGACATATCGTGAGTTAGAAACCGTATGATCACCACGAGAATGTATACGGTGACCGTAATGAGCATATTTTGAAGTCCAGTGACCATATAGTGCTTTAGCTTGAAATACAGTGACCATCACGCGTGAATGTGTCGTGAGCATGCATACTTTTAGAGGGCCGAGAGATACTTTGTGTGCGTACGTGAAAGTGGTGTAGAAAGAGGGGATGTCCAGTGGAGACAAGGAGAGATATGCCCTTCGTTTCTCTTTCCCGTGACTAATATTTTAGGAGAATATATAAACATTCACAATGCAGAACAAATATTTTTGGATGCACCATGCAATTAACTTTCATGTATAACATTGTACTATTGTACATGCTTATTTTCTTAGTGGCCGATTGCGTGTGTGGTGTGGTGGGCACACCATTTCTAGTTGTGGTGGGTCAACATGAGGACTCATGGGTCAGTTCCATCCTGCGCCACATAGGTTGAATCGAGACGCGTTATACAAAGACCCATGTGGAGGACTCGGCGTACAACACGAAGCTAGCTACCGTAGTCATGGAGGACTCTATCCCCCGGTGATAAGCCGACTATATATGATTTGTAACCCTAGGCCCCCAGTATGTTATAGAAGCTTGGGGGCTAGTTCGTTGATAGTATACACACATGCACAATGCCTAGTATTCACGTGTACTTTGTACACACCCCTATCACTAATATATAGTACCAGGAGTAGGCTTTTTCCTCAACTGCAAGGGTCCGAACTAGGGTAAAACTTTGCCTCATATTACCATCCAGCC
This sequence comes from Aegilops bicornis, assembly GCA_021605145.1. NCBI lineage: Eukaryota > Viridiplantae > Streptophyta > Magnoliopsida > Poales > Poaceae > Aegilops > Aegilops bicornis. The sequence goes on from CM038669.1 coordinate 523,610,929, forward strand.
TAACAGTCAGGGATATCCTATTGAATGATATGATGGAATCATATCTGCCAACTACTAAGAGAGAGGTGTGTCTGGGGGGCCACGTGTGCGAGAGAGGCCTAAAGATAATGTGCATGCGGGAGAAACGTAGGCAAATATATGTGCGTATAGAGGGCTAGTAGAGACTGTGCATGTGTATATATGCATGTGAGAGAAATAGTGTTTTCCAACTGAGATTAGTGAAAAGAGTGGTACATAGTAGTCAGAAAGAGAGAGATAGAGAGAGAGAGAGAGAGAGAGCGAGAGAGAGATACAGAGAGAGATACAGAGAGAGATACAGAGAGAGCATGTGCGTGAGACTCCCCGACGCCCCGAGAGAGATTGTGAGCATGTGTTAAAGAGAAATGACGATGCATATAAACTGTGTGCACTTATGTGGTAGATAGAGAGATATATAGCATGTTTGTGAGAATGGGCCAAGCATAGTGCATCTACGTGTAAAAGGCGGTTCTACGCATTAAATTAAAATATAAATGTCATTATTATTTTTGGATGAGATCATGAATTTTGCAAATTGCTTATGGACGAAAATCGGTCTATCAGACACCCATACTCTATTGAATTCTAGCATGTGCATGTGTTTATTTCATATTATCGATCCGTAGAGTGAGAGCGGTTTGAAATACAGGCAATGGATGCTTTTGAAATTCACATATAAACATTAATTAGTGCACTCTAAGTTGTTAGTGTGAAGCACTTTATACATTTGGCACTTGCATGGATACATTCCAAATTGCTAGCTACTAAATAGAATACATGTCGAATTCAACATAAAGGGGGTTTCGGAGATTTGAATTCATAGGAAGTGCATTCATCTATTTGAACCCGAGATAATGGCATTTATAAATCAGATGTAAAAGGGGGCATCAATCTTTGTTGTGCGTTTGAACATGCTATATATATATTCATACGCATGTCTAACTTTTTTTTTTGCAACCAAGGAGATTATATCTGGAACCATGCATGAACGTAAGTTGCATATTTTTTAATATATACTCATGTACAATGTATATTCAAATGTACCCGCTCCATTCCAAAATAATCGTAGCTTTAGGATTTTCAAGAGTAAAGATTTGTGAAGTTTGACAAATCTTGAAAGTTCAGTTCAAGAGAACCAAAAAAGTTAATGCTTCTGCTCCCAAATATTGAATGAAGCGCCAAATAGGCCTCTGGTCACCCGAAACTGCGCGAGACTAATGTTTGGTGGTAGGAAATTACTGTCCTGACTCTGGCCCATGTAGCCTATCGGCCCCATGTCCAAAGGTCTAAACCGGGGTAGGTTTGTAACTTCACAAAGACGCCACTCTCAACCGCCTCCGAGAAGCATTCATACGGCGTGGGCGCCTAAACACCCATGCGCTCGGCTGAAATCTATCCCGCCCACATTTGGGACACCTGAGATTACTGTCCTGCCCCCAACCAGCAGTATGTCCGAAATTTTAGATGGGGGCAAAGTTTGTAACTTTCCCCAAATTTCAAACAAGCGCGTCCCAAACCGAAACATTGTTCCCCCTTAGTTTCCCGCCTCCCTCCATTTCCCCATTCATACTCCATGGGCGCCAAAACGCCCTCTCCACCAGCCGCAAAACCCGAGCCTCCTCCGGCCTCCACCCCATAGCGCCCAATCCACCGCCGCCCTCCTCCATCACACCGGAGCAGGTACCCCGACGTTGTCGTCCAACGCAACCGCAACCGCAACGCCCTCAAGGACTTAGCAGCTGAAGCCGAGGTAGAGCTGCCTCCACGACGCCGACGCCGACGTGCACCGTACCAGAACCACTCCAACCATGCCGTCCTGCGCCTCACTGCTGCCGCTCCACTGTCGCAACCATCCACCGCACCGGAGCTGTTCCCGCTACGCCGTCGTTCGCTGCCTCGGATCTGGTTCCCCGCCGCCGACAGACGGCCATCGCATCGCACTCAATAACTTGGCCATGGGTTCGTCCAAGGCTCCGCCGTCCTCCACAACTTCTAGTTTCCAGCGAACCACAAGAAGATCGTTGGGAAAACAGAAGGAGGACACAACACTGCCAGCAGAAAGAGGTACTCCTCTTCCCTTATTCGTGCAAACCTTACGTCTCTGCTCAAACCGTATTCATCCCAGGAAAGAAACTAGTTGAGTGCTTGTTACTGCATCTTCTTCATGATACTAAATGCACAAGGTTTCCTCCCTTTACTATTTCACCTTTGCTAGAGGTCAGTAGCCCGCCTGGGTTTAAATTTAGGGTCAGTCGAACCGCAACTAAAAGAAGCAGCACCCGCTTAGGCGCGCGGAGCACCTAGTCCGCCTGTTCGCCGGGAAGCGGCGCATCGGTGTCTATCATAGGGGTGTGGGGCGCAGGAGCTGCTTACGCCCGATCTGGAGGTCGGCGGGGCTTGAATGGATGGTCGGGGGGCGGTGCCAAGCACGGCGGTGCGGTGAGGTCGAGGGGAGGGCGCAGATAGGGGATAGGGCCGGTGGTCGCTGCCGTTTCGAGGAAGATCGTCAACACTGACTGGCTGGAGGTAGATGAAGGCGATCTGCCCGTTCGTTGTACATCGGACGGTGCAGAAAAAATGGACTGACCTATTTGTTTTTAGTCGATTGTTATTTTCTAGAATCCTATAGTAATTTAGTGTGCCATGCATGTTGTCGAGCTATCATATGTCTCCCGTCATTTATGTCTCATCGACCTGCTATCTGCTACCTTTACACTGTACTAATTGTGCACACACTTCACCCATACTCACACTATTGTTTTTTTATGCATGGGTATTTTAGACTCTGACGCAGTGTTGATGAATGCTGAAAAGAAAAGACAGAAGTCGCTCCAGTGTAATTCGAAGATAAGCACTAAGCGTTTCAGTGCTCTAAAGGGTGCTGTCGGTGTCAAAACCGGCGGATCTCGGGTAGGGGGTCCCAAACTGTGCGGCTTAGGCGGATGGTAGCAGGAGGCGGGGGACACGATGTTTACCCAGGTTCGGGCCCTCTCGATGGAGGTAATACCCTACTTCCTGCTTGATTGATCTTGATGATATGAGTATTACAGAAGTTGATCTACCACGAGATCGTAGAGGCTAAACCCTAGAAGCTAGCCTATGATTATGATTGTTGTTGTCCTACGGACTAAACCCTCCGGTTCATATAGACACCGGAGGGGGCTAGGGTGACACAGAGTCGGTTACAAGGGAGGAGATCTACATATCCGTATTGCGAAGCTTGCCTTCCACGCCAAGGAGAGTCCCATCCGGACACGGGACGAAGTCTTCAATCTTTAATCTTCATAGTCCAACAGTCCGGCCAAAGGATATAGTCCGGCTGTCCGGAGACCCCCTAATCCAGGACTCCCTCAGTAGCCCCTGAACCAGGCTTCATTGACGATGAGTCCGGTGCGCAGATTGTCTTCGGCATTGCAAGACGGGTTCCTCCTCCGAATACTACATAGAAGATTTTGAACACAAGGATAGTGTCCGGCTCTGCAAAACAAATTCCATACACCACCATAGGGAGAATAATATTTCCATGAATTTAATCTGCTGACACACTCTGTAGCATGACGCCACACCACGGGCCGGTCATTATTCGAACCGTTTTTCTCAACCAGCCATTGTGCATATCGCGAGTCAGTTTCCTCGGCACGTCTTGTCGAAGCAGAGATCGTGTTCCCTTGTCAAGGGATTCTCATCAATACGGGTATGGGTAACCCAGCCGAGCCATCAATTAGGGCGCTTGGGAAATAAGAGGCTTTACCAGGAGAGTAGGGAGGCACATCGCCTCTTCCGCCTTTATAAAGGGACAAGGACTTACTCCTTTCACCCACGGCTTCTTCCCGACTCATTCCCTTCGGCTTGAGCTCCAACGCCCAAGCGCTCCTCTTTCCTGACCACAAAAGGTCTTCAGAAAATGTCCGGATCCGGAGCAAGAGGCAAATGGATGGCCTCTACCGTCCGAGAGAAGGATATCAAAAAGCTAAGGAAGGCCGGGTACCTGGCCAAGAAAATCGGCCACCGTCTCCCGACGGCAGGACAGATCGTCCCTACTCCGGAACCCCACGAGAGGGTTGTAGTCCTCCCTCACTTTGTCCGCGGGCTAGGGTTTCCCCTCCACCCGTTCGTTCGCGACATTATGTATTATTATGGGGTCGATCTTCATGATGTGTCCCCCAATTCCTTTCTCAACATCTCGACGTTCATTGTCGTGTGCGAGGCTTTTCTCCGCATTTCACCGCACTTTGGTTTGTGGCTGAAGATTTTTTACGTGAAGCCCAAGGTGGTGGGCGGTGAGCACACCGAGTGCGCGGGAGCCATGGTGAGCAAGATGCCCAACGTAGTATGGCCAACGGGAATCTTTAATGATTCTGTCAAGGAGTGGCAACAGCAGTGGTTTTACATCACTGAGCCGCGCGGCACAGAGTGGGCCGCCTCTCCTGAGTTCCGATCCGGCGCCCCCATGCGGCTTACATCCTGGGTCAAGAAGGGCCTGGACTGGTCTTTGTCCGATGAACTGTCGGTGCTCCAGATGCGTGCTGAGGATATGGGGGACAAGAATATTGAACTTGTCAACGTGGTCCAGGTGATGTTAGTTCGCCGGATCTTGCCTTGTCAGCACCGAACTTGCAATTTATGGGAATTTGATCCGGCCAGGCACCAAACCTTGCAGGATATTTTCGGCTCCTCGCACAAGGATATCTGGAAGGTGCTTTTCAAGTCCAGCAAATCGTGGCCGGACTCCGCCGAGGACCGTGGGTTCCAACTGTCCTGCCCGGCAAGTTCGGTAAGTTATCAAACTTTTCTACCCGCGTGACCCAAAGGAAGCGCTTAACATGTTGTATATCATTCTCCTAGGGCTGGACGAAGAAGGCGGAGCGGATCTATTGTCTGGCCCCGCTGCCCGAAGAACCGGCCATCCCGCTCCTGACGAAGATGTTGGTCCCGGCACCTTACAAGGTGCCGAAGAAGACGGCCGAGAAGGAGGCCAAAAAGACTCGGGGCGGCCTTCGTCGCCGCAGCATTTTGGAAAAAATATCCGAAGGCTCCAATGCCCATTCTGCCTCCGAAGAGGACGAGGAGGAGGAAGAAGATGAATCCCTTGTAGGGGGAAGAAATAAGAGGACGGCCTCCATACACTTGGAGGCCGAGCTATCCAAAAGGGGGAAGGCTCCTCTTCCGGAGGAGTCCACTGCCACGCCAAGCCAATGACCCGGCATGGGATCCTGTGCCCAGCCCACAGTAAAGTCGTAAGTGTATAAATCCGAGTGCGTTTTAGGCATCCGGACTCATCGTGGCTTAGTATTTTAACTCAAGCCATATTTTCTGTAATCCGTCGAGGTCCCGTACCAAACAATCCTTATCGGAGGACTGGCTGAGCTTAAATTCTATGGAGAGCAGGACGCCCCCAAAGGCCCCTTCCTCCAAACAGGCGTATAACACCATGGCTTCGTCCCAGAAGGACCCCAGCCAAGGAGGAAGGAAGAAAACTATGAAGGCGGGGCCTGGAGGTTCAAACCTCAGGGGCCGGACACATGGAGGAAAAGATTCTCATGGGGGCTGACGGCGGAAGTGGTCCTGAGTTCAGCTCCCAGCCGGATGCGATCCTAGAGGCTTATGCGGCTCCAGGATCAAGCAGGCAGCCTCCTTCGAGAGGGGGCATACCTGTTCCATCGGCGACCTATGTCTATCCAGGAGTGTCGGATGCTCTGTTGGTGGCGTTGAAAGACGCCTCCATCGTTGATGAACACCGTGCCCTTATGGGTGCGGTGATTGAGAAGGTTCAGTCAACTGAGAATGGGCTGAACGAAACCTGTATCAGCCTTATAAAGGGTTTGTAGGTATGTTTTATGAGTTATAGAAGAGTGTCATAGTATAGATAGTAGCCCCTGATACTCTGTTCGGTGAAAGAAAGAACCGAACAGAGGATCGAATTGTATGTTCGCAGGAAGACTCATTGAATGACATCTATTACTCTTCTGTGATAAGCAAGTGTCTGCAACGGCTCCTTCTTCTCATACTGTGGAGATCTCCGGGCTGAAACAAAGTCTGGAGCTGGCCACTGAAGAACTTGGCCGGTTGAAAATGCAGTTGAGGGATAAACAAGGTATGCACAAGTCTTGTTCGCATTAATTGCGAATCAATTTTGCAGTATGAACTAAGGTTTATGACTTGCGCTAGGGATAATGACCGAAGTCGAAGCCCTTAAGAAAGATGTGGCCGAGGCCTAGAAAAAGGCAGCCACTGAGCAAGCTCTTAGTGATAATCACGAGGCCAGGGTTATTAAGGTTGAGCAGGACAAGAGGCCGTGAGGAAATGCGAGACCTTGGAACAGAGTTTAACGGAGAAAGAAGCCGAACTCGCCAAGGCGCATCAGGCCATGAGCAATGCCCGGGAGGAAACCCTAAGCACCCTACAGGAGATCCAAGAGGCGAGGAAGATCGCGGCCGGTAAGGTTTTTGCCCTGTAAAGTAAGTAGTTGGGGGAAAACTTTGTGTTTCTAATTTTGAATCCGGATTTCTCAGGGGTATTTGCCGAGCTGCCTCGAAGCATATCGGATGCGGCTCAATTCTACCGAGCCGAAGAAAGGAACACTTCAGATGGGCTCCTCTAGTCGCAGTATTTGGCACCGAATTATCCGGTGCCTTTTGCCGATCAGCTAAAACAGCTGGTCGAACTGCATAGGGCGGCGGAACTAGCCATGAAATATTTGGTTATCCGGCTATGGCCTGCCGAGCCGATTCCAAGCAGCTACTTCGGGCTCGTGAAGCGGCTCGTAAGTGCTTGCCCTTGACATGACGTCATCAAGTGGTCGGTCTGCATAGAAGGTGCGCGAATGGCCTTCGCCCGTGCAAAGGTGCACTGGGGGAAGATGGATGCCGAAAAGCTGATGACCGAAGGACCGCCCGAGGGGAAGGAGCACTGCAAGCCCGAAATGTCTTATGAGAGCGTCCTGAGAGGATCTTACCTTGCAGCGGGGCTGTGTAGTAAGGACATTATATTTCCATGAGTGCCAATCATGTTGTAGTGTTTGAACAAGGTCATTTATTTGTCACCTGTTATATAATAGTTTACCCTCACATGCGGCCGCTTTATATGTTTAAACACGAGAGTTGGCGATCGTCACGCCACCACGTAAGAAGTAAGGGGGTGTTCGGGATAAACCTGAGCACTCTTTATCCCAGTTCCGGGTCCTTCGAAGGAGGTGCTCAGCACAACAAACTAGGCAATTGGATTATAGGGCTTTATCACTCTCACTTAGCCATAGGAGATTTAGTATGGTCGGCGCAGCCCCTGGTGTTCGGAAGACCATACTAGGGGCTCTATAAGCACTTGATCGGAGAAAGAACCGATCCGTCGCACGCTGCATTGGTTATGGCATTGGGCGGTAGAAATCCTTAAAGATTTAGTGACCTCTCGAACAGCTGACCAGCTCTCGCCGTATCATGATAGTCAATTTTCGGCTTTCTCTACTGAGGTGCTCGTCCGGAAGAACAGGGACACAATCGCAGTAGTTCTCCCAGTGCTACCTTCGCCGATATAGCGGAATGTATGGTACCAAAACATGGGAGCCGGGCAAACCCAACTATTGACCCAAGACATGATTCGGAGCTGATGCATATAATGCTATAGGTTCGGGGAGCCGAACTTCCATGAAGGTGTTCGGACTTTAACGCCGTGTTATGGGTAAAACGAAGCCCCTGGCATATTTGAAGGCATACCGCTGTGTACGGATGCCACTTGACAGAATGATATCGACAAGAAGTAACAGCAGGTAAATGTTATGTAAATCCACATGTTGTATTTGAATAGTACGTCTATGCGTAAGGGTACAAGTGATGTGATAAAAAGGAATGTGGTTTACGGAACCTGCTGAGACCAGGGGGAAGGGGATGAGTGTGGAGCCGTAATATAGCCGGATTGTCTCTGCGGGGAATGTCTAAGGATTCCCTTACGCATTCAAGTTGCCTCCGTGTGGCTCGTTCTGGTCGGCGCGAAGGTGAACCTGCGAAAGAAGTGTAAGGAACATCTCTGTGCCATGGGGCGGTTGAGCCGCTGAGTTCGGCCTGTCCTGGCCTTCGCCGAAGTGTTTAGTTGAGTCCTGGACGAGCCGGGCTGTCCTTCCGTGAAGTAGTTCGGAGCCCCTTGACGGTGTCCGGAAGCCGGGACGGCGACTCGAAGTTCGGCTGCAAGGTGCCGCTCGTTGCTGCTGCAGAGGCAGTTGCATACTTGTTTGCATCGAGGGAAGGTTCGGCCTTGCCGTTAACCATGATGACGTCGGGTGGACCGGGCATCTTGAGCTTACGGTATGCATAGTGTGGCACCGCGTTGAATCGAGCAAACGCGTTCCGTCCAAGCAGTGCTTGATAATCACTGCAGAAGGGGACGATTTCAAAGACTAACTCTTTGGTGCGGTAATTTTCTGGTGATCCGAAGACTACCTCAAGGGCAATGGAACCTGTAAAGCTGGCTTCCACACCTCATATAATGCCTCTGAAAGTGGCTTTAGTGGGTTTGATCATCGACTGATCGATGCCCATCATGTGCGCTGTGTCCTGGTAAAGCAGATTTAGACTGCTGCCTCCGTCCATAAGGACTCGAGTGAGGTGGAACCCCTCTATTATCGGGTCGAGGACTAGTGCGGCTGGATGATACGTCTCCAACGTATCTATAATTTTTGATTGTTCCATGCTATTATATTACCCCTTTTGGATATTTATGGGCTTTATTTTACACATTTATATCATTTTTGGGACTAACCTACTAACCGGAGGCCCAGCCCATATCGCTGTTTTTTTGCCTATTTTAGTATTTCGAAGAAAAGGAATATCAAACGGAGTCCAAACGGAATGAAACCTTTGGGAGCATGATTTTTGGAACAAACGTGATCCAGAGGACTTGGAGTGCAAGTCAAGAAGCAACCGAGGCCTCCACGAGATAGGAGGGCACGCCCCCCTGTCTCGTGGGCCCCTCATGCCACCGACGCATTTCTTCTTCCTATATATACCTACATACCCGAAAACATCCAGGCACCACGAAACACAATTTCCACCGGCCTGTAACCTTCTCAGATCCGCGAGATCCCATCTTGGAGCCTTCGCCAAGACTTTCTGCCGAGGAGGGAATCAACCACGGAGGGCCTCTACATCAACATCCTTGCCCCTCCGATGAGTTGTGAGTAGTTTACCACAGACCTCTACGGGTCCATAGTTATTAGCTAGATGGCTTCTTCTCTCTTTTGGATCTCAATACAATGTTCTCCCCTCTCTTGTGGAGATCTATTCGATGTAAACTCTTTTTGCGGTGTGTTTGTCGAGATCCGATGAATTGTGGGTTTATGATCAAGTTTATCTATGAATAATATTTGAATCTTCTCTGAATTCTTTTATGTATGATTGAGTTATCTTTGCAAGTCTCTTTGAATTATCAGTTTAGTTTGGCCTACTAGATTGGTCTTTCTTGCCATGGGAGAAGTGCTTAGCTTTGGGTTCAATCTTGCGGTGTCCTTACCCAAAGGATGTAAAGGGTTGCAAGGCACGTATTGTTTTGTTGCCATCGAGGATAACAAGATGGGGTTTATATCATATTGCATGAGTTTATCCCTCTACATCATGTCATCTTGCTTAAAGCGTTACTCTGTTCTTATGAACTTAATACTCTAGATGCATGCTTTGGATAGCGGTCGATGTGTGGAGTAATAGTAGTAGATGCAGGTGAGTCGGTCTACTTGTTATGGACGTGATGCCTATATACATGATCATGCCTAGATAATCTCATAACTATGCGCTTTTCTATCAATTGCTCGACAGTAATTTGTTCACCCACCGTAATACTTATGCTATCTTGAGAGAAGCCACTAGTGAAACCTATGGCCCCGGTCTATATCTTATCATATTTGCTCCCAATCTACTTTTATTTGCATCTTTACTTTTTGCATCTATATTATAAAATACCAAAAATATATTTATCTTATCATACTATCTTTATTAGATCTCACTTTCGAAAGTGGCCGTGAAGGGATTGACAACCACTTTATTGCGTTGGTTGCGAGTTCTCAGTTTGTTTGTGTAGGTGTGTGGGACTTTTGAGGAGCCTCCTACTGGATTGATACCTTGGTTCTCAAAACTGAGGGAAATACTTACGCTACACTTGCTGCATCACCCTCTCCTCTTCGAGGAAAACCAACGCAAGCTCAAGACGTAGCAAGAAGGATTTCTGGCGCCGTTGCCGAGGAGGTCTTCGCTCAAGTCAAGACATACCAAGTACCCATCACAAACCCATCTCCCTCGCATTTACATTATTTGCCATTTTCCTCTCATTTTCCTCTCCCCCACTTCACCCTTGCCGTTTTATTCGACCTCTCTTTCCCAATCTCCTCCTCTCCTTTTTTTTGCTTGACGTTCTTCTGTTTGCTTGTGTGTTGGATTACTTGTTGCCATGGCGCAAGATAATACCAAATTGTATGATTTCTCAAATACCAATAATAATGATTTCCTTAGTACTCCTATTGCTCCTCTTAATAATGATGAGTCTTGTGAAATCAATACCGCTTTGCTTAATCTTGTTATGAAAGATCAATTCGCCGGCCTTCCTAGTGAAGATGTCGCTACTCATCTAACCAACTTTGTTGATTTGTGTGATATGCAAAAGAAGAAAGATACGGATAACAATATTGTCAAATTGAAGTTATTTCGGTTTTCACTTAGAGATCGTGCTAAAGTTTGGTTTTTGTCTTTGCCTAAGAATAGTATTGATTCTTGTAACAAGTGCAAAGATGCTTTTATCTCTAAGTATTTTCCTCCCGCTAAGATCATCACTCTTAGGAATGATATTATGAATTTTAAACAACTTGATCATGAGCATGTTTCCCAATCCTGGGAAAGAATGAAATTGATGCTTCGCAATTGCCCTACTCATGCTTTGAATTTATGGATGATCATACAAAAAATTTATGCCGGTTTGAACTTTGCTTCTAGAAATCTCTTAGATACGGCCGCGGGAGGCACGTTTATGGAAATCACGTTAGGAAATGCTACAAAACTTCTTGATAATATTATGGCTAATTATTCTCAATGGCACACCGAAAGATCTTCTAGTAAAGAAGTGCATGCTATAGAAGAAATCAATGTTTTGAGTGGAAAGATGGATGAACTTATGAGGATGTTTGCTACTAAAAATACTCCTCTTGATCCCAATGATATGCCTTTGTCTTCCTTGATTGAGAATAATAATGAATCTATGGATGTGAATTTTGTTGGTAGGAATAGTTTTGGAAACAATGCTTATAGAAGAAATTTTAATGCTAGACCGTTCCCTAGTAATCCCTCTAATAATTATGGAAATTCCTACAATAATTCTTGTGGTAATTTTAATAAGATGCCCTCTGATTTTGAGAATAGTGTGAAAGAATTTATGATTTCTCAAAATAATTTTAATGCTTTGCTTGAAGAAAAATTTCTTAAAGTTGATGATTTGGCTAGGAACATTGATAGACTTTCGCTTGATGTTGATTCTCTTAAAATTAGATCTTCCCCTCCTAAGCATGATATCAATGAGTCTCTCAAGGTAATGAGAATTTCCATTGACGAGTGCAAGGAAAGAACCGCTAGATTGCGTGCTAAAAAAGAAAGCTTTATAAAGGCGTGTTCTTCTAGTTTACGTGAAAATAATGATGAGGATCTTAAAGTTATTGATGCATCTCCGATTAGATCTATGTTTTTCAATATGAATGTTGATGATTATGGGACTGATGACGAATCAACTTTGCCTAGAAGGCGTCCCAAGAATTTGGAATCTTTAGATCTTAATGTTAAATTTGGTAAAAGCAAGATTGGAGAATCCTCAACTTATAATAATGTTGAACCTACCATCTCAGATTTCAAGGAATTTAATTATGATAATTGCTCTATAAAAGGTTGTATTTCCTTGTTGCAATCCGTTGTTAATTCTCCTCATGCTTATAGTCAAAACAAAGCTTTTACCAAACGTATAGTTGATGCCTTGATGCAATCTTATGATCAAAAACTTAATTTGGAAGTTTCTATACCTACAAAACATAATGATGAGTGGGAACCTACTATAAAGATTAGAATTAAAGATTATGAGTGTTTTGCTTTGTGTGATTTGGGTGCTAGTGTTTCCACGATTCCGAAAACTTTATGTAATATTCTAGGTTTCCATGACCTTGATGATTGCTCGTTAAATTTGCACCTTGCGGATTCCACCATTAAAAAGCCTATGGGAAGGATCAATGATGTTCTTATTGTTGAAAATAGAAATTTGATGCCCGTAGATTTTATCGTTCTTGATATAGATTGCAATCTTTCTTGCCCTATTATTCTTGGTAGACCTTTCCTTAGAACGATTGGTGCGATTATTGATATGAAGGAAGGGAATATTAGATTCTAATTTCCATTAAAGAAAGGCATGTGGCACTTTCCAAGAAAGAAAGTTAAATTACCTTATGAATCTATCATGCGTGCTACTTATGAGTTTAGTGCCAAAGATGGCACTCGTTAGATCTATCCTTGCTTTTATGCCTAGCTAGGGGCGTTAAACGATATCGCTAGTTGGGAGGCAACCCAATTTTCTTTATGTTTTTTGTTTTTGCTTCTGTTTAGGAATAAATAATCCATCCATCTTATGTTTAGATGTGTTTTTATCTTTTAATTAGTGTTTGTGCCAAGTTAAACCTATAGGATCTTCTTGGATGATAGTTATTTGATCTTGCTGTAATTTCCAGAAACTTTCGGTTCACAAAAACAATTATTAAAAATCACCAGAACGTGATAAAATAGTGATTCCAATTGATTCTGATCAATAATCAAATTTCCTAGGTCTTCCTATTTTTTCTTAAGTTTTTTAGTTCCAGAAGTTTGCGTTAGTTATAGATTAATACAGACTGTTCAGTTTTTGACAGATTCTGTTTTTCGTGTGTTGTTTGCTTATTTTGATGAATCTATGGCCAATAAAATAGTTTATAATCCATAGAGAAGTTGTAATACAGTAGGTTTAACACCAAATTAAATAAATAATGATTTCATTGCAGTACCTTATGTGGTGGTTTTGTTTTCTTTCACTAACGGAGCTTATAAGATTTCCTGTTGAGTTTTGTGTTGTGAAGTTTTCAAGTTTTGGGTAAAGCTTTTATGGACTATGGAATAAAGGGTGGCAAGAGCCTAAGCTTGGGGATGCCCAAGGCACCACAAGATATTCAATAATAGCCAAAATCCTAAGCTTGGGGATGCCCCGGGAAGGCATCCCCTCTTTCGTCTTCGTTCATTGGTAATTTTACTTGGAGCTATATTTTTATTCACCACATGATAAGTGTTTTGCTTGGAGCGTCGTGTATTATATTAGTCTTTGATTTTTAGCTTACCAAAATCATCCTTGCTGTACACACCTTTTAGGAGAAGCCTGTTTGGTTAGAATTTGCTAGAATACTCTATGTGCTTCACTTATATCTTTTGAGCTTGATAGTTTTTGCTCTAGTGCTTCACTTATATCTTTTAGAGCACGGTGGTATCTTAATTTTGAAGAAATTTCTAGTATCTCATGCTTCACTTATATTATTTTGAGAGTCTTTTAGAACAGCATGGTATTTGCTATGGTCATAAAGTTGGTCCTAGAATGGTAGGCATCCAAGTTGGGTATAATAAAAACTATCATAGGAAGTGAATTGGATGCTATGATCAACTTGATACTTGATAATTGTTTTGAGATATGGAGGTAGTGATATTAAAGTCATGCTAGTTGGGTGATTATGAATTTAAAGAATGCTTGTGTTGAAGTTAGCAAGTCCCGTAGCATGCACGTATGGTTAAAGTTGTGTAACAAATTTGAAACATGAAGTGTACCTGGCTTGTGCATCCTTATGAGTGGCGGTCGGGGATGAGCGATGGTCTTTTCCTACCAATCTATCCCCCTAGGAGCATGCGCGTAGTACTTGATTTTTGATGACTTGCAATAGGTATATGAGTTCTTTTGACTAATGTTGAGTCCATGGATTATACGCACTTTTACCTTTCCGCCTTTGCTAGCCTCTTGATGCCGTGCATTGCCCTTTCTCACCTTGAGAGTTGGTGCAAACTTCGCCGGTGCATCCAAACCCCGTGATACGAGACGCTCTATCACAAATAAACCTCCCTATATCTTCCTCAAAACATGTGACACCCAAAATTTTTAACCTTGTTTTGTTAATTAAAATCTTGCCAGGAAATTTAAATTTTTCCTTTTCTTGGACTTTCTTGTTTTCAAAACCATTCTTTTCTTGGTTATCTTGGAGTTATCCCCTAAATTGAAAACCTTTCACTTATGATATTGGACTTGTTTGCCCTCTCAAGAAAATCTTCTCTTTTATCAGGAGAATTAATTATATAATATTATCCCTGATCTTTATTTTCTTGAAAAGGTTTCCCATAGCTTCATGGTTCCATTTGTACTACAACCCTTTTATAAATTCATTCAAAAATCTCACAAAAATTTGGAGATGTCAGGTGATGTTTTTAAACCACTTTTATGCAAAAATATCTTATGTTCTTTAGACATTTTGAGCTCTACACCTTATCTTAAAATCTAGTCCAGTGAGCAGTTTTACACTACAACCCACTTAAATAATTCTTTCTAGCTTCCACAAAAATTATGGGATGTCAGTAATAGCATGCAATTCAACTTTTTGCAAAAACCTAGTGATGTTCTTTGGAAAAAATTGAGTAAATCAACCTCTTTTCTATTCTAGTCCAACTTGAGGATTTGTACAGCAACCACATTTTTAGTTGCCCCTTTATCCTTGATTCTTTTCCCTACTTATAGTCCCCCCTGTTAAACCTCTAAGTCCAGGAACATGCACCCATTGGATCATTTTTGGTTCATGAGGTAATGCCATTTACTTTCTGTCCAGATCTGAAGTTTTGCAAAACTTGCACTAGCAAGTTTGAGCTTTGGGCAAACTAACCTCACCACCCTCTCTTTCATCTAAAGAGACCCCACTCTGGAAGTTTTGGCCACTCCAAGAAATGCCTAAGTGCCCCTGGCATTTTGTCAAACACCTTTTGGGCATGATCAGTTTTGACATGAGTTTTTGTTTGCACTGTGGACTTGATCCCCTGACCAAACCAGCATGTCTAGTGGTTTTGCCCTAGTCTATGACCCCATCCTGCTAACCCTCTTGTGGTTTAGAGCACCCTAGCTTGCAATGGCATTTCGCCGAGCACATTCCGTGCGTGCCCTGGGCGCGAGCAGAGCACGCGTTTTGCACGTGCCGCGCCCGAGCCGACGCATCGCGCCCCTGGTTTTGCCACCACAGCAGAACCACGCCACGCACTCCCCCTACTCACCGCGTCACACCAAGCAGGCCCTGGTGCCCAGTAGCAGCACCGTCAGAACTCTTGGCGGCACGCCGGCATCCGCAGCGCGCCCCTGCCTCGTTCGGTGCCACCCAGGCCACCAGCGCTCGCCAGCTGCCCCCTTGAGCACCTCAAGCTCGTCCGCAGCCTCGTCCCCTAGCTCACGTCGCCGCCACGTCGCCCTATCTACAGAAAGGCGGTCACCGACGACCTTATCCCTCAACTGCCGCGGAACCGCCTTGACGTGCCTATTTAAGAAGCTCCGAGCCCATCCGAGCACCCGGGCAGCATCACACCATCCTCCTAGTGCCCCCGTTGCCGTCAATTGAGGGGGAAGAGGCCGTCGTCACCAACTCCGGCCAGTTCGGCCACCGCCACCTCCTAGCTCCGTTCGGCACAACCAGAGCCTCCCCGGCCCTCCCAACGCCACCAAATGACTCCACTCCTTCTTGCGGTGCCACCCAGACTCCCAGCTACGACGGAGAGCCACCATAACCACAAACTCATTTCGCTCCCGAAACCACCGGCCGCCGCAAAGCTCGTCGATGGCGAATCCCTCCACCTCCGACAACCCTGCAACCACAGGAAGGATCGCCCTAGATCCGTGGATCCATCCCCGCCCTCAGCTCCCCACAAGGACCCGTTGTTCGCCGGCGACGGTCGCCGGAGTCCCGCCTCCGCTCGGGACAGAGGAAGAAGAGGGGAGGTGGACTAGTCAAACCTGACCAATGGGCCAGGCGGGCCCACTGTCAGTGACTCGCGTACCGTCCATGCTGGAGTAAGTGGAAGCGTAAACCTAAAATACGCTTTCGACGTGTACGTGTTTTATTGAAACGTTTTCTTTTCTGTTTCATTTTAAATAACAGATTTGACTAAACTTTGACTGGCTGTAACTTTTTAAATAAAACTCCGAATGAATTGATTCTTTTTCCTACCACTCAAAAATATTGTCTAGTTTATTTTAAGATTTATTTTAAAAAAATCAGACAACTTTTTTGTGCTGTTTTGAAAATGTGTGTTAATTCAAATATATTTCAATTAGGGTTTTGAAGAGAGGGGAGAAAACTTTCAAAAGTTTTGGAGAGCACCTCACCCCTCCACAACTTGAAGGCAAGCATTCTAAACCCGGCATAATAAATTTTGGTGTGTTAGATGACACGTTTATAACACCGCCTTATTCCGGAAGACTTGTTATTTCATGTGATATGATCATTTGCATGGATGCATATTGGTGTTTTCCTTGCTGTTAGTAATGTATATACATGTGGTGGTGATCATCCTCATGTGCCTTGCATGCATGCCGGAAAGGTGTCTGGGAAAGCCTCTGCCTTGGGTAGGCGTGAGCTTGTCACCGGCCTCCGCCAGGACGGTTATGTCCGGTATGGCATAGTAAGGTATAATGAGTGTTGATGTGTTGGTTGAAATACTCTGTTATATATGTCATGCAGGGACATTTATAAACCTCCTGAGTCGACCCCAGATCGAGTCTTGTTCCAGTAACCCCATACTTGCCCGTACTACCACTTGTCCCTGCCGCAAGCAGGGTACATTTCAGTCAGTTGTCAACCCCTTTCAAGCACACACCATACAGAGAGGCCATGGTGGAAGATATCGGTTGAAGCCGATAGTCATGCCACCTGGTCCGGGGGCATGGGTGTATCCGGTTGAGACCGAGAGGGGAGGCCACCCCTTAGAGCGCGCGATATAAATTTGATCCCATGCTACATGAGGTTGTAGCCTCCCCACTTAGAGTTTTGCTTAACAGGTGTCATGGGTGATTTCCAGGCACCGGAAGTTAAGCTGGTGTGTGCAAGTCAGGTGTGTTTTCAATTAAAAGACCGTAGACGGAATTAGTCCCGAAGGACTAAAGAAATCCGTTACTCGTGGATAAAGAGTACACCCTCTGCAGAGATTAAACCTACCCGAATAGCAGTGTCCATAGTTCAGGACTACAGTCTGGGATGGGTCAAGTGTCGGTCTTAGTGTCAGTCTTCGGAGGAGAACTACTAAACCAGAACTTGGTTTATGATTCATGACTTGTGATGATTATGATGATTATTATTATGGACTAACCCCTTTATATTCTTTGAATTATTGAGTATCCCTGGGACGGTTCTACCTCCTGGATAATCATGGTAATCTTTACATTATAAGCCCTTTCTGTGGTGTCGCTGAGACGCCCGACTGTGGCATGCTCGTTATTTACATGAGCCCTTTACGTGGTGTCATTTGAGACGCCTGATGACCTTTGTTTGTTAATTATTTCTCCTTATAAGCCCTTTATGCGGTGTCGCTGAGACGCCCGACTGTGGCATTGCTTGTTATTTATCTTCCTTATAAGCCCTTTATGTGGTGTCGCATAGACGCCCGACTGTGGCATTGCTTGTTATTTATCTTCCTTATAAGCCCTTTATGTGGTGTCGCATAGACGCCCGACTGTGGCATTGCTTGCTATTTATCTTCCTTATAAACCCTTTATGTGGTGTCGCATAGACGCCCGACTGCAGCATTTTATTTCCACTTCATTATTTCATGCTCATATAAATAACCCGCTTGAATGCATAAAACATTTTATTTATGACCGAAGACGTGATCATGGGATATTTTAGTGCATGACTATCACTTATATTATACCCGTGTTCATAATGTTTGCGAGTACATTCAAAGTACTCACTGGCTTGTCCCTGGCTATTGTCTTGGCCAGATTTCTTGCTTGGAGAGGAGCGTCGCGACGACAGCCCCGAGACTAAGCAACGGTGATAGCAGCCTCGCGAAGATAGGAGTTAACTTGGTCAGCTGTTCCCGTGGGAAATGGAGTTCCACTAATGATCCGCAAACCGCTTCCGCCATCAACCACTAGAAACCATTTGTTGTACTCGCAGGCCAGAATGGTCTTGTACTACATATCCTGTATTTTGCTTGGATTTTCTATACCAAGTTGAAGCCTCATCAGCTAACAGTAATCCTAGGGCTGATGAGCACGACGGCCATTTTCTGGAATTTAATACCCGGAAAAACTGGTCGCGACAAAACAGCCACCATACCTACCTATTACGGCATTTCCATAGGAATTCCGAGATATATTGCCATGCAACTTTCCACCGTTTCGTCCATCATCATGACATACTTTACTTTTGTCATATTGCCATTCTATGATCATGTAGTTGACATCGTATTTGTGGCAAAGCCACCATGCATTATTGTTCATACATGTCACTCTTGATTCATTGCACCATCCCGGTACACCGCCGGAGGCATTCATATAGAGTCATATCTTGTTCTAGTTTCGAGTTGTAATTGTTGAGTTGTAAGAAAATAAAAGTGTGATGATCATCATTTTTAGAGCATTGTCCCAAGTGAGGAAAGGATGATGGAGACCATGATTCCCCCACAAGTCGGGATGAGACTCCGGACGAAAAATAAAATAAAAATAAAAAAAAGAGAGAGAAAAAAGAGGCCATAAAAAAAGAGAAAAGGCCCAAATAAAAAAATGAGAGAAAAAGAGAGAAGGGACAATGCTACTATCCTCTTACCACACTTGTGCTTCAAAGTAGCACCTTATTCTTCATGTAGTGAGTCTCATATATTGTGCTTCAAAGTAGCACCATGTTTTTTTTCATATAGTGAGTCTCATAAGTTTTCTTTTTCATACTAGTGGGAATTTTTCATTATAGAACTTGACTTGTATATTCCTACGATGGGCTTCCTCAAATGCCCTAGGTCTTCGTGAGCAAGCAAGTTGGATGCACACCCACTAGTTTTATTTTGTTGAGCATTCATTTATAGCTCTAGTGCATCTGTTGCATGGCAATCCCTACTCCTCATGTTGACATCAATTGATGGGCATCTCCATAGCCCGTTGATTTTCCTCGTCAATGCGAGACTTTCTCCTTTTTTGTCTTCTCCACACAATCCCCATCATCATATTCTATTCCACCCATAGTGCTATATCCATGGCTCACGCTCATGTATTCTTTGAAGGTTGAAAAAGTTTGAGATTATTTAAGTATGAAACAATTGCTTGGCTTGTCATCGGGGGTATAGAAGTTGGGAAGATCTTTGTGTGATGAAAATGAAGCATAGCCTAACTATATGATTATGTAGGGATGAACTTTCTTTTGCCATGTTATTTTGAGAAGACATGATTACTTTGATTAGTATGCTTGAAGTATTACTATTTCTTTTATCAATA
Source organism: Aegilops bicornis (assembly GCA_021605145.1). Lineage (NCBI taxonomy): Eukaryota > Viridiplantae > Streptophyta > Magnoliopsida > Poales > Poaceae > Aegilops > Aegilops bicornis. The sequence goes on from CM038669.1 coordinate 523,630,471, forward strand.
TGAACTTTTATTCATTTGGATCTGAACATTCATGCCACAATAAAGAAAAATACATTATGAATTATGCTAGGTAGCATTCCACATAAAAAATTCTCTTTTTATCATTTACCTACTCGAGGACGAGCAGGAATTAAGCTTGGGGATGCTTGATACGTCTCCATCGTATCTATTATTTTTTATTGTTCCATGCTATTATATTACACCTTTTTGATGTTTATGGGCTTTATTTTACACATTTATATCATTTTTTGGACTAACCTACTAACCGGAGGCCCAACCCATATTGTAGTTTTTTTTGCCTATTTCAAGATTTCAAGAAAAGGAATATCAAAGCGAGTCCAAAGCGGAATGAAACCTTCGAGGCGTGATTTTTGGAACAAAGCGTGATCCAGAGGACTTGGAGTGCAAGTCAAGAAAAACCGAGGCCTCCACGAGATAGGCGCGCCCCCTATAGAGGCGCGCCCCTGTCTCGTGGGCCCCTCGGCTGACCACCGACGTACTTCTTCTTCCTATATATACCTCATTACCCGAAAACATCCGGGGCACCACGAAACACAATTTCCACCGCCGTAACCTTCTCTATCCATGAGATCCCATCTTGGAGCCTTCACGGCACTTTCTGGGAGGGAATCAACCACGGAGGGCCTCTACATCAACATCCTTGCCCCTCTGATGATTTGTGAGTAGTTTACCATAGACCTACGGGTCCATAGTTATTAGCTAGATGGCTTCTTCTCTCTTTTTGGATCTCAATAAAATGTTCTCCCCCTCTCTTGTGGAGATCTATTCGATGTAAACTCTTTTTGCGGTGTGTTTGTCGAGATCCGATGAATTGTGGGTTTATGATCAAGTTTATCTATGAATAATATTTGAATCTTCTCTGAATTCTTTTATGTATGATTGAGTTATCTTTGCAAGTCTCTTTGAATTATCAGTTTAGTTTGGCCTACTAGATTGGTCTTTCTTGCCATGGGAGAAGTGCTTAGCTTTGGGTTCAATCTTGCGGTGTCCTTACCCGATGTAAAGGGTTGCAAGGCACGTATTGTTTTGTTGCCATCGAGGATAACAAGATGGGGTTTATATCATATTGCATGAGTTTATCCTCTACATCATGTCATCTTGCTTAAGCGTTACTCTGTTCTTATGAACTTAATACTCTAGATGCATCTTTGGATAGCGGTCGATGTGTGGAGTAATAGTAGTAGATGCGGTGAGTCGGTCTACTTGTTAAGGACGTGATGCCTATATACATGATCATGCCTAGATAATCTCATAACTATGCGCTTTTCTATAAATTGCTCGACAGTAATTTGTTCACCCACCGTAATACTTATGATATCTTGAGAGAAGCCACTAGTGAAACCTATGGCCCCCGGGTCTATCTCTTATCATATTTGCTCCCAATCTACTTTTATTTGCATCTTTACTTTTTGCATCTATATTATAAAATACCAAAAATATATTTGTCTTATCATACTATCTTTATTAGATCTCACTTTTTGAAGTGGCCGTGAAGGGATTGACAACCCCTTTATTGCATTGGTTGCGAGTTCTCAGTTTGTTTGTGTAGGTGCGTGGGACTTTTGAGGAGCCTCCTACTGGATTGATACCTTGGTTCTCAAAACGGAGGGAAATACTTACGCTACACTTGCTGCATCACCCTCTCCTCTTCGAGGAAAACCAACGCAAGCCCAAGACGCAGCACTGGATTGTCCTGATTATCGTTACCGGACGGTCCGTGCGGTTGAAGGTGACCGGCCCCAGTTTATATTGTGGGACAACTAGTTCCGTTGAGACGCCATCCCTAAGGATACATATCCGGTCCGAGTTTGCAATTTGGGTGGCATTTACCACATTCTACGATTGAATATGCGAGGGAAATTTCTTTTGCCCTCTTGAGTTCGGTGATCTGGGCTCCTCGTCGCCATCATCACTTTGAGATCCCCCCTCTCCGTTTTTGGTGCCTGCCCTGCCGGCTTGTCTGAAGACCCAGCATTCTCTGTTGGTGTGGGTGGCTAGCGTTTCTGGGGTGCCATGAATTTGGCATTGGCGATCGAGTATGCGGTCCAGACTGGATGGACCCGGATTTTTCTTGGGTGGCCCTTTCCGCTGAACGGACTTTGAGCCCCTGAATCCGGCATTAACTACCGTTTTTTCGGCGTTTTTGTCATATTTGCGGCGCTTGTGTTTGTTGCGTCGTGGTTTTTCACTGCCATCCCTGGCTTCTGATATGCCAGGTTTGCTTGCTGTATTGGTACTACGAGCCAACCAGCTATCTTCGCCCGCGCAAAAGCGGGTCATGAGTGTCGTGAGGGCTGCCATGGATTTTGGCTTCTCTTGGCCGAGGTGCCGGGCGAGCCATTCGTCACGGATGTTATGCTTAAATGCCGCTAAGGCCTCTGCATCCGGACAATCGACAATTTATTCTTGGTTAGGAACCGTGTCTAGAATGTACTGGCTGATTCCGCTGGCTGCTGAATTATATGACTTAAGTCATCAGCGTCCGGTGGTCGCACATAAGTGCCTTGGAAGTTATCAAGGAATGCATCTTCCAAATCCACCCAACTACCGATGGATTCTGCTGGGAAGCTATTCAGCCAATGCCGAGCTAGTCCTTTGAGTTTTAGTGGGAGGTACTTGATGGCGTGTAGATCATCACGGCGAGCCATGTGGATATGGAGGAGGAAATCCTCAATCCATTCTGCGGGATCTGTAGTACCATCGTATGATTCAATATTTACGGGTTAAAAACCCTCTGGTAATTCGTGATCCATAACTTCATCAGTGAAGCATAGGGGGTGTGCAGCGCCTTTGTGCCGGGCTATATCACGACACAGTTCATATGAGTCTTGTATGTTGTATTCAGCCCGGCCGGATTTACTTTTATTGTATCCAGCGTGACGATCATTGTCCCGCGTTGGTGCGCACCCCCGTGACCCGTATATCGATCTTGCATGTTTTGCCCTGCTTTCCAATTCATCTCGCAGGTCCCGCATGTTGCCCAGGGCCTTGGTATTTTTGTTTGAATGGCGGCGGGGTGCAGGCTGAACTTCAGGCTGAAATGCCACTCTATCTCGGCCATGCGGTGGCCGTTCAGCCGCATCGTACGCTGGTGAAGTAGGTTTCACTGCTTCCTCCTCGAGTAGCGACCTACGTCTTGGGTAACTCTTGGAGGGGCGTTCGAGTTCGTATTCCTCGGCCGCAAGGACTTCGTTCCATCTGTCTGCTAGCAAATCTTGATCAGCTCGAAGCTGTTGTTGCTTTTTCTTCAGGCTATTTGCCGTGGCAATAAGCCGGCGCTTGAAGCGCTCCTGCTCGATGGGATCCTCAGGCACGATAAACTCTTCGTCGCCGAGGCTCACCTCGTCATCAGAGAGGGGCATGTAATTGTCATCCTCCATTTCTTCATCTGCTGCCTGTTCTGGAGGGCTAGCTTGTTCATCCTCCTGCTCTAAATCTGGCTGGAGGGGATTGTCAACGTCTTCGGCGCTATCCGGAGTGTTATTATCTCTTGTGCCGGTATCATTGCTTTTGCTATGGCGGGACTTAGAGCGGCACTGCTGACGTTGGTGCCTGGGTTGCTTCTTGGAGGGGTCATCCTCCGCTGTCTTGTCGCCATTGTCTTCTTTGGGGGTATCCACCATGTATATATTGTATGATGAGGTGGCGGTCCAGCGCCCTGTGGGCGGTGGTTCCTGTTTGTCTCCTGCATCGTCGTCCATACCGTCGATGTCTTCGGAGTCGAAGTCGAGCATGTCGGTTAAATCATCGACAGTGCTACTAAGTGGGTGGTGGGTGGGCAGCGAATTTCTTCATCGTCCGCATCCCATTCTAGCCGGACATAGTTCGGCCAAGGCTCTCCTGACAGGGAGAGAGACCTTAACGAATTTAGCATGTCGCCGAAGGGCGAGTGCTGAAAGATATCTGCGGAGGTAAACTCCATGATCGGTGCCCAATCGGATTTGATAGGCACGGGCGCAGGCGGCTCGGAGTCTGTGGCCGGAGATGAACCCAGTGGTTCGGTGTCACGACTATTGTGAGGGGTGAAATCAGTATCTGGCTCTATCGCTGCTGAGAGTACGGCCTCCATGGCGGGGTCTATCCGCCCGTCCTTGGATGGCAAAATTTTCTCCGGATTGAAGGCCGGAGTAGTTGCCGGTGTGATCTCCCGAACACTATCCGACGGCAGAGCTATATCATGCTCGTCGTGATCGTGCGGCGCACCTGGCATGGGATCGAATCCATCGAAGATCAAGTCTCCGCGGATGTCTGCAATGTAATTCAAGTTCCCAAACCTGACCTGGTGGCCAGGGGCGTAGCTCTTGATCTGCTCCAGATGGCCAAGCGAGTTAGCCCGCAGAGCGAAGCCGCTGAATACGAAGATCTGTCCGGGGAGGAAAACCTCACCTTGGACCATATCGTTACTGATGATCGAAGGAGCCATCAGGCCTTATGATGACGACACAGTGGAACTCTCAATGAAAGCACCAATGTTGGTGTCAAAACCGGCGGATCTCGGGTAGGGGGTCCCGAACGGCATCTAAAGGCGGATGGTAACAGGAGGCGGGGACATGATGTTTACCTGTGTTGGGCCCTCTCGATGGAGGTAATACCCTACTTCCTCCTTGATTGATCTTGATGATATGAGTATTACAAGAGTTGATCTACCACAAGATCGTAGAGGCTAAACCCTAGAAGCTAGCCTATGGTATGATTGTCGTTGTCCTCTGGACTAAACCCTCCGGTTTATATAGACATCGGAGGGGCTAGGGTTACACAGAGTCGGTTACAAGGGAGGAGATCTACATATCCGTATTGCCAAGCTTGCCTTCCACGCCAAGGAGAGTCCCATCCGGACACGGGACAAAGTCTTAAATCTTGTATCTTCATAGTCCAAAAGTTCGGCCAAAGGATATAGTCCGGCTGTCCGAGACCCCCTAATCCAGGACTCCCTCAGGTGCAGTGTCAGCAGTTAGAGACAGTAACCGTAGCTCTGCAGTTGACGATCTCAATTGCCACACACAACCATCCCAGGTGCTTGCTTTAACTTTGCACTGTCAAATGTGGTTGCATGTTGCATATGGTGTCTAGCTTGTATTGCTTCCAATTTGGTTAATTTACATCTGCTTACTTTACACATTATACCTTTGATAATGACATGCCTTCCTGTTTTTGATACATACTACATATGTCTATTAACCATGTTCGTACATCAAACTAATGCTCTTTTGTATCCCTCGTCAATCACTTATGATGAGACAGTCACCCGAGTGAGTTACTGTGAGACGCCATGGTCGTTTAAAGAGTGTAGTGTCATCCTCCCCACATGATTCTCAAGAAACAACAAGGCTAAATGAAGATAGTCAATGTAGCTCTCTAGTTGATGACCGCAATTCCCCCACACCACCATCATAGGTGCTTGCTCTAACTTCGTGGTGTGATATGTGGTTGCATGTTGCATATGGTGTCTAGCTTGTAATGCTTCTAATTAGGGTAAATTGCATCTGCTTAGTTTACACATTATACCTATGAATATGACATGCCTTCCTATTTTTGGTATACACTACATCTATGTGTTAACCTTATTCTTACATGAAACTACCTCTCTTTTGTATCCTGCATCAATCACTTACGATGAGTCACCTTTATTCGTTGCATATTGCATATTATTTCTAGCCTGTTGCCATGTATTGCTTCTAATTTGGTCAAATACATTTGTTAGGGCACCCTTTTAATTTGGCAGAGTGATATTGGTTTGATCTTTCATATGGTTTCTAGCTTGCATTGATTCTAACAAGTTCAAGCACCTTGTGCTTAGTTTACACTTTATACATCATACAAGTCAATATGTCACGCCGTCCTGTTTTTCATACATATTCCATCCTCCTATCATGCGGCTGCCTTACATGAAAGTAGCTTTCGTCAGTACCATGCATCAATGAGTTCTGAAGAGCAAATTTTATTCCTTTTTCTTGTGGGTTTGACTTGACAAGGCAAAATCCAGAAAGAGGAAGGAAAAGAGTAAGGAAGGCGATGATGGTGGTCCTCTGCAGCAACGTAAACGGAGCATCTGTACCGATTCTCCTTGTACTGATAGTTCGTTACAAGGTCCAAGTATCCGCTCCCCTACTCCACCATCCAAGGTGCTTGCTCTAACTTGGAAGTGTGATATCGGGTTGCATGTTGCATATGGTGTCTAGCTTGTATTTCTCCTAATTATTGTAAACTGCATCTGCTTAGCTTACACATGATACATGTCAATATGACACGCTTTCCTGTTTTTGGTACATACTATATCTGTCTATCACACCATGTTCTTACATGAAACTACTCTTCTTGTGTATCCTGCATCAGTCACTTATGATGGGACACCTTTAAGTTGGCAGTGTGATATTAGCTTGCGTCTTGAATATGATTTCTAGCATGTATTGCTTCTAGTTTGATGAACACCACCTATGACGAGATAGTTTTAACTTGGCAGAGTGATATTGAATGCACCTTTCATATGGTGTCTAGATTGCAGTGCTTCTAATTTGTTGAAGTGCCTTCTGCTTAGTTACCACATCATAGGTGTGAATATCTCAAGCCGTCCATTTTTTCGTACATATTCCATCCTCGTATCATGACTTTGCCTTTCATCAGAGTAGTGTTCGTCAGTATCATGCATGAATGAGTTCTGAAGAGTGAATTATATTCCTTTTTCTTGTCGGTTTGACCTCATAATGCAAAATCAATAAAGCTGAAGGAAATTGGGAAGGCATTGGATGATGGTGGTCCTTCCGAGCAACTGAAACGGAGGTTCTCTACAGATTCTATGCTGCCATCCTCCCAACAAGATTCGCAAGACAAAGCTAGGCTAGACAGTCAACGTAGCTATGTAGATGATGAGCACATCTCCCCTACTCCACCATCACAGGTGCTTGCTCTAACTTGGCACTATTATATGTGGTTGCATGTTGCATATGATGTCTAGCTTGTATTGCTTCTAACTTTGTTGAATTGCATCTGCTTACTTTACACATAATGCCTGTGAATATGACATGTGTTCCTGTTTCTAGAACATACGTGTACATGATGAGCACATCTTCCCTACTCCACCATCACAGGTGCTTGCTCTAACTTGGCACTATTATATGTGGTTGCATGTTGCAATGATGTATAGCTTGTATTGCTTCTAGCTTTGTTGAATTGCATCTGCTTACTTTACACATAATGCATGTGAATATGACACGTGTTCCTGTTTCTAGAACATACGTGTACATGATGAGCACACCTCCCCTACTCCACCATCACAGGTGCTTGCTCAAACTTGGAACTGTTATATGTGGTTGCGTTTCACGTATGATGTCTAGTTTGTATTGCTTCTGATTATGTTGAATTGCATCTGCATAGCTTACAACTTATACCTGCAACGATCACTTACCCATAAGACACATTTAACTTGGGACTGTGATGTAGGTTGCATCTTGCATTGTCTTCTAGCTTGTACTGCTTCTAATTTATTGAAATGGCACTTACGACGAGACACTTTTTAACTGATAGAGTGATATTGGTTGCATGTTCATATGGTGCCTAGCTTTCATTTCTTATAATTTTGTTGAAATGCCTTCCTCTTATCAGTATATTCATACATATTCCATCCTCCTATAAATGCGTGTGAATATGAAACGCTGTCTTTTTGTATATATTCCATCCTCCTATCCTGCGCTTGCCTTACATCAAAGTAGTGTTCATCTCAGAACATGCATCAACCAGTTATGCAGAGCTAATTTTATTCATCTTCTTGTGGTTTTGACTTCATAAGGCAATATCAGAAAATAGGAAGGAAAAGAGTAAGTTAGGGGATGTTGGCGGTCCTCCGCACCGACACAAACAAAGACTCTCTAGATTTTCCACTGTTGGCGTTCTGGGAATGGGGGTCCCCAGACTTGCCTGCCTGTAGCCCACGGCGTGGCTCTGCAAGTGGGCCCGTACGACCCATCTTCACCAACAAGCACTCAAGACCCTCGCGAGGGGCCAAGCCTCGCGAGGCGGACGACACGAGACCTCCTAGGGAGCGGCCTCACTAGGTTGGCTCACGAGGGGCGGAGAGTTCAAGGCAAGGCAAACCTCGTGAGGCTTTCGTGACGTGAGCCATGACGACCAAGACCAGGCGGGCGCCAGCGCGCGCAGTACTATCCTTGTTTCCTCTTTGGTGCTAAAGGGGCAAGTGCATGCGCGGAGTACCGAGGCATCAAGCAAAGGTTTCCATATCAGTGCAACGAGACGAATACCAGCAGGACGACAGGACGGAGGTCAACATGGAGCCCAAGGTGGCGTCACCACCAGAGCCTTTTGCAGGCGAAGAATGCTTTTGTCAGGATAAGCTATACCAGTTGTCTCCTTTCAAATTGGCCATTGTTGGCTCCCTTCCCGCACAATATTTGGGGAGAGGACCAGGGCCTCTATAAATAGGACTAGCCACCACACTAGGAGGCAACTAAGCCTCGGGCATCCGATATTTAGCCATCCCTTAGCCACACGAAGAGCACAAGAACACCTCAACCTCAGGATGCTATTCCTCCCATTGTAACCGTTCATCCTCAGCCCGAGATGCAATCCACCACCACCACACTGGAGTAGGGTATTACACCACAAAGGTGGCCCGAACCAGTATAAATCATGCGTTCTTTGTGTTGCGAGTTCGTCGAGTTAGTCCTTGAGATCTTAGCTAAGCTAGGACGTAGATCGGTAGGGGAGAACTTCGCGCACACCCAAGTGTTTGAACCTTGAGGGTTTTGCCGGAACCCGTGATCCGAGAGCCACTCCTACTGCTAATGAAGTTGAAGTACCAAGTCTACATGATGAGTTCATCTCCCGTACTCCACCATCGCAGGTGCTTGCTCTAAGTTAGCAGTGTGATAATTGGTTTCATGTTGCATATGTTGTCTAGCCTGTATTTCTTCTATTTTGATTAAATTGCACCTGCTGAGTTTATACGTTATACATGTGCATATGACATGGCGTTCTGTGTCTAGTATACACTGCATCTATCTATCATACCATGTTCTTACATCAAAGTACTGCTGTTGTGTATCCCGCATCAGTCACTCATAATTGGACGCTTTTAACATGGCCATTTGATAGTGGTTGCATCTTGCATTGATTTCTACGTTGTACTGCTTCTAATTTTTCGAATTGCCACTTATGACAAGACACTTTTAACTTGGCAGAGTAATATTGGTTGCATCTTTGATACGGTGTCTAGCTTGCATTACTTCTATTTTCTTGAAAATCCTTCTGCTTAGTTTACACATCGTAGCTGTGAATATGTCATGTCGTCCTGTTTTTCTTACATATTCCATCCTCATACGGTTGTCTTACATCAAAGTATTGCTTATGCGTATCATGCATCAATGTGTTCTGAAGAGCGATTTTATTCTTTTGTGTTGTGGGTATGGATTGACATGGCAAAGTCAAAAAAGAGCAAGGAAAATAATATAGTAGGGAGTGGTGTTACTCGTCGCGTGAAACGGAAAAGGATCTGTCATCCAGATTCTGCTGGTACTTATAGTGCAGTAGAAGGTCCAAGTCCACCGGCTAAATCTACAAACACAGTATCACCTGCTCCACCAGCTGCAGCATCCGCTTCAACTGTACCAGCATCTCAACGAGTTACTCGTTCATTTGCTCCGGAACTGGCCAGTTCCCAAGCTGCCTTCACACCTAACACTACTTCCGAAGCACTGCTGACACAACAGGACTTGGCAAGATCAGATGAACCTCATGAGCATCAACACCAAGACGGTACCTGACCGAGTCAAGTTGCAGTTGCATGTTCCTTTATATGTACTCTCACAGTTTAATATACACTAACACTTTCCATATTCGTTGTTGAACTAGCACCACGGCGCAAGCGGAAACAGACATCAGGGATAATGCTTGACAGATTAACAAAATCTAAAGGAGGAAGAATGGAGATCCATTTTGAGGCAGGTTTAAAAAGGCCACGTGATGCTACTGAGTCGCCAAGTTAGTATCGAGGCAGCCGTTGTCGTTAGGTGTCATGCATGTATCCTCCCAACGTGGATCCAAAGATGGAATGAGAAAGACAATACCCAATTTAACACCTTCCTTGACCATTTATCCGTAAGTAATGTTATTCATCGCAATTAGTAATATTGTCTTGCTCTGTCCCATACTTTCTAGCTTCCTCCTAATAAGACTCACATTCTTTTTTCAACAGATGAGGTTCAAGTTGGATCCGAAAGATGACGCAACTAGCAAGCATGCACTCATATTTTTTAGTCTACTCTGCGACAGTATCGGTTCCACCTTAGAAAATCTCACTTTGAAGGCAAGGCTAACAATGAAATCGCCCAAACAGCTCCAGTGGAATATATTACAGATGAAGACTGGACAGCCCTTGTTAAACACTAGTCTGATCCAAAGTATCAGGTAGGCTATATGTATTTGATCAGACCACATATTAAACTTGTATTTATGTATGTGCCTTACAAGTGTATCTTCTTCTAGGCTAACTGTTTGAAGAACAAGACCAACCATTCTAAAGTGAAATTCCAACAGACAACAGGATCTCGTAGCTATATTGCACACTGTGAGGCTCTTGTAAATAGCTGCTACTTCCTTCTTTTTTCTATGCCATATTATCGTATCTATATTGACTTGTTCCAAATACAGAGGAAAGCTTGTGCGGACCAAAAAGAACCTGAACTGAATGCAGTGCAAATCTTCAAGGATTGCCACACCGGCAAGATGAATTGCATGAGCACACCAGTTCAATCCGCTGTTATAAGTCCTTACTCCTCCTGCCTTTGAAATGATTGGTACTGTGATGTGTTCATTTAACTACTTGGTTTGCAGCCAATGTCAGTTACTCTGTTCACTTTTATACACAGTTGTCTTAACGTATCATTTCACCTTACATGGTTTAAAAGAGATGAAGGATATTCTTTTTGTCTTGATATGTAATCTAGTTGTTATGTTCACGTGCGCACACAATGATAAAATATCCTGTTTGTTTTATATCTGTTTGTCCATGATATGAATGACGTCGTACTATGTTCATCCTACTTTAAACCATGTCTCTTTATCCTTAGATGTCAATGAATGTGAGGAAATAGACAATACAGTAGGCATGCTACATGGACATATGTTCCGAAAGTGATTTGATTATGTAGTTGGCACTACAATACATGCTAATGTATTACATTAGTTCACCAAAATAAGTTATGTATAAACGTGTAACCTACTTTGTTTGTTTTTGTCTCATTAGTAACTTATCTGGTACACTAATCTACAAGTTCAAACTTTCGTGAAGCTATGGAACAAATGATTGAACAACCACAACCACACGAAGGTGACGAGGCTACCATAGGCACAATGTCACCTCTTGCTGCGATCGTCGATTATCTCTCCACTAACAATTGCAAAAAGCACCTTCTTGCGTAATTCTGGGTTGGTTGTCAAGGTAACCTCGTCCAAATCGCCTACTCAACAAAATCTTCCTGCTAGACAGAGTGATATATCTGTGCTCCAGACACAAGTCCAATCCCTAATGGACGTCGTCTTGGAAACAAGAATAGTGGTTGACAAATGTCGTCAAGATATGCATGCTTTTGAAACCAGACTATCAGACATTCGCTTCGTTGTTCAAGAGCAATGGCGAAAAAAAGGTGAAGATCATGCTGCTCATCAGATTCTATAGCCTGAAACATTAGCACTCAGGTCAAATGATCAGTGCTTCTATACATCTGATGGTGCTTTTATCTGCAAGGACTGTAAACTTTATGCCAACAGGCCTTTTGTTGTATGGTTGGAATTTATTTTGTTGTGATACAGCATTTTTGATGCTGCCAAAGGCTGCAATAATTATGACGCTATTTTTCATAGTGTAGGTTTATCTTAGTAATGTATTCGGCCGAAAGCTTCGTAGGAGCCCAACATGCCAACATTTGTCGGGCCCATTCCAATTGTGCTAAAAACGATTATGGGACGAAATTTGCATGTAGCCCACTAAAAATATCTGGGCCTAAATCAGCATAAGCTTTCATATTTTTCTGGTAGGCGTGTGCCCATAGTGGCCTTTAACAGGCCTAAACATAATTTGGGCCCTCAGTAACAATAGGTCGTTTACAGGTGTAAATATCTCGAGCCCATAAAAAACATGGGCCTTTAATAGACCAAAAGTGAGATTGGGCCTTGATTGTGCCAAATAACCCACTGGTCTTAGCAGGCCGAAATGGTGGCCCATTTATGATGCAGATCTTTGACAGGCCAAAATTCGGACGGGCCATAAATGCGCCGACCTAATACACGGGCCTTTAACAGGCCGGAAGTTCGGTCGGGCTAGATTTTCTTCATTTTTATATGGGCCGTTAATGGGCCCGATGTGATGTTGGGCCACATATGGCCCATGGATTTCGTCCGACATTAACAGGCCGAAAATCACAACAGGCCGAAAGTGGCCCAAACCGATGGTGGGCCGCTAACAGGTGAATGTCAGACATGGCCGAATATGACCCAAATCCTTCACGGTCGTTTATGGGCCGAAAGTTTCAATGGCCTGTAAATGGGCCCAAATGAAGCAGGAACTTTAATAAGCCGGAAATACACCGGGCCGTAATTCGGCCCACATACTTAGCGGACTATTAACGGGACCATGGGTCACGATGATGACAAGTTTAGGACAAGCCGTTGACAGGCCTATTTGACACTAGCCGTACGGGCCTTAATTGAGAATGTTGGGCCTTTAGCTGGGCCTGCCCATTATGGTCTGCAAAATCTTGTGGGCCTTTAGCTAGGCTGGCCCATTGTGGCCCCCTAAATCTTGTGGGCCTTTAGCTGGGCCGGCCCATTATGGTCTGCAAAATCTTGTTGGCCTTTAGCTGGGCCGGCCCATTATGGTCCGCTAAATCTTGTGGGCCTTTAGTTGGGCAGGCCCATATAAACTTTATGGGCCACTTTTGGGCCCGTCCACATGTCAACATATCATAGGCCCATCTTGACCGTTGGATGAGTTATACCTGTGCCAACGCGGAGCTGACGCGTGGTTCCGTCGGCCAGTGAGAATTTTACACGTGGAAAATCGGCATTGGTCGTGGCTATTAGCGGGTTATCGGATCCAAAACCAGACCCGATAGCTTAACGGCGTCCCGTTATGGTGGATGCCATGTGTCGGTCACCCTTTACGAAAGCACTTGTATGACGCGCGATTTATCGTCATGGAAGTGGACACTTCCGTGATGATAATTTTGGTAATGTCATGGAACATTTCTACGATAGCACAGGTATGACTATCTTCATTCTGTCATAAATTTGTCATGGATGTACATGCATGACAGAAAACATGACCTACTGTGACAAACACGTATCATCATGGAAGTGTGTTTTTTTTGTAGTGTGATTTCACTTGGGGGGCGAAACAGCAAGAAGCCTTTGATATGATCAAGAATTATTTGTGCACTCCTCTGGTGATGAAAGCACCCAAATATAGGGAGCCCTTTAAGCTTTATATTGCAGCAGAGGAAGGTGTTATTGGTGTTGTTTTGAGTCAAGAAACCGAAGGAAAGAGCATGATGTTACATATTTGAGCAGGCGCTTATTGGACGCCGAGACAAGGTATACATTTATTGAAAAATTAAGTCTATGCTTATATTATGCTTGCACGAAATTGAGACATTATTTAGTGTCGAGTGCTTGCGTAGTAGCTTGTCAGATTGATGTCATTAAATACATGTTGCATAGGCCAATTCTTAGTGGTAGAATTGGCAAGTGGGCTTATGCTTTAATTGAATATGATTTGGCTTATGAATCTCTAAAATCCATGAAAGGCCAAATTGTTGCTAATTTCATTGTTGAACATCGGATTAATGACAAGCATGATATTGATATGAACCTTGTTTCATTAGTATCATGGAGATTATACTTTGATGGTTTAGTTTGTAGCAATGGCCAAGGTGTTGGTATTGTTTATATATCTCCTCATGGTGTTGTTTTTGAAGCCTCATGCCGCTTATAATATTTTTGCACAAACAATCAAGTCTAATATGAAGCATTATATTCGGCCTAGAGATGTTACTTGCTATAGGTGTTACACATATTGAGCTTTACGGTGATTCGTTACTAGTGGTGCAGCAAATATCCAAAGTATTTCAGTGTTAAGATGGATCACTTAATGTTTACCTTGATAAATGTCTAGATATAATTTCTACATTGGATTGTTTTAGCATTGCTCATATATCTAGGCATGACGATTGGAGAGCAAATGAGTTGGCACAGCAAGCATCCGGCTATCATGTTGATCATGGCATGTTTCATATTTCTCAAAGACCGATGTCTTGTCTTGCCAATATAGGAGAGGCCGAACCAGAACCCACTGATTCGGCCATTAACAAAAAATCTAGTGCAGGTGACAATACCGACTGGAGGAAGCCCATTGTTGATTACTTGTGCAATCCGAGTGAAAGGGTGGATAGGTCTGTTCGGCGTATGGCTTTTAAGTATACAGTGAGAGATGACGGTCTTAGTCGATGATGTTCTTCTAAAGTGCTTGGACGAGGACCAGGCAAGAGTTGTTATGGGAGAGGTACATGAAGGCATTTGTGGCACTCATCAGTCGGCTCCCAAGATGAAATGGTTATTGCGACGTGCTGGGTTTTATTGGCCGACTATGATTAATGATTGCTTCGGATATTATAAAGGGGTGTGAAGCTTGTCAAAAATTTGGTGATATTCAATTGGCTCCTGCTGCTATGTTACATCCTATTATCAAGCCGTGGCCTTTCAGAGGTTGGGCTTTAGACTTCATTGGAGAAATCCAACCATCTTCCTCAAAAGGGCATCGGTTCGTATTGGTGGCAACTGATTATTTCACTAAATGATCTGAAGCAGTACCTCTCAAGAACATGACACATACGGAGGTAATTCAATTCATAACCAAGCACATTATTCATAGATTCAGTATTCCTCAAACGTTAACTACAGATCAAGGTTCATCTTTCATGTCACACCAAGTCAGAGAGTTTGCCGAATCTTATAATATAAAGTTGCTCAATTCCTCTCCATATTATGCCCAAGCTAATGGACAAGCCGAGTCTAGCAATAAAATTTAATCAAGCTCATCAAGAAGAAGATTGAGTATAATTCGAGGAGATGGCATGGGTTGTTGTCTGAAGCTTTTTGGGCACATAGAATTTCAAGGCATGGTGCTACGAAGGTGACTCCATATGAGCTAGTATATGGTCAAGAGGCTGTTTTACTAGTGGAAGTAAATTTGAATGCTTTGAGAATAGCCAAACAAAATGATTTATCGGCAGTAGACTTTTATAACTTGATGATGGACAATATGATGAGGTTGCCGATAAATGTTTGGCTGCTTTGAAGGCCATAGAGAGAGATAAGTTGAGGGTGGCAAGAGCTTACAATAAGAAAGTCAAGTTGAAGAATTTCCAAGTTCGTGATCTTGCTGGAAAGTGATTCTACCGATTGGTTCAAGAGATCGAAAATTCGGGAAGTGGTCTCCTAGTTGGGAAGGTCCTTTTAGAATTACGAGAATAGTTCCTGGAAAATCTTATTTGGTGGAATCCGTACAAGGGACGGTGTTACCTAAAGCTCTCAATGGCAAATACTTGAAGAAATACCACCCGAGTGTGTGGCAAGAAGCCTAAGTATGCAATGGCCGATATAAGATTATCGCCATTAGCACAAACATGGACAATACATAATTATCACCCTAAGAAATATAAATGGCCTATGGAGTGTTGACATCGTCCTTCAAACAAACACCATGCATATTATTTTTCGGCGTGCAACCTTTGCTGAAAAACAGGGGGACATGTGCTGACATCAGATTTTGGCACGGCATAAAAAGAAAATGAGATGTCTTCGAGTGAAAGGGTTTTCAGCATTAAAAGTTTCACATAGCCGAGTGGAACAACTTTGATTTTTAGGTTATTATCGTCCGACTCCATCTTAGGGGCCGAAATTGTACTCCAGGTGGCAGAATTCAGTGTTCCGAGTGGTTGTGCACCGGTCACGCTTTGAAGACGACCTCGGATGAAGGAGTACTCTTAAGGAATTGTCTTTGTCTCGTCGAGGCAATCAATTTTGATATATAAATCATCTCAATCCAAGTTCGTATGCAAAAGTTAGAGGCAATACACTGCAGACCGAATCTAAACGGAAATATGGCGCGAGGTACCACACACTTGTCCGATGGGTCGCACGAGCAATTCGGCCATCAAGAAGGCCTTGAATCGAAAAACTTTCAACACGGAAAAGTTTCGCCTCGTCTAGCCGATTGATTTTTATATATAGTTCATCTCAATCCGAGGTCGTATGAGGCCTGGAGAGACAAATCAATATCAGGCTATGTTTTCAGTCGGGAAATCCGAGTGAAAAGCTTACCATCCGAGTGAAAACTTACCGATCGAGTGAAAGCTTACCATCCAAGTGAAAACTTACCAGTTGAGTGATTGTTTGCCATCTGAGTGAACTTATTATCATCCGAATGAAAATATTACCGTCGGAATGAAAACTTACCGATCGAGTAAGAGATTGCCTTCCGAGTGAAAATATAATCATCCGAGTGAAAGATTGTCTTCCGAGTGAAAGTATAGTCATCCGAGTGAAAGATTGTCTTCCGAGTGAAAGTATAGTCATCCGAGTAAAAGATTCTAACATCCGAGTGAAAAAGTCCAGTCAGACGATCCGAGTGAAAGACTCTAATATCCGAGTGGATGAGCTTGAATCTGAGTGAAACTGAACATGTTCCCGAAAGTTACCAAGATGACCTCGGATGGAGAAGTGTTCAATACAAAAGTTGTGCGTCTCGTCAAAATGGTAAACTTTGGTTTTGGAGTCATCATCATCAAAGATAATATATGGCCTGCAAATTCACTACGAGACTCGGATAATCCAGTCTGCTGCAAGACCGAGTCCGACTGGAAGGTAAAGATGACCTCGGAAAGTATTCAAGATGACCTTATTTGAAAAAGTGATCAACATGAGAGTTGTTCGTCTCGTCGAGCTACACAAGTTTGATATTCGGGCCATATTTATCGGAGATCATATGCAAGCTCAACGGCCCGCGCAAGGAGGAAGACAGAAGTTGGGCAAGATTCAGACTGAACCCGAGTTGGAATAGAACTAGGACTCTAGGACGTGAATTGATGTAATTTCTTGTAAGGAAAGCCTATACGAATCCTTTATGTACGGGAAGTCCAGCCGCCTTTTATATATATTGGGGGTGATGGCCGATTGAACAACACACAATTGAACAAATCAATATACTACTTTTTCAGTCTACATTTCATCTCTCCACCGTTTTCTCTCTCGTTCTTCGTTGTTCCTCGAGTTTGAGAGCTACGAATACCGAGGCTCTAGGGGTGAGAGAATCGACCGAGGGCAGCCCATAGTCGCCGCGATCCCTGACGGGGTCCCTCCCGGGGGTGTGGGGTTTTCGAGTCTACAAAAGCGCCTGCCGACTGTCTTGCGTATCGCGCTGTCGGCAGGGTCTCCTTCGTCGTGAGCTGCGGTGCATCACCCCCGGCGTCGAGGGTACACGTGACGTGTTTGTGTGTCAACACACTGAAAAGCCTAACGTTCAAATTTTGAACTAAATCGGTCTGACCGAGTTTCACTACTCGGTCCCACCGAGTTTGGTAAATTGTGTGTAACGGTTAGATTTTGTTTGGAGGCTATATATATCCCTCCACCCATCCTCCATTCATGGAGAGAGCCATCAGAACGTTCCTACACTTCCGACATTCATTTTCTGAGGGAGAACCACCTACTCATGTGTTGAGACCAAGATATTCCAATCCAACCACAAGAATCTTGATCTCTAGCCTTCCCCAAGTTGCTTTCCACTCAAATCATCTTTCCACCATATCCAAATCTGTGAGAGAGAGTTGAGTGTTGGGGAGACTATCATTTGAAGCACAAGAGCAAGGAGTTCATCATCAACACACCATCTATTACCTTTTGGAGAGTGGTGTCTCCTAGATTGGTTTAGGTGTCACTTGGGAGCCTCCGTCAAGATTGTGGAGTTGAACCAAGGAGTTTGTACGGGCAAGGAGATCGCCTACTTCGTGAAGATCTACCCTAGTTAGGCAAGTCCTTCATGGGTGACGACCATGGTGGGATAGACAAGGTTGCTTCTTCCTGGACCCTTCGTGGGTGGAGCCCTTCGTGGACTCGCGCAACCGTTACCCTTCGTGGGTTGAAGTCTCCACCAACGTGGATGTACAATAGCACCACCTATTGGAACCACGCCAAAAATCTCCGTGTCTCCAATTGCATTTGCACACTCCAATCCCCTCCCTTTACATTCCCGCAAGTTGCATGCTTTACTTTCCGCTGCTCATATACTCTTGCGATGCTAGCTTGAAATGTATTGTGAATGTTTAAACTTGTGCTAAAACCCCACCTTGACTTGAAAAACTTAAAAACTGCTACCTTTACTTGTTGAGGGTCTAATCACCCCCCTCTAGACACCTCTTCTCGAACCTTTCACCTACCGGTGTCGCGCTCGCCCATGCACCGTGCAGCTCACACACTGAGGCGGCTGGCTAGATAGCTAGCTAGCACGCCCGCCGCACATGCTGCAGCTAGCTGGCTAGCACGCCCTACTCATGCTCCCAGACGGACGCACCCAACACAACTAGCAAGAATGCCTACGCGCTCACCTGCATACCGTGCTCGTCCCAAAGCACTCGCCCGCGCCTGGATATGCTCGCCTGTAATGTCCATGTGGTGACTAGGGTTCGAGAGGGGATCAGGGTGAGAGGAGGAGCAGGGTAGGTGAGGAAGAGTGAACTTGAGGGAGAAGGGGATTGATCTCATTCACTTTCAACATGCCGTAACATGGAGTACAACAGCCACTTAAGTAGAGCCGGCCCTCGGGCCACACTTTCTCACACACACGCTTACATGGGCGACGACCCGAAACCTACTTGTTGCACCCAGGTGCAATCTTTGTACGCTTCAGGATTTAGTTAACTGAGAGTCTGAACCTGAAGGCGTTACACTTGCTCCCACTTGAGTTGCCGCTTCTTCTTGCCAGAGCTCTGCACCGGGGAAATGCTTCAAAGGGCGTCGTATCCTCCCATGTCATCACGTCAACTGGTAGGGTGGACCACTGCACCCGTACCTGTGTGAGAGCAGCGTCTCCTTTCTTGACCATGCATCTTTCCTGAATAGCAATAGGCTTGAGTGGTGTTGCCGTCAGGTCTGGTACCTTGGGTAGCTCGGATAAGACCGAAGAGTGACTGGGGACGAAGGGCTTGAGCTAGGAGATGTGGAAGACAGGATGGATGTGCCCATCCCGAGGCAGCTCCAGTAGATAGGCGAGGTTGCCAACACGTTCTAGGATGGTGAAAGGGCTGTAGAACTTGTAAGCCAGGTTGAGGAAGGGGTGGCTAGCGATGGAGACTTGTATGTATGGCTGGATCTTGAGGAGGACTTGATCTCCAACAACTAACGTGCGCTCGGAGCGATGTTTGTCGGCCTGCTTCTCGAAACGATCTTATGCGCGATTGAGGTGATACCGCAGCATCTCTGTATGTGCTGCCCAATCAAGGTCGTATGTCGCCACATCAGCGGGCGGCTCATCGCTGAAACCTAGTTGCTTGCCCAGATTGGGGTCCCGTCTGTAGAGCTCCTTGAACATCGAGCAGCGAAGCGATGAGTGGTGAGTGGAATTGTACCAGAACTCGGCCGCCGGTAGATACTTGCGCCATTGCTTGGGGCGGTCGTGGATGGCGCATCGGAGGAACATTTCAAGGCATGGTTCACCCTCTCACTCTGGCTAGCCGTCTGGGGGTGGTAGGTCGTGGAATAGAGGAGCTTGGTGTCGGCAACCGTGAGAATTTCCCGCCACATGGCGCTCGTGAAGATCTTGTCGCAGTCAGAGACGATCATATGCGGAACTCAGTGGAGCATGATGATGGAGTCCCAGAAGGCGCGTGCCACCTGCATTGCGTTGAAGGGATGGCGCAGGGGGACGAAGTGCGCAAACTTGGTCAAGCAGTTGACCACCACCATGACCGTGTCGAATCCCTCTAATGTAGGCAACCCTTCGACGAAATCCATGGTCAGGTCATGCCATGGTTACATCGGAATTGGCAAGGATTGAAGCTTGCTAGTGGGGTGGCGCAACTCGTGCTTGGCCTACTGACAGGTGCAGCATTGATGGATGTAGTATGTGACCGCATGCTTGAGGCCCGGCCAGGTGAACAACTTGTGCACGCGCTGGTAGGTTGCCGTGATGCCGGAGTGCCCTCTCATAGTGCTTTCGTGGAGCGCTGCAATCAGCTTGGTCTGGAGCACCATGTTGGCGCCGATCCAGAGCCGGCCTTCCTAACGGATGATGCCTTGCTGAAGCACTCGACCTGGATCATCAGGGCTCTGGATCACGAGTTGCGCCAGAAGTTCCTGCACTGTTGTGTCTTTCTCGTTGGAGTTGGCTACTTCTTGCAACCATTGGGGATGACAGACGGAGAGCGCGTCCAGGGCGTGGCGGTGTACCACCCACAAAAGCACGTCGGCGGCGCCTTTATCGCTCCCCTTGTTGTACCGGAGGAGAACTGAAGACCGACAAGCTTCGACATGGCCTTGCGCTACAGCTCGGTGTTGAGTTGTTACTCCCCCAATGCGCATAAGCTCTTGTGGTCGGTGACGATCTCGAACGGCTTGCGCTGCAAGTACGGTCGCCACTTGTCAACGACCATCATCAGAGCGAACTCCTTCTCATACATGGAAAGCTTCTAATCTTGATGTCGAGCGTCTTGCTCAAATACACCACCGGATGGCCATTTTGCATGAGGATGGTGCCCACTGAGGGAGTCCTGGATTAGGGGGTCCTCGGGTGTCCGGGCTATCCGATGTGGGTCGGACTGATGGGCCGTGAAGATTGTCGGGGGTTGGGTGTGACATATGCCAAAGGATGGCTTATCATGGTCGGGGCGAGTAGAACGTCGCCGGTGCCTGGAAACGGGATGAGGCGAAGGCATGCTCGCCGGCGGATCTTACCCAGCTACGGGGCTCTCCGTGGAGATAACACCCCTACTGCTGCTCTGCGGGGTCTCCGCATGATCACTATGGCAAAGTGGGTACAAGGTTGCTCCTTGAGTTGTTCGGGGTGGGGAAGGAGAAGAGCACGGCTAGCTCTTCTCGTCCCTCTATGTGTGTCTAAAACTATTAGGGTCCAACCTCTTGCATGGGTGCCCCGGGGGGTTTATATAGGCCTACCCCCCGGGGGTACAATGGTAATCCGGCTGGGCGCGGGTCCCAGCCGTCTGTCTCTTAGGTCGCCGTCTTCTCCGCCGACTTCTGGGGCCCGCAGACTAGTGGGCCCCGCCGACGGCCCAGCATGGGGCCGACAGGCCTTGCCCGCCGCGGGCGGGTCTTGCCGGCTGCGGATTACTGTAGCCGCGCCTCTAATGACGCTAGCTTGGTCATGGGGTCATGGCAACAGTGCCGCCGCCTGACGGGCGATCACTGTCGCCATTTCCCTGTCTCGTCCTGTTAATGGCGTGCGGGCCCATGGGAGGGGTTGGCCGACTCCTGTGGGCCGACTCCCAACGGGTCCGTCTTCCGGTGCTCTCGCCGTCTTCTGCACCCCCCCGACAGGCGGGTCCCGCCGTCTCTGGGTCATACAGACAGGCCGTCGTGGGTACAGGAATCCGCCGCAGGGCTGATGTCGAGGCGGCATGGCAGCGATCTTTGCGCCGGACGGAGATCTCCGTCAATCTGGCGCCTTGTGGCCATGCACGCCCCTTTGTGAACGGGCGAGGGATCGGGCGGCGCCACATCCCATCCCGTCCGTAGTTGCATAGGCAGGAGGTGGTTGGAGTCGCGGGCCGACTCCCCATAGTCGGCTTCTCTGGAAGCCGCCAGTTGGGAGTCGGCTCATCTCGAGGCTGTCTCTGGGATTCGGCTGGGAGGGGCAGTCGGCGGCTCTGCCGCCGACTCTCAGAAGGCGGCTCTTCGTCTTGGGGTCTTGAGGGGCGCAGTCTACCCCGATGTTTTGAAAGGTCCAGGGGCTCGGGTTTGCCTACTCGTGGCCCATTACTCCCAAGAGTCCCCGAAGCGGGTGAGGCGCCGAGGGCAACATGTCGAGGAGCCTCAACAGTTTCATACCTCTGGTGGAAGAATCTGGGCTTGGCTCGCCGTCTTTCTCTTAGGCCGACTAGTTGGAGTCGGACTCACAGGAGGCCGTGTTGCTCCTCAAAGGGTTTGAAGGTCGTGGCGGGGTCCAGGCAGCGTGCCTGATAAGCTTCCGGGCAGCTGCCCGTTGCGGGCCCGTCGCGCGACGCCATGCGGCAGGGTCAGTCTGCCCACCCACGCGCGTGACGAGACAGGCCTGTCAGGCAGGGCCCGCCACTACCACGCCTCGGCACGCGAACGGATCCGCCGCGGCTGTGCGGGCGGTTGGGGTTCCCACGTTGTTACTGCGCGCAGTAACTTCGTGGGTCAAATCGTGGGGGGCGTGGGGTTTTGGGCGCAGTTAATCCCACGCCCGCCCCGTCGGCTTGTCTGCCTATAAGCCTATAAGTAGGCGGGAGGAGAAGCGGCGAACGCGCACCATCTCCCGCCTCCCCGCTTCCTCTTGCTCCTTCTCCTCCTTGCTTCGTCTTCCTCTTGCCGCCGCCGCGCCGAACCACGCCACGCCGTGGAGATGAGCTCTTCCTCTGCCGCTGCGCCTCCCGCCGTGCGCTCCGGCGTGTGGGACGGCTCCGAGGTGGACGACGACCAAATCGAGTTCCTCCGCCAAACGCGCCGCATCCCCGGCAAGAGCCTAGTGCGGACCCGTGCCGCGCCGGCGGGTGAAATAACGCCAGAGCCAGAGGAGGGCGAGCGGGTCGTATTCCGCTCGCACCTCATGCACGGCCTCGGGCTGCCGGCGAGCGACTTCTTCCGCGCCTTCTTGGAGTTCCACGGGCTCCAGCCGCACCACCTCACTCCGAATACGGTGGTGCTGCTGGCTGCCTTCGCCGCCTTGTGCGAGGGCTTCCTCGGCGTTCTCCCCACCATCGAGCTGTGGGGAAATTCTTCCGATCAAGCTCGGCACGCACGTCGCCGGGCGTGCGGCTTTGTCGCGGCACCTTCATCACGGTCTGCGGAGGCGGTGGGCGACAACACTTTCCCGCCATTCCACCGATCAAGTCGGTGAAGATGTGGCAACGATCCTACTTCTACGTGAAGAACATCGCTCCGGAAAGGCGGGTCAATCTGCCGCCTTACGGAGCCGGCGTGCTGACAGGGAGGCTCCCCAGCTGGTCCAACCGGGCCAGGATGCTGACTCCTGCTGGCACCGCCGCCCGTCCAGCGACTCCAGTCTTGGCGTAGTCGGAGGGCTTGACCGGGCCGACTGCTGGTCGCCGCCGTGGCGCGCCGAGTCCTCCCGCTCCAAGGCCGTCCTCATATGATTTGTCAGATGAGCGGCCACCGAGACCCCAGTCGGATGTGCTCGAAGGACATGCCCCACGCGGAGGTGGTGGACACGGTGAACTTCCTGGCGAACTTCAACCTTACGGCGGATTGGCAGTTCGGCAAGGAGCCATACTCGCGCGCCAACCCCCCGCCTGTGGTAAGTCGTCTTTTTTCCTCATCTGTTTTCTTTTTTCAGCCGAATCCGACTTCTTATCCTTGTTGGTTTTTCCGAGTCAGAACCCCCTCATGCAGCCCTCAGCCGGCACCGCGGGGCCGGCCCGCGAGTTCGTCCCCGACCGGGCAGAGCGACGTCGACGACCCTGACTTGGGGGCGGCGGCGATGGAGGCCGACGCCGAAGGAGGAGGAGGAGGAGGGCCGACGACTTCAGGCCCTCGGCTACCTTCGCCGACTGGCCTGAGGATGACGGCAAGGGGGAAGTCGTCCCCCGCCGCCAACCGAAGGTCGGCCATCCGGGCGCGAGTTGCTCCGCTGGCTTGGGTGCTCGAGGCGGCGCGAAGAAGCGTCGGGCCGGGTCGAGCTTGCCAGGCGGCCGGGCGAAGAAGTTCAGGTGGACGGCCGTCGCGACCCAGTGAGAAGAGGCGGTCACAAAGGCTAACCGCTTCCGCAAGGAAGTGAAGAAGCCGCCTCTGGTCTCTGCGTAAGTGCTTCTACTTTGTCTTGTTTTCCTCTGGTTCATCTTGTCCAAATCTTTTACATGTTTTCTTCGCATCAGGGCTCCCCTTACTTTAGAGAGGGTCGCCGCCGCCTCCGTCATGGGGTCGACAGAGAGGTCCGCCAATACTCGGCGGATTGACCCTGCCGCCGACCTCCGGGAGGCGACTGAGCAGAACACGCAGGAGAAGCGCGATGAGGAGGAGGCCGCCCGCCTGGAGAAGGCGGAGGCCGAGAAGGTGGCGGCTTCCGCCAGAGGAAGCTGGAGGAGGCCGAAGCCACCGTCGCAGCTAAGCGGCGAGCCGAGGAGGCCGCGCGCCTCCAATCGGCGCTGCTCGTCACCCCACTAAGCTCTGCGCCGCCGCTGCTGGAGTTCAAGGGGCAGACGGAGGGGCGGCAGCGAGTTCCCCATCATGGAGAGGGGAGGCGGCGAGACCTCTATGTCGGGCACGGCCGTGCCGGCCCCGCCACCTCCGCCGCCGTCTGAGAGAGCGCGAGGTAAACAGCCGGTGGACCCGCCTATGCCGCTGACTGACGACAAAGCTGTGGCGAGGCTGCTCCTTCAAGTCGCCTCACTAGCGCGCCGCCATCTTGAGAAGGCGACTTCGGCGCCACGCCCCTTGGAGACCGGCGCCGCCAGCTCGGCCATTCCAGACGCCCCCCGGACCCATGACGAGCAGCTTCTGAGAATTGAGGCTCGTCTGCGGCCGGCCCATCAGATGTTGCGTCGGCTTCAACGTGTCGGCGCCCAAGAGATTGCTGCCCTATGACCAGACATGCCGGTTCTGCGTTCTCCCAGTCGGACTGCCGACTTGCTGGAGGTCGCGGCTGGCCGTCTTGAGGCCCGGAAGGGTTCCGCGTTCCCGGCCGAGTGCGCTGGCCTTGGAATTCGCTGGGCGTGGTATTCAGGCTAGATCTCGACCGGCTGGCCGCTGCTCAGCCAGAGGCTCAAAGTGAGTCTGCTAGCTGCGGAAGACGCCTCACGAAGCGGCGGGCGGCGATCGCCGACTACACGGACACCAAAGGCGTCTTTGTCCCCGGGAAGGGCCGAGGATCGGCGGGAGGCGCCGCCGGAGTGGTTTGGGATGAACCCGGATTACGACGAGGACTCCCGGAGGTGATCGGGCTCCACAGAGGGAGGAAGGCGAGGCGTAGGACGGAGATGAGATGGAGGCGCCAGAAGACGGAGTGGGCGACCAGCCTCAGCTCAACCGCGCCTCCAGCAACGAGCTGCGCCCGTCTGGGCCGGCTGCCGCCGGAGATGATCAAGCCGACACTGCCCAGCCGGCCGCCCGGCCCCAGCGCCGCCGTCTCCTCCGGCCCTCCATACCCGTCTGCCGCTTCCCTAGGCTCTTTGTCACAAATCTTTATTTTATCTGCTTTGGTAGTCTTTTGAAAAAAACTTGTTAATTCGCACAATTCCACCCGCGGGGTGTATTTTGTACTTCTGCTCGAAGATTCGGCCAAGGGCCTATGCTGTGTAAATATTATCCTAATTCTATCTCTCCTTGCTCATTGCTCTTATGGCTCTTTCCTTTGCCGCCTTCCCTTAGTCGCCGCTTTGCCCGTCGAACAACCGCTCTGCGGACTGCCGTTTGGATCAAGTGCTTGGCTACCCTTGAGAAGGAAAGTACTTGGCCACTTTTTAGAGTCTTTTAAACAACTTGGATAGAAAGCGGCAAGCCGACTACTCAGTAGTCGGTTTTGCAAAGAGGGGCTGGAAATCGACTTAGGCTATGTTTATGCTTTGAGTCCTTGGCCATTTTTCATGTGGGCGCCCATTCTTCCTTACTCCTGCCCACCAACAGCCGCTTCATGAAGCTGCGACTTTGACAGAGACGGCTTAGGCAATCGCATACTACTTGTCCATTGCAGGAAGCATTTCATAGTGCAAGGCGGCGAGTCCCCGGGCCGACTAGTCGAACCCGGTGCCAAGCAGCATAACAAAGAGTAACATACTCGAAGGTATAATTCTTATCATACAGATAACAAAAAAGGCAGTCCCCGAGCTCGTCTCGGGCGGCCCGAAGTATTGGTACTTTAACACAAAAGGTAGTGTGGTACATACTGCATCAACTGTAAAATCTTCGGAGAAGATTCGCATTCCATGGCCGTTCCGTCTCTTTGCCGGAGTCGTCCCTCTTGCGTGCCTGGGGCTTCTGAGCGTCGATCAGGTAGTAGGAGTCGTTGCCCAGCACTTTGCTGATAATGAAGGGGCCTTCCCAAAGGCGCCCGGCGACTTGTGCTGGCGGCTGTTCATTTGGATCAGCCGGAGCACAAGGTTGCCCTCTTGGAAAGATCTCGGCTTGACCTTCCTGTAGTAGTAGCGGCGCAGGCTCTGCTGGTAGATGCTGAACTGGCTGAGTGCCAACAGCCGGCCCTCTTCCAGCAGATCGACGCCGTCTTGACGTGCTTCTTCTGCTTCCTCCTCGGTGTACATGGTGACTCGAGGGGAGTCGAACTATATGTCCGTTGGGATGACGGCTTCAGCATCGTAGACGAGGAAGAAAGGTGTGAAGCCAGTTGACTTATTTGGAGTCGTGCGCAAACTTCAGAGAACGGCTGGCAACTCCTCCAGCCAGCAGCCGGCCGAACGCTCCAATGGTTCGACCAGCCGAGGCTTGATGCCAGACAGGATGAGGCCGTTCGCTCGCTCCACCTGGCCGTTTGACTACGGATGGGCAATGGACGCTAAGTCCAGTCAGATGCCTTGCGTCGCGCAGAAATGGGCCAGGGCACCTTTGGCAAAATTTGTGCCATTGTCGGTGATGATGCTGTGTGGTACGCCGTACTGAGTCGTGATGTCGGCGATGAAAGTCACTGCAGTTGGACCATTCAACTTCTTGATGGGCTTTACTTCTATCCACTTGGTGAACTTGTCCACCGCGACAAGTAAGTGAGTTAGGCCGGCTCGTGCTGCTTTGAATGGTCCCACCATGTCCAGGCCCCAAACAGCAAAGGGCCAGGCGATGGGGATAGTCTTGAGTGCGGAAGCCGGCTGAAACTGCTTGGAGCGGAGCATCTGGCACCCCTTGCATTTTTGAACTAATTCCTTGGCCTCTTCTAGGGCAGTTGGCCAGAAGAAACCATGTCGGAAGGCTTTGACGACGAGTGCTCTTGAGGCCGCATGGTGGCCGTGACTTTTCATACGATGAATGTCTTCGAGAATCGCTTGGCCTTGCTTTCGCTCGGCCTTAGCGTTGGTAGACACCAGTGACGCTGCGCCTGACCAGCTCTCTGTTGACTATAGTGTAGGCTGCCGCTCGGCGTTGTACTTGCCGAGCCAAGATTTCATCGGTTGGTAGCTCTCCGCTTACTAGGAACTTCAGGATGGGCTGGGCCCATGAGGGTGCTGCTATTTCTTCAACTGCGATCTTGCCACTTGGGCCCAGGCGGCTGAAATTTGGGGAGGCGTGAGCTGGAGTCCGCGGCCGCTTCTTTGGGTTGATGAAGTCCCCAGACGGTAGTGCAGTCCCAGGCGAGTTCTGGAGTCTTCGCAATGGTCGCCGCGGTCCCGGGCGGGTTGTGAAGTCCCGGGCGGCTTCGATTGACATTCTTGGGGCCGTCTACAAGAATTCTCGTGCCGTCTGCTTTGAGGCTTTGGAGTCGGATCCTACTTCTTCGGGGGCGGCACAAAATGGAGTCTGATTCTGGTGAAGGCTTGACAGATGGCTTGAGGAGGCTGAAGGCGGCGGCCGGATGGTATTATTACTGGCCGGGTGGAGCCGATTCGTGCGAAGTATCTGCTTGGTCGTTGTCGTTTCTTGGCACGTGGAGGAACTCACACCCTCAAAATATCCACTCAATTGCTGTACCGAAGCGTAGCTCGCCATGTTTGCATATTTGGCGTCGATCGCGGATGATTGTTGGACCACCAAGTCGGAGTCGCCATAACACAGGATCCGGCGAATGCCAAGTTCTTTGGCAAGCCGGAGCCCGTGAATGAGCGCCTCGTATTCGGCGACGTTGTTGGAGGCGGTGAAATGGATCTGAAGCGCATACTTGAGCTTGTCGCCCGTTAGAAGTGAGGACAACGCCGACTCCCAAGCGGTCGCATCTTGGAGCCATCGAAATGCATCCGCCAATGGGTGGAGTCAGACCTGGCGGCAATCTTTGGGTCTCGGCCCGGTCGGCGAAATCGGCCGGTGCTTGCGACTTGATGGCGGTGCGGGGCTGGTAATAGATGGTGTGGGGGGCAGCTCTATGGCCCATTTGGCCACTCGGCGGAAGCATCTCGGCTTCCGATGATCTCGGCTAGTGGGGCTGTGCAAACCACAGTGACTGGATGCTCTTGAAAGTAAGGCTTCAACTTCTTGGCGGCAAAGTGCACGCCGTAACACATCTTCTGGTAGTGGGGGTAGTTCTGCTTGGAGGTTGACAGTACTTCGCTCAGGTAATATACTGGTCTCTGGAGAGGTAGCGCCTTGCCTTCCTCCTTGCGCTCGACTACAATGATTGTGCTGACTACCCTGCTGGTGGCGACAATGTACAGGAGCATGGGCTCCTTGGGAGTTGGGGCCGCCAGCACGGGGGAGTAGTCAGCATTTTCTTCAACTGGAGAAAAGCTTCGTCCACCTTGTGGTTCCATTCGAAGAAGGTGGTCTTCTTCATGAGCTGGTATAAAGGGAGAGCCTTCTCGCCCAACCGACTGATGAATCGGCTGATGGACGCCAAGCAGCCGGTGAACTTTTGCACATCTAGCGTTCGGTGGTACTTCCATCCTCTCGATGGGCTTGATCTTCACAGGGTTGCACTCTATGCCGCGTTCGGAGACCAGGAAACCAAGGAGCTGGCCGGCTGGTACTCCTAAGACGCACTTCTCAGGGTTGAGCTTGATCTGGAATCGGCGCAGGTTCTCAAAGGTCTCCTTCAGGTCTTCCAGCAGTGTTCCTCGCTTTTCCGTCTTCACCACTACATCGTCCACGTAGACGTGGGCGTTTCTGCCGAGCTGCTTGAGGAGGCACTTCTGCATCTGGCAACTGAAAGGTGGCGCCGGCATTCCTTAAGCGAACGTCATGGTCGGTAGTAGAAGGCTCCAAGCGGCATGATGAAGGCGGTCTTGATTCATCGGCGGATTCAGTTTGATCTGGTGATATCCTGAATATGCATCTAAGAAGCTCAACAGCTCGCATCCGGTACGTGGAGTCTATCACTGATCAATTCTCGGTGAAGCGAGCAGGTCCTTGGGGCAAGCTTTGTTGAGGCTTGTGTAGTCAATACACATCCGCCCTTTGCTTGTTCTTCTTAAGTACCAAGACCGGGTTTGCTAACCATTATGGAAAGAACACTTCCATGATGAAACCGGCTGCTAGTAGCCGGGCTATCTCTTCTCCAACAACTCTTCTCTTCTCTTCTCTTGACAAAGCGGCGCAAGGGCTGCAGACGGGCTTCACATCAGATCGGACATGTAACTTGTGCTCGGCGAATTCCGTCGGTACACCTAGCATGTCTTTAGGGGACCATGCTTGAAAATGTCCCGATTCTCACGGAGGAAATCGACGAGCTCGCCTTCCTATTTCTTGTCAAGGTTTGCACCTATGACAGTACCTCTCCAGTGCTCCGGGTCCAAAGGTATCTTCTTCGTTTCTTTGGCGGCTTGAGCAGGCCCTCAGCTTCCGACTCCTTGGGGTTGGGCGATATTTCGGGCTGCTTGCCGGCCATCGCCACAACCCGATCAAGAAGCCGCTTCTCAGCTACGATTACCAGGGACTCGGCCAGCCGACTGCTTTCAGCTGCACAAGCGGACGACTTCCTATAGTCGCCGGCTACGGTCAGAATCCCCTTGGAACTTGGCATCTTCATCTTGAGGTAGGCGTAGTGGGGACCGCCATGAATTTGGCCAAAAGCAGGTCGGCCAAGCGAGGCGTGAATGCAGGCTTTCGAGGTCCACCACTTGAACCAAAGCGGCTCTCGGCGGAAATGATCTTTGTCCCCAAAGAGGGCGTCTATCGAGGATCTTGCCGATTGGTGAGCAGGAAAGGCCAGGTACAATGCCG
The DNA here is from genome assembly GCA_021605145.1 of Aegilops bicornis. NCBI lineage: Eukaryota > Viridiplantae > Streptophyta > Magnoliopsida > Poales > Poaceae > Aegilops > Aegilops bicornis. The sequence continues at coordinate 523,660,576 of CM038669.1, forward strand.
TGGAACACATCCGGCTGCTTTCTGAAGCTGTCTTTGCTTGATTCCTAACTTCTCCATCGTGTCCTTATGCAGGATGTTGATCTTTGCTGCCTCCGTCTATCGGCACTCGCGAAGCGAGCGGCCCTCCTATCCGTGGCAAGGGTGGCTCCCAAGAACAGGCGTAGGGAGCCCGGATTCGCATCACCTCTGGGTGATCAGCCCTACTCCAAGCGATAGGCTTCTCGGACCAAAGGCATGAACTCTGGAGTATCGATGCTCTCTGCATTCACTTCTTCTTCTTTTGACCGCCTTCTGCGTCGGTCATCGGCCACCTTTGGTGAACACCACATAAGCTCCATGCTCTTACGGGTACTCGTCTTGCCTTTGCATCAAGGCCGACCGGCTCGACAGCCCGGCTGGGCGGCAGGAGGCGGCGGCCCAAGCAGGCGGGGAGGCGAGGGCCGTCTCCTTGGCGATCTGGTGAGCGGTGACACTTCGGGTGGTGTGGTTTGGCGGCTTGGCGCCGCTATGGAACTGCGGGGACCATCTAGAGTCTGCTTTCGTAGAAGGCCGGCAACCAGTTGGACTTGCCGCCTTTACAGCCGCTTGGCGAGGCTGCCCCTCGACTCTTTGGTCTTCGACTCTCGCCACCTGCCGGCTCTTTGGAAGCGGCTGTAGGGAACTGCGCTTGTGATCGTTCTGTTGCTGTCGCCGACTGGTGTCTCCGGCCGGAGTTCTGGGAGCCTGAGGAGCCACCTTGCCAGTTGCACTGACTTCAATCTCCGTCTTCATGGAGGAGTCGGCTGTGGCGTACTTGTCTGCTATGATCAGCAGCTCGTCGAGGGTCTTCGGCTCGTCGCAAAGGAGCTTGTGCTTGAGGAGGGTGCCTTCTCTGCACATGGCGGTGAAGTACTCGATAGCCTGCACCTTGTGCACTCCCTCGCAGGAGTTCCGGAGATCGGCCCAGCGCGTGAGGTAGTCGCGAGTTGACTCGTTGGGGCCTTGCACGCACAAGGAAAGCTGGCGAGGCTTGGGAGGTCGCTTGTACGTGCTCGTGAAGTTGCGGACGAAGGCCTCGGTGAAGTCGACCTAGCTGTTGATGCTGCGGGGCTTCAAGCTATTCAACCATGTCCGGGCCGTGCCCTGGAGCATGAGGGGAACATACTTTACGGCAACGCGCTTGTTGCCGTTCGCTATGTTGACGGCTGTGGAGTAGTCAACTAGCCAGTCTTCCGGCTTCACGGAGCCGGTGTACTTGGGCGTGTCTCGGGGGAGTGTGAACCCTCTAGGGAAGGGCTCGTCTCAGATGCGAGGTCCGAAACAGGCGGACCCAACTCGTCTTCTTCTTCCAGCGCCCGAGGATCGGTGGAGTCGGTCGATCGGTGGCGGGCGTCGTTTCTCCGACTCCTCTCGGCGGCCGAGCGGTCGCCGAGTCGGATCTTCGACGGGTGGTGGGGAGACTCGCCTTTCTCTGCGAGGAGGAGGAGGCAAATAGTCGTCCCGCCGCTCCACTGCTCTTGGGCGGCCGTCTTGGTCGCGCTCGATGGAGATGTGAGTCCGACTGTGGCTGACAGCCGGATCCTTGTTTTTTCTTCCATGGACACCGCCAGTCGGCGTCCGAGACGTCGCGCCTTGATCTCGGCGGGGAGGCAAGTCGTCGTTCTATCGTTGCGGCGCCTCCGTGTGGCAGCCGACTTCGTCCTGCACGGCAGCCGCGTCGAGGAGCTGCTGGACTCGCTCCGTCATCAGGCGGCGCTCCTCACCCTCGAAGTTGTCCAGCTCGTCCGCCGCCACCTGGGCGGCGCGGATGTTCTCCGCGGGCGTGGCGTACACAGGACGATTGGCCCCGAACAGGTTGGCGATGGCTACGCCGCGCTGCTGGACCACGCCTAGGCGGCTAGGCGGTCGGGGCCGGCGAGCCGCCAGCGATCCATCTCACGCTGGTAGGCTTCTGACAAGTGTCGCATGCTTGCCAGCTTCCTTGCGCCTTCAAGGAGCTGAAGGCGGCGTGCCTCCAGCATCTCGGCGTCAGCGCCTTCCGGGATAGGCGCGGTCAGGTCTAGTAGAGCCGCGTCGAGAGGGTCATGAGCTCCTTCGCTGGAACGCTCGCCATGACCGATGACGAGCACTTCCGTGACGGTGCTTCCGCCGCTCTCCGCGCGAGGGAGCGGCTCATCGTAGACCACCACGTTGGTGGGGAACGCGTCGAGCGATGCGGTGTCGGAGTCGACCAGCATCAGGTCGGTGGAGCCTACGAACTCCAAGTCCGTGGCAGGCTCGCCGGCGACGTGGAGTTGTTCGAGGAGGCCCGCGAGGAGGCTCTCGGGGCCGCCCGTGCCTGCGTCGGATGCAGGCTCGTCGGAGAGGTGAACCTCGCCCGACAAGTTCGGCGAGCAGCTGGCGCCACAGAGCGATCTCAGCGCCGTGCAGCGCGTCGGTGCAGACTCCGTCTGGCGGGCCGAGCTGGCTGCGCTCGCCAGGGAGGAAAGGGTTCCCGTCCAGAGCAGGTCTCTGAACGACGGTGCACCTAGCCCCACGGTGGGCGCCAAATGTCGGGGCTTGGGTGCGACATATGCCAAAGGATGGCTTATCATGGTGGGGGCGAGTAGAACGTCGCTGGTGCCTGGAAACAGGATGAGGCGAAGGCATGCTTGCCGGCGGATCTTACCCAGCTTCGGGGCTCTCCGTGGAGATAACACCCCTACTGCTGCTCTGCGGGGTCTCCGCATGATCACTATGGCAAAGCGGGTACAAGGTTGCTCCTTGAGCTGTTCGGGGTGGGGAAGGAGAAGGGCACGACTAGCTCTTCTCGTCCCTCTATGTGTGTCTAAAACTATTAGGGTCCAACCTCTTGCATGGGTGCCCCGGGGGGTTTATATAGGCCTACCCCCCGGGGGTGCAATTGTAATCCGGCTAGGCGCGGGTCCCAGTCGTCTGTCTCTTAGGTCGCCGTCTTCTCCGCCGACTTCTGGGGCTCGCAGACTAGTGGGCCCCGCCGATGGCCCAGCATGGGGCCGACAGGCCTGCCAGCGGGGTCTTGCGGCTGCGGATTCTTGTGCTTGCCGCCTCTAATGACGCTAGCTTGGTCATGGGGTCATGGCAACAGTGCCGCCGCCTGACGGGTGATCACTGTCGCCATTTCCCTGTCTCGTCCTGTTAATGGCGTGCGGGCCCGTGGGAGGGGCCGGCCGACTCCTGGGGGCCGACTCCCAACGGGTCCGTCTTCCGGCGCTCTCGCCGTCTGTTGCACCCCCGCCGACAGGCGGGTCCCGCCGTCTCTGGGTCGTACAGACAGGCCGTCGTGGGTACAGGGATCTGCCCGCCCACGGGGCTGATGTCAGGGCCGGCGTGGCAACAGTGCCGCGCCGGACGGAGATCTCCGTCAGTACGCCGCACTGTGGCCATGCCTGCCATTTGTGAACGGGGCAGGGATGGGCCGTGCGGCGGCCACATCCCATCCCATCCGTAGTTGCATAGGCAGGAGCTGGTTGGAGCCGCGGGCCGACTCCCCATAGCCGGCTTCTCTGGAAGCCGCCAGTTGGGAGTCGGCTCATCTCGAGGCCGTCTCTGGGACTCGGCTGGGAGGGGCAGTCAGCGGCTCTGCCGCCGACTCTCAGAAGGCGGCTCTTCGTCTTGGGGTCTTGAGGGGCGCAGTCTGCCCCGATGTTTTGAAAGGTCCAGGGGCTCGGGTTTGCCTACCCGTGGCCCATTACTCCGACAAAGATACAAAGCAGAAGACTTTCTCCTGTGTCCAGGTAGGACTCCCTTATGCATGGATGGCAAGATTGGTGTCCGGATATGTAATTTCCTTCCTCTACAAACCGACTATGTACAACCCTAGACCCCTCTGGTGTATATATAAACTAGAGGGTTTAGTCCGTACAGGCCATCAGAATTCCCATAGTCTAGACAACTAGGGTTTAGTAATTACGATCTCGTGCTAGATCAACTCTTGTAACCCCAATACTCATCAAATATAATCAAGCAGGACGTAGGGTTTTACCTCCATTAAGAGGGCCCGAACCTGGGTAAACATTGTGTCCCGCTCGTCCCTTGTTACCATCAATCCTCAGGCGCACAGTTCGGGACCCCCTACCCGAGATCTGCCGGTTTTGACACCGACATTGGTGCTTCCATTGAGAGTTCCGCTATGCCATCAACAGAAGGATCGATGGCTCATCTCGTCATCAGCAGCGATGCTGTTTCCAGGGAGATCTTTCCCCCTAGTCAACTTTTCGTGTTTGGCGGCTTCGCTCTGCGTGCCAATTCGACTGGTCACCTTGAGAAGATCGACAGCTACGCCCCTGGTCACCAGATCAGGTTCGGAAGCCTGAATTACATCGCTGATATTCGAGGAGATTTGTTCTTCGAAGGGTTCTCGGCCTCGGCCGCCGCTCCTCATCTACATGAAGGAAACTCATCGGATCCACTACCAAGCTCCGTTCAAGGATCAACTCTCGTTCCTGCCCTGGCCTTAGATCCAGAGTGGACCGCTCTATCCGAAGACGGGAGCCCAAGCCCAACCAGACTATCTCCTATTATGGAGTTCCCAACCGGAAACCCAGAGGTGGCCATGTTGTCAACGGACCCGGAGTCAAATAAAACTCTCTCTGTCATCGGGAAATCGGACTCATCTCTGGAGGTCAACTCCGAACCCTCGAGGCCTACGTCCATTTAGCACGGACAAGCGATGTTTACCAGGCCCAGCTTCGTAGTTCCTCAGTCACTCATCTAGCTCTCGCTCTTAAACGAGGCTCTGGACTTGATGCGATCTCTCGCCATTACGGAAGTATCACTTCTGAACTACGCCCAGCCAGAACTAGGGGCTGAGAGCGGGGAATTTTATGTCCCACCCACCACCCACTTGATAGCCACTGTCGAGGACCTAACCGACATGCTAGACTACGCCTCTGAAGACATCTACGGCATGGACAACGATGCCGGAGCCGAATCAAGCCAAAACCCACCCGTCACTGGGCGCTGGACGACCACTTCTACTTACGACGTGTACATGGTGGATATGCCCAGAAAGAAGGACGACGACGACATTCAAGATCCGATCGAGGATAAGCCCGTCGAGGCACCACCCAAGCGCCAACGTCAGCGGTGCCGCTCATGATCTTGACAGGAAAAGGATAGCAATACCGGCACCGGAGATAAAAACACTCCGAATGTTGTCGAAGACCCTGAAGACCCCGTCGAACCTGCGTCCAAGCAGGATGAATGGGAGGAGGGACAGGTGAACCCCGACAAACTTGTTGATCACGAGGATACAGAGGATAGTAATTACCTACCGACCTCCGAGGAGGATGTTAGCCTCGGCAACGAAGATTTCATCATACCAGAGGAACCCCTCGAACAAGAACGCTTCAAGCGGCAACTTATCGCCACCGCAATAGCTTCAAACCAAACAGGATACGCTCAACGACAAATGGACTAAGGTCCTGGCCGCCGAAGAATACAGCCTAGAGCGCCGAACAAAGAGCTATCCAAAATGCAAACTACTACCACAATTCGACGACGAGGCCCTTGAGCCAATACCATCGAGATACAACCATGTCGATGAACCAGACCGACCACCGCATGACAAAGCGGCCAACCATGCCGAACACCAAACCGCACCACCTCGCCGTAGAGGCAAAGAGGCAGCAGCTCCGGGCTACATGTATGATTTACGTCAGGACCTGGACAATAGAGCTGGCCAGACTAGATCAATCTACTGATCAAGGGGACGTGCTCCAACACAAGACGACGGCCATCAAGCCTGGTGTCGGTGTCAAAACCGGCGGATCTCGGGTAGGGGGTCCCGAACTGTGCGTCTAGGCGGATGGTAACAGGAGACAAGGGACACGATGTTTTTAGCCAGGTTCGGGCCCTCTCGATGGAGGTAAAACCCTACTCCTGCTTGCTTAATATTGATGATATGGGTAGTACAAGAGTGGATCTACCACGAGATCAGAGAGGCTAAACCCTAGAAGCTAGCCTATGGTATGATTGTTGTTCGTCCTCTGGGACTAAAACCCTCCGGTTTATATAGACACCGGATAGGGTTAGGGTTACACAGTCGGTTACAATGGTAGGAGATCTACATATCCGTATCGCCAAGCTTGCCTTCCATGCCAAGGGAAGTCCCATCCTGACCACACGGACGAAGTCTTCAATCTTGTATTTTCATAGTCCAGAGTCCGGCCAATGGTGATAGTTCGCTATCCGGACACCCCTAATCCAGACTCCTCGGTAGCCCCCTGAACCAAGGCTTCAATGACGACGAGTCCGACGCGCATATTGTCTTCGGCATTGCAAGGCGGGTTCCTCTTCCGAATACTTCATAGAAGATTTTGAACACAAGGATAGTGCCCGGCTCTGCAAAACAAGTTCCACATACCACCGTAGAGAGAAAAACTTTTGCACAGATCTGCTGACGTATTCCGTGGCATGACATCACACCACGGACATGCCTTTATACGAATCGTTTTTACTGTTCCACCTCAGCGCATTTAGCGAGGCGGTTTCCTTGGCACGCCTTATCAAAACGGAGATCGTGCCCCCTTATTCCGGGATTCTCATCAATACGGGTGTGGGTAACCCAGTCGTGCCCGCTGGCACGCCTCCTCCATCGAAGGCGAGTCCCGAACGGTCACGGGGTGGGCTCTTGGTATTCAACCTCTTTATAACGAGAACAAGGCCCACTCCTTTCTTTCAATCTCAATTGAATCCGCCCCTCGCCTCGAGTTCCAACACCCAAAGCTCCAGAGTTAGGCGCTTCGGACCTTCAACGATGTCCGGCTCCGACTTGCACGGCCGGTGGATGTCTTCCTCCGTCACGGAAGACTCTGCGCTAAAGCTGAGAGACGCCCGCTATCTCACCGGCGAAATTTTGCCTAGGCTGCCTGCTCAAGGGAAGGCTGTTCCCACTCCCGAGCCCGGTGAGAGCGTGGTATTCGTGTCTCACTTCCTTCGGGTTTAGGCTTCCGACGGACCCCTTTGTGAGGGGGGCTCATGTTTTATTATGGGCTGGAATTCCATGACTTGGATCCGAGTCCATCCTCCACATCTCGTCGTTCATTGTCATGCATTATGTGAAGCCTTCCTTCGCATTACCCCTCACTTTGGATTGTGGCTCAAGACCTTCAAAGTGGAGCCAAGATGATCAAGGGGCATCAGCAGAAAAGTGCGGAGGGGCTGTTATAAGAAAAATGCGGACGCTCCATGGCCCGAGGGCTCTTTTCAAGAGGAGCTCAATTTATGGCAATGAGGTGGTTCTATATCACCGCCTCGAGGCGCAAAATGGCGGTGCCACCTGCCTTCCGCTCGGGTCCTCCACTCTGACGGGCGTCATGGGTCAATAAAGGGCTCGACTGAGGACCATCCAGGGCGTACCTCTGTTGCGGGCGTATTCGAGACCTCCAAGAAAGAGAGATCAATCTGGTCGTAGTAAGCGCGAGTCATGCTGATTCGTGGCACCTTGCCACCTGCAAGCGCCGCCCCCCTCCGGTGGGAGTTTAATCCGAGGGACCACGAACTCTCCAACATTTCATGGGCGTAACGCCCGTGGAGATGTACCAACTGTTCTTCGGATCACAAGCAATGTGTCCGGACTTAACCGAGGACGCAGGTCTAAGCTGCAATCGCCCGGATACTCAAGTAAGTAGTCATGTACCCAGACATGCTATCCGCATATTTGTCATATACTTGCCCTTAAAAGGGCTATCTTTTAAACAGGAGTGGATAGGAAAAGCAAAACTGATCAGGTGTTCGCCCCCCCCCTCCCTGAGACCACGCCGGATCCGGTGTTAACCAAGATGCTAGAGGTTGTGCCTTTTGAAGAAGGCGAAGGGGGGGAACAAGGGAGCTACTTCCTCCATGAAGGAGGCTATCAAGAATGGGGGGAAAGAGAATCCCTCCCTCCAAGGGGAGAAGAGGACCGCTTCTGAAGATCCGGAGACCAAAGCCTCGAAGCGGGGGAAGAAATCTTCACCAGAGGGTCTCTTGGCGGAAATGCCCCGGCCGTACTATTTCCCCAAGGAGATCAGCCCTCCAACGAGCCGTGAGTAAAAGGGGGGAGTTTATAAAATAAAAGACATCCCTGTTTTATTTCTGAAGGTAACCAAAAGTTTACCTTGTAGTTCGGATCTCAGCCCTTCATAGCAGAGCTCGTCTTCAGGGGATCTTGATACGGAGATGATGGAGAGCGAAACCCCTCCGCCTGTCGTACCGTTATGCGAGGTGGACGACCCTGAGGTGTCGTCGCGGAGGGCTCCTCCGAATCCGACGGGGCCAGAAGGCAGCTGTATGTCCCCTCGAAGCTCTCCGTGTTCGGCCTTCGAAAAAGGCCACCAGACGAGTCCGGCACCAACGGGTGTGCGGTCGGAGGAGCTGAAGGATCTGCTCGGGCGAGCGTCTATCTCGGAAGATCACCTTATGTTAATGAGTACGGTGATTGAAAGGATTTCATCCGCTGAGAGCGGATTGCATGAAGCCGTCGTAAGTTTACTGACGGGTTTTGGGGTATGCAAAATGATGTACCTTCTGACAGTTTTGCATATAAAATGCGCCCTGTATAGATAGTAGCCCCTGAGACTTGGTGCGGTGTCAAAATGACGGCCGAGTATCATAACCCTGTATAATATGCACTCTTCCTATGTAGGTGGCGGTTAGCGTCCGGTAGCTAAGCCGGTGATGAATTTGCCGAATCAAGCGGCAACAGCGTGGCGGATGCGGACATCACGCTTGTTAATAAGCGGCTTGACGAGTCACAAGGTATGCACGACTTCTCCGCGGACACTGGTAAGGGAGCTTGACGCCCATGCCTTACAACATATATGCTTAATGCAGATGGTGCCGCTGCTATGGAGAGCCTTGGTGAAGCTTCGCCCGAACCAAGGAGCAAGCGAGGAAAAAGTGATCTGGCTGCCTTAAAAGGCGTCCATGAGCTTGAAGCGAGCAACAGGCTGGTCAACGCCAAAAGCAAGAAAAAAATGGCCAAGATGGCCGTGAAATTGAAGAATGCTACTAACCATTGCGAGCTTCTTGAAAAAGAAGATCGAGCGAAACAAGAGGACCTGAAAAAGGCCGCCACCGAGGCCAAGGATACTCGCTCTGCAATGAGAGCTATGAAGGAGGAGCTACGTCAGGCCGGAGATATTGCGGCTGGAAAGCCCTTTCTGTTGCGGAGGAAATTCACGGATCCTAGGTACGCTCGATTGGACCGGTTGTGGGGTGCGGAGGATGCTTATATGGACTTGGCGGCGAGTGATGCAGACGCGGACGAACACTTCCAAGGTCAAGAGGATCACAGAATGGAAGAGCTGTTTTGGTCGCAGATCCATAGTCCGGAGCGTCCACTTTCATTAACCGATCATTTGGACGAATGGGCTGAGCTGAATAGGTTGTCCGGACTTGCCATGAAGGCTGTCGTGACTCATTCGTGGCCGAAAAGCCCAAAGCCGAAGAGTTATTTTGGCTTGGTGCAACAGTTCCTTGGTGCGGTGCCGCATATCGATGCAATGAAGCGGTCAGCATGCATAGAGGGTGCACGGATGGATCTTGCCTGTGTCAAGACATCTTTGGGTGGAGATGAAGGCCACCGACGTTGCATCCCAAGATTGGGACAAAAGCAGTATCCTGCCGAGCACTATTTTGAGGAAGTCTGCAGGCGCTCGTTTAATAGAGACGTAGTGCTCAAGGATGTTATGCTTTAATGACATGTATGATTTGTGAAAACAATGTTTAAATATAATATAAGAGATTTTTTTTATACTTGTGCGTTCAAGTATTAAAACAACTCATGTCTTGGCCGTTGATGTATATGTGTATATAACCTGAAAGATGGCAGTCTTGGCTTCAGCCCCACGCACATAGTGCTTGGGGGTGTTTGCAAAAGGCGCATTTTCACACTTAATCCAACGTCTTGGTCCTGTAAAGGAGGTGATAGCGTAGCAAACTAGGCAACCGGACTATAATGCTTTATCACTTTCACTTAGCCATAGGAGTTTGATGGTGGGACTACTATATAGCCCCTAGGGGCACCGCGCTCTTGAATTGAGGCGCCAGTATGTGCTGACCGGAAACGGTCCTTCGTCAATGCGGGGGAATTCTAAACATTCCGGTGGGTCATCGAGTGGTTGACCAGTCTCACGCTCTATCATGTCAGTCAGTTTTAGCTTTCTCCACTGAGGTGCTTAATCCAGCTCAACCAGGGCACAATCGCAGTGGTTCTCCCAGCGCTACCTTAGCCGATATAACGGAACGTAAGGTACCAAAACATCGGAGCCAGGCAAACCCAACATTTGACCAAAGACATGATTCAGAGCTGATGCATATAAGGCCTAACTCGAGACGCCGAACACTCCCTAAGGTATTCGGTCTTTATGAAAACGGGCAGAATAATGCCCTAAGCCCCTGGTGTCCAGGTATGCGCAAAAATTCTGGTGCGGCCGATGCCAAAACGCCCAGCCACCTCCTCGGTTATAGCAAGAAACCGGGGATGTATCAACAAGAGACAGTAAAAAAGGTTTACGCAGGGTCTTAATCTGAAAAGAATCCTTGCAATGGGTCCCTACTGCACGTCTGCGCCTGTGTCTCCGTTGTGTCGTATCCTGGACGGGTGTAGCACGGTGTACATCTGTAAAAGAGAAGAACTTAGTTGAAAAGAAGAAGGATCGTGCGAAAAATGTACTTTATATTAAGTAAACAGAGTACGGTTCAAAAAAGTGAACAAAATTGAGCTTTATTGTCTCTTGTTGTACATGCGTGTCACATCCTAGCTAGTCCATGCATTAGAGTGTTGCATCATGTTTACCTTTCATCAGAAACTTCAATTGGGGAAGACAGAACCCCCAGAACCCCTTTGAATTCAACTAGGGTTTACTAAAAATATTTTCAATGAACCTGAATTGCCCTTCTAAAAAGTTCACCCTCTTTGTCTTGGGTTAGAACCTCTGTCAAAATTGGTGCACAATTTTCTAGGTCAATAGAAGGTCATTGAATTAAATCATATGTAATTTGCATTTGGGCATTTAAATTCTAGTAAATATTTTGGATGCTCAAATAATTCTGAAAATAAGTGTGGGCTCTTGGAGATATTCTAAACAGAGCCTCTGATTATTTCCAGGATGTTTAGAAGTGCCTAACTATTTTTAATAAGTCCACAAACTTACAGAATAATAGAAAAAGGAAAATCAGAAAGCAAGAGGCTTACCTGGCGCCCACACAGCAAGCCCACCGCTGCCCAGCCCAGCCACCGCTCCAGCGAGCTGCTTGGCTTGGCCAGGCACGCAGCCAGGTGCTCGACGGCGGCACCAGCGCGTGCCACGCAGCTGCTCGCCGCCCTGCCTCCTCCCCGCACCGTTCTGCCGCCCCAGTTCGGTCGGCCAATCCTCCCCCGAGCTCGCAGACACCCTTTCTCCTCCCCAGCTCCTCTCCCTCGCTCACCCGCACCATGGCCGACGCCATCGTGCCGGCGCCACCGTGAAACTCGCGCCCTCCGTTGTCCCCGTGCTGCGCCACCGTGTCTGTTCGCTCCGCCATCATCGACTACATCGAGCAGGCCGAGCCCCGAGCGCTCGCACGCTCTGCAACACCTCCACCGACCCAGTCTTCGTCGATCACCGCCGAAGATCCCCTTCGTCGTCGCCACCGCATCACCTCGTCCCCGACCTCGCCGACCGCTTCGACGTACTCACCGTGAGCCCAGCTACCTCCCCATCCCTCTCATTCTCGCTCTCGAGCCCCGCACCGACTGCACCGAGCTCGGCCGCACCCGCCGCCGCCACCGCACGTCGCCGTCGTGGCCACAGCCACGTTGGCTCGACTCCGAGCACACCGACGCACTCACCGCACTCCCAGGAACCCAACACACTTCACCACGTGCCTTGTTGTGCCCCGTAGCCTCGGGCTCATCCTCACACGACTCCGGCGACCGCCAAGCTTGTCGCCGACGACGTTTCCAGCCACCCCGAGCTCAACCACCGCCACCAAACGCCGCGGCTTGTTCCCGGCTAAACATAGATGGCCTCTGCCGCCCATTTGGTCGCCGGAATGCACAAACGCACTCTCGCCGCCGCGTCTGGCTTCGCCGGCGGCTAAACGTCGGCGGGTTTGACCCCGTTGACTGAGTTGACTGTGTTGGGCCTGCTCTGCTAATTAACCTAGGGTTAGCGCTAACTAATTTTAGTTAGTTTAACTTACTGCTGACAGATGGGACCCATAGGTCAGTTTGACCTGGACCACTACGTTGACCACTGACGTCACCCTGACGCACTTCAAATGCAATAACTAATTTCTGGATTTATTTGTATTCAGAAAATTCCAAAAATTGTTGCAAACTCCAAAAATCCATAGAAATTAATCTGTAACTCCAAATGCAAAGATTTATATATGAATTTTGATCAGAAAAATTCAATCCATCCATTGGTAATGGTTTCATGCATGACAGAACAAGTTGACCTTGCTGTTTAAGCAGAATAAGATAATGCACTAATATGGCTATGTTAAATGAGCTAACATTTGAATCTTTGATTCAAATGAGTTTATTCCTCTCTGTTCTAGCTTGCATTAGGCCAACACACATTCATATTGCCATGTCATAGCATTCATCATATTGTTGCATATCGTCATGTGTTGATTATGTTCGGTGTGTCTTTCGTGGTAGGTTCTGTCTCCAAGGATAACCCCGAATATCCATCTGAAGGCGTTACCCTACTACCACTACATCGGGCAAGCAACCCATTGATCATTCCGATCTGCACCCATGATCTCGCTTCTGCTCTTGTTTACTGCATTAAGACAACGCGTTTCAAACTGTTGTGTGTTGCGGTAGTTGAACCCACTTCCTTTGCATGACCTGTCATTGCCACAGTAACTAGATGAAACCCACTAGTATGTGTAGGAGTTGATTGAGCCATATTTGTGTTTCCTACCATGTTGTGCTTGCTATGCTTAGAGTTGTGTCAGGTCTGGCTCATCGGGATGATGAACTAGAGTGAAAGGTTGTGTTGGTAACGAGAGTGGAGTGTTGAACATGATTTGGTAAAGGTATCGATGAGAGGCCATGTAGGAGTACATGGTGGGTTGTTTCATTGAAGCGTCCTTAAGAACTGAGATCTGTGTGTGTGATTTAAGTTTCAGCTACTACCACGCATTGGGCCCGAAACCAATGGACCCTCTCGACTTATTAACCACTCTTGTCCTCTGTCCGGGAGTTGCAAAGTAGTTTACGGTGTTTGTAGCATCTTTGGGGGCCGCATGGCGCTGACCTTAGGGTGAGCTGTGTTGCGGTAGGCACGTGGCACGGTGTACTGATTCGCCCGTTTGGTGTCTCGGGAACCCTGCACACATCGTTCGGGGCCGTTAGTGGAAACCTCGGCCGGACTCCCTGTGGATGGAACCCGAATAGGCGATAAACCTGGACTAGGGACTCGTGGGTTTAGTTAGGTCATGGCCGACACCCTCGCTAGGCTTCCGCTTGAAGGTTGCCGAGTACACGTCGTGTAACGGTGATAAGTGGTGAGAGCGTGTGTGAAGAAGTACACCCCTGCAGGGTATAAAACTATTCGAATAGCCGCGTCCGCGGTAAAGGACTACTTGGTCACCTATATAGTTCATAGACAAGTAAATGGATACTACTAAAAGCCTCAATATAAGTGTGAGTACCGCAGATGGCCCTCTCGTGGTTTGACGAGAGAGCATCCACGGTGGAGTATTGTGATGGTGATCAGTGGACTCGTGTGCGACAAATGCTTTTCAAGTTGTGTCACATAGGATAGCTTAGCCAAGAGTCAAAGCTGGCTTGCTGCAATAACTCCACTACCTTCTTGAGAATGTGCATGTATAGTAGGATTCTGTTGTAAGACTTGTTGAGTACCTCCGTACTCATGTTTGCTTAATTAATGTTTTCAGACGACAACACCGCCCCCTCCGATGGGTTCTATGTAGACCTTGACGTCGACGAGTGACTAGCCACCCAGGTGGTGATCCAAGGCTTGTGAAGGGCCATTGTAGATAGAAGGGCTTCGTCAAGCCTTCTTTCTTTTTAGTGTCTATACCGAGACTAGTTTGCTTCCGCATGTGCTTGTATGTTTGTATGACTTGAGTGTCGGGTCATGTGACCCCTATCTGTATGAATATGTTATGTATGGCTCCTCGGAGCCTCTTAAATAAAGTACTTTGAGTTGTAGAGTTTTGTTGTGATGCCATGTTGTATGTACTCATATCGGGCATATTGTGTGTATGATTGAAATGCTTGGTATGAGTGGGATCCGACAATCTAGTTGTTTATCCTTGGCAGCCTCTCATATGGGGAAATGTAGTCTAGTGGTTCCTGAGCGATAGTAGTCCGCTACAGCTCGGTTCACCGGAGTCCTGCTAGCCCAAAGACTACCGCTCCTGGACACTTGATCGGCGGTATGTGGTTCACTTCGTTCCTGTGTCTATCCCTTCGGGGAAATGTCACGCGGTGACATCCAGAGTCATTCCTAGCCTGCTACAGCCCGGGTTACCGGAGTCCTATTAGCCCAGTGCTATAGCCCGGATTCATACGTTGATGACCGACATGCTCGATGTGATTCATGTATGCCTGTCCCCATGGGTTAGCGCCGCTTTGGGTTCACGACTAGCCATGTAGGACCGGGTTTTCATTAATGTGGATGCTAGCGACACTATCATATACGTGAGCCAAAAGACGCAAACGGTCTTGGGCCATGGTAAGGCGACACCCGAGGGAATACCGTGCATGAGGCCGCAAAGTGATATGAGGTGTTACCAGCTAGGTCGACGTGACTTGGAATCGGGGTCCTGACAGCGTTGGCATGAGAGCCGGACTGCCTGTAGGTTCGCTAAGCCAAACTGGTCGATGTCGAGTCTAGAAATGCTTTAGTCATATGTAGGGGAATTGATTGTGGGAGGGACGTAAGGCTCTTTTTACTTATTTACCTTATGTCCTCTGATTATGTCATTCTCTTCTCATTCTACGTGGGTTAAGGACTAGGATCTCTTCTCTCTATCAGGTTCACGTGTTACTAATCCGTAGTAACTTATAGGATTGTTGGTTACCAGCCCCAGTTCAGTTTCTACTACTTTTATTATGTTCTCAATTGAACCAGAACCTTGATATGAAATTGTTGAGTGCTTTTGCAATCTGATTTTGAATGTCTCAAATCTGTTCCTGAGCATTTACAGCTGTTATGTTGTCCGATTTTCCCTAGAAATTCTGATGTCTTTGCATTGTGGCTGTGCTTTCAGATGGCCACTCGTGCTCAAAACCAAGTGGTTCGCCTGACAAGGTGCCTCGATGTGCCCGGTCATACGGCTATGTTAGTCCGGGTAATGATTGAGACGGGTTACCGTTGGTATCCCGAATACACCGTCGAAGAGCAATTCCGAGACTTTAACCAAAGCCAATACCTCTGCACTGTCAGGATATTTCCTTCTTATCCTGGATCGACTAAGCCCCTTCACTGCTCCTATGGGCTCGGGGTCACTATTGAGATGGCTGTGCAGGATGCTGCATACTCTATGATGACCATCATGCGAGTCAGGACTGGCCTGCTTCGGAACACCGACTTTTGATATATGCCAGCTTCACTCCCGGGGGCGCAAGGGTATCTCCAGGCTATTTATGCTGATTCCACTCAGGAGGACTCACTAACCCGCTGCTTCTTTGAGATGCTCGAGGATAAGGACCGAGAGAATCGGACCTTGAGGCTGGAGCTTTTCAACACCCATGCCGATCATTGGGCCACTTTGACTCGGTTTGCACCGGCGGTGCAAAATTTGGATGTATGGATCTGAGGATCTGTACCCTGTGAGATCTACTCTGCCAGACATGGTGGATTGGCGTGATGTGGGAGGCATCACCCCACCCCGTGGTCCTCGCAGGCCGCCGTTTGTTGGTCCAAGACCTCATCCTAGCCCCTATGGCCCACAAGCTCCTCAGGACCGTCTGTTTCCGGATAATCATGTCGAGCTTCCAGGCTATGGAGGTGACTTCTATGAGGACTACTACGGAGGTGTCTGAGTTAGTAGTAGTATCTCTAGTATTGTAATAGTTGTAGTTCCACCGTCCTGCGTGACCTGTGGAATTTGACTTAGTGTGTATCATTCCGGAAGTGTAGAAAAATAATGTATATGAGCTTGGAATGCTTCCGATGGGATGTAACGCCTTTCAGCGTAGTTGTACTCTAGCCGGGCTTGTACTAAACTATGAATGGTGTGTATGACCGTTGGTATATATATGGCAGTTTCTATATTACCATGTCATACGGATGAACATCTCTGCATTTCGTGCTACCCATTACATTCCGCACTTCCTTGCCAAATTTTGCCATCCTTGTCTAAACCGTTGTCTTGTTTCCTAGGATGGTCAACACCCGCAACAACCCTGCTGCTCCGGAGCAGGGTGAAGCCACCGCAGCTAGGAATGTTAATCTGCCTCAACCGCCTTCTCCGGCCTAAGTTATGATGGAGGCAGAACGAAACAAGCGTGAGACCAATCGCTTGCTGGAGCGGATTGAGCAGAATACTACATGCTAGCCAAGGAATGACCTGGTGTCAATCAATGACTTTGTCAAGCTGTATCCACCAAAGTTTAAACACTCTGTTGAGCCTCTCGATGCGGATGACTGGCTTCGCAGCACCACCCACAAGCTACGTTCTGCCAACGTAGCCGAAGCTGATAAGGTTACCTTCGCCGCCTATCACATCGAAGGCCCTGCCAGCCTTTGGTGGGACAATTTTGAGGCTATGCGCCCAGTCGACCAAATCACTACCTGGGCTGAGTTTAGTACGGCTTTCCGTGAGCATCACATCCCGGAAGGTCTCATGGATCGTAAGAGGGAAGAGTTCTGCAATTTCACCCAGGGTAGACTGCCTGTAGATGCATACAGTCGTGAGTTTCGAAATCTAGCACGTAATGCCCCTGAAGAAGTATCCACCGACGCCAAGAAGCAGGAAAGGTTCCGCAAGGGACATAGCCCCGAGCTTCGCCGTGATCTTCGTCTGCACAAGTGCACCTCCTTCCAGAAGTTAGTCAACAAGGCCATCAGTGCTGAGACGGGACAGTCTGACTTTGAAGCTTCACGCAAGCATTCTTGTGACTTTGGTTCTTCATCCGGCTCTGGATCTCAGAAGCGCCGGGTGTGGATTCCAAGCACCGCTCTGCCACCCAGATTCACTCCGAGGCCATCCTTTGAGGCGCCTCGCCCCAACCAGCAGTTTGCACCGCCCAAGGCCTATGGTGGCCCCGCTGCTAATGCTTCTCCACGTCCCAATGTGATAACTTGTTTCAAGTGTGGAGAGACGGGTCACTACATCCGTGAGTGTCCCCAGAACAACCCCAGTCAGATCGGAAAGTCTGTTGGCCGTGGTAAGCCAGCGGGAAAGGTGCTCTACGCCAAACCAGCCGCCACTGCTCGTGGCCATGTCAACTACGTTTCAGCTGAGGAGACCCATGAGGATCCCAACGTCGTTCTCGGTACGCTCCTTGTTAATTGCCATCCGGCAACTGTTCTCTTTGATACTGGGGCATCTCATTCATTTATTTCTGAGAGCTATGCTCGATTGCACAACACCACATTTTGTGACATGCACACCTCCATGGTAATTCAAACTCCTGGATCTAAGTGGCAAACCTCTAGAATCAGCCATGGAAATAATATCCTTGTCTATAGATTAGTTTTCCTTGCGTCACTAATAGCTCTCAAGTCCTCGGACTTAAACATCATATTGGGTATGGACTGGATGTCAGCCCATCATGCTAAGATTGATTGCTCCACTAGAACTCTTCAACTCACCCACCCTTCGGGCAAGACAGTCAATGTTTTGACCCGAGTGTCTGAGCGTCAGCTCTACTCCTTAAATGCCAACCCCCTTCCAGACCTTGAAGATATTCCGGTAGTCCGTGACTTCCCGGATGTCTTTCTAGAGGAACTGCCAGGTGTTCCACCTGACAGAGATGTCGAGTTCGTGATAGACCTTGTTCCAGGAACCGTCCCAATCTCTAGAAGACCTTATAAGATGGCACCCCTAGAACTAGCCGAGCTTAAGAAACAACTCGATGATTCCTTGCAAAAGGGTTTCATCCGTCCTAGTTCTTCCCCATGGGCTTGCCCCGTCCTCTTCGTCAAGAATAAGGATGGAACGGATCGGATGGTTGTAGATTACCGACCTGTCAATTTGGTCACTATCAAGAACAAGTATCCGCTCCCGGGATCAACGACCTGTATGATCAGCTCGCTGGATCCTCAGTCTTCTCCAAGATGGATTTGAGGTTGGGCTACCATCAAATCAAAATCAAGAATGGGGACATTCCTAAAACGGCCTTTGTTACTCGTTATGGCCAATACGAGTACACCGTCATGTCCTTCGGGTTAACCAATGCTCCAACCACCTTCTCTCGGTTAATGAACTCGATCTTCATGGAGTATTTGGATAAATTCGTCGTGGTTTACCTCGATGATATACTCATCTACTCCAAGAATGAGGAAGAACATGTCGAACATCTAGGGTTAGTATTGATGAAACTTCGAGAGCATCGCCTTTATGCCAAATTCTCTAAGTGTGAGTTTTGGTTGCCAGAAGTAACCTATCTAGGCCATGTAATCTCCGGTAAGGGCATTGCTGTCAATCCCGAGTGAGTTCAAGCCGTCCTTGACTGGACTCCACCTGAATCGGTCAAGCAAGTTCGGAGTTTCCTCGGTTTAGCGAGCTATTGCCGCCCGCTTAACGAGAATTTCTCCAAGGTTGCTAAGCCTCTAACTGAACTCCTCAGGAAAGATAAAAAGTTTGAGTGGACCCCACAGTGCGAGTTCAGCTTTCAGGAACTGAAAAGAGGCTTGACATCTGCTCCCGTACTTGTTCCACCAGAATTTTCTAAGGACTTTATTATCTATTGCGATGCCTTGCGACAAGGACTAGGTTGCATACTCATGCAAGATCGTCATGTGATTGCCTACGCTTCTCGACAGTTGCGTCCACATGAGGATAACTATCCCACACATGATCTGGAGCTTGCAGCAGTGGTCCATGCACTCAAAACATGGCGACATTACCTTCTGGGTAATCGTTGCGAAATTTACACCGATCACCAAAGTCTGAAATACATCTTCACCCAACCGGATTTGAATCTCAGGCAAAGGGTCGAGTTGATTACGGATTACGACTTAGGAATATCTTACACCCCAGGCAAAGCCAATGTCATGGCTGATGCACTAAGTCGTAAATCTTATTGTAACAACCTGATGTTACAACAAAGTCAACCGCTTCTCCACGAGGAATTTCGTAAGCTTAACCTTTACATTGTTCCTCGAGGATTCCTTTCCACCCTGGTGGCGAAACCTACCCTTACGGATCAGATCATCAAGGCACAGAAGGTAGATCCGGGAATCTCCCGTATCAAGAGAAACATCAAGAAAGGAGTCCCAGATTGTTTCTCCATTGATGAACAAGGTGTCGTGTTCTTTGGACACCGTCTA
Organism: Aegilops bicornis; assembly: GCA_021605145.1. Lineage (NCBI taxonomy): Eukaryota > Viridiplantae > Streptophyta > Magnoliopsida > Poales > Poaceae > Aegilops > Aegilops bicornis. The sequence continues at coordinate 523,680,024 of CM038669.1, forward strand.
GTGGTTCCCAAAGATGCGCAACCGAGGCGATTGATCCTTAAGGAAGCTCATGAATCCCCTCTCACCATTCATCCCGGTAGTACTAAAATGTATCAAGACCCTCGCCATAGGTTTTGGTGGACTAGGATGAAGAGAGAAATCGCTCAATACATTGCTAATTGCAACGTCTGTCGTCGAGTTAAAGCAGAGCATCAACGGCCTGCTGGCACCCTTCAACCTTTGGCAATTCCTGAATGGAAATGGGATAAAATCGGTATGGATTTCATTACCGGGTTTCCCAGTTCCAAGAGAGGGAATAATGCTATCTTCATTGTTGTCGATCGTCTTTCCAAAGTAGCCCACTTCCTACCCGTTTGTGAGAGTATAACTTCTAGCCAGCTAGCTGATTTGTACATCTCCCGAATAATGTCTCTTCATGGTGTTCCATTGGAGATTAACTCAGACCGTGGAAGTCTCTTCACCTCTCGATTTTGGGAAAGTTTCCATAATGCTATGGGAACTCGTCTCTCTTTTAGCACCGCCTTTCATCCTCAGTCAAGTGGTCAAGTAGAACGAGTCAATCAAATTCTGGAGGATATGCTCCGAGCTTCTGTCATCTCTTTCGGCATGAATTGGGAGAAATGCCTTCCATTCGCCGAATTCACTTATAACAATAGTTATCAAGCTAGCTTGGGCAAAGCTCCTTTCGAAGTTCTCTATGGACGGAAATGTCGAACGCCTCTTAACTGGTCAGAAACCGGGGAAAGACAACTCTTTGGCCGGATATGATCCAGAAGCGGAAGAGCAGTTTAGCGTTATTCGTGAGAAATTGAAGACAGCCCAATCTCGTCAAAAGAGCCAATATGACCGCAAGCATAAGCCTATGTCTTATGAAGTTGGCGAGAAGGCTTACCTTCGGGTTACTCCTTTGAAGGGAACCCATCTATTCAGTATCAAAGGCAAATTGGCTCCTCGTTACATTGGACCATTCCGCATGCTTGCCAAACGAGGAGAAGTTGCCTACCAATTGGAACTACCTCCGCATCTTTCCAGAGTTCATGATGTCTTCCACGTTTCTCAACTCAGGCGTTGCTTCTCGGATCCTATCCGTGGAGTGGACCACGAAATGCTTGATCTCCAAGATAACCTCACCTATCGAGAATATCCCGTCTGTATCCTTGATCAAGCCGAGCGTACCACTCGACGCCAGAACATCAAGTTTCTCAAGGTTCAATGGTCAAACCATTCCGAGCAAGAAGCTACTTGGGAAAGGGAGGATCGCCTTCGACTTGAGTACCCCACCTTCTTCCTGACGGATCCAAAATCTCGGGACGAGATTCTTTTGAGTGGGGGTGAGTTGTCACATCCTAGCTAGTCCATGCATTAGAGTGTTGCATCATGTTTACCTTTCATCAGAAACTTGAATTGGGGAAGACAGAACCCCCAGAACCCCTTTGAATTCAACTAGGGTTTACTAAAAATATTTTCAACGAACCTGAATTGCCCTTATAAAAAGTTCACCCTCTTTGTCTTGGGTTAGAACCTCTGGCGAAATTGGTGCACAATTTTCTAGGTCAACAGAAGGTCATTGAATTAAATCATATGTAATTTGCATTTGGGCATTTAAATGCTAGTAAATATTTTGGATGCTCAAATAATTCTGAAAATAAGTGTGGGCTGTTGGAGATATTCTAAACAGAGCCTCTGATTATTTCCAGGATTTTTAGAAGTGCCTAACTATTTTTAATAAGTCCACAAACTTACAGAATAATAGAAAAAGGAAAATCAGAAAGCAAGAGGCTTACCTAGCGCCCACCTGGCAAGCCCACCTGCCGGCCCAGCCCAGCCACCGCTCCAGCGAGCTGCTTGGCTTGGCCAGGCAGGCAGCCAGGTGCTCGACGGCGGCACCAGCGCGCGCCACGCAGCTGCTCGCCGCCCTGCCACCTCCCTGCACCGTTCTGCCGCCCCGGTTCGGTCGGCCACTCCTCCCTCGAGCACGCAAACACCCTTTCTCCTCCCCAGCTCCTCTCCCTCGCTCGCCCACACCATGGACGACGCCGTCGCGCCCGCGGCACCGTGAAACTCGCGCCCTCTGTCGTCCCCGTGCTGCGCCACCGTGTCCGTTCGCTCCGCCATCGTCGACTACATCGAGGAGGCCAAGCCCCGAGCGCTCGCACGCTCTGCAACACCTCCACCGACCCCGTCTTCGTCGACACCGCTAGAGATCCCCTTTGTCGTCGCCACCGCATCACCTCGTCCCCGACCTCACCGACCGCTTCGACGTACTCGCCGTGAGCCCAGCTACCTCCTCATCCCTCTCGTTCTCACTCTCGATCCCCGCACCGATTGCACCGAGCTCGGCCGCACCCGCCGCCGCCACCGCACGTCGCCGTCGTGGCCACAACCACGTTGGCTCGACTCCGAGCACACCGATGCACTCACCGCACAACCAGGAACCCAACGCACTTCACCACGTGCCTTGCCGTGCCCCGTAGCCTTGGGCTCATCCTCACCCGACTCCGGCGACCGCCAAGCTCGTCGCCGGCGACGTTTCCGGCCACCCCGAGCTCAACCACCGCCACCAAACGCCGCGGCTTGTTCCCGGCTACACGTAGATGGCCTCCGCCGCCCATTTGGTCGCCGGAATGCACAAACACACTCTCGCCGCCGCGTCTGGCTTCGCTGGCGGCTAAACGCCGGCGGGTTTGACCCCGTTGACTGAGTGGGGCCCGCTCTGCTAATTAACCTAGGGCTAGCGCTAACTAATTTTAGTTAGTTTAACTAACTGCCGACAGATGGGACCCTCAGGTCAGTTTGACCTGGACCGCTACGTTGACCACTGACGTCACCCTGACGCACTGCTGACGCAATAACTAATTTCTGGATTTATGTAGCGACCCGACCTCAGACGGTCAAGCCTCTGTGTTCTTTGTGCCATCCACAGATCGATATCTTTGGCACACACAGTACATCAATGTATATATCAAACTGCAATCACATGTATAATTAACGTAAAACTGATATATACCTCATAATACTCAACGGAAACGAACAAACGGGTGTGGAGTCCCATCAACGCCATCGGCAGGTTGAGTGTAGACCGTAACCTGCATCGTACTCTTACTGTCGAGGAAATATCTGCAACATGATACGTTGCAGCCGTGTGAAGGTCAAGACATTAAATGTACCGACAAGATCACAATATGAGAAAACAGATGATAAAACTATACTATATGCAATATGGCTTTATGGCTCTGTATCTGAGTTTTGTTTGCGTAAAAGCTGGTTTTATTTTCCCTACATCAAAGGAATAAATGAAGTCTGTACTATGGAGTTTTCTGTCATGACATGGTTCCGCCAACCGATGTCTCATAGCCCAAATTCATCATAAGTTGCCCACAATTAAGTTATCAGTCCGGTGTTGAGAGTTCTGAGATAGATCCAAGTCCAGAGGCTCAAATTGTCCGTAACCGGGGACACGGCTAATCGATTAGGTTTATAACCCTCTGCAGAGGTTTGTACACTTTACCCACAAGATTCGATCCCTCTTTTTACGTTCTCGCACTTCAGGGCGTTTGAGAACAAGGCAATCAAACATGGTCTTCCGAAGAGTTCCTCGACCACCGTCCTGGTACTCATCCCATCCTACCGTAGTTCTACATCTGCTAGTACCGTCCCAGCGAGTCACCACTAAGGTCAACCAAGCGAGCCCATAATGACTTGCGGTTGCACAGGTAAGCTTCCGGCATGAAGTATTCTTCCGTCTCTTTGAGTCTGGGTGAAGCTTTCCAAGATGTCATGGCGCTTCTCCATGCATCCCGGCCAACCTTTGGTTCCTCCAGGTGCCCGTCAACCGTCCTTCACCCAGTAGTGTGTATTGAATTCCTGTCTCGAGTCTTGAAGTCTTGAGGTCTTGAAGATGCAGTCCTTGCAGATTCCGTCATGGAGTTGTCGTCATTGACGTAGAATCCTCCATTCTCACACCACTCCCGAGTACTCATACCAAACCCCGTCTACTATAGCGTAGCATTAAAATAAAATATCGTCCGGGCTTGATAACGGGGGAATGGGTTCCTACCTCATGCATACTACTCAACTACAAGGATTCAATAACACTCTTGAGGGGTGGTTGCAAAGATGTCACTAAATGCAATAAAATATAGGTATGAAAGCATGGTCAAAGTGAACTTGCCTTCTTGACGATCTTCGAAAACTAGGGACTCGTGGTAGCAAGCTTAGCACTCAAAACTCTACCGAAACAAACAATAATCACAATAAGCCTATAGCATATGATCACATAACACAATAGCATAGTAATATAACACACCAAAACAAAGCGAATCAAAACCCAAAGGGAAAACTCAAAGAAAACCAACTCAAGTTTTTCCTACTTCAAGCAATAACTAAAAATAGTTTTTATATAACAAAAAATTTCTCAACATAACCTAATCATGGTTTTACGTTAACTTAACAGAAAAGATTTCATTAAGCAACTAGGAGCAAAAAGAATTAATTAAAAATCTATTATGAAACTCCTATTAGGCCTAATTCAATTTCTATTAAGAAAAAATAAAATAAAAGTTTTATTTATTATAAATAAAAGTTCATCCTGTAAAGTGACAGAAACTAACCTAGAATAATCAATCACATGTTAAAAATAAATTTATTTACTAATTAAAATAATAGAAAAACAGTAGCTAGTTAATTAATTAGGATTAACAAGATTCTGCTTAAAACTATTTTTTATTAATCCTAAAATACCCAAATTAATTCCTATGGTTTTGCAATGTCAAAATAAAGTTGAGGCAAAAAGAATCAACCAAAAATAATTTTCCTAGCTCATGTTATAACAGATTTACTATCCTGACTAAAACTAAAATAAAGCAATTTTAAATTAATTTTAACATAGCTAAATATATTTTCTGCAGAAACTATAGAAAATTTGCAAACCAACAAAAAAAGAATCACCTAAAAATATTAAACAGAATAAAAGATATGAATTTTTCAAAACAGGAACTATTCTGTTAAAACAGAAAACGAAAATAAAAGAAAAATGGCCTAATGGGCCTAAACTACGCACTGTGCGTAATATAACCTAAACGGGCCTTGGGTTAAACTAAAATGGGCCGGCTCCAAAAATAAAAACCTAACTTAAAAATAAACCGGACGAACCGGGCCGGTTTTATTTAAAACGCGTACCCCTTCGGGGGTCTAATCCTAGCCGTTCATCACGCATCGGACGGGGGGTGGGGATTCCGGCGACTTACCAGACCTCGGCGGCGGCGGCGGCGGCAAGTGCGTTGATGGCTCCAGTCGTCGGGAGGTCGACGGAGTGGCCGGGTCAGACGAGGTCGGGGAGGCGTCTGGTGGAGTTGGTGGGGTCGGGAGTGGCTAGGCGGCGGCAGTGATGGAAATGGCGTGGCGGGGACTCGGTCTCCGGTGAGCTCGGGAGAGAGGAAGAGGGGTCCGACGAGGGGCTAGGGGAATGGGGTCTTGGGCGAGGGCTTAAATAGGCGGGGCCTCGGCATTGCTTGGAGCGATCGGGAGGATCGGGATCCCGGATCTCATGAGATCCGTGATCGGCGTGGCGCGAAGACGTGGGCGGGGTTGAAGACGGCGGGGCCACCTGCCAGAGAGAGAGGAAGGGTGCGAGGCGAAGGCGACCAGCCAAGCGCTTCAGGCGAGGGGAGGTGAGGCGGTTGGCTGGCCTCATTGGCTGGCCTCTGGGCCGCCTGGTGGGCAGTGGTGGGGGCTTTTGGCTGGGCCAGAGGGCTGGCTGGCGCTGGGGGTTTTCTCTTTTTTAATTTATTTTTTAATAAAACAAAAACAGAGATAAAACATAAACTATAAATATTTTATATAGGACATATATATGCCAAAATGATCAGGGGAATATTCCCTATCATTTGAACATTTTTCCAAAGGCAAACTCCAAACTTTATAAAAATTCATTTTTTCCAATATTCAAATAAAACTCAAGTTTGAATTCAAAACTTTTGGCATTGTTTCCTCTGATATTTTTGGAGTGTCATGTTTGCTCCTCTCATACTTTTGCTCAAGTATTTATTAGGCATAGTTTTTGAAATGATTCCTACTTGCCAAAGTTTGAATTCAAATTCCAAAACTCAAATTTGAAAGAGGGTTTCAAGGCACTTTCAAATGACTTTCAATTTGATACTTTTTAACTTCCAACTCATATTTCATATAATTGAAGAAGTCATTTTATCTTCCTCATGAAAATCATTGAGTTGCATAAAGCTTTGAATTTGAAATATTATCAGTTGAAATTCAAATCTTTCCAAAACCCTTTTCATTCCAAATGGAAGAAGTCATGTCATCTTCACTCTAGGGTTTTGGTGTTGGAATGAATTTGAGTTCATTGAGATCCAAAAAGGCAAAGGGGAAAGTTTGGGAAAGTCATTTCATTCCCTCTCATTCAACTTTCAAAAGTTTCAAATTCCACTCAATTTCATTCAATCAATCAGACAACAAGCATAGTTATTTATTTAATATAACATTGCAAAATTCTAAATTTTGGGATGTTACAAACCTATCACACTTAAAATGAATCTCGTCCTCGAGATTCGAAGAGGCTAGCAAGAAAAGGTTAGGGGTTGGGGTCTACTAGCAAATGTTTGGTCGGAAGATCAGGGGTGCTACCACACTTAAAAACGAGATTACGGTTCCAATAAACTCAGATACTTCCTCTGGGGTGCCGACATTGTATGTCTCTTCACATATCTTACAATAGCTCCTTCATTAGCGCTCTTCTGTCAGAAGCATAGAGTGTTCCTCAAAATCTTGGGTCGGTGTGTCAAAGTTGATTTCGTCCGAGACTGGATCTTCTTAGCTGATGGGTCTGTGTCCATTCTAGACAACTATCGAAACACTCATGGTGGTCTACCATTAATGGTTTCTCCTGCAGAGAAGCAGTGCAGGTTGAACTTCACCGTATAACCTACGATTGGCAGCGGTTGCTGTAAAGGGTTCCATCGTCCTACCATTCTATGGTTTTATGGCTTATCGCGTCGACACTCTTCAAAGGTTTTCTAGGCTCTACGATTTTCCATCAACATATGATAGTTCATGATAGAAGTCTCGGTATGGGGCCAATCCATCCCGTACTTGAATAATTACCACATATGTAAATATCGAATCACGTATTCTAACACTTGGGCATACTCACAAGCATTGCAGAATTTCTCTTGTTCTCGAACTGGGTTCGAGTAATTCCATGGTTTCTGCAAGCTGAACAAACATCTATCGTTACTTCACCACTCTCGGGGTTTTTGCGTAATCTCCTCTGAAACTTATGCTGATTGGATCACTGATTCTTCCAAATTTATTCCTTTATCAAGTTTACATCTGTTCCTTTACAATATCATGGGCCTGTGGGTTATGGCCCACTTCAACACTAGTGCAGCTTTAACTCATCCTTGGAGTAACTCTCTTGTTCCATATTACACCTCCTTTAAAACCAGTAGTACTCTGTTTCTTCATACCATCATATCAAAAGCAAAACTCCAATTTTTTTTCTTCAAACTACAGTCCGTGGAATATATATTTTCTTATCCATTAGTCTAGTCTTCTTCACAGGGTACTACCACCCTTAAAATGCACAAATTCTTCCATAGACCATATTTTTCTCATATCCTCGAAAATGGTCAAAACTCTTTGTTCATGGAGTAACAACCCATAAAATTCAACATATGAAATCATCACACCTTAACTTTATTGATTCATGCATTCATTACAATCTCTGAGCACCCATTACATAACTCAACTCATCGAACTCATGAAAATGGAATTGCTTTCTATTACTCTTGTTTCCAATATCAAAATTCCAACTACTCCACTCCTGCTTTCATCTTGTCGGGACATTTAGTAGCATAATGTCCTGCTTCCTTGCAATGAAAACACATAACTTTCGATAAGTCTTTGGGCTTCTTGGAGATGGTGCCTGCTCCTTGAGTTCCTTGCTTCCTTTCGAGACAATGATTGGCATAATGCCCGGCGTCCTTACATTCAAAAGCAGGTAATATGACTCTTGTCCCTCTTTGCAGGAATTGGGTTGTTACGAGGGTGTCTTTGTTTTCTCTTCTTGGGTTTCTTCGCTTACGATCAAACCTTCTATTCCCTTTGGATCAAACTCTATTGCTTCCGTCGGAAGTATCCCAAATACTCTTTCCTTTCCTTGGTGCAATACTGTGAAAAATGTCCTTCTTCTCCACATGAATGGCAGGCATTGGAGTAAAATTTGTTGAGGCCTTCTCCATCAGGGTCTTCAACACATTCCTTCATCACAGGTTCTTTATAACTTCTCGGAGCGCTTCTTTCGTTCCTTCTTCCTGCTCCTGAATAGTTTGTTGCACCACGGGGTAAATGTGACATTGAGTCGGGTAGTGGGTGGTTCCTTCACACAAGAAACAAGTCACCTGACTAGTTGGGCATTCCTCAGTTGGGTGTTTCTCCTCACAATGAGGGCATCCATCCTTGTGTTCCTCCTGGGTGTGTCCTATTCCTCCGCAAATCTTGCAGGCATAAGGTTTCTTCTTCGGGTTATCATGGTGCCTCCGGATGAGACGTGATCTCAACAGGGTCTTCTTGAATTCCTCCCAAGTATTTGCTCCATTCCATCCCTGTATAGCTTGATGCATCTGCCACCATGTTGCAGCACTTCCTTCGAAGTACTGAAGAGCGTACGATACTTCATTCTTCCTTGAAACCAAATTGCTCCCGAAGTGATTCTCCATGTTCGAATCCATAGCTCTCGCCTCCATTTGAGTCTTGATCCAGAGAATATCAGTCCAACTTCATTCATCATCTATGGGGTCCAAAAGTTTTGGGATGAGATATGAGAGAGGTGGGGAGGGATACACACAATACAAAGCGATAGTTTTGAAGAAACAAGTTTTACTTTGTGGCTGTCGGAAAACATCAAACAAATGACAGCTCACAATTAAATGCATCTAACGTGGGTGTATAACAGGATTTGGTCTCTAAAGGTCAAATAATTCTTCAGAACTTCAAATTCTTCAAGTCTTGAGTCTTCAATTGTTGCAGCTGCAATTCTTCCAACGCATGGTGAAATCCTCTTTACTCTGAAATGGCCATCGGTTGTCCGATATCTTTAATTCTTGGAGCGACTTGATTGATCTTCCGTGTGGTCAAAAGGAAAGGTGTATATTCTAACTATTTGAGGTGAGAGTGTCTATTTGATAAAATCAGAAAAGATGAGGAGTAAGAGTCTTTTTGAAAATAAAGTTTTGAGATATCCTGTCCAAGGGCTTTCCGATTTCTAGGGTCACGTTCTCTGATCAACATGTGCTCGATACCATTTACAGAGCGACCCGACCTCGAGACGGTCAAGCCTCTACGTGTTCTTTGTGCCATCCACAGATCAAGATCTTTGGCACACACAGTACATCAATGTATATATCAAAATGCAATCACATGTATAATTAACGTAAAACTGATATATACCTCATAATACTCAGTGAAACAAACAAAGCGGGTGTGGAGTCCCATCAGCGCCATCGGCAGGTTGAGTGTGAACCGTAACCACATGCCGTACTCTTACTGCGTCGAGGAAATATCTGCAACATGATACGTTGCAGCCATGTAGGTCGATACATTGAATGTACCGCAAGATCACAATATGAGAAAAACAGATGATAAAACTATACTATATGCAATATGGCTTTATGGCTCTGTATCTGAGTTTTGTTTGCGTAAAAGCTGGTTTTATTTTCCCTACATCAAAGGAATAAATGAAGTCTGTACTATGGAGTTTTCTGTCATGACATGGTTCCGCCAACCGATGTCTCATAGCCCAAATTCATCATAAGTTGCCCACAATTAAGTTATCAGTCCGGTGTTGAGAGTTCCGAGATAGATCCAAGTCCAGAGGCTCAAATTGTCCGTAACCGAGGACACGGCTAATCGATTAGGTTTATAACCCTCTGTAGAGGTTTGTACACTTTACCCGCAAGATTCGATCCCTCTTTTACGTTCTCGCACTTCAGGTGTTTGAGAACAAGACGACGAAACATGGTCTTCGAAGAGTTCCTCGACCACTATCCGGTACTCATCCCATCCTATCGTAGTTCTACATCTGCTAGTACCGTCCCAGCCAGAGTCACCACTAAGGTCAACCAAGCGAGCCCATAATGACTTGCGGTTGCAGGTAAGCTTCCGGCATGAAGTATTCTTCCGTCTCTTTGAGTCCGGGTGAAGCTTTCCGCAAGATGTCATGGCGCTTCTCCATGCATCCCGGCCAACCACTGGTTCCTCCAGGGTGCCCGTCAACCGTCCTTCACCCAGTAGTGTGTATTGAATTCCTGTCTCGAGTCTTGAAGTCTTGAGGTCTTGAAGATGCAGTCCTTGCAGATTCCGTCATGGAGTTGTCGTCATTGACGTAGAATCCTCCATTCTCACACCACTCCGAGTACTCATACCAAACCCCGTCTACTATAGCGTAGCATTAAAATAAAATCTCGTCCCGGGCTTGATAACAGGGGAATGGGTTCCTACCTCATGCATACTACTCAACTACAAGGATTCAATAACACTACTGAGGGGTGGTTGCAAAGATGTCACTAAATGCAATAAAATATAGGTATGAAAGCATGGTCAAAGTGAACTTGCCTTGCTGACGATCTTCAAAAACTAGGGACTCGTGGTAGCAAGCTTTGCACTCCGGAAACTCTACCGAAACAAACAATAATCACAAAAAGCCTATAGCATATGATCACATAACACAATAGCATAGTAATATAACACACCAAAACAAACGAATTGAAACCCAAAGGGAAAACTCAAAGAAAACCAACTCAAGTTTTTCCTACTTCAAGCAACAACTAAAAATAGTTTTTATATAACAAAAATTTTCTCAACATAACCTAATCATGGTTTATGTTAACTTAACAGAAAAGATTTCATTAAGCAACTAGGAGCAAAAAGAATTAATTAAAAATCTATTATGAAACTCCTATTAGGCCTAATACAATTTCTATTAAGAAAAAATAAAATAAAAGTTTTATTTATTATAAATAAAAGTTCATCCTGTAAAGTGACAGAAACTAACCTAGAATAATCAATCACATGTTAAAAATAAATTTATTTACTAATTAAAATAATAGAAAAACAGTAGCTAGTTAATTAATTAGGATTAACAAGATTCTGCTTAAAACTATTTTTTATTAATCCTAAAATACCCAAATTAATTCCTATGGTTTGGCAATGTCAAAATAAAGTTGGGACAAAAAGAATCAACCAAAAATAATTTTCCTAGCTCATGTTATAACAGATTTACTATTCTGACTAAAACTAAAATAAAGCAATTTTAAATTAATTTTAACATAGCTAATTATATATTCTACAGAAACTATAGAAAATTTTCAAACCAACAAAAAAAATCACCTAAAAATATTAAACATAATAAAAGATATGAATTTTTCAAAACAGGAACTATTCTGTTAAAACAGAAAACGAAAATAAAAGAAAAATGGCCTAATGGGCCTAAACTACGCACTGTGCGTAATATAACCTAAACGGGCCTAGGGTTAAACTAAAACGGGCCGGCTCCAAAAATAAAAACCTAACTTAAAAATAAACCCGGACGAACCGGGCGGTTTTATTTAAAACGAAGATTCTTCGGGGGTCTAATCCTAGCCGTTCATCACGCATCGGACGGGGGGAGGGGATTCCGGCGACTTACCGGACCTCGGCGGCGGCGGCGGCGACGACGAGTGCGTTGATGGCTCCGGTCGTCGGGGAGGTCGACGGAGTGGCCGGCCGGGTGCGGACGAGGTCGGGGAGGCGTCTGGTGGAGTCGGTGGGGGTCGGGAGTGGCTAGGGCGGCGACGGTGATGGAAATGGCGGCGGGGACTCGGGTCTCCGGTGAGCTCGGGAGAGAGGAAGTGGGGGTCCGGCGAGGGGCTAGGGGGGGGAATGGGGTGCGGGGCGAGGGCTTAAATAGGCGGGGCCTCGGCCTTGCTTGGGGCGATCGGGAGGATCGGGATCCCGGATCTCATGAGATCCGGCGATCGGGCGCGCCAAGACGTGGGGCGGGGTTGAAGACGGGCGGGGCCACCTGCCGGAGAGAGAGGGAAGGCTGGGCGGCGGGCGACCGGCCAAGCGCTTTCGAGCGAGGAGGTGAGGCCGGTTGGTGGCCTCACTGGGCTGGCCTCTGGGCACTTGTTGGGCCGGCTGGTGGGGGCTTATTTGGCTGGGCAGAGGCTGGCTGGCGCCTGGGGGGTTTTTTCTCTTTTTTTAATTTATTTTTTTAATAAAAACAAAAACAGAGATAAAACATAAACTATAAATATTTTATATAGGACATATATATACCAAAATGATCAGGGGAATATTCCCTATCATTTGAACATTTTTCCATAGGCAAACTCCAAACTTTATAAAAATTCATTTTTTTCCAATATTCAAATAAAACTCAAGTTTGAATTCAAAACTTTTGGCATTGTTTCCTCTGATATTTTTGGAGTGTCATGTTTGCTCCTCTCATACTTTTGCTCAAGTATTTATCAGGCATAGTTTTTGAAATGATTCCTACTTGCCAAAGTTTGAATTCAAATTCCAAAACTCAAATTTGAAAGAGGGTTTCAAGGCACTTTCAAATGACTTTCAATTTGATACTTTTTAACTTCCAACTCATATTTCATATAATTGAAGAAGTCATTTTATCTTCCCTCATGAAAATCATTGAGTTGCATAAAGCTTTGAATTTGAAATATTCTCAGTTGAAATTCAAATCTTTCCAAAACCCTTTTCATTCCAAATGGAAGAAGTCATGTCATCTTCACTCTAGGGTTTTGGTGTTGGACTGAATTTGAGTTCATTGAGATCCAAAAAGGCAAAGGGGAAAGTTTGGGAAAGTCATTTCATTCCCTCTCATTCAACTTTCAAAAGTTTCAAATTCCACTCAATTTCATTCAATCAATCAGACAACAAGCATAGTTATTTATTTAATATAACATTCCAAAATTCTAAATTTTGGGATGTTACAAACCTACCACACTTAAAATGAATCTCGTCCTCGAGATTCGAAGAGGCTAGCAAGAAAAGGTTAGGGGTTGGGGTCTACTAGCAAATGTTTGGTCGGAAGATCAGGGGTGCTACCACACTTAAAAACGAGATTACGGTTCCAATAAACTCAGATACTTCCTCTGGGGTGCCGACATTGTATGTCTCTTCACATATCTTACAATAGCTCCTTCATTAGCGCTCTTCTGTCAGAAGCATAGAGTGTTCCTCAAAATCTTGGGTCGGTGTGTCAAAGTTGAAGTTCGTCCGAGACTGGATCTTCTTAGCTGATGGGTCTGTGTCCATTCTAGACAACTATCGAAACACTCATGGTGGTCTACCATTAATGGTTTCTCCTACAGAGAACGGGTCTGGGTTGAACTTCACCGTATAACCTACGATTGGCAACGGTTGCCTGTAAAGGGTTCCATCGTCCTACCATTCTATGGTTTTATGGCTTATCGCGTCGACACTCTTCAATGGTTTTAATATAACATTCCAAAATTCTAAATTTTAAATATAACATTCCAAAATTCTAAAATTCTAAATTTTGGGATGTTACAATTTATTTGTATTCAGAAAATTCCAGAAATTGTTGCAAACTTCAAAAATTCATAGTAATTAATCTGTAACTCCAAATGCAAAGATTTATATATGAATTTTGATCAGAAAAATTCAATCCATCCATTGGTAATGGTTTCATGCATGACAGAGCAAGTTAACCTTGCTGTTTAAGCAGAATAAGATAATGCACTAATATGGCTATGTTAAATGAGCTAACATTTGAATCTTTGATTCAAATGAGTTCATTCCTCTCTGTTCTAGCTTGCATTAGGCCAACACACATTCATATTGCCATGTCATAGCATGCATCATATTGTTGCATATCGTCATGTGTTGATTATGTTCGTGTGTCTTTCGTGGTAGGTTACATCTCCAAGGATAACCCCGAATATCCATCTGAAGGGCAGTACCCTACTACCACTACATCAGGCAAGCAACCCATTGATCATTCCGATACAAACCCATGATCTCGCTTCTGCTCTTGTTTACTGCACTAAGACAACGCGTTTCAAACCCATGAACCCACTTCCTTTGCATGACCTGTCATTGCCGCAGTAACTAGATGAAACCCACTAGTATGTGTAGGAGTTGATTGAGCCATATTTGTCTTTCCTACCATGCTGTGCTTGCTACGCTTAGAGTTGTGTCAGGTCTGGCTCATCGGGATGATGAACTAGAGTGAAAGGTTGTGTTGGTAACGAGAGTGAAGTGTTGAACACGATTTGGTAAAGGTATCGATGAGAGGCCATGTAGGAGTACATGGTGGGTTGTTTCATTGAAGCCGTCCTTAAGAACTGAGATATGTGTGTGTGATTTAAGTTTCATCTACTACCACGCATTGGGCCCGAAACCAATGGACCCTCTCGACTTATTAACCACTGTTGTCCTCTGCCCGGGAGTTGCAAAGTAGTTTCTGGTGTTTGTAGCATCTTTGGGGGCGCCTGTTGACCTTAGGGGTGGGTTGTGTTGCGGTAGGCACGTGGCATGGTGTACCGATTCGCCCGTTTGGTGTCTCGGGAACCCTGCACACATCGTTCGGGGCCGTTAGTGGAAACCTCGGTCGGACTCCCTGTGGATGGAACCCGAATAGGCGATAAACCTGGACTAGGGACTCGTGTGTTTAGTCTAGTCGTGGCCGACACCCTCGCTGGGCTTCCGCTTGAAGGTTGCCGAGTACACGTCGTGTAACGGCGATAAGTGGTGAGAGCGTGTGTGAAGAAGTACACCCCTGCAGGGTATAAAACTATTCGAATAGCCGCGTCCGCGGTAAAGGACTACTTGGTCACCTATACAGTTCATAGACAAGTAAATGGATACTACTAAAAGCCTCAAGATAAGTGTGAGTACCGCGGATGGCCCTCTCGTGGGTTGACGAGAGGGGATCCACGGTGGAGTATTGTGATGGTGTTTAGTGGACCTGTAAAGCGACAAATGCTTTTCAAGTGGTGTCACGTGGATAGCTTAGCCAAGAGTCAAAGCTGGCTTGCTGCAATAACTCCGCTACCTTCTTGAGAATGTGCATGTATAGTAGGATTACATTGTAAGACTTGCGGAGTACCTCTGTACTCATGTTTGCTTAATTAATGTTTTCAGACGACAACACCGCCCCCTCCGATGGGTTCTATGTAGACCTTGACGTCCACGAGTGACTAGCCACCCAGGTGGTGATCCAAGGCTTGTGAAGGGCCATTGTAGATAGAAGGGCTTCGTTAAGCCTTCTTTCTTTTTAGTGTATGTACCCAGACTAGTTTGCTTCCGCATGTGCTTGTATGTTATTATGACTTGAGTGTCGGGTCATGTGACCCCTATCTATATGAATATGTTATGTATGGCTCCTCGGAGCCTCTTAAATAAAGTACTTTGAGTTGTAGAGTTTTGTTGTGATGCCATGTTGTATGTACTCATATCGGGCATATTGTGTGTATGATTGAAATGCTTGGTATGAGTGGGATCTGACAATCTAGTTGTTTATCCTTGGCAGCCTCTCATATGGGGAAATGTAGTCTAGTGCTTCCTGAGTGATAGTAGTCCGCTACAGCCCGGTTCACCGGAGTCCTGCTAGCCCAGCACAACTGCTCTGGATAATTGACTGGCCGGCATGTGTTTCACTTCGTTCATGTGTCTGTCCCTTCAGGGAAATGTCATGCGGTGACATCCGGAGTCCTGCCTAGCCTGCTACAGCCCGGGTTACCGGACTCCTGTTAGCCCAGTGCTACAGCCCGGATTCATACGTTGATGACCGACATGCTCGATGTGATTCATGTATGCATGTCCCCATGGGTTAGCGCCGCTTTGGGTTCACGACTAGCAATGTCGGCCCGGGTTCTCTGTCATGTGGATGCTAGCGACACTATCATATACGTGAGCCAAAAGACGCAAACGGTCCCGGGCCATGGTAAGGCGACACCCGAGGGAATACCGTGCATGAGGCCGCAAAATGATATGAGGTGTTACCAGCTAGGTCGATGTGACTTGGAATCGGGGTCCTGACAATGGATGCAGCCCCTTGTACGGGGGTATGCCGCTAGTAGGCCTTTATATGTTTACGCCGGACTCGTCTAGGCATGTCCGGGGTTTGAATGACCTATTCAGGTGCTTTGATTAGCGGAGCCGGATTAGTGTGGGGCTGTCAAGGCAGTCTCACGTTCTTCCGTGCTCGAGTAACACTTGGTATTCCCTTTTAATGAGATGATGCCGCGTAGACCGGGCATTTTAAGTGTAAGAGATGCATAATGCGGTATTGCGTAAAAGCGGGCGAAAGCTTCACGTCCCAGTAGTGCTTGATAGCTACTTTCGAATGGGGTGATGTGGAAGGTTAACTTTTCGCGGCGGAAGTTGTCGGATGACCCGAACACAACTTCTAGCAGTAGGGAGCCCGTGCAATGGGCATATAGGCCTGGCATTACCCCTTTAAAGGATGTGTTGCTATGGCGAATTTTGGTTGGGTCTATCCCCATTTTGCGGATTGTGTCCTGATATAGCAGGTTTAGATCGCTACCTCCGTCCATTAGGACTTGTGTAAATTGGAGTCCATCGATTATAGGATCTAATATCAAGGCAGTCCATCCTGCGTTCCGGATACTTCCGGAATAGTCCTGATGATCGAAGGTGATTGGTTTTGACAACCATCGTTGGGACTCTTCTGGGATAGACTGTGCGGCGTGTGTTTCTATGGGCGCCGCTCTGTTTTTCCCTTTTGACTTTTTGTGGGAAATTCTTTTGTTTTTCGATGCTCTGCTGGTGGGGCTCGTCATCGTCCTCGCTTGGTGTGTCGAGCCCCTTGCGTTCGGCATTGAGTTTGCCGGACTGCTTGAAGACCCAACAATCTCTGTGGGTATGGTTTGCAGGCTTCCCGGGAGTACTGTGGATTTGGCATATTTTGTC
Organism: Aegilops bicornis; assembly: GCA_021605145.1. Lineage (NCBI taxonomy): Eukaryota > Viridiplantae > Streptophyta > Magnoliopsida > Poales > Poaceae > Aegilops > Aegilops bicornis. The sequence continues at coordinate 523,696,992 of CM038669.1, forward strand.
CAAGATTTTGTTTAGGTTGGATAGTTCATCGTTGTTGTCCTTGAGGGGCTGTTTTTTATGATTCTGCCGGGAGCTTCTGAATCCGGCGTTGACTGCCGTGCTCTTTGGGCTGTTTCCCTTTATCTGGCGCTGGTCCTTGCTGCGTCATGGTTTTCCATTTCCATCCCTGACTTCGGATGTACTTGGGTCGCTGGTACTGCATCTTGCCAGCCAACTATCCTCTCCCGCGCAAAAGCGGGTCATGAGGCTTGTTAATGCAGCCTTGTTCTCGGCTTCTCCTGGCTGAGGTGTCTGGCGAGCCATTCGTCTCGGACGTTGTGTTTGAAAGATGCTAAGGCTTCGGCATCCGGACAGTCGACTATTTGGTTCTTTTTGGTTAGGAACCTGTTCCAGAATTTGCGGGCTGACTCTCCGGGTTGTTGAGTTATATGACTTAAATCGTCTGCATCCGGAGGATGGACATAAGTCCCTTGAAAATTTGCCTGAAAAGCATCCTCGTGTTCTTCCCAACTACTAATGGTATTTTCATGGAGGCTTTTGAGCCAATGTCGGGCTGGCCCTTTGAGCTTGAGGGGTAAGTATTTTATGGCGTGGAGATCATCTCCTCTGGCCATGTGTATGTGGAGGATGTAATCCTCAATCCAGACTCCAGGGTCTGTTGTTCCGTCGTATGTCTCTATATTTACGGGTTTGAATCCCGCGGGGACTTCGTGATCCAGCACCTCATTGGTGAAACACGAAGTGTGCGGCACCCCTATATTTGGGTGTGTCGTGATGTTCGGATATTTGGCGTGTTGCACTGCTTGGAAGAGCTTGCTTTCTCGGCCCATAGATGGACCTAACTGGGCCATCCTTTTGATGTGAATCCTTATGCGGATCGCGTGCCGGCTTGTGTGCGGTGCCATTTGCCGCTCTCTGTTTGCCATGGGGTCGTCCATCCGACGGGTGGCCTCCTGGTTTTTTGATTGTAGGGGCTCTACGGCCTCCTCGTCAAATTCGGGCAGTAGTTTTCTCTTTGGGTAGCTCTTTGTTCGGCGACTGTCGCCGTATTTGTCTGCGGTGTTGAGTACTTTGCTCCATTTGATTCTGAGTGCATCTTCCGCTGTTTTGAGCTTCCGCTTCTTCTTTTTCAGGCTACGCGCAGTGGAGACGAGCCTTTTGTGGAGGTTCTTCTGCTCCAACAATTTGTCCGGCGTGAGATCATCCGGACTGTTATCTTCGCCAGGGACGGGTTGTTTATCCAAGTTGTCCTGTTCGGACGGTTGCTCGATAGCATGTTCGTCGTCCACCGGTTCACCCTGCTCTATGGCTGGGTCTGTGTGGCTGCCGTCTTTGTTGAGGCGGGACTTGTTGCGGAGTTTACGTCGCCGTTTTGACTGCTTTTCGAGGGAGCGATCCTTCGTAGTGTCCCGTTGTTCCTCGTCATCGCTTCCTTTAGGTGTGTCCACCATGTATACATCGTGAGATGAGGTGGTTCTCCAGTGCCCTATAGGCGCTGGTTCATGCTCCTCCCTTACATCCTCGTCCATACCGTCGATGTCTTCGGAGTCGAAGTCGAGCATGTCGGTTAAATCATCAACAGTGGCTACAAAGTGAGCGGTGGGTGGGCGTTGAATTTCTTCATCGTCCGCATCCCAACCTTCCTGACCGTTGTTCGGCCAGGGCTCTCCTGATAAAGAGAGATACTTTAGAGAATTCAGGATGTCGCCAAAGGGCGAGTACTGAAAGATGTCCGCGGCAGTGAACTCCATTACCGGCGCCCAATTGGGTTTGATTGGCAGGGGCGCGGAGGGTTCGTAGTCCGGAAAGGAGTCCGGCACCTTGGAGTCACGGGATTCGCAGAGGACAGGGATGGAGTTCGGCTCACTAGCCGTAGAAATCATAGCCCCCGAGGCGGTGTCCAACCACTCGTCCCCGATCGGCGGAGTCGGCTCCGAGCTAAGGGTCGGAGCGGACGCTGGTGCGGCCTCTTCGGCGGCAGAGCTAGATCGTGCCCATCGAGACAGTGCGGCGCGCTTGGCTGTGGCTCAAATCCGTCGAGGATCAAGCCCCCGCGGATGTCGGTCGTGTAGTTCAAACTTCCAAATCTGACCTGATGGCCACGGGCGTAGCTTTCGATCTGCTCCAGATGGCCAAGTGAATTGGCCCGCAGTGCAAAGCCGCCGAATATGAAGATCTGTCCGGGGAGAAAAGTCTCACCCTGGACCACGTCGTTGTTGACGATCGGAGGAGCCATCGGGCCTAAGGATGACGACACGGAGGAACTCTCAATGAAAGCACCAATGTCGGTGTCAAAACCGGCGGATCTCGGGTAGGGCGTCCCAGGCTGTGCGTCTAGGCGGATGGTAATAGGAGACAAGGGACACGATGTTTTTACCCAGGTTCGGGCCCTCTCGATGGAGGTAAAACCCTACTCTGCTTGATTAATATTGATGATATGGGTAGTACAAGAGTGGATCTACCACGATATCGTAGAGGCTAAACCCTAGAAGCTAGCCTATGGTATGATTGTTGTTCGATCCCTACGGACTAAAACCCTCCGGTTTATATAGACACCGGATAGGGTTAGGGTTACACTAGTCGGTTACAATGGTAGGAGATCTACATATCCGTATCGCCAAGCTTGCCTTCCACGCCCAGGAAAGTCCCATCCGGACACGAGACGAAGTCTTCAATCTTGTATCTTCATAGTCCAGGAGTCCGGCCAACGGTGATAGTTCGGCTATCCGGACACCCCCTAATCCAGGACTCCCTCAGGTAGCAAGAATGATTTCTGGCGCCGTTGCCGGGGAGTCTACGCACAACTCAAGACATACCAAGTACCCATCACAAACTCTTATCCCTCGCATTACATTATTTGCCATTTGCCTCTCATTTTCCTCTCCCCCACTTCACCATTGCCGTTTTATTCGCCCTCTCTTTTCCGTTCGATGCTTTCTTGCTTGCCTTATCGTTATGGCTAGTCCCTTATCTTCTCCGTTGTCTCCTGAGAATGAAGTTCTTAATTTTAAGCAAAGGGAGGGAGAAAATCTAAAAGACACTTTGGTATAGAATTTGCAATGCTCAAAATAGATCTACCAGGAAGCAATCTACTTACATTCTCCTCCGCAATTTTTATGTAGGCGTTACTCCTTGGTACAGATATATTCTTGATACCATTACCGTAGGGAATTTCTTGGGTAGCCATACTTTTGATTCTTATAATGCTATGATAGATTTGTTTGGCTCACCACCTCTTTTTGTTAATGGAACTATGTTAACTTTGGAACATGTGATGCAAAGGCTTGAAATTATTGAAAATAAAGTTGCTACTGTAGAGTTGATTGATAATTTGGATAAAAAGATCCACAACCGAATTACACACTATGGATCTAAGGTGGGAGTTACTCTGAAAAGTTTTAAGGAAAAAGAACCCATAGTTAATGAAAGAATAGATCAAGATTCTACTAGAATCAATAAACTTGAGGGAATTATCACCAACTTGGGGTCCACTTTTTCTTCCGTTAAAAACACTCCAAATCCTCCTACCAAAATTGCCAAGCTTGTTTATGTTCCTAAAAGTAAGGGTGAATCCTCTAGTAAGGAAACTGGGATTTAAAATCAGTAAGTGTTCATCCCAATCTTTTTGCTATCATTAAGGAACCATTTGCTACAAATGATTTTCTTGATTTCGTGCCTAGGAGTTTGATAATTACTAAAAATAAAGAAACTCCTAGGGGTTATAGGGGTCTTATTGAAGAATTGCCCACCAAAAATGGTAATACCTAGATCTATCCTTGTTTTTATGCCTAGCTAAGGGCGTTAAACGATAGCGCTTGTTGGGAGGCAAACCAATTTTATTTTAGTTTTTTTGCTTTTTGCTTCTGTTTAGGAATAAATATTTGATCTAGCCTCTGGTTAGATTTGTTTTTATGTTTTAATTAGTGTTTGTGCCAAGTTAAACCTATAGGATCTTCTTGGATGATAGTTATTTGATCTTGCTGAAAATTCCAGAAACTTCCTGTTCATGAAAACAATTGTTTAGAATCACCAGAACGTGATAAATACTGATCCAATTGTAGTAGATGAATAAACAAATTTTCTAGGTCGTCCTATTTTGCTAGAATTTTTTGAGTTCCATAAGTTTGTGTTAGTTACAGATTACTACAGACTGTTCCGTTTTTGACAGATTATGTTTTTCGTGTGTTGCTTGCTTATTTTGATGAATCTATGGCTAGTAAAAGAGTTTATAAACCATAGAGAAGTTGGAATACAGTAGGTTTAACAACAATATAAATAAATAATTAGTTCAATACAGTACCTTGAAGTGGTGTTTTGTTTTCTTTCGCTAATGGAGCTCACGAGATTTTCTGTTGAGTTTTGTGTTGTGAAGTTTTCAAGTTTTGGGTAAAGATTTGATGGATTATGGAACAAGTAGTGGCAAGAGCCTAAGCTTGGGGATGACCATGGCACCCCAAGATAATCTAAGGACATCAAAAAGCCAATGCTTGGGGATGCCCCGGAAGGCATCCCCTCTTTCGTCTTCATCTATCGGTAACTTTACTTGGAGCTATATTTTTATTTACCACATGATATGTGTTTTGCTTGGAGCGTCTTGTATGATTTGAGTCTTTTCTTTTTAGTTTACCACAATCATCCTTGCTGTACACACCTTTTGAGAGAGACACACATGATTCAGAATTTATTAGAATACTCTATGTGCTTCACTTATATCTTTTGAGCTATATAGTTTTTGCTCTAGTGCTTCACTTATATCTTTTAGAGCACGGTGGTGGATTTGTTTTATAGAAACTTTTGTTCTCTAATGCTTTACTTATATTATTTTGAGAGTCCTACAAAACAGCATGGTAATTTTCTTCAATTGTTAAAATTGGTCCTAATATGATAGGCATCTAAGATTAGTAAAAAATAATCTTATGAGTGTGTTGAATACTATGAGAAGTTTGATGCTTGTTAATTGTTTTGACATATGAAGATGGTGATATTAGAGTCATGCTAGTTGAGTGGTTATGAATTTGAGAAATACTTGTGTTAAAGTTTGTGATTCCCGTAGCATGCACGTATGGTGAACCGTTATGTGATGAAGTCGGAGCATGATTTATTTATTGATTATCTTCCTTATGAGTGGTGGTCGGGGGGAATGACGATGGTATTTTCCTACCAATATATCCCCTAGGAGCATGCGGCGTAATACTTTGCTTTGATAACTTGTAGATTTTTGCAACAAGTGTATGAGTTCTTTATGACTAATGTTGAGTCCATGGATTATACGCACTCTCATCCTTCCACCATTGCTAGCCTCTCTAATACCGTGCACTTTTCGCCGATACCATACACCCACCAGATACCTCCCTCAAAACAGCCACCATACCTACCTATCATGGCATTTCCATAGCCATTCCGAGATATATTGCCATGCAACTTACCACCGTTTCGTTTACTACGACACGCTTCAACATTGTCATAATTGCTTTGCGTGATCATGTAGTTGACATCGTATTTGTGGCAAAGCCACCGTTCATGATTCTTTCATACATGTCACTCTTGATTCATTGCATATCCCGGTGCATCGCCGGAGGCATTCACATAGAGTCATATTTTGTTCTAAGTATTGGGTTGTAATTCTTGAGTTGTAAGTAAATAAAAGTGTGATGATCATCATTATTAGAGCATTGTCCCAAGTGATGAAAGGATGATGGAGACTATGATTCCCCCACAAGTCGGGATGAGACTCCGGACGAAAAAAAGAAAGGCCATAAAAAAGGAGAAGGCCCAAAAAATGAGAGAAAAAGAGAGAAGGGACAATGCTACTATCCTTTTTCCACACTTGTGCTTCAAAGTAGCACCATGATCTTCATGATAGAGAGTCTCCTATGATATAACTTTCATATACTAGTGGGATTTTTTCATTATAGAACTTGGCTTGTATATTCCAATGATGGGCTTCCTCAAAATGCCCTAGGTCTTCGTGAGCAAGCGAGTTGGATGCACACCCACTTAGTTTCTTTTATTGAGCTTTCATATACTTATAGCTCTAGTGCAACTGTTGCATGGCAATCCCTACTCACTCGCATTGATATCTATTAAAGGGCATATCTATAGCCCGTTGATACGCCTAGTTGGTGTGAGACTATCTTCTCCTTTTTTGTCTTCTCCACAACCACCATTCTATTCCACATATAGTGCTATATCCATGGCTCACGCTCATGTATTGCGTGAAGATTGAAAAAGTTTGAGAACACCAAAAGTATGAAAAAATTGCTTGGCTTGTCATCGGGGTGTGCATGATTTAAATATTTTGTGTGGTGAAGATAGAGCATAGCCAGACTATATGATTTTGTAGGGATAACTTTCTTTGGCCATGTTATTTTGAGAAGACATAATTGCTTAGTTAGTATGCTTGAAGTATTATTATTTTTGTGTCAATATTAAACTTTTATCTTAAATCTTTTGGATCTGAATATTCATACCACAAATAAGAGAATTACATTGAAAATTATGCTAAGTAGCATTCCACATCAAAAATTCTGTTCTTATCATTTACCTACTCGAGGACGAGCAGGAATTAAGATTGGGGATGCTTGATACGTCTCCAACGTATCTATAATTTTTTATTGTTCCATGCTATATTATATTCTGTTTTGGATGTTTAATGGGCTTTATTATACACTTCTATATTATTTTTGGGACTAACCTATTAACTGGAGGCCCTGCCCAAATTGCTGTGGCTTTGCCTATTCCAGTGTTTCGAAAGAAAAGAATATCAAACGGAGTCCAAACGGAATGAAACCTTCGGGAACGTGACCTTCGGAACAAACATGATCCAGAGGACTTGGAGTCTACGTAAAGCAATCAACGAGGAAGGCACGAGGCAGGGGGCGCGCCCACCTCCCCCAGGCGCGCCCTCCACCCTCGTGGGCCCCTCGTTGCTCGACCGACGTACTTCTTACTCCTATATATACCCATATACCCTGGAAACATCATATACGGAGCCAAAACCCTATTTCCACGGCCGTAACCTTCTGTACCCGTGAGATCCCATCTTGGGTCCTTTTCCGGCGCTCCACCGGAGGGGGCATTGATCACGGAGGGCTTCTACATCAACACCATAGCCTCTCCGATGATGTGTGAGTAGTTTACTTCAGACCTTCGGGTCCATAGTTATTAGCTAGATGGCTTCTTCTCTCTCTTTGGATCTCAATACAAAGTTCTCCTCGACCTTCTTCGAGATCTATTCGATGTAATCTTATTTTGCGGTGTGTTTGTCGAGATTCGATAAATTGTGGGTTTATGATCAAGATTATCTATGAACGATATTTGAATCTCCTCTGAATTCTTTTATGTATGATTGGTTATCTTTGCAAGTCTCTTCGAATTATCAGTTTGGTTTGGCCTACTAGATTGATCTTTCTTGCAATGGGAGAAGTGCTTAGCTTTGGGTTCAATCTTGCGGTGCTCGATCCCAGCAACAGAAAGGGAAACGACACGTATTGTATTGTATTGTATTGTTGCCATCGAGGATAAAAATATGGGGTTTATATCATATTGCATGAGTTTATCCCTCTACATCATGTCATCTTACTTAAAGCATTACTCTGTTCTTATGAACTTAATACTCTAGATGCATGCTGGATAGCGGTCGATGTGTGGAGTAATAGTAGTAGATGCAGAATCGTTTCGGTCTACTTGTCACGGACGTGATGCCTATATACATGATCATACCTAGATATTCTCATAATTATGCTCAATTCTATCAATTGCTCGACAGTAATTCGTTTACCCACCGTAATACTTATGCTATCTTGAGAGAAGCCACTAGTGAAACCTATGGCCCCCGGGTCTATCCTCCATCATATTAATCTCCCGACAACAAGCTATTTCTAGCGTCGTTTATTTTACTTTGCATCTTTATTTACTCTTTATCATAAAAATATCAAAAATATTATCTTATCATATCTATCAGATCTCACTCTCGTAAGTGACCGTGAAGGGATTGACAACCCCTTTATCGCGTTGGTTGCGAGGTTCTTATTTGTTTGTGTAGGTGCGTGGGACTTATGCGCGGTCTCCCTCTTGGATTGATACCTTGGTTCTAAAAAACTGAGGGAAATACTTACACTACTTTACTGCATCACCCTTTTCTCTTCAAGGGAAAACCAACGCAGTGCTCAAGAGGTAGCATTATATAATAAAAGTATAGAGGACCGGAGACATATAATAAACCCATTTATACTAACGATTCGGCCAGGGGCTTCACCCTGGGAAGTCTCTTGGGGATGGGTTCGGCTTCCGAATCTGAACCATCTAAGGGGCCCATCTTTCCCCTCTTGGCCGCCTCCCCCTTTGGTTATTCGGAGGCCGCCCTCTTCTTTTTCCTCCCCTTGCGGGGGGGGGGGGGGGAGTCGCTTTCGCATCCTCCTCCTCTTCTTCTTCCTTGTCTCCCTCATGGGAGGAGAATGCTTCGGTCTCTCCGGACATAACGTTCGTAGGACCATTTTGGCGGGGACCGCTCTTGGTCTCCTTGCCCTTCTTCTTGGCCTTCTTCTCTGGCACCTGATACGGCGCCGGGACCAGCATCTCTGTCAGCTGAGGTGTGGCCGGGTCTTCGGGCAGCGGTGCCGGACACTTGATCCTCTCCGCTTTTGCTATCCATCCCTGAACAAAGGACAGAAAATTCATTATGTCTGAAAACTTATTGACCGAATAGATATTCAGGAAAAGCATAGTTATCGGGGTGGCCAGATTCTCGATGTCAAGACCGATGTCTTCGGTCTTCTTCGGCCACGTTTTTTGGGCCTTGAAGAGTAGCTTCCAGATGTCTTCGTGCGTTGTGCTAAAGAAGCGCTTCAAGGTCCGTGGATCTTCTGGATTGAACTCCCACATGTGAGAGGGCTGGAGTTGGCAGGGAAGAATTCGGCGGAAGAGCATCACTTGAATCACGTTACTGAGACTGGTGTTCTTGCCTATCATATTGGTAATGCGCTTTTGCAGCATCAACACTTCTGCCGTGGATCCCCAGTCGAGACCCTTAGCGGTCCACGAGGTAAGCCGCGTAGGGGGTCCGGATTTGAACTCAGGAGTGGCCGCCCACTTGGCGCCGCGGGGTTCGGTGATGTAGAACCACTCCCGATGCCACACCTTGACGGTCTCCATGAAGGCCCCCTTGGGCCAAACGGTGTTGGGGAGCTTGCTTACCATGGCGCGCCGCAGTTCACATGTTGCCCGTCGACCACCTTCGGCTTCAGATTGAAGACCTTGAGCCATAGGCCGAAGTGTGGGGGATGCGAAGTAGCGCCTCGCACACGACGGTGAATGCCAAGATGTGGAGGAAAGAATTCGGGGCTAGATCATGGAAATCTAGCCCGTAATAGAACATAAGGCCCCGAACGAAGGGATGAAGGGGAAACCCTAGCCCGCGGAGGAAGTGGGGGATTAATATGACCCTTTCATCGGGCTCTGGAGTGGGGATGACTTAATCCTTGGCAGGGAGCCCGTGCGCGATGTCTACGGACAGATATCCTGCTCCCTGGAGCTCCTTGATGTCCTTCTCGGTGACGGAGGAGGCCTCCCACTTGCCCTTTGAACCAAATCCTGACACGGCTGGGGAGGCTGGTGGCGGTGGGAAAGATTGAAATTTGGGCGCTGGAGCTTGAAGATGGGAAGGCAGGAGAAGGAAGAAGGCGCGGGGAAAAAGAGGAATCTTTACCCTCTTATATAGGAAGTGAATATCAAACGCCCCATTCAAGCCTTAAAACTCGCCCGTTCCCAAGGGGTCATGCGAATGGCACGGTTGGATTACCCAAACCCTTATTGATGAGGATCTCATAATGGGCGGAGACGATCTCTGTTTTGACAAGATGTACCAATGGAGGCTATGCCTCGAAACACGAAGCGGGAGGCGTGAAAATGGTTCAAAATATTAAGAGGCCAGATGCGACGTTTTTGCCGGAAAAAGTTGTTGGTGGAAAGACACTATCTTGTTTGATATCTTGCCTTCGTGGCTAAGGGTTGCAACAATTATGCAGAGCCGGATACAGTTCTTTTGTTCATAAAACTGCTTTGAAGTGTTCAGGAGGAGGAACCCGCCTTGCAATTCCGAAGACAATCTGTGTGTCGAACATATCGTCATTGAAGACCGGTTCAGGGGCTACTGAGGGGAGTCCTGGATTAGGGGGTCCTCGGGTGTCCGGGCTATTCGATGTGGGCTGGACTGATGGGCCGTGAAGATACAAAGCGGAAGACTTTCCCCCGTGTCCGGGTAGGACTCCCCTATGCGTGGATGGCAAGATTGGTGTCCGGATATGTAATTCCCTTCCTCTACAAACCGACTCTGTACAACCCTAGACCCCTCCGGTGTATATATAAACTAGAGGGTTTAGTCCGTAGAGGCCATCAGAATTCCCATAGGCTAGACAACTAGGGTTTAACCATTACGATCTCGCGCTAGATCAACTCTTGTAACCCCAATACTCATCAAATATAATCAAGCAGGACGTAGGGTTGTACCTCCATTAAGAGGGCCCGAACCTGGGTAAACATTGTGTCCCGCTCGTCCCTTGTTACCATCAATCCTCAGGCGCACAGTTCGGGACCCCCTACCTGAGATCTGCCGGTTTTGACACCGACACCCACTCATGTGTCGCACGCGTTGATCTCGATCATGAACGGCTTGCTGAAGTCTGGGAGTGTGAGGACTAGTGTGCTGATCATTTCTTGCTTGGAAGATCAAATGTTGCCTGCATGCGCTCGTCCCACTAGAAACCTTTCTTGGTGAGGAGCTGGGCGAGCAGCTTGGCGAGCACTTCATAGTTGGCGACGAACTTCCGGTAGTAGCTAGTGAGTCCAAGGAACCTGCACAGCTCGTTGGCGTTGCTGGGCACGGGCCATGCTTGCATGGTGCTGGTCTTGCTTGCGCCGGTGGCGACACCCTCCTTGGAGATGATGTGGCCAAGGTGCTCGATGCTGGGTTGCGCGAGCAAACACTTGCATGCCTTGGTGTAGAGATCCTGTTGGTGAAGGGTGTCGAGCACCAGCTGTAGGTGTTCTTCGTGCTCCTACAAGTCAATTCTAAAGACAAGGATATCATCAATAAATACAATGACAAACTTACGAATGTAGAGCGAAAAGATGGAGTTCATTAGGCACTGCATCGCCGGCTCGTTGCAGAGGCTGAACGGCATGACTCGGAAATTGAAATGGCCATGGTGCATTTTAAAAGTTGTCTTTTCTTCATCTTCAGCACACATACAGATTTGGTGATAGCCGGCACGCATGTCGATCTTGGAGAAATAGCCGGCACCGGCCAGCTCATCAAGGAGTTCATCCACGACGAGAAGGGAAATTTATTCTTTATTATCACTTGGTTGAGCTGGTGGAAATCGATGAAAAATCTCCAACCACCGTCCTTTTTCTTCAATGGGAGGATGGGAGCCACATAAGGGAGCATGTTGTGCACGATGACACTGGTGTCAGGCATATCACGTACTTGCTTCTTGATTTCGTCCTTCAGGGCTAGGGAGTATCGGTACGAGCGTGTGTTGATTGGAGGTGCACCTGGTTCCAAGTTGATCACTGATCATACTGACGACGCGGTGGCAAGGTCATCGGTTTAGAGAACACATCTACATACTCGTGCAGCACTTGTTGAATATTGGGTGGCACGGCGGCTGGTGGTGCCTTGCTATGTGGTTCCACGGTCACCAACGCTGCTGTCTAGATGTTATTGGCAACCTCCATGTGGTGGAGTTCATACACGTCTAGTTTAGAAATTGGTGGCAGGTTCGTGGTTCTAACCACTAGGACCTGTATTTGCTTGTCATCGGTCTCGAATGCAATCGTCTTCTCCAGCCAGTGGCATTGCATCGGGCTGTGCGCATGAAGGAAATATTGTCACAGCCCTAGCTTAGTCCTTGCCTGACTCTGCATAAGCATCCATGCATCATGTTTAAATTTAAAGAAACTTGAAATGGGGATGACAGAACCCCCAGCACCCCCCTTAAACCAACTAGGGTTTACTAAAATCATTTTCAATGAACTCAAAATGCCCTTCTAAAATGTTCATCATCTTTGCCTTGGTCTAGAACCTCTAACAAAAATGGTGCTCACTTTTCTAGGACAACAGAGGGTCACTGGATTAAATCATTAGTTAATTGCATTTGGGCATTTAAATGCTAGTAAATATTTTAAATGTCCAAATAATCCCAAACCAAAATGTTCCATGTTGGATATATTCTAAACATTGGGCATGCACAGTTTGGTGATTTTTGAAAGTGCCTAGATATTTTTAGTAATGCCACAAACTTACGTAACAAAAGAAAATAGAAATAAAGAGAGAGAGAGAGAGAGAGAGATTACCTGGCTAACTTACCTGTTCGGCCCAGCACTGCAGCTGGCTGGCCCAGCCACTGGCCCAGCCCACCTAGCCCCTCCCCTGTCGTCTTCCTCCTTACCAGGAGGACAGGCGGTCGACACAGCCGCCGCACGCCTGCCACCTCACCTTGCCGCTTTGGCTTCTTCGGGAGACGCCACGCGGCCCCCTCGGACCCCTCTCACTCTCCCCTGTCCTCACCCTCTCCCTTGGATCCCTCTCTCTCACTCACCCGAACGGGCTCGTCGCCGCCGTTCGTCACCGCCGTAGCCACAGCCACTCTCTCGCTCCCTCTTCGCATCCCCGAACTCCGCATCGTCGTCCTCCTCGTCCACGCCGAGCCAAGCAACCAGGGGAGCGCTGCATCGCCGTCTCGGACGTCTTCTTCAACCTTGCTGCCGGCGATCTCCGTCGCTTGATTCGCCGCGTCCAGAGCCTCCCCGGCCCCACCGTCTGCACCGTCTGACTCGCGTGAGCCACTTACCTTCTCCCCTAACTCCTTGTGCTCGCCCCCGTGCTGTAGCGCCGTTCCCCACGAGCACCGAAGCCGCCGTCCGCCATTGCTGCTGCACGCATAGCCTCCATGCCCCCTTGGCCTCACCGTGCTACTCGTGGTGCTCCCCGTTCCTAGCAGGTGCTGCCCAGCTTCTCCTTTTGCTCACTGACGCACCATAGCAACGCGCCCGTGCATCACCGAGCACCACCGCCGCCAAAGCTCGTCGCCGGCATGAATTCCGGTGACCCCGCGACCTCCCACTTGGTCCCCTGGATGCGCGGGCGCAAGGGCTATGCCCCGGTGCCCTCAGCGCGCCAATGTGACGCCCCTAGCGCAAGTCCGGCGTGCCCCCGCCCTGTCCTGTGGTCACCACCGGCTCGTCCCCGACGTGCTGACATGGCATCGTTGTTAGGGACTAATGACCCAGCTTAATTACCCCCTGACCCGCTTACACATGGGCCCCACGCCCTTAATTAATCTCAGTTTAACTCCTGTTTATGTTTAACTAACCATAGAGGCCCCACGCGTCAGCTTTGACCGCGCTGACATGGCTGTTGACTGGCCCCACATGTCATGTGGACTTTGCGGACGTGGTCGTTGACCGGACCCACCTGTCAGTGACATTAAACAACAGTGGGTCACTGACCAGTGGACCCCACTGGTCAGGTTTGACCCGGGGAAGCCCTGTTGACCTTGCTGACATCACCTTGACGCAGTGCTGATGCAATAAGTGATTTTCTGGATTAAAAATAATCCAGGGAATTCCAGAAAATGTTTAAAACTTCAAAAATTCATAGAAAATCAACCGTAGCTCCAAAACAAATAATTTATATATGAAAAATGATCAGAAAATTCCAAATAATTTGATTATTGCGTTATCATGCTGTTTGAACAACTTATGCCAGCTGATCAGGTAAAATCAAATAAGTGGCATTTAAATAATCACATATGGAGTTGAATTTGAATCTTTAGTTCAAACCAACTTCATTTAATCTGGTTTTAGTTGCATTAGCTCAAATCACAACATCTTGCCCTGTCATGATCATGCATCATATTGTGCATTGCATTGATTGTGCCTTGTCTCTGTTGCTGGTACCTGTTCCCCAGAGTAGACGTTGTTACCGACGACGTGATCGATGACACTGATGAAGAGCTATATTATCTTCGGAAGTGCCAGGCAAGCAAAACCCCCTTGTTCATTCCGATACAATCCTACTCTCTCGCTCCTGCTCTCTTTTACTGCATTAGGACAACAACAATTCATCTGTTATTTGCTGCGGTAGTTGAACCCCTTTATCCTCTGCATGACCTGTCATTGCCATAGTAAATAGATGAAACCTACTAGCATGAGTAGGAGTTGTTTGAGCCCTGTTGTGCCTACTCATTCATGCTTGATTGTCATGCCTGCTACTGCTTAGAGTTGAGTCAGTTCTGATTCATCGGGGATGAATCAGAGGCGTGTGAACATGTCCTACTGTGTGTGAGCTAAGTGTGTGAACACGATTTGGTAAAGGTAGCAGTGAGAGGCCATGTAGGAGTACATGGTGGGTTGTCTCAATGAAGCCGTCTTCAGGAACTGAGTTCTATGTTTGTGATCCATGAAATAGTTACTACCATGCATTGGGCCCTGAAATATGACCCCGCTCGACTTCTTAATCACCCTTGTCCTCTGTCCAGGAGTTGCAAGTAGTTTCTAGTGTTTGTAGTATGCTGGAGGCCGTGCGCAGCGCTGACCGGAGGGGTGGACTGTGATGCGGTAGGCATGTGGCACGGTGTATCGGGCGCCCGTTTGGTGTCTCAGGAACCCTGCACACATCGTTCGGGGCCGTATGTGGAAACTTCGGCTGGACTCCCTGCGGATGGAACCTGAATAGGCGATAAACCTGGACTGGAGACTTGAGTGTTTAGGTAGGTCGTGGTCTACACCCACGTCGGCTTTCTCTTGAAGTTTGCCGAGCACATGTCGTGTGCAGACACTAAGTGGTGGAAACATGTATGAAGAAGTACACCCCTGCAGGGTTAACATCATCTATTTGAATAGCGGTGTCCGCGGTAAAGGACTTCTGGGTTGCCTATACAGTTCATAGACAAGTGAAAGTGGATACTCTAAAATGCCCAAGATGAGCGTGAGTACTAGGATGGCATTCTCGTAGGGAGACGGGAGCGGATCCATAGTGGTGTATTGATATGGTGAATATGTGGACTCGCGTGCGCCATCTCAAAGGAGTTACTTGCAGTCGTAGTTCAGGATAGCCACCGAGTCAAAGCTGGCTTGCTGCAGTCAAACTCCACCACCCCTTTATTGATACCGATGCATATGTAGATAGTTCTGATGTAAGTCTTGCTGGGTACATTTGTACTCATGTTTGCCTATTTTATGTTTTTGCAGAGAGACGTCAGTCTTGCTAGTAGTTCCACGTGGACTTCGACGTTTAGCTTGTTACCTCAGCTACGATCTTGTACCCTTGGGAGAGTCGTGTAGATAGTCAGGCTTCTTAGCCTTTTTCATTTGTAGTTGTCTGTAGTCAGACATGTTAAGCTTCCGCATGTGCTTTGACTTGTATGCTTTGAATGTTGGGTCATGAGACCCATGTTTGTAATATCTCGCTCCTCGGAGCCTAATGAATAAATACTTGAGTCGTAGAGTTATCTTTGTGATGCCATGTTGTATTTACACATATCGAGCATATTGTGTGTATGATTGAAATGCTTGGTATGTGTGGGATCGACAACCTAGTTGTTTATCCTTGGTAGCCTCTCTTATGGGGAAATGTAATCTTGTGCTTCCATGAGCCATAGTAGTCCGCTTCTGACCGGTTCACCGGATTCCTGCTAGCCCAAAGACTACCGCTCCGTAACACTTGACTGGCCGGCATGTGATTCACTTCGTTCTTGTGTCTGTCCCTTCAGGGAAAAGTCACGCGGTGACATCCAGAGTCCTGCCAAGCCTGCTACAGCCCGGTTCACCAGAGTCCTGTTAGCCCAGTGCTATAGCCCGGATTCGCATGCTGCTGACCGACATGCTCGATGTTGATTCATGTATGCCTGTCCCCGTAAGTTAGTGCCACTTTGGGTTCACGGCTAGTCATGTCGGCCTGGGTTCTCTGTCATGTGGATGCTAGCGACACTATCATATACGTGAGCCAAAAGGCGCAAACGGTCCCGGGCCATGGTAAGGCGACACCCGTGGGAATACCGTGCGTGAGGCCGCAAAGTGATATGAGGTGTTACCGGTTAGATCGATATGGCTTGGAATTGGGGTCCTGACAGCTTTGGTATCAGAGCCTGACTGCCTGTAGGATTACCAAGCCAAACTGGTTGAAGTTGAGTCTAGAAATGCTTTAGTTATACATAGGGGAATTGTTTGTGGGATGGAACGTAAGGCTCTTTTTACTCCTTATACCTTATGCCCTTTTGATCTGAGTCATCTTATCTTTCCTACGGGGTTAAGGAACTAGGCTTTCTCTTCTTTCTATCAGGATCACGTGTTACTAATCAGTAGACCCATAAGATTGTTGAATTTAAGCCTCAGTTCAATTTCTACCTCTGTATGTTAACTGTTGATCTCGAAACCTTGATATTGTGCTTCTGAGTGGTTATGCCACCATTTTTGTAGCCTGTCTCAAATTCTTTTGAGCATTTACAGCCGTTATGTTGTCCGAGTCATCCCAGGTTTCTAAACAATCTGATGCACTTGCAAATCCTTTTCCTCTGGTTTTGATGTTTCTTTGGGCCAGGTTAATCACAGTAATTGCTGAGTTGAGGTATTCTACTACCTCGACATATATGTTGGAGTTATTATTATGACCCTAGGTGTCTTAGGGGATCATCTAGTAATCTAGCCATGATTTGTGTCCCAGTGTGATGGTTCTGGCCTTTATTCCCGAAAGCATCCCATGATGCCACTTAGTAGTAGGTATTCTACTCCTTAGGTTTTGAACCCGAGATTCACCCTACTTACTTCACGTTTATAGTGTTTGCTAGTTCCTTTAGGTTATTAGTAACCTTTGTGTTAGGCCTCGAGGTTCGTGGTATTCCCTTCTTCCAAATACCATGAACTATTCTTGGCAGAAGTTCTTTTGAACCAAGAGATCATAACAAGAGTGCTCTCGAAGAGTTCCCCATTCTATATCGTGACTCTGCTAGTCCAACCTTGTCTGCATGGATTATCCGGAAGAAAAATGTTGAGCTTGCTCGACATACTAATCTATGCATCCACAGCTCAGAAAATCGTATGTTCTTTTGGGTTGTCCCTCTTTAGCTGTATCCTGACCCCGTCTATCAATTGATAGTCAGAAATAGTCGTGCACCCGTGTTCATCGATGCCTATTATTCTTGTGGTCCGTCAAGCCATTCTATTCTGGAATGACTAGGAGAAACAAACTCCAGTACCTCATCCATATCCAGGATTGGGTCAAAGCCGTTGTGTTCCGTAGATCAAAATGCTAATCTAGCTCTTGTTCTACTCTACCTTGGAGTATTACCATCTTTATATCAAGAATGTCATGGGAATTGCACACCATCCTATGAACTCTTGACACAGTGATACTTCTCGCCATCAATATTCATCCTCAGTTTAGGTGTTTATGCAACCGAATGCCGACAAGTGAATCGTGATGTGTGAAATCTATACTCCTAGCAACTCCGTTACTTGGTAGTTAAAGGACAATAATTTCATCCTTAGCATGTTGGATATTGAATCACCATCCTAAGATTGACCATGCTACCTAGTCCTCATTTCCTGGTGCATTCTTCGATCAATGAGTTAAGATTGTGCCACTCCCTCGCTTATTTGATCATATCGTCTTGCCCTGAAAAGCAAGATTTTTCTCGAGTTTAGTAACATAGCAGTGGTTCGTGATTTTCCGAACATCTCCTCAGAAGTATCACCAGGTTGTCCCCTGACTGTTATGTTGAGCTCGTGATCAAGTTGGTTTCTCGAAACCACCCTTTCTCCAAGAATCTGTGTCGGATACACTGAGCAAGTTGGCTAAGCTAAACAACAACTTGGAGAGATGGAAGATAAAAGCTTGTCCGACTCAGTTCATTCCAAAGGGATATGTTTGTGTGTGTGTCTTGAAGAAAGATGATATCTTCATCGATTAATCCCCGTGGTAAATTGTTGGACCTATTATCTTATCGAAACTTTGATTTGAGTATAGGTTATCATCAAATCAAATCGGAACCAATGATGTTCGTAATGTTGTCTTACTCGTGGTTGATTCCTCGAGCATACACCATTAAATCCTTTGGTCTGACCAATGCTATCACTTGTTCACATAATAGTGGAATTCCATCTTCTGGGAAACCTGGATGGATTGTTGTTGAGCCCATCAACAACATATTTATCTTCTCCATGATTTGTGTTGAACATCCAGCTAGTATTGGAAACTTTTGAAGGCATCTCTTCATGCTAGCTCATGAAGCATATGTTCGAAGGTAAGAAGTGACTCTCTCCAGTTCGTGTGCATTTGATGCAAGTTGCCGCCGTGAATTCGAGAAAGTCAATGTTGCTTCCTTGGAATCGTTCCAAATCAGTCATGCATACGTGCGAAGTATTCTGTGGTCTGGAGACTTGCAACCTTCATTCTATATGTGTCCCAAGCACACCAAGCCACTGATTGATTTGTTCAAGGTTAATAAGTTCTAAGTGCTAGTCCCGAAGGTACCAGACAGATTTGCACAAGATTTCGTTATCCTCGATGATGGTTCCCCACCTGAACTCGGTAGTGTTTTATTGTAAGACTACTACGTGGTCATGCTTGCCTGCGACAGCGTGTTCACATGTATGTAGAAGAAACGACTCATGTTTTGGATCTAGCTATTGTAGTTCATTCCCCAAGAATGTCGCAACGCCATCTCGTCGATTTGAGTTGCAAACTTTCATTTTTTTTCTTCTAGACGCGATGAGTCTGGAATATTCTGACACCAACCAGATATGAATCTCAGGCAGATATGATGGTTGGAACATTTCCCAAGATCTATAATATTGGTCTCTCGATAACCGGTAAAGTGGATATCGTGGCCAACACACCCAGCTGGAGGACCTATTATTGTAGTATCTTGATTGAGGAAGTTGGCCACCTCCCCATAAGGACTTCATAGGATTTACTCGCTAGTTGTCCCTTATGGATTTTTGGTGTTCCCGAAGTCCGACCTTTACTTGATGTTCTAGATACCAAACCATTTTAATTAATGGGTTGCACTAGCACATCAAGGAGAACATTAGAAGCGGAGTGCTAAATGTCTCTTGGTCGATCATCCAGATTTTGTCCCCTTGGCCCCGCTAAGGTGAAATCTGAGAAAGTGTTGTCTTCCTTTGTACCTGCATCCTCCACCAGTATTCGTCATGGTAGTATGTTGTGTTGCTAGGATCCCTAACACGGATATTGGTAAAACCTTGATGATTATGCAAATGCTCAAGTTCTTGAGAGCACGCGCAAGCTCTAGGTGTTATCATCGGCACCAACTGGGATTGCTTCCAGTTTCCTTGGTTATGCTATAAATTTTCAACAGTGGACTCACTCTCTACTGTTGAGCCTCTCCCCAGTTACTAGAATCATTCCCAGCATTTGCACCTTGTTCCTAGCTTGCACTGCCATTGTGCCATCCTACTATGGACTACCCTTCTCAGTAATTACTGATCGAGATCATCCTCAAAGTGGTCCTACCATGGGTTCCATCCATTTCCGATGATAAGCAAAATCATCCCTTGTCTTGTCTTCAACAAGGTAGTCCACATCATCCATTCTGGCCTGAGAATGTCATTCTTTTGGACTCCTTCAAATGATCGATTGTGATTTGCCTTAGGCTGGTATAAAGAGTTTCAGTGATCTCTGAATCAAAGGCAATTCTTTTTTCCACTTAAGGGGATATATCTACGAGTCACCATCCCTAAGGTGTCTTGTTGTGGTATCATGGCAACTCAACTCCTCGCTACGTTGATAACCAATCACCACCTTCTTAAGTGTGGAATTGTTGCCTACCTAGTGAACCTTCGACATCTGTTCCACTCCATCCCTTTGGATGAAAGCTTCGTATCTCAGATTGGGAGATGTTCTTACCTCTCACTCCATGAGTTGATCTTGAATACTCGATCTTCGAGGAGATCGTTTTCTGTAGAGTCTCCTTCTGTCGTCATCGTGTTGAATGAAGACCTCGCAAGCAAAGACGTCAAGATCGATTTGAGTCAACAAATCAACAACCTCGAGAAGACAGTTGGATCATGAAGTTTGTGATACTTAGAGTCCCCTTTGTCTTCTTACCTCACGTCTTGAATCTCAGGACGAGATTCTTGTTTAGTGGGGGTGAGTTGTCACAGCCCTAGCTTAGTCCTTGCCTGACTCTGCATAAGCATCCATGCATCATGTCTAAATTTAAAGAAACTTGAAATGGGGATGACAGAACCCCCAGCACCCCCCTTAAACAAACTAGGGTTTACTAAAATCATTTTCAATGAACTCAAAATCCCCTTCCAAAATGTTCATCATCTTTGCCATGGTCTAGAACCTCTGACAAAAATGGTGCACAGTTTTCTAGGACAACAGAGGGTCACTGGATTAAATCATTAGTTAATTGCATTTGGGCATTTAAATGCTAGTAAATATTTTAAATGTCCAAATAATCCCAAACCAAAATGTTCCATGTTGGATATACTCTAAACATTGGGCATGCACAGTTTGGTGATTTTTGAAAGTGCCTAGATATTTTTAGTAATGCCACAAACTTACAGAACAAAAGAAAAATAGAAATAAAAGAGAGAGAGAGATTACCTGGCTAACTTACCTGTTTGGCCCAACACTGCAGCTGGCTGGCCCAGCCCACCTAGCCCCTCCCCTACCGTCTTCCTCCTTGCCAGGAGGACAGGCGCGTGGCCGACGCACGTCGGCGCACGCCCGACCACCTCCTGCTTGCCGCTTCGCCTGGCTTCTTCGGGAGACGCCACGCGACCCCCTCGGACCCCTCTCACTCTCCCCCGTCCTCACCCTCTCCCCTGGATCCCTCTCTCTCACTCACCCAAACGGGCTCGTCACCGCCGTTTGTCACCGCTGTACCCACAGCCACTCCCTCGCTCCCTCTTCGCATCCCTGAGCTCCGCATCATCGTCCTCCTCGTCCACGCCGAGCCAAGCAACCAGGGGAGCGCTGCATCGTCGTCTCGGACGTCTTCTTCAACCTCGGTGCCGGCGATCTCTGTCGCTTGATTCGCCGTGTACAGATCCTCCCCGGCCCCACCGCCTGCACCGTCTGACTCGCCGTGAGCCACTTACCTTCTCTCCTAACTCCATGTGCTCGCCCACATCAGAAGCGCTATTCCCCACAAAGCACCGCCGCCGTCCGCCATTGCTGCTGCACGCATAGCCTCCATGCCCCCTGGCCTCACCGTGCTGCTCGTGGTGCTCCCCGTGCCTAGCAGGTGCTGCCCAGCTTCTCCTTTTGCTCACTGACGCACCGTAGCGACGCGCCCGTGCATCACCGAGCACCACCGCCGCCAAAGCTCGTCGCCGGCATGAATTCCGGTGACCCCGCGACCTCCCACTTGGTCCCCTAGATGCGCGGGAGCAAGGGCTATGCCCCGGTGCCCTCAGCGCGCCAATCCGACGCCCCTAGCGTAAGTCCGGCGTGCCCCCGCCGTGTCCTGTGGTCACCGCCGGCTCATCCCTGACGTGCTGACGTGGCATCGTTGTTAGGGACTAATGACCCAGCTTAATTACCCCCTGACCCGCTTACACATGGGCCCCACGCCCTTAATTAATCTCAGTTTAACTCTTGTTTATGTTTAACTAACCACGGAGGGCCCCACGCGTCGGCTTTGACCGCTACCGACATGGTTGTTGGTCGCCCCACATGTCATGTGGACTTTGCGGACGTGGTCGTTGACCGGACCCACCTGTCAGTGACACTAAGCAACAGTGGGTCACTGACCAGTGGAGCCCACTGGTCAGGTTTGACCCGAGGAAGCCCTGTTGACCTTGCTGACGTCACCTTGACGCAGTGCTGATGCAGTAAGTGATTTTCTGGATTAAAAATAATCCAGGGAATTCCAGAAAATGTTTAAAACTTCAAAAATTCATAGAAAATCAACCGTAGCTCCAAAACAAATAATTTATATATGAAAAATGATCAGAAAATTCCAAAGAATCTGACTATGGCATTATCATGCATGTTTGAACAACTTATGCCTGCTGATAAGGTAAAATCAAATAAGTGGCATTTAAATAATCACATATGGAGTAGAATTTGAATATTTGGTTCAAACCAACTTCATTTAATCTGGTTTTAGTTGCATTAGCTCAAATCACAACATCTTGCCCCGTCATGATCATGCATCATATTGTGCATTGCATTGATTGTGCCTTCTCTCTGTTGCCGGTACCTGTTCCCCCAGAGTAGACGTTATTACCGACGACGTGATCGATGACACTGATGAAGAGCTATATTATCTTCGGAAGTGCCAGGCAAGCAAAACCCCCTTGTTCATTCCGATACAATCCTACTCTCTCGCTCCTGCTCACTTTTACTGCATTAGGACAACAACGATTCATCTGTTACTTGCTGCGGTAGCTGAACCCCTTTATCCTCTGCATGACCTGTCATTGCCACAGTAAATAGATGAAACCTACTAGCATGAGTAGGAGTTGTTTGAGCCCTGTTGTGCCTACTCATTCATGCTTGATTGTCATGCCTGCTACTACTTAGTCAGTTCTGATTCATCGGGGATGAATCAGAGGTGTGTGAACATGTCGTACTGTGTGTGAGCTAAGTGTGTGAACACGATTTGGTAAAGGTAGCGGTGAGAGGCTATGTAGGAGTATATGGTGGGTTGTATCATTGAAGCCGTCTTCAGGAACTGAGTTCTGTGTTTGTGATCCATGAAACAGCTACTACCATGCATTGGGCCCTAAAATATGACCCCGCTCGACTTCTTAATCACCCTTGTCCTCTGTCCATGATTTGCAAGTAGTTTATGGTGTTTGTAGTATCTTTGGAGGCCGTCTTGTATTGTTGGCCGGATGGGTGGGCTGTGATGCGGTAGGCACGTGTACGGTGTCTGCAGAGCCCGTTTAGTGTCTCGGGAACCCTGCACACATCGTTTGGGGCCGTATGTGGAAACTTCGGCCGGACTCCCTGGGGATGGAACCTGAATAGGCGATAAACCTGGACTAGAGACTTGAGTGTTTAGGTAGGTCGTGGTCTACACCCACGACGGCTTTCGCTTGAAGTCTGCCGAGCACATGTCGTGTTCAGACGCTAAGTGGTGGAAACATGTATGAAGAAGTACACCCCTGCAGGGTTAACATCATCTATTCGAATAGCCGTGTCCGCGGTAAAGGACTTCTGGGTTGCCTATACAATTGATAGACAAGTGAAAGTGGATACTCTAAAATGCGCAAGATGAGTGTGAGTGCTATGGATGGTGTTCTCGTAGGGAGACGGGAGCGGATCCATAGTAGTGTATTGATATGGTGAATATGTGGACTCGTGTGCGCCACCTCAAAGGAGTTACTTGCGATGTAGTTCGGGATAGCCACCGAGTCAAAGCTGGCTTGCTGCAGTCAAACTCCACCACCCCTTTATTGATACCGATGCATATGTAGATAGTTCTGATGTAAGTCTTGCTGGGTACATTTGTACTCACGTTTGCCTATTTTATGTTTTTGCAGAGAGACGTCAGTCTCGCTAGTAGTTCCACGTGGACTTCGACGTTTAGCTTGTTACCTCAGCTACGATATTGTTCCCTTGGGAGGGTCGTGTAGATAGTCAGGCTTCTCAGCCTTTTTCATTTGTAGTTGTCTGTACTCAGACATGTTAAGCTTCTGCATGTGCTTTGACTTGTATGCTCTGAATGTTGGGTCATGAGACCCATGTTTGTAATATCTCGCTCCTCGGAGCCTAATGAATAAATACTTGAGTCGTAGAGTTATGCTGTGATGCCATGTTGTATTTACACATATCGAGCATATTGTGTGTATGATTGAAATGCTTGGTGAGGGATTCCTAGACTAGGGGGTGTCCGGATTGCCGAACTATCATCTTTGGCCGGACTCCTAGACTATGAAGATACAAGATTGAAGACTTCGTCCCGTGTCCGGATGGACTTTCCTTGGCGTGGAAGGCAAGCTTGGCGATACGGATATGTAGATCTCCTACAATTGTAACCAACTCTGTGTAACCCTAACCCTATCCGGTGTATATAAATCGGAGGGTTTTAGTCCGTAGGACGAACAACAATCATACCAAAGGCAACCTTCTAGGGTTTAGCCTCTCGATCTCGTGGTAGATCTACTCTTGTACTACCCATATCATCAATATTAATCAAGCGGAGTAGGGTATTACCTCCATCGAGAGGGCCCGAACACAGGTAAAAACATCGTGTCCCTTGTCTCCTGTTACCATCTGCCTAGACGCACAGTTCGGGACCCCCTACCCGAGATCCGCCGGTTTTGACATCGACATTGGTGCTTTCATTGAGAGTTCCTCTGTGTCGTCACCTATAGGCCCGACGGCTCCTTCGATCATCAACAACGATGCGGTCCAGGGTGAGACTTTTCTCCCCGGACAGATCTTCGTATTTGGCGGCTTTGCACTGCGGGCCAATTCACTTGGCCATCTAGAGCAAATTGAAAACTATGCCCCTGGCCATCAGGTCAGATTTGGAAGCTTGAATTATACGGCCGACATACGCGGAGACTTGATCTTCGACGGAATCGAGCCATAGCCAAGTGCGCCGCACTCTCCCGATGGGCATGATCTAACTCTGCTGCCGAACAGTGTCCTGGAGGCCGCACTAGTGTCCGCTCTGAACATTGATTTGGAGCCGATCTCGCAGATCGAGGATGGTTGGTTGGACACCACCTCGGGGGCTTAAATCTCTACGGCGATTGAGCCGAACACAATCCCTGTCCTTTGTGAAGACCGTGACTCCAAGGTACCAGACTCCTCTCCGGACTCCGAACCCTCCGCGCCCCTGCCAATCGAATCCGATTGGGCGCCGGTCATGGAGTTCACTGGCGCGGACATCTTTCAGCACTCACCCTTTGGCGACATCCTGAATTCACTAAAGTCTCTCTCTTTATCCGGAGAGCCCTGGCCGGACTACGGTCAGGAAGGTTGGGATGCGGACAACGAAGAAATCCAACGCCCACCCACCACCCACTTTGTAGCCACTGTCGAAAGCTTACACGACATGCTCGATTTCGACTCATAAGACATCGACGGTATGGACGACGATGTAGGAGACAACCATGAACCAGCACCTATAGGATGCTGGACAACCACCTCATCCCATGATGTATACATGGTGGATACACCTAAAGGAAGTGACGACGAGGAACAACGGGACGCTATGAAGGATAAATCCCTCGAAAAGCAGTCAAAACGGCAACTTAAACGCCGCACTGAAAGGATCGAGATGGACCTAGAGGGGGGGTGAATAGGTACAATTACAAATTTTAATTATTACTTAGCAATTTTAGGCAATAGTGCGGAATATGAAAGTGAGCCTAACAATTGCTAGTAGGTCTAAGTACTAGGTAAGTAACACAAGCATATAAGTGAGCAAGCACAATATGATGTAAGTAAATGCAAACCAAAACAAGTAACCACAAGTATAGAGTTAGGGTTAGGAATAACCGCAACTCCGGAGACAAGGATGTATGCCGATGTTCACTTCCTTGGAGGGAAGCTAGTCACCGTTAGAGAGGTGGATGTTACCACGAAGGCACACCAACGCCACGAAGGCTCACCCTATTCTCCCATTGAGACAACACCACGAAGATGTTTCTCAACCACTAGTGGTAGACCTTGGGGTGGTCTCCAAACCCTCACAAACTTATGCGGGGGTAATCACAAAAGTCGATTCCTCTCCGAAAGACTCCTACCGCCTAGGAGTCTCCAACCTCCAAGAGTAATAAGATCAATGGGGATTTGCTCAAGACTTGCTCAAATCATGAATTCCTTGGGTGCAGAGAAGGAGGAGAAGTGGATCTATCACTTGATCGGACAACTTCTTTTCAAAGCTCTCAAATCCCTTGGGGATCTAAGATTTGGTGTGGAGAGATGAGAGAGAGTGAGTGAAGTGTTCTAGGATTTGTTCAAAGTGAATGGTCAACACAAACCCGTGGAAGGGAAGGAGTATATATATGTGGTGGGAAAAGGTGACCGTTTGAAGTACAGATGGCGGACGTCCGGAGAACGTCGGTCGTCCGAGGCCCAAATGGGTCCGGACGTCCGACAGTCATCGGACGACCGACACCGTGAAAAGTGTGACCCACAAACCAATGTACAGGATACGGTCGTCCGAACAGGCCCGGACATCCGTAAGAATGCTTCTGATGTGAAAGTGTCGGACGTCCGGAGAGTTCCGGACATCCGCAAAAATGTTTCGGCTGTGAAAAGTGTGACTCGCAAACCGATTATACGAGGATACGATTCGTCCGGCGGGGCGGACATCCGTAAGAAAGTTTCGATGCGAAAGTGTCGGACGTCCGGAGGGTTCGGACATCCGCAAAATGTTTCTGCTGTGGAAGTGTCGGACGTTAAAGCGTCCGGACGTCCGAGCAATCAGGAAGGACCGGACGTCCGTGAGAGCGCCGGACGTCCAAGGTAAGGTATATAGATACCAGCTTTGAGCAAGTATTTCACAGATCCATCGATCCCCTCTTAATAGTGCGGGATCCCTATACTCAAGAACAAACCATAAATGAAGTTAACACCTTGCATCTCCATTCTTGAGTTATATGCTTTTTGTCCCTAGTCATGATCCATGCATACGGTCTTTGGAACACAATCCTGAGATATACTTGATAAACATGATTAGTCCCGAGCATATGTGTTGTCATCAACATCAAAATATGATTTAAGGGCATGATTGCACTTTCAATCTCCCCATTTTTGGTAGTTGATGACAACTCATATGCATACTAATAATAGTAATCGGAAGTATTTGTTGTGGAGCTCAATAACCATAATAACCATAATAAGAACAGGTAGCAAGTAGCAAGAGGGCTCCCCCTCAAACTGATGCCACAATAGTTGGATCACTTCATATAGATCAATTCATATAGATTCACCAAACTCATAACCAACAAACTGATCAATTCATATATCATATAGATTCATAACTAACAAACTCATAACATAGTTCAACAACCCATAACATAGTTCAACAAACTACTCCTAACATAGGTTCGATTACATAATGAGCTAGAGTAATGCATATGGAGCCTACTCCCCTTTGGCATCAAGTATCCAAAAAACAAAGAGGGAATGATACGATAGTATTAAAGCTCATCCTCATCATCATCATCATGAACACCACTGCCAGCAGTCTCGTCAAAGAAATCAGCCCACTCAGGACCGGAGGGAAAACCAAAATTAGAAGGGGTTCTGCAGAAGGCGCTCATCGTCACTCACATCATATACACGAGTCTCGCAGACAAGCCTTCAAAGCGTTCTTGGAAGTGACCATGCGGTGACCACATCGTGGTGTTGGGAGCAATGGAAGGTGAACATCTTCATCATGGCTGAATGAGCCTTCCCAAGAAAAGCGAGCAATGCGCCCAAAGGAGGCATCACCGGAATGAGGATGGTTAGCGTGCGAGGAAAACTAAGCGGCGGCGACTAGCGATGGCGGGAGAAGGAGGAACATGGTCAGCCGCCATGTGAGGTGGGATGACCCATCTCTCATGTATATGAGTGCGTGCAATGGGAAAGGAGCTGCACTCTCGATAAATTCCTGAAGAAAAGGTGCATGAGGAAAAGCCCGCTTGTCTTTGGAAGCTAGCAAGGCGAATCTCATGCCATAGAAAGTGTGGAACATTTATCTTCCCTTTAGGAGATGTGTAAAGGCGATGCATGAGATCAATGCGATGGCTGCTACAGAACCCTTGTCACCCATCTTGGGATAAATGGTGCGGATGACACACGGATAAATGATGTTGCATGGAAAACGCCAACTAGAGACTTGGTTTAGACCCTTTTGTTTTTCAGTATTAGACACAGATGATATGGGTCTAAGGAGATCCGCCTGAACCGCAATGCCTTTGGGCTTATGGTTGGGGTCATCCTTGTGGATTTTGAACCCGATGTCGGGAAATCCAAGTGCGGTGACAAACTCAAAGCATAAGATGTTGTGAGAGCGATGTCGGAGGTCATCCATGTGACGGTGTTATCGGGAGCAAAGTAACAAGTGGCATAAAAGCGATGGATGGCAGCCTGGTTAAAATCGTGTTGAAAGGCGAATGGGGCAGCTAGGTTTGACGACTCAATGAGCTCAATGGCTCCGGATATTTCTCCGGATGAGTGCGAATGTGCTCAAGATCAATGCAAACATGAAGTGACAAGCCTTTAGGAATGACAATCGTGGTGAAGATGTCGGCTTGGACATTAGATGCAACGACTATCCTGAGAATCCCTAGCAACAGTAAATTGATCTACATCACGATGCAATTTGAGATATGAAGATTTGGGGACTTCATTGAAATGCTTAACATGACGGCCTAGTGATAGTGGAGGCTCAATGGAGATGTGACGGGCATCACCGTGGGGTTGCACCGGAGGAGGAGGAGGTTGAAATGTTGGACGACGAGTGCGGGCTTGGGGGCAGCGACGCGGGCGCCAATCATCGGGACGGATCCACCTCTTCAAGCTCATCCTCAAAATCGACCCCTCCGAAGAGGAATCACTTTGGGCGAGCTGGGAGGACGGCGGCACGTTTCGAGGGCGATCTTCCTCCTCGGAGTCGTTGGAACCACCACGATGAGACAGACGCGCCGGCCCTCCGGCGACTTGCTTGCGTGCGGAGTGCTTGGACCGAGGCATCAGGACCTAGGGGAGAAGGAAAGCACATGTCAACACCCCTCCATAGACCAGGGTGACAAGTGAAGAGAAAGGGGGGGGGGGGGGTTTGCCCTAAGAGCACGGAGGAGCCAAGCGGCGTGCGGAGTAGGGGATCGATGGGACGGACGGGAGAAGCCCGAGCGAAGCGGCTGGATGGGCCGGACGGCAAGTCGAGATCCGCGGCGGGGAGACACCCGGCGAGGGGTACGCGGCGGGCGGTTGCGAGGAGGGGCCGCAGCGTAAACGGCGGCGGCGGCGAATCGACCGAGAGGATGGGTTGGTTGACTAAAAACCTAGGCGCGATATATATAGACCCTCGTGAAAGCGTCACGGACGTCCGGGCCTTCGGACGACGGAGTTATATATGCGACGGACATCCGAAAATGTACAGACGGACGGAGTCGGGACCATCAGCAAAGAATGATAACAGAGATGCTTTTACGGACGTCCGATGGCATCGGACGACGGGCATATTGTAACAGAGCGGTTCTTACGGACGTCCGGAGTCTTCCGGACGTCCGGCTTCATTGCTAGGCCAAACTTGAGTGAACCAGAATGGTTTTACGGACGTCCGTGAGGCCGGACGACCGGTCAAATAACGAGTAGAATATACGGACGTCCGGAGTTTTGCGGACGTCCGTGATCAATACCACTCGGACGTCGAACCCTCCGGACGTCCAGAGCTAGAAGTTTGGACAGGAGGGCTGATAATGATGATGAGGAAAACATTTTCTCACAGTAAAACTTATTTATGTAGGAAATCAGATCCCACCTTACTCAATCATAGGCATAGACTACTCCATCATATTAAACTATGATAACTTTGAGAGTGTTTGTTCAATTTATGCATTATGTAAGGTGAGAGAACTCATGAATTGAGTGTCTCCCCCTAAATATATGCCTACATCACGATAAGACATTAAGTTTAAGCATGGATGAGTACTAGATTTCACATAATGTTGTCAAGCTCCAAGATACCAAGTTCACGCCTAAGTCGACAGAACCTTGCTTCATCCAATGGTTTCGTGAAAATATCTGCCAGTTGCAAATCTGTCCCAATGTGATCAATGTGAATATCGCCTTTCTCAACATGATCTCTCAAGAAGTGATATCTAATATCAATGTGTTTGGTGCGGAGATGATCCTTGGGGTTCTCAAAGCAATGTTGATAGCACTTTCATTATCACATAAAAGAGGCACATGTCTATAGGTGATACCATAATCCTTCAAAGTTTGCCTCATCCATAATAACTGAGTTGCACTGGTGGCGGCAGCAATGTATTCAACCTGCGGTAGAGAGGGCAATACAATTTTGTTTCTTCGATGACCAACTTACCAAAGAGCGTCCAAGAAATTGACATGCACCGGAGGTGGACTTACGATCCACTTTGTCTCCGCCCAATCCGCATCCGTGTATCCAATGAGATCAAACTTAGCATCCTTGGGATACCATAGACCCAACTTTGGGGTGTGAACAAGGTATCTAAGAATATGCTTAACCGCCTTATGATGACTTTCCCTAGGGAAGCTTGAAATCTAGCACACATGCATACACTAAACATGATGTCTGGTCTAGATGCACAAAGATAAAGCAATGAACCAATCATAGAGCGGTATTTAGATGGGTCAAGGGGATACCGTCTGTGTCTTGATGAGTGTTATTTTCGTTGGCATTGGTGTCTTACATGGACTAGCATCGGACATACCAAACTTCTCTAGGATATCCTTGAGGTACTTTGCTTGAGACAAGAAAATTCCTTCTTGAAATTGTTGAATTTGAAAACCAAGGAAGAACTTCAAATCCGCATTGAGTGACATTTCAAAATTCTTGGTCATTGAAGCCGCAAACTTCTTGCACAAATGAATGTTAGGAGAACCAAAATGATATCATCTACATAGATTTGGCATAAGATCAAATCACCCTTATCCCTCTTAGTAAAAAGAGTAGGATCGATCACCCCTCTCACAAAACCATCATCGAGTAAAAACTTCTTAAGATGATCATACCAAGCACGAGGTGCTTGTTTGAGGCCATACAAAGCCTTATGAAGTTTATACACATAGTCTTTGTGATCGGGATCAACGAACCCAGTGGTTGTGATACATATACTTCTTCTTGTAGAGGACCGTTAAGAAAAGCACTCTTCACATCCATTTGATGTAATGTAAAACCATTGAAAGCAGCATAAGCAAGTAAGATGCGAATGGATTCAAGACGGCAACGGGCAAAGGTCTCACCAAAGTCCAAACCTTCAACTTGTGAGTACCCTTGTGCCACTAACCTTGCCTTGTTCTGGATAATTACACCATTCTCATCTTGTTTGTTCTTGAAAATCCATTTTGTTCCAATGACGTTGTGTTCGGTAGGTGGCCTCTTGACTAACGACCACACTTGTTTGCGTTCAAAACTGTTCAACTCTTCTTGCATAGCAACTAGCCAATCGTTGTCTATCATTGCATCTTGTACCTTGATGGGTTCAAAACTAGACACAAAAGAGAAGTGAGCACAAAAGTTGGTCAAGTGTTTACGAGTGACTCTACCTTCCGATATGCCGGTGAGTATTTTTTCAACATCAACACGACCGGCCACTCATGGCATGATAGAGGTAAGGGTTTCACGAGGTTCAACTTCATGTCCATCATCCACATCCTCAACATATGGATCATTAATGTGTGGAGGAAGATCTTCTTGTTCATATTGCATTTGTTGAGGTTCATCATCAATGATTGGACTTTCTTGTTCTTGTTCTTGAAGATTGTCATGAGGAGGAGCTTGATCATCCTCTTCAACTTGGGCTAAAGGTATCGGTTGAGCAATAGGGGCTTGTGGTGTTATGAATGTTGGAGTAGTTTGATGATGTGGGAGACTTCTATCTTCTTCTTCATCATCATGAGGTTCTTGTTCCATAGGAAGAAGTGCACCAACGCCCATGGTCAAAATGTCTTGAGAAGAATCTTCTTCACCTACATCACTTAGATCAACTTGCTCCCCATGGGAGCCATTAAATTCATCAAACACCACGTCACAAGTTTCTACAACACATCCATTGGATTTGTTGTAGACTCTATATGCGTGAGAGTTTGATCCATAGCCAACAAATATACCGTCAATTGTTTTGGATTGAAATTTTCCTAACCTTTCTCTTTTGTTGAGGATGAAACATTTGCACCCAAATACACGAAAGTACTTGACATTTGGCTTGTTTCGATTAGAAGCTCATATGGAGTCTTTTTCCAATATAGTGCGTAGGAAAAGCGGTTTGATGCATGACATGCGGTGTTGATGACTTGGCCCGTAAACTACGTGGTGACTTGTATTCATCCAACATGGACCTTGCCATCTCCACAAGTGTGCGGTTCTTCCTTTCGGCTACACCATTTTGCTGAGGAGTGTATGGAGCTGAATATTGATGCTCAATCCCTTCATCACTAAGGAATTCTTCCAAGGTATAGTTTTTGAACTCAGATCCATTGTCACTTCTTATTGCCAAGATTTCTTTGTCAAACTTGCGTTGTGCTTGCTTGGCAAAGTCAATGAAAGTGATCTTCGTTTAGTCCTTGGACTTGAGGAAAAACACCCATGTATATCTTGAGTAATCATCAATAATGACAAGTCCATACTTTTTCCCACCAAGACTATCCCATGAAGGAGGCCCAAAGAGATCCACATGAAGGAGCTCCAAAGGCCTTGAAGTAGACACAATATTCTTGGGTGGGTGCTTTGATTGATGTTGCTTCCGGCTATACATGCACCTTTGCACACACGATCTTTCTCAAAAGAGACATTTGTTAGTCCAAGGATGTGATTCCCCTTTAAGAGATCTTGGAGATTCCTCATGCCAACATGGGCTGGCAGCGATGCCATAGCCACCCCTTTGTCGGCCTTGGCCATTAGACAAGTTGCATGGAATGTGCTCTCTTTCGAGAAATCAACCGTGTAAAGGTTGCCATCCAACTCTCCAACAAAGGCCACTTGAGAGTATCTCTCTTAAAGACTTTCACATCCGTTAGTCCAAATAGTGTATCATAACCAACCAAGCCAATTTGGACAGAAAGCAAATGATATTTAAGGGATTGGACAAGCATGACATTTGCAAGAGACATGTCATTTGTGATAGCCACCTTACCCAACCCAAGTACCTGTCCTTTTGATCCTCCACCAAACATAATGCTCATAAATGGTTGAATAGCTTCCATGAAATCGTAGAGCAATTTGCTATCTCCGGTCATATGATTTGTACATCCACTATCAATCACCCATTTTACTCCACCAAGAAAGCTACCTACACACAATTATTACTTGGTTAGAGGCACCCATTTTACAATGGGACCTCTCAAGTTAGTCACAAGGGTCTTAGGGACCCAAATAGCATAAAAACGAAATGCCTTTTGGGGGCCAACAAACTTTGCATAAACTTCTCCATCCTTAGTCTTACGCAGTACATAGGATGGAGGCATGAACTCTTTTGGCTTGTTGAGAATGGGCATGCCCCTTGTGGCCTTCCCACTAACAACCTTACCTTTCTCCTTGTGTCCTTCTCGTACAAAGGTTTCTTTTAAAGGGGTGGTGCAATTTTGGGAGGGCGTCTTCTTCTTGCTTGTGCTTGGGTCAAACCCAGGTCCCACTTTGGTGAACGCTTCATTGTGTTGGCTCAACACCTCATTAAGGTTCTTTTGCCCTTGAGCACATGTCATGAGCCCTTTCTCGATTTGAGCTTTGAGAAACCGATTCTCCTCAAGGATGGATGCTAGATCACTACTAGAGTTAGTAGAACATGCATCAACATTGATAATAGGAGATGAGTAAGCCTTGGCTAGAGTTTCAAGATAATTAAGTTTGAGTGTCTCAAAACTCTTTGTAAGAAGGGTGAGCTCTTCTTCCTTAGTCTTGAGAGACACGGATAGAAGCTCACAATCCTTAGTGAGAGAGGCATGAGACTTTGCAATCTTACTTTTGTCATTCATCAACTCTTCACAAGAGCCAATAGCCTTTTTCAAGGAGGCAAGATCTTTAGTATGAACATCAATATTTGTACCAATTTTTAAACATAGTTCATCATTTCGTGCTTCCTCATATTTGACTTTCCGCTCAAGGATTTCATATTTTTCCTTTTCCTCGATGACGAGGGTTTCGAAGTTCCTTAATGGAGATGGTGTACTTACTCACCATCTCCATAAGCATACTGAAACATAATGAGCTTCCTTCCTTTGAGGGAGCACATGAACTTATTAAGTTTAGCAAGCATAGGATCAGTTAGATCATCATCCTCATGACTATCCTCCGCATCAAGATACTCATCACTAGAAGTAGAAGGCGTGAAAAGAGGAGGATTTGATCGTGGAGTTACCTTGACCTTGTCAGAAGAGCTTTGGTCCTCTTCTTCTTCAACCATGGCCTTTGCCATTAGGCATTTGTGAGCGTTGCCCTTGTAATCTTTCATGTAGTTGTAGGTGACCACATCACCACTCTTGTTTACTAACCTCAAGGTGTTTTGAGAGTCTTGAGCAACTCCGGCAACCCCACTAACATCATCTGGATCAGATTCTTCTTGAGCAACCATTGCCTTTCCATCTCTCTTCTTGAGCTTGGAGTTCAAAGGATTTGGCAACTTCTTCTTGGGAAAGGTCTTGGGAAACCTTGGTTTATCTTCTCTCTTCTCATAAGGGCACTCGTTGGAGAAGTGATTGGTTTCTTCACAGTTGTAGCATTTTCTTACTTTCTTCTTTTGGAATCTTCCCTTGAACTTACCCGCGCTAAACTTCTTGACAAAAAGAGCCATGTCTTCATATGTAGGTCCCTTGTCAGATTCAATCTCATCACCATCTTCGTCATCCTCTTCTTCTTCTTCACTTTGTTCATCTTCACATACATGCTTGGCCTTCAATGCAAGATTGATCTTTGATGATGGAGAACCATGCATGGCAAGATGTTTTGTGGCATTAGTCTTTGACTCTTGATATAGTTGAAAGGTGGATACGATGTCATATGTAGTCATTTCCTTGAAGGTATGGTGTTGTCTTATGTCCCACACCATTTGATGGTGAAATGGAGCAAGAGCATGGAGTAACTTATCCACAAGGAACCTCTTAGTCATGTTGAATCCATCTTGTGTCTTGTCACACTCACATGACTCAATATCGGCTGTGAGTGTCATGAGACGCTCATGGAGTTGATTGGGGGTTTCACCTTTCTCCATACAAAAGTTTTGCAATTGCCCCTTGGCAATTTCATATTGAGCACTCCGGAGGGTAGAGGTGCCAGTTTTGGATCGTACAACAGTTTCCCATAGTTCCTTGGCACTTGTGATGTGTATGAACGGTCTCCTTTGCTTTTCATCCAAGCCTCTCCTTATCCACATGATTGCAGTGTCATTGAGGTTCTTGTCATATATTTCTCTTGGAGTGGGGTTCTTTGGATCAACCACATGATAGCCATACTCCAAGATCTCCAACATCTCATCGTTTCCATGTCGAAGATGGTCCTGCATAGCAACTCTCCACAAAGGAAAACCGGAAGTGGCACTAAGCAAAGGAGGACTGCCTTGAGGATTATATCTTGGTTTCTCAACCTGAGGTCTTGCATAAAGCCAAGGAACACTGGCGTGTTCATTGTTAGGAGGTTGTTGACCAAGTGATGGAGTAGGCACAGTTGGCCTTGAGGCAGCACCACCGAGAGTGGTGCAAGCACCGAGGACAACGTGGCTAATCTCATTTGGACCAAGGCCTCAAGAGAAGCATCATGCTCCTCTTTTGCTTAGCAAGGGCCGTTCTAGATCCTCCGACGTAAAGGACTTGACTTGAAGAAGCCCCACCTTTATCCTTAGGATCTATAACAAGGAGTCCCATCTGGGTTCATCTCGCTCTAGGGCGGTTAAGCCACAAGAATAGAGCACGAGGCTCGATACCAATTGAAAGGATCGAGATGGACCTAGAGGGGTGAATAGGTACAATTACAAATTTTAATTATTACTTAGCAATTTTAGGCAATAGTGCGGAATATGAAAGTGAGCCTAACAATTGCTAGTAGGTACTGAAGTACTAGGTAAGTAACACAAGCATATAAGTGAACAAGCACAATATGATGTAAGTAAGTGCAAACCAAAACAAGTAACCACAAGTATAGAGTTAGGGTTAGGAATAACCGCAACTCAGGAGACAAGGATGTATGCCGATGTTCACTTCCTTGGAGGGAAGCTAGTCACCGTTAGAGAGGTGGATGTTACCACGAAGGCACACCAACGCATACGAAGGCTCACCCTATTCTCCCTTTGAGACAACACCACGAAGATGTTTCTCAACCACTAGTGGTAGACCTTGGGTGGTCTCCAAACCCTCACAAACTTATGCGGGGTAATCACAAAGTCGATTCCTCTCCGAAGACTCCTACCGCCTAGGAGTCTCCAACCTCCAAGAGTAATAAGATCAATGGGGATTTGCTCAAGACTTGCTCAAATCATGAATTCCTTGGGTGCAGAGAAGGAGGAGAAGTGGATCTATCACTTGATCGGACAACTTCTTTTCAAAGCTCTCAAATCCCTTGGGGATCTAAGATTTGGTGTGGAGAGATGAGAGAGAGTGAGTGAAGTGTTCTAGGATTTGTTCAAAGTGAATGGTCAACACAAACCCGTGGAAGGGGAAGGAGTATATATATGTGGTGGGAAAAGGTGACCGTTTAGAATGCAGATGGCGGACGTCCGGAGAACGTCGGTCGTCCAGGAGGCCCAAATGGGTCCGGACGTCCGGCTCATCGGACGACCGACCGCTGTGAAAAGTGTGACCCACAAACCAATGTACGAGGATACGGTCGTCCGAACAGGCCCGGACATCCGTGAAGAATGCTTCGATGTGAAAGTGTCGGACGTCCGAGAGTTCCGGACATCCGCAAAATGTTTCGACATTTGTGAAAGTGTGACTCCCAAACCAGTGTACAGGATACGGTCGTCCGAGCGGGGCCGGACATCCGTAAGAAAGTTTCTGATGCGAAAGTGTCGGACGTCCGGAGGGTTCCGGACATCCGCAAAAATGTTTCTGTTGTGGAAGTGTCGGACGTCCGTAAGCGTCCGGACGTCCGGGCAATCAGGAAGGACCGGACGTCCGTAGAGCGCCGGACGTCCGAAGGTAAGGTATATAGATACCAGCTTTGAGCAAGTTTTTCACAGATACATCGATCCCCTCTTAATAGTGCGGGATCCCTATACTCAAGAACAAACCATAAATGAAGTTAACACCTTGTATCTCCATTCTTGAGTTATATGTTTTTTGTCCCTAGTCATGATCCATGCATACGGTCTTTGGAACACAATCCTGAGATATACTTGATAAACATGATTAGTCCCGAGCATATGTGTTGTCATCAACATCAAAATATGATTTAAGGGCATGATTGCACTTTCACGCACCAAGTCCCGCCTCAACAAAGACCCAGCCATAGAGCAGGGCGAACCGGTGGATGACGAACATTCTATCGAGCAACCGTCCGAACAGGACAACTTGGATAAACAACCCGTCCCCGGCGAAGATAACAGTCCAGACGATCTCACGCCAGACAAATTGTTGGAGCAGAATAACCTCCACAAAAGGCTCGTCGCCACTGCGCGTAGCCTGAAAAGCGAAGCGGAAGCTCAAAACAGCGGAAGATGCACTCGTAATCGGATGGAGCAAAGTATTCAACACCACGCATAAATCTGGCGACGATCGCTGAACAAAGAGCTACCCAAAGAGAAAACTACTGCCCGAATTTGATGAGGAGGCCTTAGAGCCCCCACAATCAAAAAGTAAGAAGGCCACCCGGTCGGATGGACGACCCCACGGTAAAAAGAGAGCGGCAAAAGGCGCCGCACACAAGCCGGGCACGCGATCCGCATAAGGATTCACATCAAAAGGATGGCCCAGTTAGGTCCATCTATGGGCGAGAAAGCAAGCTCTTCAAAGCAATGCAACACGCCAAATATCCGAACATCACGGCACACCCAAATACAGGCGCCGCACATCCCCTATGTTTCACCGATGAGGTCTGGATCATGAATTTCCGGTGAGATTCAAACCCGTAAACATAGAGGCATACGACGGAACAACAGACCACAGAGTCTGGATTGAGGATTACATCCTCCACATACACATGGCTAGAGGAGATGATCTCCACGCCATAAAATACTTACCCTCAAACTCAAAGGGCCAGCTCGGCATTGGCTTAAAAGCCTTCCGAAAATACCATTGGAAGCTGGGAAGAGCTTGAGGATGCGTTTCGGGAAAATTTTCAGGGGACCTATGTCCGCCCTCCGGATGCAGATGATGTAAGTCACATAACTCAACAGCCCGGAGAGTCAGCCCGGAAATTCTGGAACAGGTTCCTTACTAAAAAGAACCAAATAGTCGACTGTCCGGACGTCGAAGCCTTAGCAGCCTTCAAACACAACGTCCGAGACGAATGGCTCGCTGGACACCTCGGCCAAGAAAAGCCAAGAACAATGGCCGCATTAACAAGCCTCATGACCCGCTTTTGCGCGGAGATGATAGCTGGCTAGCAAGATGCAGCACCAACACCCAAGTACATCCAAGTCGGGGATGGAAATGGAAACCACGGCGCAACAAGGACCGGTAGCGGATTCAGAGAACGGTCCAAAGAGCGTGGCGGTCAACGCCAGATTCAAAAGCTCACGGCAGAACAATAAAAAACTGCCCCTTAAGGACAATAGCGATGAGCTATCCAACTTAAACAAAATCTTGGACAAGATATGTCAAATCCACAGTACTCCCGGGAAGCCTGCAAACCATACCCATAGAGATTGTTGGGTCTTCAA
Organism: Aegilops bicornis; assembly: GCA_021605145.1. NCBI lineage: Eukaryota > Viridiplantae > Streptophyta > Magnoliopsida > Poales > Poaceae > Aegilops > Aegilops bicornis. Next base: position 523,735,494 of record CM038669.1, read on the forward strand.
ACAGTCCGGCAAACTCAACGCCGAACACAAGGGGCTCGACACACCAAGTGAGGATGATGACGAACCCCACAAGCAGAGCACCGAATAACAAAAGAATTTCCCACAAGAGGTTAAAATAGTAAACTCACTTCACGTGATAAAAGGAAAAAACAGAGCGGGGCCCATTAAGATGCGCGCCGCACATACTACCCTAGCGGAGTACCAACACTGGTTGTCAAAACCAATCACCTTCGACCATCAGGACTACTCCGAAAGTATCCGGAACGCAGGATGGACTGCCTTGATATTGGATCCTATAATCGATGGATTCCAATTTACACAAGTCCTCATGGATGGCGGCGGTGACATAAACACGATATATCAGACACAATCCCGTGATGGGGATAGACCCAACAAAATTCGCCATAGCAACACCTCCTTTAAAGGGGTAATGCCAGGCCCATATGCCCATTGTACGGGCTCCCTACTGCTAGAAGTTGTGTTCGGTTCATCCGATAACTTCCATCGCGAAAAGTTAGTCTTCCGTGTCGCCCCATTTAAAAGTAGCCATCAAGCACTATTGGGACGCGAAGCTTTCGCCCGCTTTAATGCAATACCGCATTATGCATCTCTTACACTTAAAATGCCCGGTCCACGCGGCATCATCTCATTAAAAGGGAGTATTAAGTGTTACTCGAGCACGGAAGAATGCGAGGCTGCCTTGACAGCCCCACACCAATCTGGCTCCACTAACCAAAGCACCTGAATAGGTAATTCGAACCCCGGACACGGCTAGACGAGTCCGGCGCCTACTAGCGGCATACCCCCGTACAAGGGGCTGCACGCATGTACAACAAGAGACAATAAAGCTCAATTTTATTCACTTCTCGAATCATACTCTGTTTATTTAATATAAAGTACCTTTTTTGCACGATCTTTTTTTCTTTCCAACTAAGTTCCTCTCTTTTACAGATGTGCAACGTGCTACACCCGTCCAGGAAACGGCACAACGGAGACACAGGCGCAGACGTGCAGTAGGGACCCGTTGCAAGGATTCTTTTTAGATTAAGACCCTGCATAAACCTTTTTCTTGTCTCTTGTTGATACACATCCCCTGGTTTCTAGTTATAACCGAGGAGGAGGTGGCGTTTTGGCATCGGCCGTGTCGAATTTTGCATGTACACGACACGAGGGCTTATTACCAAGGGCATTGTTACGCCCGCTTTATAAAAGACCGAATACCTTAGGGAGTGTTCGGCGTCTCGAGTTAGGCCTTATATGCATCAGCTCGAATCATGTCTTTGGTCAAATGTTGGGTTTGCCGGCTCCTGTGTTTTGCTGCCTTACGTTCCGTTCTATCGGCTAACGCGGCACCGTGGAGAACTATCGCGATTGAGCCCAGTTCGGCCGGAGAGCACCTCGATGGAGAAAGCCGAAAATTGACTGTCATGATATAGCGAGAGACTGGTCAACCACTCGATGACTTACCGGAATGTTTAGAATTCCTCCGCATTAACGAAGGACCGTTTTTCGGTCAGGCACATACGCACCCCGAATTCGGGAGAGTGCGGTGCCCCCAGGGGCTATATAGTAGCCCCACCCTCGAACTCCTATGGCTAAGTGAATGTGATAAAGCATTATAGTCCGTTTGCCTAGTTTGCTACGCCACCACCTCCTTTATAGGACCAAGACGTTGGATTAAGTGTGAAAGCGCGACTTCTTTGCAAACACCCCCGCACTATGTGCATGGGGCTGAAGCCAAGACTGCCATCTTTCAGGTTATATATACATATACATCAACGGCCGCACAGGGAGTAGTTTACTACTTGAACGCACAAGTATAAAAAGCTCTTATATTATATTGAAACGTTGTTTCATAAATTATACATGTCATTCAAACATAACATCCTTCGAGCACTGCGTCTCTATTAAACGAGCGCCCTGCAGGACTTCCTCAAAATAGTGCTCGGCAGGTACTCGGCTTCTGTCCGAATCCTGGGATGCAACGTCGGTGGCCTTCCTCTCCGCCCAGTATGCCTTGCCACGGGCAAGAGCCATCCGCTCCCTCTATGCACGCCGACCGCTTCATTGCGTCGTCACGCGATACCGCACTAAGGAACTGCTGCACTAAGCCAAAATAACTCTTGGTGGGTCCGCCTGGCCACAAATGAGTCATGACATGCTTATGGCAAGTTCGGATAATCGATTCAGCTCGGCCCATTCGGCCAACCGATCGGTCAACGGAAGAGGACGCTCCGGACTATGGAATTGCGACCAATATAGCTCTTCCCTTCTGTGCCCCTTCCGGCCTCGGAAGTGCTCGATCGCGTCCGCAGCGCTCGCCGCTAAATCCAGATAAGCATCCTTCGAAATCCACAACTTGTCCAACTGAGCATACTTCGTATCCGTATATTTCCTCCGCGAGAAAAAGGCTTTCCGGCAGCAACATCCACAGCCTGACGCAGCTCCTCCTTTGCAGCTCTCATTGCGGAGCGAGCATCCTTGGCTTTGGCGGTGGCCTTTTTCAGGTCCTTTTGCTCCGCTTGACGTTCTTTTTCAAGAACCTTGCAGCGGTCGGTAGCATTCTTCAACTTTATGGCCATATCGGCCATTTCCTCTTTGCTTCGGCAGTGAGCAGCCCGTTCGGCTTTTAGCTCTTCGGCCGCCCTTAAAGCGGCCGCATTACTATTTCTGGCTTGCTCTTTCGCTCGGGCGAGTTCCGCCCGCAGCTCCTCCACAGCAGCGGCACTGTCTGCATCAAAAGCATACAAATAGTAAGGAATGGGCGTCAAGCAACCTTACCAGGTGTCCGCGGAGAAGTCGCATACCTTGTGACTCGTCAAACCGTTTATTGACCAGCGCGATGTCCGCATCCGCCTCGTCAAGTTGCCGCTTTAGTTCGGCAAATTCATCAGTCCGGCTGGCCACCGGACGCCCGCCACCTATTTAGGAGCGGCGATATGTTATAATCGAGATTATGATCCTCGCACGCCTGTCAATTTTGACAACATACCGAGTCTCGAGGCTACTATCTATACAGGCGCATTCTATATGCATAACTGTCGGAAGGTACATCATTTTGCGTACCTCAAACCCCGTTAGTAAACTTGGCGGCTTCATGCAATCCGCTCTCGGCCGGATGCAATTCTTTCAATCACCGTACCCATTAGAGCACGGTGATCTTCTAAGATAACCGCTTCGCCGAGCAGATCCTTCAGCTCCTCCGACCGCCACGCCCGATTGGCGCGGACCTTCCGGCCCCCGCCGGACTCAGGGAAACCCTCCGCGACGACACCTCAGGGGCGTCCGCCTCACATGAAGGTGCGACAGGTGGAGGCGTTTCGCTCTCCATCATTTCCGGAAGAAGATCCCCCGAAGGCGAGCTCTGCTGAGAAAGGCTGAGATCCGACCTACAAGGTATAATTTCGGTTATCTTCAGAAATAAATGCAGGGATGTTCCTTATTTACAAGACCCCTTCTTTTTTTACTTACGGCTCATTGAGGGCCGATCCCCTTGGGGAAATAGTGCGGCTGGGTTACTTCCCGGCGCCGAACTCTCCGGCAATTTCTTTCCCTCTTTGAGGCCTTGACCTCCGGATCTTCGGCGGTCCTCTTCTCTCCTTGGAGGGTGGGACCTTTGATCCCTCCTTCCTCGAAAGTCTCCTTCATGGAGGCAATTGCTTCCCGCTCCCCCCTTCGCCTTCTTTAAAAGGCGCGGCCTTCAACATCTTGGTCAAGATGGGATTCGCGTGGTCTCTGGGAGGAGCCGGACACCTTATTAACTTTGCCTTGGCTATCCACTCCTGTTCAAGAAACGGCTCCTTTAAAGGGCATGTATATGATAAATGAATGAACAGCCGGTCCGATTCTGAGGACTACTTACTTGAGTATCTGGGCGATTGCAGCTTAGTCCTGCGTCCTCAGTCAGGTCCGGACACTTCTCTTGTGATCCGAAGAACAGTTTATACATCTCCACGGGTGTCGTACCCATAAAATGCTGGAGAGCTCGTGGTCCCTCCGGATTGAATTCCCACAGACGGAGGGGGCGGCGTTCTTGAGGCGTATACGCCGAATCAACATAACCTGCGCCATCGCGACCAAATTGATCTCTCTTTCTTGGAGGTCTCGAATACGGCCTGCAACAGAGGAACGCCCTTGGGCGGCCCCTAGTCGAGCCCCTTGTTGACCCATGACGCCAGCCCGTGGTGGACTGGCGGAAGGCGGGAAGCGCCACCCATTTGGTGCCCCACAGGAGCGGTGATATAAAACCACTCCCGTTGCCACAAACCAAGCTCCTCTTGAAAAGAGCCCTCGGGCCATGGAGCATCAAGCACACTTGCTTATGACCGCCCCTCCACTTTTCGCTTGTTGCCCCCCGATCATCTGTGGCTCCACCTTGAAGGTCTTGAGCCACAATCCAAAGTGAGGGGTAATATGGAGGAAGGCCTCACATACGACAATGAATGACGAGATATGGAGGATGGACTCCGGATTCAAGTCATGGAAATCCAGCCCATAATAAAACATGAGCCCCGCACAAAGGGATCCGTCGGAAGCCTAAACCCCGAAGGAAGTGTGACACGAACACCACGCCTCGCCGGGCTCGGAGTGGGAATGACCTGCCCAGGCGAGGCAGCCTATCTGAAATCTCACCGATTAGATACCGCATCTCGCAGCTTTAACACATCTTCTTCTGTGATGGAAGAAGACATCCATCGGCCGAGCTGGTCGGAGCCGGACATCGTCGAAGGTCCGAAGCGCCTAAATCTGAAGCTTTGGGTGTTAGAACTCGAAGCGTGGGGTGAACTCTATGGAGGGTGGAAAAAAGAAGGGGGGCCTTGGTCTCATTATAAAGAGGTTGAATACCAAGAGCCCTCCCCGTGGTCGATTAGGACTCACCTTCGATAGAGGAGGCGTGCCAACGGGCACGGTTGGGTTACCCACATCCGTATTTGATGAGAATCCCGGAATAAGGGGGCGCGATCTACGCTTTGATAAAGACGTGCCAAGGAAACCGCCTCGCTAAACGCGCTAGGGCGGAACAGTAAAAAAACGATTCATATAAAGGCCTGGCCGTGGTGTGATGTCACGCCGCGGAATACGTCAGCAGATCTGTGCAAAAATTATTCTCTCTACGGTGGTATGTGGAACTTGTTTTGCAGAGCCGGACACTATCCTGGTGTTCAAAACCTTCTATGAAGTATTCGGAAGAGGAACCCGCCTTGCAATGCGAAGACAATATGCGCGTCGGACTTCGTCGTCATTGAAGCCTGGTTCAGGGCTCTTGAGGAGTCCTGGACTAGGGGTGTCCGGATAGCCGAACTATCATCTTTGGCCGGACTCCTAGACTATGAAGATACAAGATTGAAGACATCGTCCCGTGTCCGGATGGACTTTCCTTGGCGTGGAAGGCAAGCTTGGCGATACGGATATGTAGATATCCTACCATTGTAACCGACTCTGTGTAACCCTAACCCTATCCGGTGTCTATATAAACCGGAGGGTTTTAGTCCGTGGGGACGAACAACAATCATACCATAGGCTAGCTTCGAGGGTTTAGCCTCTCTGATCTCGTGGTAGATCTACTCTTGTACTACCGATATCATCAATATTAATCAAGCAGGAGTAGGGTATTACCTCCATCAAGAGGGCCCGAACCTGGGTAAAAACATCGTGTCCCTTGTCTCCTATTACCATCCGCCTAGACACACAGTTCGGGACCCCCTACCCGAGATCCGCCGGTTTTGACACCGACACTTGGTATGTGTGGGATCTGATAACCTAGTTGTTTATCCTTGGTAGCCTCTCTTATGGGGAAATGTAGTCTTGTGCTTCCATGAGCCATAGTAGTCCGCTACAGCCCGGTTCACCGGAGTCCTGCTAGCCCAAAGACTCTTGCTCCGAAAAACTTGGTAGCGGCATGTGATTCACTTCATTCCTCGTGTTCATCGCTTCGGAAATGACACGCGGTGATATCCGGAGTCCTGCCTAGCCTGCTATAGCCGGTTCACGAGTCCTGATAGCCCAGGTTACAGCCCGGATTCAAGACGCTGGCGACCGACATGCTCGATGTTGATTCATGTATGCATGTCCCCGTAAGTTAGTGCCACTTTGGGTTCACGGCTAGTCATGTCGGCCCAGGTTCTCTGTCATATGGATACTAGTGACACTATCATATACGTGAGCCAAAAGGCGCAAACGGTCCCGGTCCATGGTAAGGCGACACTCGTGGGAATACCGTGCGTGAGGCCGCAAAGTGATATGAGGTGTTACCGGCTAGATCGATGTGGCTTGGAATCGGGGTCGTGACAAATATTCCCTAGAGGCAATAATAAAGTTGTTATTTATATTTCCTTATATCATGATAAATATCTATTGTTCATGCTACAATTGTATTAACCGGAAACTTGATACATGTGTGGATATATAGATAAAACGATGTCCCTAGTAAGCCTCTACTTGACTAGCTCGTTAATCAAAGATGGTTAAGTTTCCTAACCATAGACATGTGTTATCATCTGATGAACGGGATCACATCATTAGGAGAATGATGCAATGGACAAGACCCATCCGTTAGCTTAGCATAATGATCGTTAAGTTTTATTTCTATTGCTTTCTTCATGACTCATACATGTTCCTTTGACTATGAGATTATGCAACTCCCGAATACCGGAGGAATACCTTGTGTGCTATCAAACGTCACAACGTAAATGGGTGATTATAAAGATGCTCTAAAGGTATCTCCGAAGGTGTTTTCTTGGGTTGGCATAGATCGAGATTAGGATTTGTCACTCCGAGTATCAGAGAGGTATCTCTGGGCCCTTGATGTCGCTTGAAGCTACGTCGGTATTTTCCCAAAGAGGAAGGGATGATGCAGCACAACGGCGGTAGGTATCCCTCAGATATGAAACCAAGGTTATCGAACCAGTAGGAGAACCAAGCAACACAACGTAAACATCCCCTGCACACAGATAACAAATCCTCGCAGCCCGACGTGTTAAAGGGGTTGTCAATCCCTTCCGGGGTACGACGCATCAAGATAGGCAAACGGACATGAGATAAATTGCAGTAGATTGAGTAAATAGATCGCAAATAAAATAAAGTGCAGCAAAGTATTTTTGTATTTTTGGTTTAATAGATCTGAATAAAAAGAGCAAATAAAATAGATCGCAAAGCAAATATATGAGAAAGAAGACCCGGGGCCCGTAGATTTCACTAGTGGCTTCTCTCGAGAAAGATAGCAATCGGTGGGTAAACAAATTACTGTTGGGCAATTGATAGAACCTCAAATAATTATGATGATATCTAGGCAATGATCATTACATAGGCATCACATCCAAGATTAGTAGACCGACTCACACTCGCATCTACTACTATTACTCCACACATCGACCGCTATCCAGCATGCATCTAGTGTATTAAGTTCATGGAAAAATGGAGTAATGCAATAAGAACGATGATATGATGTAGACAAGATCTATCTATGTAGAGATAGACCCCATCGTTTTATCCTTAGTAACAACGATACATACGTGTTGTTTCCCTTTCTATCACTGGGATCAAGCACCGTAAGATCGAACCCACTACCGGTCACCTCTTCCCATTGCAAGATAAATAGATCAAGTTGGCCAAACAAAACTGAAATATCGGAGAAGAAATATGAGGCTATAAGAGATCATGCATATAAGAGATCAAATAAACTCAAATAACTTTCATGGATATAAAAAGATATGACTGATCATAAACTCAAAGTTCACCAGATCCCAACAAACACACCGCAAAGAGAGTTACATCATATGGATCTCCAACAGACCATTGTATTGAGAATTCAGCGAGAGAGAGGAAGCCATCTAGCTACTAACTACGGACCCATAGGTCTACAAAGAACTACTCACGCATCATCGGAGTGGCACCAATGGAGGTGGTGAACCCCATATGAGATGGTGTCTAGATTGGATCTGGTGGTTCTGGACTCTGCGGCGGATGGATGAATATTTCATCGACTCCCCTAGGGTTTCTGGAATATTGGGGTATTTATAGAGCAAAGAGGCGGTCCGGGGGGCACCCGAGGTGGGCACAACCCACCAGGGCGCGCCTGGGCCTCCTGGTGCGCCCTGGTGGGTTGTCCCCTCCTCGGGACTCCCCCCAGGTGCAACCAGGGCCCGTTGTGTTCCTTCTGGCCCATAAAAATTCTCCTTTAAGTTTCAGGGTATTTGGACTCCGTTTGATATTGATTTCCTATGATGTAAAAAACATGCAAAAAACTGCAATTGGCACTTGGCACATGTCAATAGGTTAGTACCCCAAAAATGATATAAAATGACTATAAAATGATTATAAAACTTCCATGATTGATAAGAAAACAACATGGAAGAATTAAAAATTATAGATACGTTGGAGACGTATCAGCCCTCTCGGTAATGCACATCATAATAAGCCTTGCAAGCAATGTGACTAATGAGTTAGTTACGGGATGATGCATTACGGAACAAGTAAAGAGACTTGCCGGTAACGAGATTGAACTAGGTATGAGGATACCGACGATCGAATCTCGGGCAAGTAACATACCGATGACAAAGGGAATAACGTATGTCGTCATAACGGTTCGACCGATAAAGATCTTCGTAGAATATGTGGGAGCCAATATGAGCATCCTGGTTTCCCTATTGGTTATTGACCCTAGAGGTGTCTCGGTCATATCTACATAGTTCTCGAACCCGTAGGGTCCGCACGCTTAACGTTCGATGACGATTTGTATTATTAGTTATGTGTTTTGGTGACCGAAGTTTGTTCGGAGTCCCGGATGAGATCATGGACATGACGAGGAGTCTCAAAATGGTCGAGAGGTAAATATTGATATATTGGACGATAGTATTCGGACATCGGAATGGTTCCGGTGCATTTCGGGTATTTATCAGAGTACCAGGAGGTTACTGAAACCCCCCGGGGAAAGTAATGGGCCAACATGAGCCATAGGGGAGAGAGAGGGTAGCCCACAAGGGGTGGCGCTGCCCCCATGGGGAGTCCGAGTAGGGCAAGGGGAGGTGGCACGGCCCCCCTTTCCTTCTTCCTCTCCTCTCCTTCCCCTTTCCCCCTCCGAAAGAAGGAAGGGGGCGACTAGGACTAGGAGTCCAAGTCGCCCCCCCATGGCGCGCCCCCTGTGGCCGGCCTCCTCCCTCTCCACAGTTTACTCCTCCGGTCATATCGTCGAATTGTTAGGCGAAGCCCTACGCAGATCACATCACCATCACCGTCACCAGGCTGTTGTGCTGCGAAACTCTCCCTCGACACTTTGCTGGATCAAGAGTTCGAGGGACGTCATCGAGTTGAACGTGTGCAGTACTCGGAGGTGCCGTACGTTCGGTGCTTGATTGGTTGAATCGAGAAGACGTTCAACTACATCAACCGCGTTAATCTAATGCTTCCATTTTAAGTCTATGTGGGTACGTGGACACACTCTCCCCTTCTCGTTGCTATGCATCTCCTAGATAGATCTTGCGTGATCGTAGGAATTTTTTTGAAATTGCATGCTACGTTCCCCAACAGTGGCATCCGAGCCAGGTCTATGCGTAGATGATATGCACGAGTAGAACATAGAGAGTTGTGGGCGATGATAGTCATACTTCTTAACACCAAAGTCTTATTTTGATTCGGCGGTATTGTTGGATGAAGTGGCCTGGACCAACCTTACATGACCGCGTTCATGAGACCGGTTCCACCGACGGACATGCAACTTGTTTTGCATAAAGGTGGCTTGCGGGTGTCTGTTTCTCCAACTTTAGTTCAATCAAATTTGACTACGGTTGGTCCTTGTTGAAGGTTAAATGTAACATCCCAAATTTCCAATTTGGAATGTTATACATAGGTCATCTATGCATATCATATTTTATTGCATCCTCGTTCCGTAATCCTCGAAATCCTAAGCAACTCAAGGACCCTCGGAGATAGTTGGGTATTTTCCGAATTTTCGTATTTGATTTTATCAAATATTGGAAAACGAGGATTTTTTATTTTAATTATTTTTCTCTCCGGAAAATGTTTCCTATTAGAAATATATGAGAGGATATAATATGACTTCTCCAAAACAATTGAAATATTGGAGGAAAAATGTTAAAATCATTATTTGGATTTTATTTGATTTTATTTGGAATTTTATTTGCCCTAGAAAAATTTGCATGTTTTAAAAATTGCATCTTAGGGGCCAAGAAAATGTTCACCTCGTCCTAAATATTTCATTTAGACGGTGAAAATTTATTTTGGTATTTTTAGATTTTTATTTATTTTTCTAGGATTTTCTAAGTTCCATGAATTTATTTAAAAAAAACTTGCAGACGCCAAGACTTTGACCGGGCCGAGGCCCAGCCAGCCGCCCGCCGCCTCGCCTTCCCCGTGGCGCCAGATGGACGCCGAGGGGAGCCCGAGCCGGACTCCTCCCGGCGCCTCTTCCCAAGCCGCCGCCTCCTCCTTAAATACCCACAGCCTCTCACGCCACCACCGCCGCCCGGAGCCCGAGCCAAGCCCGAGCCCCGCCGCCGCCTTCCGCTGCCACCCCGAGCCACCCGGAGCCCCGCCGGAGCTACCGCGAGGTAGCCGCCCCGCCGCCCGGTTTTCCGAAGAAAACCGCTTCGGTTTTTTTAGAAAACCCTAGTTTTGTTTTTTTATAGATCGGTTTTTATTCTCCGGTTTATTTATTTAGCGAGCGTTCGCTCGTTCGTTCGTTCTAACGAACGCGTTCTTTGTTTAGTTTCAGTTAACGAACGTTCGTTCGTTAAACTGTTCGTCGCGTTTCTTTTATCGATTTTATTCCGCGATTTTCCTGATCGTGATTTCTGATCCGATATTCGATCTAGTATAACTTTTCGCTCGTTTATCGAAATCAGGCGATTCAAGCGCCTGGAGTTTTATCTCGAAACCCTCTTTCCGGATAACCAACTTAAACTAGCTTTTGTCTCTGTAAAATTTGACCCTAGTTCAGATTAGTAAACGGATCTTATTTCTTCCGCCGTTTGAGTTTCGTTGCTCGGTTTGGTTTGATTCTTTTTGCGAACCGGAGTTCTTAAATTGAACTCTCTGGTCAACCTCTTTGAGTTGAGTTTTTCTTGTGCATCTTTGCTTGTTGCTTATGTATGTTATTGTTTGCTTGCGATAGAATTCCCGGTCTGAAGCGTGTTACTCTGAGTCTCTAGGATTCACGGATCGTCAAAGAAGGCAAGTAACACTTTGATCATAATCTTTTCATACCCAGTTTTATGCATTAGTTCCAATCCTCAAACATTGCATGATTAGGATGTCATTAACTTGTGGGTTGGGAAGTAGTAGTTGAGCTAGAACCTATTGCCCTGTTACTATCAAACCCTTGGGAGTTACTTCTACGCTTGCTTATTATTGCTATGCTATGCTCGTAGACGTGGATTGGGTTCGAGTGTATTCCATGACAGATGTGAGATTGTTAAATTAATGGTTCAACTTAAGGTGGCAACTTTAATACACATCTGGGTGGATTGAGGCACCTTGGGAACCCAGTGTTGCCTGTATTTTTTTGGAAATCCCGGGGTACCCGTGTGATCTTCCTATGGACCGCCACCCAGGCTCAAAGGGAACTGAGATTATTCATGCTAGAAACTTCCGTGTGCAGCCACAAGCTATTATGGGCTCTAGCATAGTTGAGTAAGTTACGTGAAGCTCTCGAAGAGGTAGATCAGCGGTAGTGGGTTTTGTAGGTTTGGTATGGTCTACCCGGAGTAGAGAGTTAATGTTTCGAAAGATCGTGTCTTGGTCATCCGTTTCTCAAACACCATGTAGTCGAGAAAATCAACGGAGGCGATCGAGTCTTGTGGGGAAAAGTGCAAACCTCTGCAGAGTGTACAATCTAATCATGGTTAGCCGTGTCCCCGGTTATGGACAATTACGAGTATCTAGTACTTGAGTATTCACATGTATCTCATCACTCTAAATTAATATTGCCGGGATGTTAACTACTTTAATTTGGGATTGAGTTGGGGTTATACCTTCTCAATGATGTTTCAACCACCATGATAGTTAAAATATAATCTATTCCTTTGTTGTAGGGAAAAATTGGCTTTTCGCAAAACTATAACCTTAGAGCTTTCCACAAGCCATATATGCATGTAGTGATAGCATTATTCTGTTCCTGTTATACTGTGTTATTGCCAGCATATTCCATGTGCTGACCCGTTCTCGGGCTGCAACGTATTATGTTGCAGACTTTTCAGACGAGGAGTAAGGATCGTTAGGTCGTTGCCGTGCAGCTCAGCTATGCCGTTGGAGTTGATGGACTCACTTTATATTCCAAGCCTTCAGTTGTTATCGCATTAGATGGCCTTAAGCCATATTATTGTAATAAGTTCTCTTTTGAGACATTCGATGTAATAAGTGTGTGATTGCTACTCTGTTATAAATCCTTCGAGTACTGTGTGTGTCAGCATTACCGATCCAGGGATGACACTGAACACACAGAGACTTGACCATCTGAGGTCGGGTCGCTACAAGATGGTATTAGAGCACATGCTGAGTGTAGGACACGACCACTAAGATAAACCATAGGACACTCTTCTCTACTCATTTCTGACTCCTCTCCATTTTTCCACTCTTTAGGATGATGGAGATGAAGAACAAGTTTGCACAACCGGATGAAGACACACCTTTTGGACGCCATTTGAAGGAAGTCACTAGGTACTTGAACATTGGAATATCAAGCTTCACCGGGACGTACAACACCACCTTACCAGAAGAGGAGCGTTGGATGATTCAAGTACAAATACCAGGAAGGACGTTCTCGCCAACTTCTAAGCCCATAGAGTTTTCTTTCGAAGCACCCACTTGGAGTCTTGGCAAGAGTATGGCAGCTCACATTACCACGGGACGTATTGGAGAAGTCTACAACAGGGAGCTTAAAGACACCATCTACCAAATATGTGGGCGCCGAGACGAGCAATGGGAAGTAATCAGCACCAAGAAGGATAGGTCCATTGCAGCTTTCATTCAGGAGCTAAATCAGCACATTCGACGTCAGGAGAGCCATATGTGCGCAGACATGATGGATTTGAAGAAGGCGAAGACCAAGATTATCGAGCTGGAGGAAGAACTCAAGTTTACACGCGATGGATATGAGGAGGAAATCAAGATACTACTGGAGAAGAACGACGATCTAGTCAAGAAGATCGGGTATTCATGGGAGGATCCGCACTTTAAGAAGAGGAAGAAGATCCCACTTGCCGGATAACTACATCATCATCGGATTTACACTGATTCCGATCCAAGTGATGATGACTACGAAGATGAAGCTGGAGCAGACATCATGGAGTCTTCCACCGATCAAAATTTTTAGATGACCACCATATATTAGTAGTATTCCCCCCATGTAACTAGTAGTAGCTGAGCACTTTTGCGATTGTCCTAGACCGTTGTATGCCCTTGCTTGATTGATTGAGTGAAATGATTGTGTTTGCCTCATGTGCATATGGGTAGTGTTTTCTCACTAGACCTTTTTCTATTCTAATCTCGTCCATCTAAACCCATCAGATGCCTCCGAGACGTGACCCGGTTTTGTTTTCCCACCGGAGCTCACCCGCTTGATCCAAAGCAGAATGCCTTGATGCAATTGCTAGTTCAGAACCAGGGCAACAACAACAACAATAACAACCCGCCACCAATGGACAATTTAGCCCGTTTTCTGAGGTTACAACCGTCGGTGTTTTCCAGTAGCACCGAGCCAATAGTTGCTGATGATTGGCTACGCCGTATTGGAAGGGAGTTAACCACCGCAGGATGCATGGATGCTGAGAAGGTGCGCTTTGCCGCACATCAATTGGATGGACCAGCAGCCGCATGGTGGGAGAATTACATAGCTACTTTTCCTATAGCCAATGTCACTTGGGACCAGTTTCAGCAAGCCTTTCGCACGGCCCATGTCTCAACTGGAGCCATGCAGATGAAGAAGCGTGAGTTTCGCAACTTATGCCAGGGGAACCGTACTGTGGCCCAGTATGTGGATGAGTTTAGTAAGTTATCACGCTATGCCCCTGATGATGTGGCCACAGATGCCGCGAAGTAGGAGAAGTTTATGGAAGGGCTGAACGATGAGATGAGCATGCAGTTGATGGTGGCAACTTTCAACAACTACCAGAGTTGGTAGACAAGGCCCTCATGATTGAAGGAAAGCAGCAACAAATTGAGAGTCGTAAGAGGAAGTATGGACAAGGGAAGTACAACTCAGGAGCTCACCAGAAGCCTCGCTTAACCCCGAACTCGGGAGGACTTGTTCATAACCATGGAGGCCATAACCATACTGGAGGAGGATCGCATAACCATAATGGTGCGAAGAATGGGAATGGGAACGGAGTTAACAACAATCAGAACCGCTCTAACCCATCTACACCCGCCAAGAGGGACTTAAGCCAAGTCATTTGCTTTAAGTGCGGGAAGACACGGCACTATGCCAATGATTGCCCTGAAGGAAGGAATGGGAACGGAAATGGGAGCGCTGGGAAGAAGCCAAATCCATTCAACAAAGGACAAGTGAACCACGTTAACGTGGAGGAAGTTGAAGAGCAGCCGGACGCGGTAATAGGTAAGTTTTTGGTTAAGTCATTTACCGCTATTGTTCTTTTCAATACTGGTGCATCGCATTCATACATATCAAGGGGATTTGTGGATAAGTTTAAGTTACCAACCCAAACCCTTAGAACCCCTCTTTTAGTGAGCTCGCCTGGAGCAGAGTACATGGCTAGCAGATGGTGCACCCAGATACCACTAATCATTGGAGCGCATGTTTTTCCGTCTGACCTAATTATCTTGGAGTCGCAAGGATTGGATGTGATATTAGGTATGGACTGGATGTCAAAGTATGGAGGAAGTATTGAATGTGCTAGCAAATCAATATATCTTACCACCCCGGAGGGAAAAAGGATTAAGTATGTATCCGGGCATGTGCCTAGGAGGAGCCAAGTGAATGCCCTCACGGAGTTGTACAGAAGAAGTGCACAGAGTAAAAGATTTTCCGGATGTTTTCCCAGAGGAGTTACCAGGCATGCCACCGGATCGAGACATCGAGTTCTTGATAGAGTTATTGCCAGGTACAGGGCCAATATCCAAGTGACCCTATCGGAGAGCGCGGTGCCCCTAGGGGCTATATAGTAGCCCCACCATCGAACTCCTATGGCTAGTGAAAGTGATAAAGCATTATAGTCCGGTTGCCTAGTTTGCTACGCTATCACCTCCTTTACAAGACCAAGACGTTGGATTAAGTGTGAAAATGCGCCTTTTTGCAAACACCCCCGCACTATGTGCGTGGGGGCTGAAGCCGAAGACTGCCATCTTGCAGGTTATATACACATATACATCAACGGCCGCACAGGAGGTGTTTTAATACTTGAACGCACAAGTATAAAAAGCTCTTATATTATATTGAAACATTGTTTTCACAAATCATACATGTCATTAAAACATAATATCCTTCGAGCAATGCGTCTCTATTAAAGCAAGCGCCTGCGGAGACTTCCTCAAAATAGTGCTCGGCGGTACTAAACTTCATCCGAATCTTGGGATTCAACTTTGGTGGCCTTCATCTCCGCCCAGTATGTATTGACACGGGCAAGAGCCATCCGCGCACCCTCTATGCATGCTGACCGCTTCATTGCATCGATATGCGGCACCGCACCAAGGAATTGTTGCACCAAGCCAAAATAACTCTTCGGCTCAGGCCTTTTTGGCCACAAATGTGTCACGACAGCCTTCATGGCAAGTCCGGACAACCTATTCAGCTTAGCCCATTCGGCCAAACGATCGGTTAATGAAAGTGGACGCTCCGGACTATGGGCTGCGACCAAAAAGCTCTTCCATTCCGTGATCCTTTTGACCTCGGAAGTGTTCGGCGTCTGCGGCTTTTCGCCGCCAAGTCCGAGATAAGCATCCTCCGCTCCCCACAGCCGGTCCAATTGAGCGTGCCAGGATCCGTGAATTTCCTCCGCATCGAAGGGCTTTCCGGCCGCAATATCTCCGGCTTTGGCGTAGCTCCTCATTCATAGCTCTCATCACAGGCGAGTATCCTTAGCCTCGGTGGCGGCCTTTTTCAAGTCCTCTTGTTTCGCTCGATCTTCTTTTTCAAGAAGCTTGCAGCGGTCGATAGCATTCTTCAATTTCACGGCCATCTCGGCCATTTCTTTCTTGCTTCGGCAAAGGAGCAGCCTGTTCGGCTTTTAGCTCCGTGGCCGCCTTTAAGGCAGCCGCATCACTTTTTCTGGCTTGCTCCTTGGCTCGGGCGAGCTCCGCCCGAAGGCTCTCCATAGCAGCGGCACCATCTGCATTAAGCATACATGTTGTAAGGCATGGGCGTCAAGCTCCCTTACCAGGTGTCCGCGGAGAAGTTGCATACCTTGTGACTCGTCAAGCCGCTTATTAACAAGCGTGATGTCCGCATCCGCCACGTCAAGTTGCCGCTTCAGTTCGGCAAATTCATCAGCCCGGCTAGCCACCGGACGCTTCGCCACCTACATAGGAAGAGCGCATATTATACCTGGGGTTATGATCCTCGGCGCATCGTCATTTTTGACACCGCACCAAGTCTCAGGGGCTACTATCTATACAGGGCGCATTTTATATGCAAAACTGTCAGAAGGTACATCATTTTGCGTACCTCAAAACCCGTCGATAAACTTATGATGGCTTCATGCAATCCGCTCTCGTGGATGAAATCCTTTCAATCACCGTACCCATTAACGTATTGTGATCTTCCGAGATAGACGCTCGCCCGAGCAGATCCTTCAGCTCCACCGACCGTACACCCGTTGGTGCCGGACTCGTCCGGTGGCCTTTTTCGAAGGCCGGGCACGGAGGGCTTTGAGGGGACATACGGCTGCCTTCTGGCCCCGCCGGATTCAGAGACACCCTCCGCGACGATACCTCAGGGTCGTCCACCTCGCATAACGGTATGGCAGGCGGAGGCGTTTCGCTCTCCATCATCTCCGGACCAAGATCCCCTGAGGACGAGCTCTGCTGTGAAGGGCTGAGATCCGAACTACAAGGTAAACATTCGGTTACCTTCGTAAATAAAAGCAGGGATGTCTCTCTTTTAAAAAACGCCCCTTTACTTACGGCTCATTTGGAGGGCTGATCTCCTTGGGGAAATAGTGCGGCCGGGCATCTCCGCCGCAGGACCCTCTGGTGAAGATTTCTTCCCCACTTCGAGGCTTTGGTCTCCGGATCTTGAGCGGTCCTCTTCTCCCCTTGGAGGGAGGGATTCTCGATCCCCCCTTTCTTGATAGCCTCCTTCACGAAGGTAGTAGTTCCCTTGTTCCCCCCTTCGCCTTCTTCAAAAGGCACAGCCTCTAGCATCTTGGTTAATACAAGATCCGGCGTGGTCTCAGGGAGGGGGGCCGGACACCTGATCAGTTTTGCTTTTGCTATCCACTCCTGTTTAAAGGATAGCTCTTTTAAGGGCAAGTGTATGATAAATATGCGGATAGCATGTCCGGGTACAGGACTACTTACTTGAGTATCCGGGCGATTGCAGCTCAGACCTGCGTCCTCGGTTAAGTCCGGACACATTGCTTGTGATCCAAAGAACAGTTGGTACATCTCCACGGGCGTTACGCCCATAAAATGTTGGAGAGCTCGTGGTCCCTCCGGATTAAACTCCCATAGGCGGAGGGGGCGACGTTTGCAGGGCAAGGTGCGACGAATCAGCATGACCTGCGCTACTACGACCAGATTGATCTCTCTCTCTCTCTCTCTCTCTCTCTCTCTCTCGGAGGTCTCGAATACGGCCCTGCAACAGAGGTACGTCCTTGGACGGTCCCCAGTCGAGCCCTTTATTGACCCATGATGCCCGCCGCAGTGGAGGACTCGAGCGGAAGGCAGGTGGCGCCGCCCATTTGGTGCCCCTGGGAGCGGTGATATAAAACCACTCCTGTTGCCATAAATTGAGCTCCTCTTGAAAAGAGCCCTCGGGCCATGGAGCGTCTGCATTCTTGCTTATAACAGCCCCTCCGCACTCTGCCTGATGCCCCTTGATCATCTTCGGCTCCACTTTGAAGGTCTTGAGCCACAATCCGAAGTGAGGGGTAATGCGGAGGAAGGCTTCACATACGACAATGAACGACGAGATGTGGAGGATGGACTCCGGATCCAAGTCATGGAATTCCAGCCCATAATAAAACATGAGCCCCCCTCACAAAGGGGTCCATCGGAAGCCTAAACCCCGAAGGAAGTGAGACACGAATACCACACTCTCACCGGGCTCGGGAGTGGAATAACCTGCCCTTGGGCAGGCAGCCTATCTTGAAATTTCGCCGATTAGACACCTGGCGTCTCAGCTTTAGCACATCTTCTTCCGTGACGGAGGAAGACATCCACCGGCCGTGCAGGTCGGAGCCGGACATCGTTGAAGGTCCGGCGCTGAATCTGGAGCTTTGGGTGTTGGAACTCGAGGCGAGGCGGATTCGATTGAGATTGAAAGAAAGGAGCGGGCCTTGGTCTCGTTATAAAGAGGTTGAATACCAAGAGCCCTCCCGTGACCGTTCGGGACTCACCTTCGATGGAGGAGGCGTGCCAGCAGGCACGATCGGGTTACCCACGTCCGTATTGATGGGAATCACGGAATAAGGGGCACGATCTCTGCTTTGATAAGGCGTGCCAAGGAAACTGCCTTGCTAAGCGCTGAGGTGGAACAGTAAAAGATTCGTGATAAAGGCCTGGCCGTGGTGTGATGTCACGCCGCAGAATCGTCGGCCAGATCATGCAAAAGTTATTCTCTCTACGGTGGTATGTGGAACTTGTTTTGCGAGCGGACACTATCCTTGTGTTCAAAATCTTCTATGAAGTATTCGGAGGAGGAACCCGCCTTGCAATGCGAAGGCGATATGCGCGCGGATTAAATGCGTCATTGAAGCCTGGTTCGGGGGCTACTGAGGGAGTCCTGGATTAGGGGGTGTCCGGATAGCCGAACTATCACCGTTGGCCGGACTCCCGGACTATGAAGATACAAGATTGAAGACTTCGTCCCGTGTCCGGATGGGACTTTCCTTGGCGTGGAAGGCAAGCTTGGCGATACGGATATGTAGATCTCCTACCATTGTAACCGACTCTGTGTAACCCTAACCCTATCCGGTGTCTATATAAACCGGAGGGTTTTAGTCCGTGGGACGAACAACAATGATACCATAGGCTAGCTTCTAGGGTTTAGCCTCTCGATCTCGTGGTAGATCCACTCTTGTACTACCCATATCATCAATATTAATCAAGCAGGAGTAGGGTTTTACCTCCATCGAGAGGGCCCGAACCTGGGTAAAAACATCGTGTCCCTTGTCTCCTGTTACCATCCGCCTAGACGCACAGTTCGGGACCCCCTACGTGAGATCCGCCGGTTTTGACACCGACAATCATCACTTGATGAAATCCTCTCATGGGCGCTTGAAATCTTTCTCTTGATGTAAGTCCATGAGAATCACCTAACCCACACAGTCATAGAAAACACATAGAATGGGTTGTACGCTAAGCGCAATTGACAAATTCTAACCATACCACAAGATCTCATGTGGCACATGATTTGCGCTTTTGTGTTGACCATCTTTGAATTCAATTTTCGATCTTCATCTCGGTCAACATTTATCTTTTCTCCATGCTTAATCTTGATGCACAACTATATGTATATGGCATTCATTCCGAATCCATTCAATCTCCTTCTTGCATCACCCATGGAACAAACCTTCCTATATAACTTGATGTCATTGTTTCTTCATAGGAATTGTCATTCATTATCAAGTCTCAATGCATTTATTTATGTTGATGGATTTCATCCATCAATTCATCCAATATTCTTCATGCATTGCAAATAGAACTTTCCTTCAAATGTATATCTCAATGCAAACATTAGTCCATTAGGATTGTCATTTAATTACCAAAACCACATATGGGGACTATATGTACTTTCAGCCTCACTGACAAAACTGTGTGTGCTTCCAGAATCGACCAGGAGCAGCATTACTTGGTCGCCCACCAGTGCGCGGATGCGAATGGTGGAAGGGGCTTCATCGCCTGTCACTGCATGTTGTGACAGCGGACAACACTCTGCATCTTGGGCGGCTGGTGGCTCCAATAATTCGAGTGCATGAACGGTGTCGTCATACAAGATTTTGCCATACTCGCCAACTTCGATCATCATCATCACTCCCGTGCGCTTGCACTGATGCTCCCAGGAGTACTTGTCGCCGCAGCGAAAACATAGTCCATTAGCACGTCTGAAATCGCGCAGGTGGCATTTGCGGCAAATGTTGTCTCCTCCCTGACGCTGAACTCCCATCCCGCGGGCCGGAATTGGTGCAGGCATAGCTGGTGGAGGCAGCGCTGGTGGTGGGCATTCGAGGGGTAGTGGACGGTGGCGCAGGACACGCTGCTTCTCCAACACTTCCTCCTAGATGCGTGCAAACACCGCTTCTCGTGTGATGCTCGTTAGCGACTGTAAACGGACCCCAAGGCGGAGCTCATCCTTCAGTCCCAGCAAAAATTGTGACACAATAAACTTGGGGCTGAGCGATGGATCTAGGGACAACAAATGGTACATTGACGTCTCAAATTGCTGCCTATATTCCTGAACACCGCCGGTCTACTTCAGTTGGACCAGATGATGCATCTAAACCTCAAATTCTTTGGGTCCAAACTCTTCCTCAATTGCTATTTTGAAGTGTGCCCATGTCAACCCTAGGTGCGTCTGACAGTAAGCTTGCAACCACATTGCGGCCAGTCCCTCCATGTACAATGATGTTGTGGTGACGCAATTGTGCTGCGGCACCTTGTACAGCTCAAAGTAGGAAACGCAATGCTCCAATCAGATATGGGGGCGTCTCCTTAAAACCTTGGGAAATCATGCTTGGGTGGTTTGGTGTAGTGGTCACCGGCGTAGTCAGGCTCTAGTTGTGTTGGTGCTCTGGCGGGAAGCAACGATGGTCTATGGTTGACCAGCCACGCGAATAGAAGTTACGCCGCGCCTTTAGTATAGAGTGGCAGAGGAGGCGGAGGTGGTGGTGGATGGTGGGGAATGACGGGTGGTGTAGTAGGTGCGTGGATGGATAATCCCGCGGCTATAGTGAGGCTCGATGGTGATGTGGCCCCAGCGGTGGTGGTGGTGGCCGGATCCATGGTGGGCGCCGCCTTGCGCATGACATTGGCTTGTGTCAAATCAATTTGCTTGCCTAAATTCTTCAATTCGTTGGACTCCCGCTCGTTGAAGGTCTGAGCATGGAATCGCTCGTCCGCGGTGATCTGACTTGCGTCGACGCGATGGATGACCGACTCGAGCAGTTTCTGCAGCTTGTCGGTGGTTTCTCCCATGGCGTCGAGGAGGTATCGAGTCTGCACCGAAGGCTTGGACGACGACGTCGTGATCTCGCTCCAAATTGAACCTAACCCCGTGTAGGATTTCACGCAATTCACCAGAGCAAATTGCACCTAACATGGTGGATGTTACAGGTCGACCGAGAGAATAAGAGATCGATGGTCGCACGTATGGTGGGGAATTTTTTTGGCTCTGATTACCAATTGTAATCTCCCGGCGGCGTCTAGGGTTCTAGAGGGGATCGGGATGAGAGGAGGAGTAGGGTAGGTGAGGAAGAGAAAACTCAAGGGAGAAGGGGATTGATCTCATTCACTTTCAACATGCCGTCACAGGGAGTACAACACCCACTTAAGTAGACCCGGCCTTCGGGCCACACTTGCTCACACACACGCTTACATGGGCCACGACCCGAAACATGCTCGTTGCACCTAGGTGCACTCTCGATACGCTTCAGGGTTCAGTTAACTGATGGTCTGAACCTGAAGGCGTTACACTAGCACCCCACCTCCCATGCTCACCCGCGCCCCCGCGCTCTCGCCAAGGCCACGCCGTGCGCTCCTGCGTCCTACCAGTCGCAGCTCGGCACCGCGCTCGCTTGCCCACCAGTGCGCAATCGATCCCATCAGTGCACCATCGTGCCCACCGCCGCCCACGCACCTGCGCCGTGCCGAGCTCTGCCACGCCCGTCGCGTGCCCGCGCACATGCTTGCTCGCTGTTACGACTGCGCGTACGATTCCAGTGGCGACGACCACGCCAGCGGCAGCTCCCACTGCGCCATCCGCACCATGATCTAGTAGTAGAGGAACTCCACCGCCTCCGCCAACGCGTCGAGGCCACCCAGCACTGCACCGGCGGGCGCGTCGAAGTTGGCTCGCCCACCCCGCCCTGGTCGCGTGGAGCTGCTACCACGGGCCGCCACTGTTTGTTGTTGTTGTGATGAGGCACGACGAAGGCCGGTGGGCAGTGGTGGGGCATCGATGGCCGAGGATGAGCACCGATAGGAACTGTAGTTGCTTCTGGTCCTGCGAGGTGCGTGAGCAGGGAGAGGCCGGTGGCGTGGGGCGCGCTCCAGAGAGAAGAAGAAGGGAGAGAGAGAGAGAGCGATGGGAGGTGGGTGGGTGGGTGACAGGTGGGTCCAGGCCCGGACAAGAGCGGCCTGGGAGGATGTAGAAGGCGTCCGTTCGATGTCCGCTCGACCGCAAAGATGGGTCAAATTTGCGCTCGCGATGGGGTGAGCCGGACCAGAAACGAACGTTTTCTATGGACGGGGTCACGTGTTTGGGGTCGTCTGTTGGAGTTGTCCTAAGAGCATCTACAGCTGGGCTTGGCAAATCTGATCCCTCAAACGCCCGCGGACGCGATCGGGCGCATCCGTGGACAGTGATCGATCACGCCTCAAATATTTGATTCTACAACTGGACATCTTAAATTAGAAACCTCGAATCCATATTATTACATGCAACATGAAGCATAATCTACGCGGAGCTCGCCCGGTATTGTCGTGCCCATGTCCGGTGATAACCCACACGTATAGGGATTCGCGGCAGTCTTCGAGGGTAGATTATTCAACCTAAGTTTATAGATTCGACAGGAGCCAAAGAATATTTGTAAGTATTAGCAGTTGAGTTTTCAATTCAACCACAACTGGAGATTAAATATCTGCAGCAAAGTGATCAGTAGCACGGTAGTATGATAGTTTTAATAGCAGTGCTAACAGTAATAGTGATAGCAATAATTTTGTAGCAGTAGTAACTTAGCAAGAACAATATGTGAAAAACTCGTAGGCATTGGATAGGTGGTAATGTTGGATAATATTCATCATACGACAGTCATAACCTAGGGCGACAATGAACTAGCTCGAGTTCATAAATATAATGTAGGCATGTATTCCGTAAATAGTCATACGTGCTTATGAAAAAGAACTTGCATGACATCTTTTTTCCTACCCTCTCGTGGCAGCGGGGTCCATAAGGAAACTATGGGATGTTAAGGCCTCCTTTTAATAGAGAACTGGAACAAAGCATTAACACATAGTGAATACATGAACTCCTCAAACCACGGTAATCACCGGAAAGAATCTCAATTATTGTCACCTTGGGGTATGCAGATCATAATACATAGCAGGTGCATATAACTTGCAAGATCGGATCAAGAACACACACGAAGACGTCACGTGTACCCTCAACGACGGGCGTGATGTATCGCAGCTCACGTAGAAGGAGACCCGACCGACGGCGCGATACACAAGACAGTCGGCAGGCGCTTTTGCAGACCTGAAACCCCACACGCCCGGGAGAGACCCCTGTCAGGGAGTGTGGTGGCTATGGGCTGTCCTAGGTCGATTCGCTCGCCCCTAGAGCCTCAGGATTCGCAGCTCTTAACGGAGAACGAGAGAAAAAACGATGGGAGATAAAACATAGATGAAAAGTAGTATATTGATTTGGTCGATTATGTATTGTTAGATCGGCCATCACCTCTCATCTATTTATGAGGCGACTGGACTTCCCGTACAAGAAAATGACTCCAAATCCCGTCCAAATCTTTCCGAAACTACCCGAACTCGGATTTAGGTAAGTCTGAGACAGCAGTTTGGTATTTGAGCCTCACAGGCCACAAACGACCTCGGATGAAGATGAGGCCAAAAGCAAATTTAACCTTTTCGACGAGGCGAACAACTATCATGTTGAAAGTTTTTTATTAGAGGCCATCTTAAATACCATAAGATGCCATCTTTGACTCCTAGTCAGACTCGTACATGCAGTTTTTTGGCTGTCTGAGTCTTGTAGCAACTTTTGCAGGCTGTATACTATCTCATATGATGATCACTCCAAAAGAAAAGTTGACTATCTCGATGATACGCACAACTATAGCACCGGTTTTCTGTATCTATAAATCTTTTGACTTAATCGAAGACCGATTCATCATGTTTGTGCTTAACCGATGTAAGATGGGATAGTTTAAGATCATTGTCACCACTGTAGGATTGGTCATGGAAATTTTGCTCTAGGTGAAACCATGTACTAATAGAAATGGGTGGTAACGCAAAAAAACCACGAGAAAGCCGTACCGGTCAAAGACAAAGCAAAGTAATGTACTTTCCACTCATCTCGTGAACTTACCTCACCTAATTGTGCCAAGTACTGACTAACATGCTCCCATGTAGTCTTTGTTCCCTCTCAGCTAAATTTAACAAAATCTGGAACTTTATATCCGGGAGGGCATGGCACGACATACAAAAATTCTAGATATGGTTTCCTGGAAATTCGTGGTTTAGGTAGTTCAATCGCACAATGCTCCGAGAACACCCTATACATCTCCTCTCTAACATTAGCCAAAATATCACTCGTATTGAGCGACGTTGCGTGTGGTTGTGGCGCATGGTGAATATGATTTCTAATAGCTAGTCAGAAGAGATGGTGGTGTGTATGTTGTACCATAGTTTGGTAGCAATCCACTTGGACTTGCCGAACCATAACCTAGCAATGTTGTTGGATTCACGCAGGGGCGGAGCCAGGATTTGGGCATGAGGGGGGCGAAAAGCTAATGTTTGTAAAAGTTATGGAACATCACAATATATTAGGTCTCATGGTGGCTTTGGTGAGAAATCACATAAAATTTTGTTTGAAACTACAAAAGAATGTTACATTTATGTTAACTTAAATTGAGTTCTATGATGACCACTAATGTTGAGCAAGTTGATAATGTGAATTGCTATTTTCCTTACCAATATAGAATATCATGCAATGTTGAAGAAAATCATATTCATTTTGTTTCAGAAACGTGTCTTGACTAATCTTTATATTTACTAATTGGATGCACCATACGAGTCTCCACGTTAATCCTTACGTCTAAACACTTATTTGCCGTTGGATTAAAAAATCAATAGTCAAGATGGATCCTTGCATCGTGATTTTTCCTAGAGTCCGGAAGGTACCAAATAATTGATCTCTTCCGACCTAGCCTACCTCTCTCCTCTCGATAGAGAATCAATCTCTCTGTACCTGGCTACCTCTCTCCTCCCCATGTCTCCATGTCATGCCGCATCCTCCTCCATCTCTTCTCTCTCCATCCTCTAACGAGATCTATGTTGCGTTCCAGCCGGATGGATTGATCAAGTGTATGCCAGATCAAGGTAGTGTACGTGCACCTCTAATGACATCTGCGTTGCGTGTCCAGCCGGAGAGATTGATCAAGTGTGTGCTCTCCGATCAAGGTTTGTGTAATGTTCAAACGAGGAGCCAACGCGTACATGGCATCTCGCCAGATGAGCTTCCGCATGATGGCGTGGCGAAGGAATCAGGCCAACTTGCTTCGTCGCTGTTCACCGCCCGATGTTGCAGACCAATTGTAGCTCATGTGCATGTGTTAGAGGCCGGAAGAAATCAATCACTGTTACATGTACGAATAGTACGTACGAGGGCATCTAGCTGGCCAAAATCAATCCACGTGCTTGAGAAGTTAGCTTGGTACGTATATGTGTATTCTTTACTGCAATATCTAAATCTGATGATCTTCTTAAGTTTTTTGACACCAGTACGCAGATACATGCTGCAGGAGCCAGGCTGTATTTATGGGACGTACAAGACGGCAGCAAACACATCCGGCCGCCGGAGACAGGCAATAGTTCGTACCGTGCCTGTTGCTGGGCGCTGGCGATGCCTCCTCTGTCGGGTTAATTAGTAGGTTGCTAGATCAAGTCAGTAAGAGCTTTTGAAGGGCACTAGAAAAGTAGAACAAAATTACACCAATGATCCCTGTACCTGGTCAATTCTATCTGTCACATCATAAGTTAAAAGGTTTGCTAATTACGATCTAGGGTGAGATCAAATTGATTATTGAAACATGCCACAAACATTGTACATGATTTCCGTGGTAAATTAACTGACGTGTGCTCCTAAAGAAATTACGAAAATTCAGGCCCACGGTCAATATGCCTTCGATCATTTAAGCAGTGAATATTCTTCTTATATTTCCAGGTTTTATTTATGTTGTTGTTCGCACAGCCTCTCACATGCCGCTAGCAACGACGACTACAAGATGCACAAGCGCAAGCTACTAGCACACATCGTGGCTGATTCAATCTACCAGCAAGTGCTATTCGAAGAGCTAATGCTAGCTAGCAAATAGATGGATTCCACAGATTTGATCGATTCCTTCAGGAGTTTACTTATTTTGTATGTTCCTCCCATGATTTTTTAGATAATAGTAATGTTTATGTTTCTGTCATGCATACATCGTTGAGTTTTTCCCGCATGCGAGATCTAGATATTAGGACTTTAAGGATAAATCTTATAGCAGATCAGGTACAAGATTATGTGTTGATTCCATAGGGCCTCATGATGGTTTGCGTTTTTTATTCTAATGAAAACAACAAGATTATACTCTTAGTGCTGCAGTAGTACTAGCAGAATTATCCAAGCAGCAGAGCCAATTTTCCTTCAGGTGATTACATAGTTAAGGCAGTGAATTTTCTTTGTATAATTTACCGTGCCTTGATTGGTTCCATAGTATCATCTGCAAGTCTTAAGTTTTCTGATTATTTTCAGTATATGCCAAGCTCGAATTTGACAGCAAAATCTAAGGTGTGTCTCGCAGGTGAATATTAAAGAAAGAGTCTTCAGTTTTTGCAATCAGAGAACAAAAGTGTGATCTTTTGATGAGAACACAATTGCGATATATCTGAGGTAATCTCATGCTAGAACCTCACGTTTCTCTCTTTGTTTCTGTTGACATGAATGGTAGAGTTTTAATAAAACACTTCAGGTTTGCATGGTGATGTTGTCTTCGGGAAAGGGCTTAAGATAGATGTTCTTTATTTGTGCCACTTGGAGAAAGTATTATTTCCTGCTAAAAAGGTAGTCCCTCTATAAAGAAATATAAGACATCTTAGATCAGTAAACGTCTTATATTTCTTTATAGAGGTGGTATTTTTTTTCTATTTGGGTCATTAATCTCAGTAAGTAGGCGTCCAACTGAAAGACAATATCAGATGATCGAAGTACAATACTCAAGTAATCTGATGACGCTACTTGAGAACTAAATTATGCACATTATTGTCCTCCATTTGAACAAACTCAAACAAAGGTACATGCATGTTTACCCGTCAGTTGTTACTTGGTCATTAATCTGCAGATGCTGCTGGCTACATATAGGGAAGAAATGGTTGGTATATATTTGTACAGTTTACCATCTTAGCATTAGATCCGTGTACAGAGTACATTTTCTGAAGCAAAGATGGTAACTAGGTAACATAATTTTTCTTTTGGAGTACTACTAACTAACCCTAATCATAACAAGGTTCTGATGACATAGTAATAAATGTCACTTACATTCTTGGATATTCATACTTCCATAGTAATAGTATCTTACTGAATGAGATATAGTTTCTATTATGTTAGCCTGGCAATTTACTATATCCAAATCATAATGTTCTGGCTAATGTCATGATGTAAGAAATGGATAATAGATTTACTTAATTTCCTCATGATGCATTGATATTTTCAGGGTTCAGATTTTGAATATTTTATTTTCTGCAGGTTTTTGGATATGTTTATTCAAGGAAAAGATCTGCAAACAATTCCGACATGCACTAATACATAATTTCATTAGTTTCTATCAGTTTCCAATAATGTTAATTCACTCATGCTACTTGGTTTTGAACACAAAGAGCATATTTCTTGGAGACCTTAACATAATTCTTTCTCTTCTATAAAGATTATCATTGATGCATATATGAAAACAATATTTCTTGAAAAATGTAAAATTAAATTGCTAGCCCGTGCAGGTGCACGGGTTGAGGACTAGTTTCTCTAGACAAAATAGCTTGTTCGGTTGTTGTGGCCGACACTGGAAGACTTATGACAAACAATAGAAATGCATAAACCATTGAGTATGTAAGTAGTTCTTCTTGTTTGGAATTATCCACCGGTCAAACGGGCAAGTGAAGAGAAGATTTTTAGCTCTAGATGGTTGCAAACATTCAGCTAGAAAATGGCAAGTTGATGGTAATTGAGCCCGTTGTTGACTAGAAAAGACTACAGAATAAATAAATAAAACCACCACTGTGACACGTCAAATAATTTATGTCATGGATCCAAAAATGCACAAATGCAATGCTAATTGACCAGACAAATGCAATGCCATGGATCAAAAAATGGAAAGAAGATACGAATAATAATTAATAGTTACCGGCCTCTAGCTGTATTCTTATGATCTGATCCGACTGCATCTGGTTGTATGCGGACAGCGGAACATAGTGTTGACTGGTCAACGGAGTTGTCGTCGTGGTGACCACTGGATGGCTGCCGCGGCAATGTTAAACGCCGACACCACGGGCCACGGCGGCGGCCGGCGACAGCGGCAAGCGCCCTAGCTTGTCCAGGAGAGTACGCGTGATCAATCTATCGGATCGATCACATTGTGCAGAGGCAAAACAATAGCGAGCCACGACATATGTATGGGCTATTGGGCTTTGGTCTTCTATATTCGGTGTGGCAGGGTCAATGAATAATTTGTATACGGGCTAATGAAGCAATTAGCTACGGCCATTAGCGATGTACAGTACATAGCCTGCTACAAACCGTTGAGGGGGGCGAGCGATTGGCGCCCCCCCCCCCCCCCCCCCTCCGCCCCTGGATTCAGCAACAAGTTGGTTTGTCTGACTGGGATAAGAATTCAACGGCACGGGCAGTGCCGATGAAATAGGTAAAGTTGGACTAAAGTTTTTTACGCCAGCAGACATACCACTACTACCATTAGATGATTGAGGAGTATTTTTTCGAGCAATATTATTGTCTATCTCAGCAATAAGAATAGTAATTTCAGCCGACTATTCAGGAGAGAAGATTATTCTTATAGCCGACTCTACCTGCTCGTTGTGAAGAGGAGAAAACTTGATTTCTTCAATTGAAGTGATGTTTCCTTGGCGATCCTTTTTGAACTTAGCAAGGAACTCCTGCATCACCTTCTCTTCACGTGCCTTCTTGTACTCCTCATAAGTTTGGCGACGGTCTGCCGATAATTCCTCGAAATTGGGCTTGATGATGTTATTGGCATCCACTTCGGATGTCTTCGGAAGATCGACCATGATGGATGATGATGATGATTGCTCTTTGGTCCCCAGTGGAGTCGCCAAAAAAGTGTCTTGAGACACGAAAACGTGACGTGTACCCTCGACGCCGGGGGAGATGCACCGCAGCTCACGTCGAATGAGACCCGACCGAGAGCACGATACGCAAGACAGTCAGCGGGCGCTTTTGCAGACCTAAAACCCCACACGCCCGGGAGGGACGCTGTCAGGGAGTGCGGCGGCTATGGGCTTCCCTGGGTCGATTCACTCGCCCCTAGAGCCACGGTATTCGCGGCTCTCAACGAAGAACAACGAAGAACGAGAGAAAAATGATGGGAAGATAAAACATAGTTGAAAAAGTAGTATATTGATTTGTTAAATTGTGTGTTGTTCAATCGGCCGTCACCTCTCATCTATTTATGAGGAGACTGGACTTCTCGTATAAGAAAAGGACTCCAAATCACGTCCAAATCTTTCCAAAACTATCCGAACTCCGATTTAGGTAAGTCTGAGATAATAGTTCGGTCTTTGATCCTCATAGGCCACAAACGACCTTGGATGAAGATGCACCCAACAGAAAATTTAACCATTGCGATGAGACAAACAACTTTCATGTTGAACGTTTTTTTTATTTGAGGCCATCTTAAATACCTTACAAGGCCATTTTTGACTCCCAGTCGGACTCGGCCATGCAGTTTTTTGGTTGTCCGAGTCTTGTAGCAACTTTGCAGGCCGTATACTATCTTATATGATGATGACTCCGAAAGAAAAGTGACCGTTTCGATGATACGCACAACTTCCGTGTAGAACACCTTTTCATCCAAGGCCATCCAGATAATCTTTTCATCCCATCTTTAACTTCTGTTCGGATTGGCCCTACCAGTTTTCGGCAAGCTTTTATGAAAACCGACAAGCACTCAAAACCGGCAAGCACTCTGAATCGTCAATCATTCAAAAACTGGCAAAGGCCAAATAGCTTGCGCGACCCATCATACATCACCTAGGTCGGTGTCTGGTACCTCGCGCCACTTTTTCATCAGGGTCGGTCTGCAGAGTGTTGCCTCTAACTTTTGCATATGAACTCGGATTGGGACGATCTTTATATCAAAATCGACCATCTCGACGAGACGAAGACAATTCACATAGATCCTTTTTGCCATATGAGTCCGTCTTGAGGGTGTAATTAGCCAAACAGTGATCTGAACATAAATTTTTAGAACTATGAGCACAATTTCAGCTCCTAAGATGAGGTCGGATGATGATGACTCAAACAATGAAGTTGCTCAATTTGATGATACGAAACCTTTTCACGTTGAAACCCTTTTCATTTGAGGCCATCTTAATTGCGTCTCGTACCATGCTAAAATCTGGTGTCAACATATTGTGACGAATGAATAAAAGCTTGGCTAGGTACATGTGTTGTTTTTCGCATTTTTTGTTATATTTCTACTGTTCTTATTTTAAAGAAAAAATTAAGGAATTTATAGTAATAAATTGTAAATCCGAAAACATTTCACGAATTTGCAAGGATAATCGTGAATCTTGAATAAAATCTTTGCAAATTTCAAAAATGTTCATTAATTTAGACAATACTTTTGAATTATAGCACAAATCATCAATTTAAAAAATGTTCAGAAAATATAACGTCCTTGCGCAAGTTCAAAAATCTGTTCATATAAATGAAATACAAATTCATGATTTTCAAAATATTCACAATTTAGAAAGTATAAATAAATTAAAAATCTATATAAAATAAAACTTATTCATGAATTTAAAAAATATTACACTAAATAATATTACCACATTCAACAAAGAAAAAACCATGATTAAAAAATAAATAGGCACAACAAAAATGCATCTAACATGGAAAACAATGATAGCAATATCCAACATAAGAAGGAAAAACCGGCCCACAAGCTTCACAAAACCAGGTGTGAAGCTTCTGGAAACTTTTTAAAATGACTCCAAGCGAACCCGATTCCTATGTAGCATATGATGTAACTCTTATTTCAGATCAATAAAAACCGCCAGGATGGCTTTCCTCAAAAAAATTGTCGCTGCTTCGAACACCCCCGATCAAACGACCAACCTACATGACCGGCAGCAAGACGGGGACCTCCGATCCTGGTTTTGGGAACATTCTCGAAGGTACCCAGCCAGATTTTTCGATTTTATGAACGTTCTAGATGGTTCCTGAACATTTTTTTCTTTTTCGTTTTTCCCTATTATTTTTCTTATTTTTTTCCCTTTCCATTTCTTTTTTCTTTTTCCTTTTTTCTGTCTCTCTTTTTCTATTCTTTTTGTTCATTTTCAATTCTTTTATTTTTCATCAAATCGCCTTTTTAATAAAAATTTTCATTTTTTAAGAAAAGATCTTGGTTTGAAACATAGTTCAAAAATTACAAAAAAAAATGATTTTAAATATGTATCACTTGTTGTACAAAAAAGTTCTAAAAATATAAAAATTATAATTTGAAATTTGGAAAATGTTTGCATTTTATGTTTATGTTCACACATGCAGAAACTATTTGGGAATTTCAAAAAATGTTCAAATTTCAAAATTTGTTAAAGAATTTCATAAACTGTTCATCTTTTTGAAAATGTCGTCCAATTCTGAAAAAAAACGGAAATTTATGAAAAATGTTTGAATTTTTAAAGTTTTTTCATCAATTAAAAAATGATCTAATTTCGGAAGATTTTCTACCAATTCCAAAGTTTGATCACATATTCTACAAATGTTCGTGTTTCCAATTTTTATTCGCAAATTTGAAGAATGTCTGTGGAGTTTTAAAAAAATATCATGTTTCGCAAAAACTGTTAATATTTTCCAATTTGATCCCATATTCAAACAATGTTAAGGGAATTTTTTGGAAAATGTTTGCATTTTGAATAAGTTGTTCATAAAGTTTTAAAAATGCGTTTTTTCAAATGTTGCTCCTGTTTTGCAGAAAATGTTTCTATTTTCTAAAAGATTGTTCGTAATTTCATAAGCTGTTCTCATTTTCAATTTTGTTCCTTTTTTAAGAAATGTTTGAGAAAGTCAAAAAATGTTCACGTTTTCATGAAATGTATGTGTTTTGATTCAAAACGAAAATAACTTTCGAAATTTCTAAAAAGTATATATATGTTGCGACTTATTGTTCATATGCACCGGGTTGCTATTTTAGTTACAAATTTCTAGGAATTACAGTACCTAGCTATTTTGGTTCACGGGCAACAGGTCCTTGGTTCGATTTTTCTCAAAAAAAAAAAGTCCTTGGTTTGATTTTGAACGTTAAGATTTTGCTGTTGTAGTTTGTTTATTTAAAAATATGCGTTGCCTATATAGCATGGAAGCTTGTCGGTTGGAGCGGTTGCACAGCCTGCTTATAACTGCGAAGTCTAGTTTGAATACTAGGTCTGGCGCTTGATTTTCTTTTGGCGTTTTTCCACCTTTCTCTCGGACGCAGAGAGCGTCACATAGGAACTCCCGCCCAAAGCTATGCCTGGCCCTTACCAATTCATTAGGAATCGCCTACAGGCAGGAGCCAGCGAGCCAGCCCAACACTGTAACGAGTAGTTTTATTCTGTCATTTTTTTCTCTTCTAATTTTCGTTTTGTTTTATGTTTTTTTTATGTTCTCTTTGTTCCTTTTC
Source organism: Aegilops bicornis (assembly GCA_021605145.1). Classification (NCBI taxonomy): domain Eukaryota; kingdom Viridiplantae; phylum Streptophyta; class Magnoliopsida; order Poales; family Poaceae; genus Aegilops; species Aegilops bicornis. The sequence goes on from CM038669.1 coordinate 523,768,526, forward strand.
TGTTTTTTTTGTTGGTTTACTTCGGAAAAATTTCCCATATTTTCCTCTCTTTTTTGTTGGTCAACTTTTCTTACGCACAATGCACATTTTTTCACTAACTTAGTGACATTTTCAAATAATACAGTATTACATATTGTAAATCGATGATTGCTATTTCTATCAAAATATGTTTTCATTGTCTACTTTGTTGCATACACGTTGTATATTTTTCATATACATCAACAGCATTTAAGTTATACAGTTTTAGTTTTGTTAATTGCATAATTAATATATTTTTCAAGTATATGTTTTAACCTATTTTTCATGCATGTTTTACTTTTTGTATACATCTGTAATACTTTTTACACGTTTCACATTTTATTATTATATGATTCACATTTATTATATATATATATGTGTGTGTGTGTGTGTGTGTGTGTGTGTGTGTGTGTGTGTGTGTGTGTTATTCTCTTCATTTTTTACATACACGTTGTACATTTTTCATATAGGTCAAATTTTTATGCATGTTCATTATTTGTCAAATAGATGATTAACATTTGTTATTACAATTTCACGTACATTTTACTGAAACACATGAAAATAGTCTATTACAAACATTTTTTAATGGTATCAATGTTATTCAAACTATGCTATTAACATTTTTGTGTACACTGCATTAACATTTTGAAAGGTTATAGGTTTGATATATCTTAATCAATTTTAGGTTTGAAGTATATGTATTAAAAAACGTATTTTTAAATAAAATCATTTAATCAATTTTCATCATGACATCAGCCTAACAAAGTTACTAGGCCCGGCCCAAAATCCGGCTCCTTGTGGCATGGTATCAATTTTGCCAACCTTCGCGCAGCACACACCTTGCTGCCCATTTAACTTCTTTTTTTTTATTTTTTTTGTATTTAAATTTCATAAAATTGTGCGGGCGACGGGCTCGAACCCGGGACCCCTGTGTCAGCCAGAAGCGCACAAGTCACTCGGACCGTCATAACAGTTTTGACAAGTTGCTTCTTTTATTTTACTAGCACATATGCCTGTGCGTTGCGAGAAGCAATGGGAGAGATAATTGATGTGTCCACCATAAACGATCTTAATATTGATGCGATAGAGAGAGGAGTTGCAGTCTTCTCGCGGGTCATGTTCGTCCCGCGAGATCTTGATAGTGGTGGGGTTAGTCGGCGTGGCAACAACCATCCAACTCGTGTTTTTTTCCCTCTGGGTCCACCTCTGTCCCGGGGTTGTGTCTGCCTCCTCATTTGGTAGCTATGCGGCGACCTTCGGGTCACGGTTGCTCCGACCACTCTCTCTTACGATGGCGTAACCGGATGAATTACTAATTGTAGGGCATAAATCCCGGATTTTTTTTCAAAACTATCACGTTATTTATAACAGATTCAGAAACTATAGCACCTAATGCAAAAAAAAAAAAATCAAAACTATGACCCCGTCGGCCTCGTGTGGGCCGAAAAGGGTGTCTTCGGTTTGCTGTTGGCCGAAAAGGGCTCTTCGGCCACGTATTGGCCGAAGAGATACGTAGCTGGGCCAAAAAGGACTCTTTGGTCAGCAGTAGGACGAAGAGTATTCTTTGGCCAGCAGCAGACCGAAGAGCCCCTGGGACCCACCTTTTCGCGTGAACGGGAAGCCGAAGTTGCATGGGTGTGCTCTTCGGCTTATGTTAGGCCGAAATGGGTTTTTAATTTAATTTATTAATGTTGTGCAACCATTGCCCATCTTAGGCATTGAAAAAAAATCGTGCAACCCTTTCCCTCCATATGTTCCCACCACCCGTTTCCCGCCAACCCTTTCCCGCCATATGTTCCCGCCACCTCCTTTTGAAGGAAATATGCCCTAGAGGCAATAATAAAGTTGTTATTTTATATTTCCTTAATCATGTTAAAGGTTTATTATTCATGCTAGAATTGTATTGATCAGAAACTTAAATACACATGTGAATACATACACAAATACCGTGTCCCTAGTAAGCCTCTACTAGACTAGCTCGTTGATCAAAGATGGTTAAGGTTTCCTAACCATGGACATGTGTTGTCATTTGATGACGGGATCACATCATTAGGAGAATGATGTGATGGACAAGACCCACCCGTTAGCTTAGCATAATGATCGTTCAGTTTATTGCTATTGATTTCTTCATGTCAAATACTTATTCCTTCAACTATGAGATTATGCAACTCCCGGATACCGGAGGAATACCTTGTGTGCTATCAAACGTCACAACGTAACTGGGTTATCATAAAGATGCTCTATAGGTATCTCCGAAGGTGTTTGTTGGGTTGGCATAGATTGAGATTATGATTTTTTCACTCCAAGTATCAGAGAGGTATCTCTGGGCCCTCTCGGTAATACACATCATAAGCTTGCAAGCAAATGACTAAGGAGTTAGTCACGAGGTGATGTATCACGGAACGAGTAAAGAGACTTGTCGGTAACGAGATTGAACTAGGTATTGTTAGAGATACGGCATGCAAATCAACTCAACGAAGAACGAAGAACAAGCAGGGGACACGAGATTTTAACGTGGAAAACCCCTCCAACACGAAGGGGGAAAAACCCGGGCGCTAGCCAGCCAAACTTCACTATATCGTGGGAGGTTACAAACGCTGGGGATTTACAACTGATCAACTTATCCCGTGCGACGGCTTACAAGAGGTACATATAACACAGGTGACCTAGGTCAATACTGATCCGTACCGCTTCGGCCCAAGCCTACCGGCGACGGGCCTCGCTCCGCTCGCTCATCAGAAGTTAGCCTCCCTCTGTATACTTGAATTTGAAGCATAACATAACATGTATGAAGATACCGACGATCGAATCTCGGGCAAGTAACATACCGATGGACAAAGGGAATTACGTATGTTGTCATAACGGTTCGACCGATAAAGATCTTCGTAGAATATGTAGGAGCCAATATGGGCATCCAGGTTCTGCTATCGGCTATTGACCGTAGAGGTGTCTCGGTCATGTCTACATAGTTCTCGAACCCGTAGGGTCCGCACGGTTAACGTTCAATGACGATATAGTATTATATGAGTTGTGTGATTTGGTTACCGAATGTTGTTCGGAGTCCCGGATGAGATCACGGAAATGACGAGGAGTCTCAAAATGGTCGAGAGGTAAAGATTGATATATAGGACAAGGGTATTCGGACACCGGAAGTGTTTCGGGGGGTACTCGGTACTTATCGGGTCACCGGAAGGGGTTCCGGGCACCCCGGCAAAAGATAAGGGCCTTATGGGCCAAGAGGGGAAACGCACCAGCCACAAGGGGCTGGTGCGTCCCCCATATGGGCCGGCCTAAGGAGGGGGAGGAAAGGGGAGAAGGGAAAGGGAAGTGTGGATTAGGATTCCCACTTCCTTCCCTCTCCCCCCTCTTTCCTTCTCCCTCGATTAAATATGGCAGGGGGCGCCACTTGGGGAGGACCCCAAGTAGGATTGGGCCTACTTGGGGCACCTCCTGGAAGCCTCCCTTCTCGCTCCCACCTATATATATGTGGGGGCGCCCTAGCACACACCAGATCAATTGTTAGCCGTGTGCGGCGTCCCCCTCCACCGTTTACACCGGTCATATTTTCGTAGTGCTTAGGCGAAGCCCTGCGGAGATCACTTCACCATCACCGTCACCACGCCGTCGTGCTGATGGAATTCATCTACTACCTCGACGACTTGCTGGATCAAGAAGGCGAGGGACGTCACCGAGCTGAACGTGTGCAGAACACGGAGGTGTCGTGCGTTCGGTACTTGATCGGTTGACGTGAGAAGAAGTTCGACTACATCAACCGCGTTGTGAAACGCTTCCGCTTACAGTCTACAGGTGTACGTAGACACACTCTCCCCTTCGTTGTTATGCATCTCCATGGATAGATCATTGCGTGTGCGTAGAATTTTTTTTGTTTTCCACGCAACGATTCCCGACAGTGGCATCATGAGCCAGGTCTATGCGTAGATGATATGCACGAGTACAACACATAGAGTTGTGGGCGGTGATAGTCATACTGCTTACCACCAACGTCTTATTTTAATTTGGCGGTATTGTCGGATGAAGCGGGCTGGACCAACCTTACATGTCCACGCACATGAGAACGGTTCCATCGACTGACATGCAACTAGTTTTGAATAAAGGTGGCTGGCGGTGTCTGTTTCTCCTACTTTAGTTGAACCGAATTTTACTACGACCGGTCCTTGAAGAAGGTTAAAACAACAAACTTGATGACTCACCGTTGTGGTTTTATGCGTAGGTAAGAACGGGTCTTGCTAGAAACCCGTAGCAGCCACGTAAAACCTGCAACAACAAAGTAGAGGACGTCTATCTTGTTATTGCAGGGTATGTTGTGATATGATATGGTCAAGACATGATGTGATATACGTTATTGTATGAGATGATCATGTTTTGTAAGATCTCAGGCAACCGACAGGAGCCTTATGGTTTCTCTTTACTGTATGAAATGGAAACACCATGTAATTGCTTTACTATGCGTTAGCGATAGTTGTAGAAGCAATAGTTGGCGAGACGACCATGACGCAACGATGGAGATCAAGGTGTCGAGCCGGTGATGATGGAGATCATGATGATGCTGTGGAGATGGAGATCAAAAGCATGAGATGATGATGGCCATATCATGTCACACATTTTGATTGCATGTGATGTTTATCTTTTATGCATCTTATTTTTCTTAGTACGGCGGTGGCATTATAAGATGATCCCTTCACTAAATTTGAAGGTAAAAGTGTTCTCCCTGAATATGCACATTGCTACAGTACGTCGTTTCGAGACACCACGTGATGATCGGGTGTGATAGACTCTACGTGCACATACAACGGGTGTATGACAGTTTTGCACATGTAGAATACTAGGGTTAAACTTGACGAGCCTAGCATGTACAGATATGGCCTCGGAACACTAAAGACTGAAAGGTCGAACGTGAATCATACTGCAGATATGATCAACATAGAGATGTTCACCATTGATGACTACCCCATCTCACGTGATGATCGGACATGGGTTAGGTTATTTGGATCACATATGACTTAGATGACTTGAGGGGTGTCTATTTAAGTGGGATTTCTTTAGTAATTTGATTAATTGAACTTAACTTATCATGAACTTAGTATTATAGTTTTGCATATCTATGTTGTAGATCAATAGCTCGCGATATAGATCCCCTATTTTTGATATGTTCCTAGAGAAAACTAAAGTTGAAAGATGATAGTAGCAATGATGCGGACTGGGTCCATGATCTGAGGATTATCCTTATTGCTGCACAGAAGAATTATGTCCTTGATGCACCGCTAGGTGACAAACCTGTTGTAGGAGCAGATGCATACGTTATGAACATTTTGCAAGCTCGATATGATGAGTATTTGATAGTTTAGTGCGCCATGCTTTTCGGCTTAGAACCGGAACTTCAAAAATGTTTTGAATGCCACAGTGAAGGAAATATGCCCCAAAGGCAATAATAAAGTTATTATTTTATTTCCTTATATCATGATAAATGTTTATTATTCATGCTAGAATTGTATTAACCCGAAACTTGATACATGTGTGAATACATAGACAAAACAAAGTGTCCCTAGTATGCCTCTAGTAGACTAGCTCGTTAATCAAAGATGGTTAAGTTTCCTGACCATAGATATGTGTTGTCATTTGATGAACGGGGTCACATCATTAGGAGAATGATGTGATGGAAAAGACCCATCCGTTAGCTTAGCATAAATGATCTCTTAGTTTTATTGCTATTTCTTTCTTCATGACTTATAGATGTTCCTCTGATTATGAGATTATGCAACTCTTGAATACCGGAGGAACACCTTGTGTGCTATCAAACATCACAACGTAACTGGGTGATTATAAAGATGCTCTACAGGTGTCTCCAAAGGTGTTTGTTGGGTTGGCATAGATCAAGATTAGGATTTGTCACTCCGTGAATCGGAGAGGTATCTCTGGGCCCTCTCGGTAATGCACATCACTATAAGCCTTGCAAACAATGTGACTAATGAGTTAGTTACGGGATGATGCATTACAGAACGAGTAAAGAGACTTGCCGGTAACGAGATTGAACTAGGTATGAGGATACCGACGATCGAATCTCGGGCAAGTAACATACCGATGACAAAGGGAACAACATATGTTGTTATGCGGTTTGACCGATAAAGATCTTCGTAGAATACGTAGGAGCCAATATGAGCATCCAGGTTCTACTATTGGTTATTGACCGGAGATGTGTCTCGGTCATGTCTACATAGTTCTCAAACCCGTAGGGTCCGCACGCTTAATGTTCGATGTGTTGGGAAACGCAGTAATTTCAAAAAATTTCCTACGCACACACAGGACCATGGTGATGGCATAGCAACGAGAGGGGAGAGTATAGTCTACGTACCCTCGTAGACCAAAGCGGAAGCGATCACAACGTAGAGGAAGTAGTCGTACGTTCTCCTCGCGATCCAGCCGATCCCAGCGCCGTTACTCCGGCGCCTCCGAGTTCTTGGCACACGTTCAGCTCGATGGCGCTCCTCGGGCTCCGATCCAGCAAAGCTCCGGGAGAGGGAGTTCCACAAGACGACGGCGTGGCAGGACGATCTTGATGTTCTACCGACGCAGGCTTCGCCTAAGCACCGCTATGATATGACCGAGGTGGAATATGGTGGAGGGGCACCGCACGGCTAAGGAACGATCTCAAGGATCAACTTGTGTGTCCTAGGGTGCCCCTGCCCCCTGTATATAAAGGAGCAAGGGGAGGGCCGGCCGGCCCTAGGAGGAGGTGCGCCAAGGAGGGGGAGTCCTCTTCCTAGTGGGAGTAGGACTCCCCTTTCCTAGTCCAACTAGGAAGGAGGAAGGGGGAAGGAAAGAGAGGGAGAGGGAGAGGGAAAGGCCCCCCCCCCTCCTTGTCCAATTCGTACTCCCCATGGGGGGGGCGCGCGCCCCCTCCTGGTGCGGCCCTCGCTCTCCCTCTTGGCCCAATAAGGCCCATTACTTCCCGGGGTTCCGGTAACCTCCCAAGACTCCGTCTTTCTCCTGAAACTTCCGAACCTTTCCGTGTCCGAATATAGCCGTCAATATATCAATCTTTATGTCTCGATCATTTCGAGACTCCTCGTCATGTCCGTGATCACATCCGGGACTCGAACTCCTTCGGTACATCAAAATACACAAACTCATAATATAACCGCCATCGAAACCTTAAGCGTCACGGACCCTACGGTTCGAGAACAATGTAGACATGACCGAGACACATCTCCGGTCAATAACCAATAAGCGGGACCTGGATGCCCATATTGGTTCCTACATTTTCTACGAAGATCTTTATCGGTCAGACCGCATAACAACATACGTTGTTCCCTTTGTCATCGGTATGTTACTTACCCGAGATTCGATCGTCGGTATCCAATACCTAGTTCAATCTCGTTACTAGTAAGTCTCTTTACTCGTTCCGTAATACATCATCTCACAACTAACTCATTAGTTGTAATGCTTGCAAGGCTTATGTGATGTGTATTACCGAGAAGGCCCAGAGATACCTCTCCGAGCAATCGGAGTGACAAAACCTAATCTCGAAATACGCCAACCCAACAAGTACCTTTGGAGACACTGTAGTACTCCTTTATAATCACCCGATTCGTTGTGACGTTTGGTAGTACCCAAAGTGTTCCTCCGTAAACGGGAGTTGCATAATCTCATAGTTATAGGAACATGTATAAGTCATGAAGAAAGCAATAGCAATATACTAAACGATCAAGTGCTAAGCTAACGGAATGGGTCATGTCAATCACATCATTCTTCTAATGAGGTGATCCCATTAATCAAATGACAACACATGTCTATGGTTAGGAAACATAACCATCTTTGATTAATGAGCTAGTCTAGTAGAGGCTTACTAGTGACTATCTGTTTGTCTATGTATTCACACATGTATTATGTTTCCGGTTAATACAATTCTAGCATGAATAATAAACATTTATCATGATATAAGGAAATAAATAATAACTTTATTATTGCCTCTAGGGCATATTTCCTTCACGATGACGATTTGTATTATGAGTTATGTGATTTGATGACCAAAGTTTGTTCGGAGTCCCGGTGGAGATCACGGACATGACGAGGAGTCTCGAAATGGTCGGGTATTTTTCGGAGTACCGGAGAGTTAAGGGAATTTGTCGGGTAAGTAGTGGGCCTTAATGGGCCATACGGGAAAGGAGAGAAGGGCCTCAAGGGGTCGCCGCGCGCCCCCCATGGACTGGTCCAATTTGGACTAGGAGGGGGCGGCGCCCCCTCCTTCTTCTCCCCTCTTCCTCCTTCCCTTCCTGTTGGGGAACGCAGTAATTTCAAAAATTTTCCTACGATCACGCAAGACCATGGTGATGGCATAGCAACGAGAGGGGAGAGTGTCCGTCCACGTACCCTCGTAGACCGAAAGCGGAAGCGTTATAACAACGCGGTTGATGTAGTCGTCGTCTTCACGATCCGACCGATCCAAGCACCGAACGTCTGGCACCTCCGAGTTCTGCACACGTTCAGCTCGATGGCGATCCCGGACTCCGATCCAAAGAAAGTGTCGGGATGAGTTCCACAAGACGACGGCGTGGTGACGATGTTGATGCTCCACCGACGCAGGGCTTCGCCTAAGCTCCGCGACGATATGACTTCTCCGCGCGAGGGCTTCGCCTAAGCTCATGACGATATGACCGAAGTGGAATATGGTGGAAGGGGCACCGACACGGCTAAGGAAAGATCCGTAGATCAACTTGTGTGTATTGGGGTGCCCCCTGCCCCGTATATAAAGGAGCCAAGGGGAGGTGGCCGGCCCTAGAGGAGGCGCGCAAGGAGGAGTCCTACTCCCACCGGGAGTAGGACTCCCCCCCCTCTCCTAGTTGGACTAGGATTGGAGGAGGGGGAAGAGGGAAGGGGCGCCGCCCCCCCCCCCTTCCTTGTCCTATTCGGACTAGAGGGGGGAGGGGGCGCGCAGCCCACCTTGGCCTGCCCTTCCTCTTCTCCTATGGCCCATTAAGGCCCATGGACCTCCCGGGGTTCCGTAACCTCCGGTACTCGATAAAATCCCGATTTCACCGGAACACTTCCGATGTCCAAATGTAGGCTTCCAATATATCAATCTTTATGTCTCGACCATTTCGAGACTCCTCGTCATGTCCGTGATCACATCCGGGACTCGAACAACCTTCGGTGCATCAATACTTATAAACTCATTATGAACTGTCATCGAAACGTTAAGCGTGCGGACCCTACGGGTTCGAGAACTATGTAGACATGACCTAGAACCATTCTCGGTCAATAACCAATAGCGGAACCTGGATGCCCATATTGGTTCCTACATATTCTACTGAAGATCTTTATCGGTCAAACCGCATAACGACATCGTTGTTCCCTTTGTCATCGGTATGTTACTTACCCGAGATTCGATCGTCGGTATCCAATACCTAGTTCAATCTAGATTGCGGTAAGTCTCTTTACTCGTTCCGTAATACATCATCTCACAACTAACTCATTAGTTGTAATGCTTGCAAGGCTTAAGTGATGTGCATTACCGAGAAGGCACAGAGATACCTCTCCGAGCAATCGGAGTGACAAAACCTAATCTCGAAATACGCCAACCCAACAAGTACCTTTGGAGACACTGTAGTACTCCTTTATAATCACCCGATTCGTTGTGACGTTTGGTAGCACCAAAGTGTTCCTCCGTAAACGGAGTTGCATAATCTCATAGTTACGGGAACATGTATGGGTCATGAAGAAAGCATTAACATACTAAGCGATCAAGTGTTAAGCTAACGGAATGGGTCATGTAAATCAGATCATTCAACTAATGATGTGACCTTGTTAATCAAATAACAAATCCTTGTTCATTGTTAGGAAACATAACCATCTTTGATTAACAAGCTAGTCAATTAGAGGCATACTAGTGACATCTTTGTTTGTCTATATATTCACACATGTATTATGTTTCGGTTAATACAATTCTAGCATGAATAATAAACATTTATCATGATATAAGGAAATAAATAATAACTTTATTATTGCCTCTAGGGCATATTTCCTTGATCTCCCACTTGCACTAGAGTCAATAATCTAGATTACAAAGTAATGATCCTAACACCCATGGAGTCTTGGTGCTGATCATGTTTTGCTCGTGGAAGAGGCTTAGTTAGCAGTGCGCAACATTCAGATCCGTATGTATTTTGCAAATCTCTATGTCTCCCACTTGGACTTGGTCCCAATGGAATTGAAGCGTCTCTTGATGTGCTTGGTCCTCTTGTGAAATCTGGATTCCTTTGCCAAGGCAATTGCACCAAAGATTGTCACGGAAGATCTTCATCGGTCCCGATGCACTAGGTATAACACCTAGATCGGAAATGAACTCTTTCATCCGGACTCCTTCATTTGCAGCTTCGGCAGCTATGTACTCCGCTTCACATGTAGATCCCGCCACGACGCTTTGTTTAGAACTGCACCAACCGACAGCTCCACCGTTTAATAAAAACACGTATCCGGGTTTTGCGATTTAGAATCGTCTGATCAGTGTCAAAGCTTACATCGACGTAACCATTTACGACTAGCTCTTTGTCACCTCCATATACGAGAAACATATCCTTAGTCCTTTTCGTGTATTTCAGATGTTCTTGACCGCTGTCCAAAGGATCCATTCCTGGATTACTTTGGTACCTTCCCGCCAAGCTTACAGCTAAGCATACGTCGTGTCCGGTACACATTGCATACATGATAGAGCCTATGGCTGAAGCATAGGAACATCTTTCATTTTCTCTCTATCTTCTGCTGTGGTCGGGCATTGAGTCTGACTCAATCTTACACCTTGCAACACAGGCAAGAAACCTTTCTTTGCCTGATCCATTTTGAACTTTTTCAAAATTTTATCAAGGTATGTGCTTTGTGAAAGTCCAATTAAGCGTCTTGATCTATCTCTATAGATCTTGATTCCCAATATGTAAGCAGCTTCACCGAGGTCTTTCATTGAAAAACTTTTATTCAAGTATCCTTTTATGCTATCCAGAAATTCTATATCATTTCCAATTAATAATATGTCGTCCACATATAATATCGTAAATGCTACTGAGCTCCCACTCACTTTCTTGTAAATACAAAGCTTCTCCAAAAGTCCAGCACAAACCCATATGCTTTGATCACACTATCAAAGCGTTTATTCCAACTCCAGAGGCTTGCACTGCACCATAAATTGATCGTTGGAGCTTGCACACTTTGTTAGCACCTTTTGGATCGACAAAACCTTCTGGTTGCATCATATACAACTCTTCTTCTAGAAATCCATTCAAGAATGCAGTTTTTACATCCATTTGCCAAATTTCATAATCATAAAATGCGGCAATTGCTAACATGATTCGGACAGACTTAAGCATCGCTACGGGTGAGAAAGTCTCATCGTAGTCAATTCCTTGAACTTGTCGAAAACCTTTCGCAACAAGTCGAGCTTTGTAGACGGTTACATTACCATCGGCGTCAGTCTTCTTCTTAAAGATCCATTTATTTTCAATGGCTTGCCGATCATCGGGCAAGTCAACCAAAGTCCATACTTTGTTCTCATACATGGATCCCATCTCAGATTTCATGGCTTCCAGCCATTTTATGAATCTGGGCTCACCATCGCTTCTTCATAGTTTGTAGGTTCGCCATGGTCAAGTAACATGACTTCCGTAATAGGATTACCGTACCACTCACAGTGCGTATTTTACTCTGGTTGACCCACGAGGTTCAAGAGCAACTTGATCTCAAGCTTCATGATCATCATCATTAGTTTCCTCACTAATTGGTGTAGTTGTCACAGGAACTATTTCTTGTGATGAACTACTTTCCAATAAGGGAGCAGATCTGATTATCTCATCAAGTTCTACTTTCCTCCCACTCACTTCTTTCGAGAGAAACTCCTTCTCTAGAAAGGACCCGAATTTAGCAACGAAAATCTTGCCTTCAGATCTGTGATAGAAGGTGTACCCAATGATCTCCTTTGGGTATCCTATGAAGACACATTTTTCCGATTTGGGTTCGAGCTTATCTGGTTGAAGTTTCTTTACATAAGCATCGCAGCCCCAAACCTTAAGAAAGCGACAACTTTGGTTTCTTGCCAAACCACAGTTCATAAGGCGTCGTCTCAACGGATTTTGACGGTGTCCTATTCAACGTGAATGCGGCCGTCTCTAAAGCATAAACCCAAAAGCGATAGCGGTAAATCGGAAATAGACATCATAGATCGCACCATATCTAGTAAAGCACGATTCTGACGTTCGGACACACCATTTCTCCGTGGTGTTTCGGGTGGCGTGAGTTGCGAAACTATTCCACATTGTTTCAAATGTAAACCAAACTCGTAACTCAAATATTCTCCTCCACGATCAGATCGTAGAAATTTTATTTTCTTGTTACGATGATTTTCCACTTCACTCTGAAATTCTTTGAACTTTTCAAATGTTTCAGATTTGTGTTTCATTAAGTAGATATACCCATATCTGCTCAAATCATCTGTGAAGGTGAGAAAATAACGATACCGCTTGGCGTGCCTCAACATTCATTGGACCACAAACATCAGTATGTATGATTTCCAATAAATCAGTTGCTCGCTCCATAGTTCCGGAGAACGGCATTTTTGTCATCTTGCCCATGAGGCACGGTTCGCAAGTACCAAGTGATTCATAATCAAGTGATTCCAGAAGCCCATCAGTATGGAGTTTCTTCATGCGTTTTACACCGATATGACCTAAACGGCGATTACCACAAATAAGTTGCACTATCATTATCAACTCTGCATCTTTTGGCTTCAACATTATGAATATGTGTATCACTACCGTCGAGATTCAACAAGAATAGACCATTCTTCAAGGGTGCATGACCATAAAAGATATTACTCATATAAATAGAACAACCATTATTCTCTGATTTAAATGAATAACCGTCTCGCATTAAACAAGATCCAGATATAATGTTCATGCTCAACGCGGCACCAAATAACAATTATTTAGGTCTAAAACTAATCCCGAAGGTAGATGTAGAGGTAGCGTGCCGACCGCGATCACATTGACTTTGGAACCATTTCCCACGCCAAGCATCGTCACCTCGTCCTTTGCCGGTGCTCGTCTATTCCGTAGTCCCTGCTTTGAGTTGCAAATATTAGCAATGTAACCAAGTATCAAATACCCAAAAGTGCTACTACGAGCTCTAGTAAGGTACACATCAATAACATGTATATCACATATACCTTTGTTCACCTTGCCATCCTTTTTATCCGCCAAATACTTGGGGCAGTTCCGCTTCGATTGTCCGATGCCTTGCAGTAAAAACACTCAGTTTCAGGCTTAGGTCCAGACTTGGGTTTCTTCTCTTGATCAGCAACTTTCTTGTTGTTCTTTTTGAAGTTTCCCTTCTTCTTTCCTTTGCCCTTTTTCTTGAAACTAGTGGTCTTGTTGACCATCAACATTTGATGCTCTTTCTTGATTTCTACCTCCATGACTTTTAGCATCGCCAAGAGCTCGTGAATTGTCTTAGTCATCCCTTGCATATTATAGTTCATCACGAAGCTCTTGTAGCTTGGTGGCGATGATTGGAGAATTACATCGATGACGCTATCATCTGGAAGATTAACTCCCAGCTGAATTAAGTGATTGTTATACCCAGACATTTTGAGTATGTGCTCACTGACAGAACTATTCTCCTCCATCTTGCAGCTATAGAACTTATTGGAGACTTCATATCTCTCAATCCGGGCATTTGCTTGAAATATTAACTTCAACTCCTGGAACATCTCATATGCTCCATGACGTTCAAAACGTCGTTGAAGACCCGGTTCTAAGCCGTAAAGCATGGCACACCGAACTATAGAGTAGTCATCATCACCGCTTTGCCGACGTTCACAACTTCGCTCGAGATCTGCAGCAGTTCGCTACCCAAATGTGCTTCCAGGCGTAATTTTTACGTGCAGCAATGAGGATAATCCTCAAGTTACGGACCCGATCCGTGTAATTGCTACCATCATCTTTCAACTTTGCTTTCTCAAGGAACGCATTAAAATTCAACGGAACAACAAAGACGAGCCATCTATCTACAAGAAACATAGACAAGCAAAATACTATCAGGTACTAAGTTCATGATAAATTTAAGTTCAATTAATCATATTAAAAACTCCCACTTAGATGACATCTCTCTAGTCATCTAAGTGATCACGTGATCCATATCAACTAAACCATGTCCGATCATCACGTGAGGCGGAGTAGTTTCAACGGTGAACATCACTATGTTGATCATATCTACTATATGATTCACGTTCGACCTTTCGGTCTCCGTGTTCCGAGGCCATATCTGTTATATGCTAGGCTCGTCAAGTTTAACTCGAGTATTCCGCGTGTGCAACTGTTTTGCACCCGTTGTAGATGGACGTAGAACTTATCACACCCGATCATCATCACGTGGTGTCCGGGTACTACGAACTTTGGCAGCGGTGCATACTCGTGGAGAACACTTCTTGATAATTTTTAGTGAGAGATCATCTTATAATGCTACCGTCAATCAAAGCAAGATAAGATGCATAAAGGATAAACATCACATGCAATCAATATAAGTGATATGATATGGTCATCATCATCTTGTGCTTGTGATCTCCATCGCCAAGCACCGTCATGATCACCATCGTCACTGGCGCGACACCTTGATCTCCATCGTAGCATCGTTGTCGTCTCGCCAACTATTGCTTCTACGACTATCGCTACTCCTTAGTGACAAAGTAAAGCAATTACATGGCGTTTGCATTTCATACAATAAAGCGACAACCATATGGCTCCTGCCAGTTGCAGATAACTTCGGTTACAAAACATGATCATCTCATACAATAAAATATAGCATCACGTCTTGACCATATCACATCACAACATGCCCTGCAAAAACAAGTTAGACGTCCTCTACTTTGTTGTTGCAAGTTTTACGTGGCTGCTATGGGCTGAGCAAGAACCGTTCTTACCTACGCATCAAAACCACAACGATACTTCGTCAAATAGACTCCGTTTAACCTTCTCAAGGACCGGGCGTAGCCGCGCCGGTTCAACTAAAGTGAGAGAGACAGACACCCGCCGTCACCTTTAAGCAACGAGTGCTCGGAGCGGTGAAACCAGTCTCGCGTAAGCGTCACGCGTAATGTCGGTCCGGGCCTCTTCATCTCACAATACCGCTGAACCAAAGTATGACATGCTGGGAGGCAGTATGACGTGTATCGCCCACAACTCACGTGTGTTCTACTCGTGCACATGACATCAACGCAGAAAACCAGGCTCGGATGCCACCGCTTGGGGAACGCAGTAATTTCAAAAATTTTCCCTACGATCACGCAAGACCATGGTGATGGCATAGCAACGAGAGGGAGAGTGTCCGCCCACGTACCCTCGTGAGACCGAAAGCGGAAGCGTTATAACAACGCTGTTGATGTAGTCGACGTCTTCATGATCCGACCGATCCAAGCACCGAGCGTCACGGCACCTCCGAAGTTCTGCACACGTTCAGCTCGATGGCGATCCCGGACTCCGATCCAAAGCAAAGTGTCGGGATGAGTTCCGTCAAGACGACGGCGTGGTGGCGATGTTGATGCTCCACCGACGCAGGGCTTCGCCTAAGCTCCATGACGATATGACTTCTCCGGCGCAGGGCTTCGCCTAAGCTCATGACGATATGACGAAGTGGAATATGGTGGAAGGGGCACCGCACACGGCTAAGGAAAGATCCGTAGATCAACTTGTGTGTATTGGGGTGCCCCCTGCCCCCGTGATATAAAGGAGCCAAGGGGAGGTGGCGGCCCTAGAGGAGGCGCGCAAGGAGGAGCCCTACTCCCACCGAGTAGGACTCCCCCTTCTCCTAGTTGGACTAGGATTGGAGGAGGGAAGAGGAAGGCGCCGCCCCCCTTCCTTGTCCTATTCGGACTAGAGGGGAGGCGCAGCCCACCTTGGCCTGCCCTTCCTCTTCTCCTATGGCCCATTAAGGCCCATGGACCTCCCGGGGTTCCGTAACCTCACGGTACTCGGTAAAATCCGATTTCACCGGAACACTTCCGATGTCCAAATGTAGGCTTCCAATATATCAATCTTTATGTCTCGACCATTTCGAGACTCCTCGTCATGTCCGTGATCACATCCGGGACTCGAACAACCTTCGTGCATCAATACTTATAAACTCATTATGAACTGTCATCGAAGCGTTAAGCGTGCGGACCCTACGGGTTCGAGAACTATGTAGACATGACCTAGAACCATTCTTGGTCAATAACCAATAAGCGGAACCTGGATGCCCATATTGGTTCCTACATATTCTACGAAGATCTTTATCGGTCAAACCGCATAACGACATACGTTGTTCCCTTTGTCATCGGTATGTTACTTACCCGAGATTCGATCGTCGGTATCCAATACCTAGTTCAATCTCGCTACCGGTAAGTCTCTTTACTCGTTCCGTAATACATCATCTCACAACTAACTCATTAGTTGTAATGCTTGCAAGGCTTAAGTGATGTGCATTACCGAGAAGGCACAGAGATACCTCTCCCATAATCGGAGTGACAAAACCTAATCTCGAAATACGCCAACCCAACAAGTACCTTTGGAGACACCTGTAGTACTCCTTTATAATCACCCGATTACGTTGTGACGTTTGGTAGCACCCAAAGTGTTCCTCCGTAAACGGGAGTTGCATAATCTCATAGTTACAGGAACATGTATGGGTCATGAAGAAAGCATTAACATACTAAACGATCAAGTGTTAAGCTAACGGAATGGGTCATGTCAATCAGATCATTCAACTAATGATGTGACCTTGTTAATCAAATAACAACTCCTTGTTCATGGTTAGGAAACATAACCATCTTTGATTAACAAGCTAGTCAATTAGAGGCATACTAGTGACATCTTGTTTGTCTATATATTCACACATGTATTATGTTTCCGGTTAATACAATTCTAGCATGAATAATAAACATTTATCATGATATAAGGAAATAAATAATAACTTTATTATTGCCTCTAGGGCATATTTCCTTCACTTCCTTCTCCTAGTTGGAATAGGAAAGGGGGGGGGGGGCAAATCCTACTTGGACCGGGAGTCCAAGTAGTACTCCCCCTTTTGGTGCGCCCCCTCTAGGGCCGGCCTCCTCTTCCCCCCTCCTTTATATACGTGGGAGGGGGGCATCCCAAAGATACACAAGTTGATCTTGTAGCCGTGTGCGGTGCCCCCCTCCACAGTACCTCGATCATATCGCTGTAGTGCTTAGGCGAAGCCCTGCTCCGGTAACATCATCATCACCGTCGCCACGCCGTCGTGCTGACGGAACTCTCCCTCGGCCTCAACTGGATCAAGAGTATGAGGGACGTCATCGAGCTGAACGTGTGCTGAACACGGAGATGTCGTACATTCGGTGCTAGGATCGGTCGGATCATGAAGACGTACGACTACATCAACCGCATTGATAAACGCTTCCGCTTTCGGTCTACGAGGGTACGTGGACACACTCTCCCCGCTCGTTGCTATCGTTCTCCTAGATAGATCTTGCGTGATCGTAGGAATGTTTTTGAAATACTACGTTCCCCAACAGTGGCATCCGGGCCAGGTCTATGCGTAGATGATATGCACGAGTAGAACACAAAGAGTTGTGGGCGGTGATCGTCATACTGCTTACCACCAATGTCTTATTTTGATTCGGTGGTATTGTAGGATGAAGCGGCCCGGACCAACCTTACATGACCACGTTCATGAGACCGGTTCCACCGACAGACATGCAACTAGTTTTGCATAAAGGTGGATGGCGGGTGTCTATTTCTCCTACTTTAGTTGAATCAAATTTGACTGCGGACGGTCCTTGTTGAAGGTTAAAACAGCAAACTTGATAAATCACCATTGTGGTTTTGATGCATAGATAAGAACGGTTCTTGCTAGAAGCCCACAACAGCCATGTAAAACTTGCAACAACAAAGTAGAGGACGTCTAACTTGTTTTTGCAGGGCATGTTGTGATGTGAAATGGTCAAGACATGATGTGATATACGTTGCTGTATGAGATGATCATGTTTTGTAAAAGTTATCGGCAACTGGCAGGAGCCTTATGGTTGTCGCTTTATTGTATGAAATGCAAATGCCATGTAATTGCTTTACTTTATCACTATGCGTTAGCGATAGTTGTAGAAGCAATAGTTGGCGACACGACCACGGCGCTACGATGGAGATCAAGGTGTCAAGTCGGTGACGATGGAGATCATGACAGTGCTTTGGAGATGGAGATCAAAGGCACAAGATGATGATGGCCATATCATGTCACATATTTTGATTGCATGTGATGCTTATCTTTTATGCATCTTATTTTGCTTAGTACTGCGGTAGCATTATAAGATGATCCCTTAACTAAATTTCAAGGTATAAGTGTTCTCCCTGAGTATGCACCGTTGCGGAAGTTCTTCGTGCTGAGACACCACATGATGATCAGGTGTGATAGGCTCTACGTTCACATACAACAGGTGCAAGACAGTTTTGCACATGCGGAATACTCGGGTTAAACTTGACTAGCCTAGCATGTACAGACATGGCCTTGGAACACTGGAGACCGAAAGGTCGAACGTGAATCATATAGTAGATATGATCAACATAGAGATGTTCACTATTGAAGACTACTCCATCTCACGTGATGATCGGACATGGTTTAGTTGATTTGGATCAAGTGATCATTTAGATGACTCGAGGGATGTCTATCTAAGTGGGAGTTCTTAAGTAATATGATTAATTGAACTTAATTTATCATGAACTTAGTCACGATAGTATTTGCATATCTATGTTGTAGATCAATAGCTTCATGATGTAGCTCCCCGTTTATTTTTGATATGTTCCTAGAGAAAAATAAGTTGATAGATGATAGTAGCAATGATGCGGACTGGGTCCTTGATCTGAGGATTATCCTCATTACTGCACAGAAGAATTATGTCCTTGATGCACCGCTAGGTGACGGACCTATTGCAGGAGCAGATGCAGATGTTATGAACGTTTGGCAAGCTCGGTATGATGACTACTTGATAGTTTAGTGCGCCATGCTTTACGGCTTAGAACCGAGACTTCAAAAACATTTTGAATGCCACGGAGCATATAAGATGTTCCAAGAGCTGAAATTGGTATTTCAAACTCATGCCCGAGTCGAGAGGTATGAGACCTCTGACAAGTACTTTGCCTACAAGATGGAGAAGAATAGCTCAACCAGTGAGCATGTGCTCAGAATGTCTGAGTACTACAATCACTTGAATCAAGTGGGAGTTAATCTTCCAGATAAGATAGTGATTGACAAAGTTCTCTAGTCACTATAATATGAAAGGGATGACGAAAACGATTCCCGAGCTCTTCGCAGTGCTAAAATCGGCGAAGGTAGAAATCAAGAAAGAGCATCAAGTGCTGATGGTTAACAAGACCACTAGTTTCAAGAAAAAGGGCAAAGGAAAATAAAGGGAACTTCAAGAAGAATGACAAGCAAGTTGCCACTCTCGTGAAGAAGCCCAAAGCTAGACCTAAGCCTGAAACTGAGTGCTTCTACTGCAAAGGGAATGGTCACTGGAAGCGGAACTACCCGAAATAATTAGCGAATAAGAAGGATGGCAAAGTGAACAAAGGTATATTTGATATACATGTTATTGATGTGTACTTTACTAGTGTTCATAGTAACCCCAGGGTATTTGATGTCGGTTCAGTTGCTAAGATTAGTAACTCGAAATAGGAGTTGCAAAATGAACAGAGACTAGTTAAGGGCAAGGTAACGATGTGTGTTGGAAGTGATTCCAAGGTTGATAAGATAACATCGCATACTCCTTCTACCTTCAGATTAGTGTTGAACCTAAATAAATGGTATTTGGTGTTTGCGTTGAGCATGAATATGATTGGATCATGTTTATTGCAATACGGTTATTCATTTAAGTCAAAGAATAATTTTTGTTCTGTTTACATGAATAAAACCTTTTATGGTCATACACCCCACGTAAATGGTTTATTGAATCTCGGTCATAGTAATACACATATTCATAATATTGATGCCAAAAGATGCAAAGTTAATGATGATAGTGCAACATACTTGTGGCACTGTCGTTTAGGTCATATTGGTGTAAAGCGCATGAAGAAACTCCATATGGATGGATTTTTGAAATTACTTGATTATGAATCATTTGATACTTGTGAACCATGCCTCATGGGCAAGATGACTAAAACTCCATTCCCTGGAATAATGGAGCGAGCCAATGACTTATTAGAAATAATACATACTGATGTATGCGGTCCGATGAGTGTTGAGGCACGCGGCAGGTATCGTTATTTTCTGACCTTCACAGATGATTTGAGCAGATATGGGTATATCTACTTAATGAACCACAAATCTGAAATATTTGAAAAATTCAAGGAATTTCAGAGTCAAGTGAAGAATCATCGTAACAAGAAAATAAAGTTTCTACGATCTGATCGCGGAGGTTAATATTTGAGTTACGAGTTTGGCCTTCATTTATAACAATGTGGGATAGTTTCACAACACACGCCACCTGAAACCCCAGAGCATAATGGTGTGTCCGAACATCGTAACTGTACTTTATTAGATACTAGTACAAATGCCCGTGCGTTGTAACGGCAAAAAAAATTTAAAACATGACATTACGCAACACTTCTTATATCCAATTTTGGCAAACGTCGGAAATAAGGTTACATTGAGCATAACATTTTAGACCACAAATTCAAACGTGAAGAAGCCACCCTAGCGGCATTTGCCAGCTCCGCACTTTCATCCGATGAACGAGTAGTGGCCTGTAATAGTCTTTAAATCGATTTTACTTTTCGTTGTTCAAAAAAACATGTTTTTTAGAAGGTGTTTTTTTGTAAATTTTGAGAACATTTTAAAAATAGAATTGTTTTTATGATGATGAACATTTATTGGAAAACTATATTTTCATTTGTATTTGTTTTTTGGGCTTGGCCCAAGCTGGACATGATCAACACATACACAGATAACACGTACTCTCTTCCCCTTTGCTAAAAAATGTACTATTCCACTAAAAAAAGACAACACGTACTCTCTGTTACTAAAAAAGTCAATTCTTTTTTATGTCCCTAGCTCAATAAATTGATTTAAAACAATGCTTAATATTGAATAATTCATGTTATAAGGTTCTGAAGCAAAGCATCTCCATACTTCCACCGGAAGCCTGGCCAAGGAGGGTCTCTTGTTTGTTTTTCTTCCCCATGAAAAGGTGCAAACGAAACATACAACTACTTGCAGAGTGGAATTCTCATGATACAAATAGTATTTCTACTTCTACATAGTAAAATCATTGTATTTCTTCAACATGAAACTACAGAATAATATTTTTATTTCTACTTCTACATAGTAAAATCATTGTATTCCTTCTACATAATAATATTTCAAAAAGCATTACTTGCAAGAGCATTTTGCAGAAAAATACTGTGTCGCCCACAGACGTGTCCTGTGTATTGCATAATTCAATCAACAGATCAGTTCATGGAGAAATAAGCATAAACTATTTATTTTGTGCAGGATACACAAAATTGTCGATTCCTTATTATAAACAAAAAATACCAAGTTAACCTTAGGCATATTTTATGAGAAGTAGCTGTAGCTCCCCGCCAATAGCTGAAGCAGCGTACTGTTGCTGCAAGTCATTAATAAATATCATAACAAAACAAAGCATCAAGCATCTTCTGTAGTAAAGCATCAAACTGCAGGCGACACTCCATGTTCATGGTACATGTGACCGACGGAGTACAGCAGGAGCTCCGCGATGTCCGGAGCACTTACGATCGACGATGTGATGTTTCTATTGATCTGGGACGCGTCCGCTGTTGGTCGGTGTTGCCGGATAGCCATTGAACTGGGACGCGTCCGCTGTTGGTCGGTGTCGCCGGAGAGGGAGCGGAACAACCACTCATCACTCTAGCCTCATTTGTCAAGCTCACGCACGAATGCGGGAAACCAGCCTCGCCGCACTGCTTCTCCCCTATCATAGCGTCATCCCAAGAAGGTCCGGCTAGGCGCCGCCCCGGCAAACCAGGTGACGCACTAAAATCATCTCTGCCTGTCTGTAAGAATGTGATTAAGTAAAATTATAGTTTAATCATCATAGAGAGGCAATATTCAATCAATCAGACAATGCGGCGAGCACCTCTCCAAGACCAAGTTACAACTCCACTTTGGACTGCCCAACTGGCTAAGCATGATCGCCGTGTCCATATGTTGAATCATCGTCCCCATAGCCAGTTCGTATGGGCATTCCTTGGAGAACCCAATCTTGCTAGCTGTCTTTGTTCTTCCCATGAAATTCTTGAATTTTTCATGGCATTTGATACTCATCAGGCCTAAAAACCCATGCAAAAAATCAAGCATGAGATCTAGGATTCAGAGTACAGATCTTTAGAACGATAACTTTTCTTTTTCACAACAAAAGCAATCTTCACTATGTTTGATGCCCACTAAAAAAATACCATGTTTCATGCATGCATCTCCCAGTGAAACTTGTTAAGATAAATTAAACAACATGATGAGAGGAATCTGGAGATGGCACCAATTGATCTGCTGAGTATCATATGTCGTTTGAAGGTAAAGAAGCACGACTCATGTGAACTTCAGGTCAAATGCCCGTGCATTTCAACGGGAGAGCATCAGTTTCTATGAAGCATGGTTGGCCAAGTCGACAAACTGTGTAATTGGACAAACAGTCCCTCATGAGAAGAAAAAGATGGATCATTTGAGGATCGTCACGTGAGCTCGGGGCAATGGGGCATGATCGAGTAAATTTATCTATCTGAAGAAAAGAAAAAGCAATATCAATAAATCTAAAATAATGGCAGCAGGAAGCAAACCAACCTAGAATAACAATTGCAGTAGCAGCAAGCAAAACAACTTAGATAGATATTACCTCAAAAATTCCCTATAATTAAACATATCTTCTTTGTTAAATGCAAGTCCGCCAATCAAACCTGAAGAAATTCATAGAAAATCAGTCAGTGACTTCCCGTGGAATCAAACTGCATATATATGTACGTGAATTGTACTTGCGGTGAATATAATTGCAGTGTTAGTTAAATAGAAGGGGCGGCCATTCACTGAATCATGTTATATATTTCTCTTTTGAAGAGAACTGCTTACAGACTTACAGCTGAATTACTCAATGTATTGGCAATGCCGGATAACATTCCATCTGCTCAGATCGTCATAGCTAGTTGAACTTCCTACCATAACTATGCGTTTTCGGCAAGCAAAGGCATCCAGATGAACTATCCTTCCACTACACAATGATAAAAGCAAATAACTTGCTGCGCAAGTGGCTAAAGGAAGTTAGTTAGGAACTTCTTCTGTTATGACCGGCCAGGTCTATGGCCGCCGTAGGCCCACTGGGCAGGTTTAGGCCCAAGTTATCTTAGGTTTATTTTCAGATTATGGTTATATATACAAGTTGTAAGACTATTTTGAGAATTAAGCAATAAGACTATTCTATTGCCCGGCTCCCAGTGGAGCCGGAACCCTAAACCCTAGCCGCCGCCTCCTTGCACCGCCGCCCCCAACCGCAAGGTCGTCGCCTCGCCGCCGGCCGCCGCGCTCCAGCCCTCGCCCACCTCCCTCCTTCCCGTATAGTCTACGCCCTAGGCAGGGCAAAACCCTAGCTCCTAACACCTTGGTATCATCCAGCTCAGGTTCGACTATGTCATCACCACCACCATCGCCGTCGCTGCCTCTGGCCACCATGGCCGCCGCCGCGTCATCACCGCTCGCCACGGGGCCGCTGGACCTCCTCCCGGCGCGTCCGCCGGCCTGCCGCCGGCCCCCGCCACCGAACCGCCGCCGTCTACATCAACTCTGCCGGCCAACTACACCCCGGAGGCCATGGCGAGGGTCCTCAACGATTGGTGCTTTCGCGGTCCAGGGCATCCGGCTCTTCCTCGCCCGGCCGTCTGGGCCGCCACCGCCGCCCACCACCCGCGCCTTCCGCCCACCGGCGCTCCGTGGTACTCGGTGCCGCCCTCGCCGCGGCTACCCGGCACCCAACAGTAGCCGCCCGGCCAATGCCCCACTGGGCCGCCAGCGCATCGGCCAGCCAGCCCCCATGGCTCGCCAGCGGCATCAGCGGCCCGCCCGGCCCGTGGTCGGCCGCCCGGCCCCCTCCGCGCCGGCCGCACCGGCTCCCACGCCACCGCCGCCTAGCACCGGCCCGAGTCAGGGCCCTACCGGGGGGCTCCCGATCCAGCACGTGCGGTTTCCCTCGTCGCCCTCTCCGATTCCAGCTTGGCTCACCGGCACGTCCTCACCGCCGGTCTACACGGAGGCCGGAGACCCGTCGGTACCCATGCTGCAAAGACGGCGCCGTCCTCGGCTCTCCGTGACGACGAACCGGTGGTACACCGCGTCGACCCGACACCACCGCGCTTCGCCCGGATCGATTTCGCCACGTATGATGGCTTGAGGACCCCTTAACTGGTTAAACCGCAGATCAGTTCTTCCGGCCAGCGACACCGGGCGTCCGGCGCACTTGGCTCGCGTCCTACCACCTTCGGGGTGCCGCCCAGACATGGTACTACGCTCTCGAGCAGGATGAGGGCGGCATGCCCCCCTGGGATCGTTTTCGCGAGCTGTGTCTCCTTCACTTCGGACCACCACGGCGCGGCAGCCGCTTATCCGAGCTGGGCCGCCTACTCTTCACCTCCACGGTCCAGGATTTCACCGACCGCTTCCAGGCTCTGGCATGTCACGCTCCAGGGGTGACGGCACTACAGCGGGCGGAGCTCTTCGTCGGCGGCCTTCCCGACCACATCCGCGTGGACGTCGAGATGAAGGGCCCCCAGGACCTACAGACGGCCATGTACTACGCTCGGGTGTTCGAGCAGCGCGCCCAGGCCTTGACACGGCCAGCAGCACCTCGGGGGAGCCGCGTGCCTCCACGACCTTCGCCAGCCGTGCTAGCTTCTTCAGCCATCTCACCGACGACCACACCGGCCGCAACGCGGCCCTTCCGGCGCCTTTCGCAGGCCGAGCAGCTCGGCGCCGCCGCTGGGCTGTGCTTTAACCGTGATGCGCCCTATGCCCCGGGCCATGTCCGCCCGCGCCTCTTCTACTTGGAGATCGCCGACGAGGCGGAGGGCGTTGTCACCGAGGAGGGACTAAGCGACCGGCCGCCCGCCGAGGTCGCGCCCGGCACCAGCGCCCAGCGCCCGGCTACGGCCCTTGTCGTCTCCCTTCACGCGTTGGCCGGCATCCGCAATGAGCGGACTATGCTTATCCCGGTCACGATCCACGGCGAGACTCTGGTGGCTCTTTCGGATACGGGTTCTACACATAACTTCCTCCCGGAGTCTACTATGCGGCGACTTGCACTACAGCCCGCGGGCGGGGAGCAGCTGCGTGTCACCGTCGCTAATGGTGACCGCCTCCGCTGCCATGGGCTCGCTCGGGACGTTCCCATTACTATCGGTGACGAGCACTTCACCATCACTTGTGCCGGCATCGATTTGGGCTGTTTCGACTTCATCCTCGGTGTCGACTTTTTGCGGACTCTCGGTCCCATCCTTTGGGACTTCGACGCCCTGACGATGACCTTCTGGCGCATGGGCCGCCGTATCCGGTGGGAGGGCGTTGGAGGCACCCCGCGCCGCCTCCCACTCCAAAGCCTAGTCACGCGACCACGGAGGCCGAGCATCCGGCCGGATCACCTCCTGCGGCAAAGACGGTGATCTTTTGAGGAACCCCGCGGCCTTCCGCGGCCGGGTCTCGACCACCATATTCATCTCCTGCCGGGCTCGGCTCGGTGGCAAGACGCCCTATCGGTACCCTCAGTTGCAGAAGGACGAGTTGGAGCGGCAGTGCGCACTCATGCTTGCCGCAGGCATTATCCGGATATCAACATCACCCTTTACGGCACCGGTCCTCCTCGTTCGCAAGTCGGACGACACTTGGCGCTTCTGCATCGACTACCGTGCCCTTAATGCTCTCACACTTAAGGATAAGTTTCCTATCCCGGTGGTCGATGAACTCCTGTATGAGCTCCATGGGGCGCGCTTCTTCACCAAGCTGGACCTCCGGTCGGGGTATCATCAGGTGCGCATGCATCCCGACGACATCGCCAAGACGGCGTTCCGGACTCATCACGGCCACTTCGAGTTCTTGGTGATGACCTTTGGCCTCTCCAACGCCCCGGCGACATTCCATGCCTTGATGAATGATGTCCTCCGGCCCTACTTACGTCGGTTTGTGCTCGTTTTCTTTGATAACATTCTTATCTACAACGCCTCTTGGGCAGAGCACCTCCAGCATGTGGTCATCGTCTTCAACGAGCTTCGGGCGCATCATCTTCATCTTAAGCGCTCGAAGTGCTCGTTCGGGACACCTTCGGTCGCTTAGCTCGGCCACGTCATCTCGGCCGAGGGTGTGGCCATGGACGCCGACAAGGTGGCGGCCGTCGCCGCTGGCCGATTCCGCGATCTCCAGCGGGCTCTTCGCGGGTTTCTTGGCCTTGCGGGTACTACCGAAGTTCATCCGAATTTGGGCTCATCGCGGCCCCACTCACGCGCCTACTCCGTCGCGACGCCTTCTCTTGGGATGAGGAGGCCACGCGTCGGCATTGAGGCCCTCAAGGGGGCCCTTACGACGGGACCCGTACTACAGATGCCGGATTTCGACCTCCCCTTCACCGTCGACTGCGACGCCTCCGGTGCGGGGTTTGGTGCGGTCCTGCATCAGGGCGATGGACCCCTCGCCTTCTTCAACCGTCCCTTTGCTGCACACCATCTTAAGTTGGCGGCATATGAGCGTGAGCTCATTGGGTTGGTGCAGGCAGTACGCCACTGGCGGCCCTATCTTTGGGGTCGTTCGCCGGGATCCGCACGGACCACTACAGCCTCAAGTTCATGCTGGATCAGAGGCTCTCGACGGTCCCTCAGCACCAGTGGATCAGTAAACTCTTTGGCTTTGATTTCACCGTCGAGTACCGGCCGGGTCGCCTTAACACCGTCGCCGACGCCCTGTCCCGGCGTGACGCCGATGTGGACGACGGAGCGGCAGAGGGGACGGCCTTCTGCATCATCACCGGGCCCTCTTTCGCCCTCTACGCCGACATCCGCCGCGCGACCGCGACCGCGGCCGACGCCCTCCTCTTGCAGCAGCAGCTGGCGGCGGGCGAGCTGGAGGAGCCGTGGCGACTAGCCGACGGCCTGCTTCTCCATGGGCGCCGCATCTTCGTCCCGGCGCCGCAGCGATCTTCGTCGGCCAGGTGCTGCGTCTCGCCACGCTGGCGGGCCATGAGGGCGTCTGAAGACGCTCCATCGTCTCCGCGCCAACTTCTACATTCCAGGTGATCGTGCCCTGGTCCGTGATTGGGTACGGTCTTGTGTGACGTGCCAGCGCAATAAAACGGAGACGCTGCGACCCGCTGGCATGCTTCAGCCCTTGGAGGTTCCATCTCAGGTTTGGGCAGACATCTCCATGGATTTTATCGAGGGCCTTCCCAAGGTGGGCGGCAAATCCGTCATTCTCACAAAGGGTCGACCGCTTCTCCAAGTATGCTCATTTCGCCGCCCTTGGCCACCCATATTCAGCGGCATCATCGCCGCACGGGCCTTCTTCGATGGCATTGTCCGTCTCCACGGGTTTCCTTCTTCGATCGTCGGTGATCGGGATCCTGTGTTCACGGGCCATGTATGGCGCGACCTTTTCCGGTGGCGGGCGTGAAGATCCGCTGAGCATCGCCTTCCACCCTCGGGACGGACGGCGATGCGAGATCGTTAACAAGGTGATTGCCATGTATTTGCGTTGTATTACGGTGATCGCCCTCGCGCATGGGTGGACTGGCTCTCGTGGGCGAATCTTGCTACAACACCTCTTTTCACTCCGCCCTTCGTACTATGCCCTTTGAGGTGGTTTATGGTTGGCCGCCCCCGCCGATCCTGCCGGTGGATGCGGCCTCGGCACGGACCGAGGCGGCCGGGGCTCTTCTGAGGAGCCGTGATGAGATGCTCGCGGAGGTCCAGCAACGACTTCTCCAGGCCCAGCAGTTGGCCAAACGATACTATGATGGCCACCATCGCGAGGCGGAGTTCGTGGTGGGAGATTGGGTCTGGCTGCGTCTACTTCACCGCTCTACGCAGTCGTTGGACCCACGCGCGCGGAAGAAGCTTGGTCCTCGTTATGCCGGACCCTTTGCTATCCTGGAACGCATTGGGAAAGTGGCGTACCGTCTTCAGCTTCCGGCCGGCGCGCGCATTCATGATGTCTTCCATGTCGGGCTGCTCAAGCCATTCGCGGTGATCCACCGCAGCACCGCCGACTCTGCCGCCGACCTCGGACGGACGTCTCCTTCCTGCACCGGAGAAGGCGCTCAAGGCCCGGCTGCGCCGAGGCTCCTGATGCGTGTTGATTCGGTGGGCTGGACTACGGAGGAGGACGCTACTTGGGAGCAGCGCGAGGAGTTCCACCAGACTACCTCGACTTTCAGCTCGAGGGACGAGCTGTTTTGCAGCGGGGAGAGATGTTATGACCGGCCAGGTCTATGGCCGCCGTAGGCCCACTGGGCAGGCTTAGGCCCAAGTTACCTTAGGTTTATTTTCAGATTATGGTTATATATACAAGTTGTAAGACTATTTTGAGAATTAAGCAATAAGACTATTCTATTGCCCGGCTCCAAGAGGAGCCGGAACCCTAAACCCTAGCCGCCTCCTCCTCCTTGCGCCGCCGCCCCAACCGCAAGGACGGCGCCTCGCCGCCGGCCGCCGCGCTCCAGCCCTCGCCCACCTCACTACTTCCCGTATAGTCTACGCCCTAGGCAGGGCAAAACCCTAGCTCCTAACACCTTCATATAGACCAACTCTTCACGTGCAGCAATAGCCATCATCTCAAATATGCTCAGGCTTGACTATAAAGGCAAGAACAAAACCAAGTTTAGGAACATCAAAAATTAATTAGAATGGGAAGAGTAGTATGTTGATGGCATGTGACAAGCACAGAATACTTGGTCTCAGTCTTGTACGGAACAATCAAATGCAGCAACTTGACCACCTTCTGTTTACCAGCCATACAGAGGGCATATGTGTCATCAAGTACACCTGTATTGATCAGACAGTAATAATGTGAGAATAGTTTAGTAGGAAAAGACTTGTACAGTTTAAGAAACCATGCAAGAGTTCTACCATATCTGTCTATTGCACTCAGGTGTGTTGGTCTCAACTGCATGCCTAAGTCGTGATGCAAGTTCCTCATCATCACTCTATATAAACCAGTCTGATCGACAGCAAATTTAATCCAAAAATCATCTTTCTTGTGACATTCTACGAGCCCTAGCAAATTGAAATCCTCCCACTACTAGGGAAAACCTTATACACAGAACTTTAGCAGTAGCGAGGGTAAAAAAAGCACGCTGGTGCTAACTAGCAGTAGCGCGCCTGAGAAAACCGCACTCCAGATAAAGTTCTAGCAGTAGTGCGTGCTGCCCTAAACACGTTACTACTAAAATTCCCACGGCTTTGCCGATAGGCTACACATAGTAGTAGCGACCTATAACGAACAGCGCTACCGCTACTTTCTTTGTAGCAGTGCATTTTAAACTAAACTCGCTACTGCTAAAGGATATAAAATTAAATGGAAAGCAAATAGAAATTTGAAAATGAAAGAAATAGAATAAGGTGAAAGGAAAAAAATAAAATGTGAAGAAAACTAAATGAAAAAGGGGGAAAGAGAAAGGAGTAGCAGTAGCGTGTATCCCAGAAAGCGCTGTAGCTAACGTAGCGATGGCGCTCTTCCCGAACGCTGCCATCGCTACTTCTGACTTAACCACAGGGTTCGTCCTTCCCCATGGCGACTTCCCCCAAATCCAACTGTCCACACTCTCGCCGCCGCCGTCGCCCGTCAGCCGCCGCGCGCTCTCCGCACACCGTCTATGCCACCCCGACCCCAGATTCAACGCCGCCCCTGCCCCCGACCTCAACGCCGCCCCGAACACCGCCCCGACCCCGACTTTGACGTTGCCATCCGCCGCGCGCCCGAGCCCCGACCCTAACCTCGACGCCGCCTGCCCCTCCCTCGTCGCAGGCACCCGAGGTGAGCACGCCTGCTCCTCCCTCTCCCCTACCTCTGCCTAGGTTTTTTATATATTTTAGTTGCATCAAATTAGTTAGGGTTCATGTAAGAGTGGAAACAAATCGGATGCGGATGCGGCAAATGAGTTAGGGTTCATGTAAGGGTAGAAACGAATCAAATTTCTAAGATGAATCATAAAACGAGTAAAATTTGACCACTTATTTCACTTTATAGTTGGATAATTCGAATATCCTCTACCACTTTCCACCCCTATAGGTTCATCAAATTAGATGGTAATTAGGGCAGTAGTTCCTAGGTACTAATTAGTTAGTAAGAACTAGGTACTAATTAGGTATTATAATATTTTTATTTATAGTAAGTTTATTTTTAGTAAGAACTAGTTGAATTAATAGAACTAGTTAGTAAGAACTTGTTGCTATTTTTTACTTAAAGCAATTTTTCCCGCATCGACGTGGACGATGCCTATCCCGCATCCTCGTCGTCGAGTCGGCGGAGGACGACACCTGCTTGACCAGATGGGCCATGTCCGGGACTGGGCTCTGCCGGTGGTCTTGGAGGCGCTACCTACCGGGGCGAGGTTGGTGAGGAGCCACTGTCGTTGACCCGAACCTTCTTTGGTGGCGGTCGCGTGGGCGGTGGCCGGTCCAGAGGCTCGAGGACTCCGCGGAGGTGGTGCATCACCGTGTCAGTGAGGAGGACACGCACGTCCGTCGCTACTTGTTTGCGTTGGAACACAAGTTCTCCAATACCTGGCAGGTTCTCCAGGGATCTCACTGGAGCTATGATCCCGTGGGTTTTAGTTGTATTAGTGATGTTATATGTATGACACTATTCGTGATGTATTAGTGATAATATTCGACGATGTACGGACGCATGAGATGATTTACTTTTTCTTATTGAATGCATGCTAATTTGAGTCCTATAAGATATTTTGAAATGTATATCTTGTGTTTCTCAATATCCAAGTGGCCGGTCATGTTTGCAGGTTACACCTCCGAGTGGCCTATGTTTTGCGGAGTGTTGATTCATTTCCGTTTGGCAAATTTCAGGCGCCGATATGTCCTATTTTAGCAAAGGTCCTGCCGGATTTTTTCCGTGAATTTTGGCATGACTTGTGCCGAATATGTAGGAAATATCGAGTGCCCCGGATTTGTGTGTTGAGTATCCTGGTAGTTGTCTTCGATCGATTTTCAATTAATGTTTTAACTATCAACATAGGAAATGTCCGATTTACCTAAAAGGATTTCGGTATTTGCAAATACTGTGAAGACGAAGCGCGGCCTGTGACGGAATCTTCCTAGATGATGGTAGGCGCTTGACATCAAGCTGGACGAGAACTTCAAGTGGATACATGAAGTCATAACGACGAGTCTTTTTTAGTAATTAAGCATGACATCTGCTTCATTTGCTTCAACTTATATTTTTTACTATTCTACTAGCGTATCCCCTGCCATGCAAGAGTTTTTGTATTGGATAAGATAGGTTTCAGTCATACTACGGAGGTAAAGAAAGTTTATTTGAAGACCGGGCATGGTTATATTTTCCACGCAAAATTATACAATTCAGACAACTACACCTATTTTGGATGCAAAACATGGCGAACACTATGCAAGACTTATGCATTTGGGCTGATATGGTTATCACCTTTGATATTCGTCCGAAAGATGATATTGAAGGTAATACCGACATCTAGGTCGATGTGCAGACGCCTCCAGTTATACCATTATGTAAGTTTCTCAACCATATTTATGTCTTTGATATTGTTTATTCAAAAATAGTTGACAACTAATTTGTATTGTCAGCTTATTTCGGTGCAAGCAAACATGTCCAGCGCTTGGTAGACAGGACCTACTACTGTCCCGAGGCTGAACTAAACTGCGATGAGCTAAGTCATTATGTTTCATGGCTTGAGGATCTTGATACTGTCAAGAAAAATTTTCTTCCTGGATTTAGAAATGTTAGTACTGAAAACGTGCGACCAATATTGTTCGTAATGAACTACGGTCACATCTATTTAGGAAGGATGGTAAGATTTTTACTATTTCTCCTCAGTGCATCTTTTTCATACATTATTTTTGAAGCTAAACTCCATTGCTAAGTATGTTACCATACGATGTTCTTCAACAGGGACTCCCGATGAATGTTGTGCCTTATGGGATCGAGACTAAAGGTATCATGAGTATTATCAGCTTAGGCCAAGATATCCTACATATTACTTTAGTGCATTCAAGATTAGCGACGGATGCTTAATAGTGCAAGACTGGACCAAATATGTGATGGGGAAGCGCAGAGAAGTACCAGGGGGCAGCAAACAGAGGCGCTACCGTCGATTAGGAGACAGGTTCATCTGCATGCTCCAACTTGATCAAGGAGGAGAGCTACACATGTTTTATGTTATTTTACCTAAGAGAGAGCAGCAGGAGTGATTAGCTAACTAGAAATGAGTTTGAGGATGATGATGTGCTACACTATTACTATGATGATAAAATAGCTAGTGTTGGTGGTAATGACTATGATGATTATTATTAGCTAGTGTTAGTGGTGATTAAATAAATACTGTTGGTGGTAATGACCATGATGATGATTAAATATCGTGTGCTGGCGGATTAGATTCAAGTAGAGGCAACATGTGGTGCACATCGAAAGTACTACTAGTCCAAACTAGATCAAGTTTGGATTAGTAGTATACTCTTGACATGCACCACATATTGCCTCCAGTTGAACCTAATCCACCTTCATTTGACACACTGTTATGAACATAATGATGTAAACCTCATAACTGGTATTGTATCAATATTGTACGATGGCGAACAAATACACTAAAAATGAAAAAATGAAAAAAGAATACTAGTAGCGATGGAGAGAAAACACGCTGCCAGTAGTTACATTAGCAGTAGCATTGGAGTGAACAAACGATGCAGCTATTCATCCTGTTTTCCACGGGAAAATAACTTTTGCTGAACGACAATATTAGAGTGTTATTTGTACATAGTATTGGGTGTCCATAATCTGCGTGAACCATATAAGTATGGAAGGAGCGAAAACATTGTATATAAATCCCAATGTTGCAGGCATCCTAACTGAAAGTTACTGAACTGATTATTCTCTTCACACGCAACCAGCTTGTGACGTATTGCAAGAAAACACCTTGCGAAGAAAACTTAATGAATTCGTACACTTCCGTTGATAGGTCAAAGGGACATATAGTAAATAGGATAAGCAGCTTTAGAGAAAAGTGAAATTACAATAATCTTACTCACCTTTATGACAAACTTTTGCGGGATTAAAAGAGCTACATCTGTAGACATTCAACAGTTACAGGCTTCATTCTTACCCGAATTCTTAGGACATATTTATGGTTACAACAACATTCAGGTTAGGTAACAAAGACTAACTTCCACGAACATGCTTGAGGTGCTGCTGTCATTTTATCATTATAATAGCAGAAATCCTCATATCCTCTCGCAATGAGTAGCATGTACATGTTTATGTTCTCTGGACCAAGAGAAGACCATTATGGAGATGAAACATACTCAAATAAACTTGATTTCTATTTATAATTGGTTTACATCAGACAGAATCCCATTTATATGGTCGTTCTGTACAATTGTATGGCTAATGGTTAGGACAGATTAATTTTTTGGGGTAAGCAAGAGAACAGATGATTTGAAGGGTATGTGCTCCACAACTATGGTAAGGACAAACATATTGTTTATTGTGCAGGATAATAGAAACAACAGAGGGACTTGCTTCAGATTTGCTATAGTACTATTGTACCGTATCTCATTAGTTCAAAGATTAAATTGGAGTGGGGTGCGCATTAATACTTTTCTTAAGGAACTAACTTTGCATGCATGTATCTAACACAAACGCATCTTCAGAGGCACCCAATAGCTGAGACGACTTCAATCTAGACCCCAATAGTACCATACAGGAAAACCAAGTTTACTAAACCACACAAAAACCAGATGCCACGCGTGAGGTGGCTAGCATGACAATGTTGCATAGAGGGTAACGACGGTGACGGAGATCTGTTCTTCTAGCCAGCCTCAGACTTGAAGCCACTATTGTGGAGGATGCAGCTCGAGATCAACAATTCTAGCAATGACAGTACAACGTAGAAAAAAATTGATTTCATGTCAAATCTAACTCTTAGAAGGTCCCGGAAAAGGTCTGTACGACCAATACTCCTGTGATTCAATTCCATCAACCATCCCCTAAAGCATTTGTAAGCTTGACTTTTCCAGATTCAGTCAACAAATGGAAGAATCACGTTGCTTACCTAAGAATCAGTGAAACTGTTTCGGATGACGGCTCCAGCAAATGCTACAGATGATGGTTGCACGAATCAGACATGGATGGCACAAGCGCCCTACTGCCATTAATGAAGACGCGGAGCCGCAAAACATATATGATCCGCTCGAGAGCCATGAGAGGTAGAACCAGACCCTCCACGATGCTCTGCCTGATTAACCAAAAGATGTTCAGAAAGCCATGGTCCAGAAAAAAATTGATATCAATGATAATAGAACATGTAAAGTTGGAAAGGATTTTGCGAGTGTCCACGGCCAACCTGCTCCAGCTCTAGCATTCTTGAGAGGGAAATTCGTTTCCGTCATGTCAAGAATTTTTCCTGAACACTAAAAACTAAAAACAGTTGGACTCAAGGGCAAGCCGAGTGGATCCATTAATTCCCCCCAAAACTAAAAATTGCAAACATAAAAAAAAACTCATTCAGCTTTACATGTTTTTCCATTTTTTTTTCTCAAGATGGCAATCATAATGCATAAAGAGAGAGGCCAAAAGATTGACCAAATGCATATGTAACAGCTACTTTTGGCCCAACAAATGTATATGTAATTGCTATTGTGATCTTGACTTTTCCAGATTGAATCAATACAATCTTTTTTGGTGCATCAAACATCTTTCAACTGACAATTGATTCACTAATTGTTCTGAAAATACATGGCATTAGTTCAAACTGAGGAGATTCAAAGTTTTGAGAGAAATTAGACCGGGGGATGGTAAGCGGAAAAATGCATAGAAGATTTTGACTGCCGCTGCTACCGTCCTCATGCCTCAACAATCGATGCTGCGGCAGTTGACGGCCCACCTGCCTCGCACCGCCGGGATTCCTCCCGCGATCCTATGAGCAAGGCCTCGACGGCGCCGGCGGTGGAAGGACGCGGGCATGTGGGCACCTGGGGTAGGGTTAGGCGCTCCGGCGGGGTAGGAGGCGGCGGCGCTGCTGCGCCGGGCTGGTTGTGGCAGGAGGCGGCGGCGCAGAGAGGGGCGAGGCGTGGCAGGAGGCGGCGGCGCGTAGAGGGGCGAGGCGTGGCGGGAGGCGGCGGCGAGATGGAGGTGCAGATGGGATCGGGAGGCAGGTTCGTGAGTCGTGAGGGTTTTTTTTTTTTCTTTTCTCTCTCGTGTACCGGTCCGATTGACTTACCACAGAAATGCGGGTTGAATACCCAAATCACAGGAACTTTTATGCAAAATTAACGACGACGTGCCAAAACGTACGTGAAGTTAATTGAAGCGGGACAAAACGAAGCGGGACGAAACCAAGAATATCACCTCCCTTTAATAGTAGGTATAGAGGTATAGAATAGATATAGATATAGAATATAGATATAGATATAGATATAGATGGTGCGATCTATGATGTATCTTAGCAATTTACCACTATCATTTTGGGTTTATTCAATAGAGACAGCTGCATTCACGTTAAATAGGCCATCGTGTAAATCCGTTGAGACGACACCGTATGAATTGTGGTTTGGCAAGAAACCTAAGCTGTCGTTTCTTAAAGTTTGGGGTTGCGACACTTATGTCAAAAGGTTTCAGCCTGATAAGCTCGAACCCAAATCGGAGAAGTGCATCTTTATAGGACACCCAAAAGAAACTGTTGGGTACACCTTCTATCACAGATCCAAAAAGGCAAGATCTTTGTTGCTAAGAATGGATCCTTTCTAGAGAAGGTGTTTCTCTCAAAAGAAGCGAGCGGGAGGAAAATAGAACTTGATGAGGTAATTGTATCTACTTTTCCAAACACTTTTGCCCTTGTTTTGGACTCTAACTTGTATGATTTGAATGGAATTAACCCGGACTAACGTTGTTTTCAGCAGAATTGCCATGATGTTGTTTTATGTGCAGAAAACATAAGTTCTCGGAATGACCTGAAACTCCACGAAACATCTTAGAAAAAATAAAAAAAAATCCTCGCCAAAGATGAAAACCAGGGGGCCCACACCCTGTCCATGAGGGTGGGGGGCGTGCCCCCCTACCTCGTGGGCCCCCTGGAGACCTTCCGACGCCAACTCCAACTCTATATATTGGCTTTCGAGAAGAAAAAAATCAGAGAGAAGAAATCATCGCGTTTTACGATACGGAGCCGCCGCGAAGCCCTAAAACCTCTCGGGAGGGCTGATCTGCAGTCCGTTCAGGGCTCCGGAGAGGGGGATTCGTCGCCGTCGTCATCATCAACCATCCTCCATCACCAATTTCATGATGCTCACCGCCGTGCGTGAGTAATTCCATCGTAGGCTTGCTGGACGGTGATGGGTTGGATGAGATCTATCATGTAATCGAGTTAGTTTTGTTAGGGTTTGATCCCTAGTATCCATTATGTTCGAGATTGATGTTGCT
Source organism: Aegilops bicornis (assembly GCA_021605145.1). NCBI lineage: Eukaryota > Viridiplantae > Streptophyta > Magnoliopsida > Poales > Poaceae > Aegilops > Aegilops bicornis. The sequence continues at coordinate 523,805,285 of CM038669.1, forward strand.
ATGACTTTACTATGCTTAATGCTTGTCACTAGGGCCCGAGTGCCATGATTTCAGATCTGAACCTATTATGTTTTCATGAATATATGTGAGTTCTTGATCCTATCTTGCAAGTCTATAGTCACTTATTATGTGTTATGATCCGACAACCCCAAGTGACAATAATCGGGATACTTCTCGGTGATGACCATAGTTTGAGGAGTTCATGTATTTACTATGTGCTAATGCTTTGTTCCGGTTCTCTATTAAAAGGAGGCCTTAATTTCCCTTAGTTTCCATTAGGACCCCGCTGCCACGGGAGGGTAGGACAAAAGATTTCATGCAAGTTCTTTTCCATAAGCACGTATGACTATATTCGAATACATGCCTACATTACATTGATGAATTGGAGCTAGTTCTGTGTCACCCTATGTTATGACTGTTACATGATGAACCGCATCCGGCATAATTATCCATCACCGATCCAATGCCTACGAGCTTTCCATCTACTAGTTTACGCTTATTTACTTTCCCGTTGCTACTGTTACAATCACTAAAAATACCAAAAATATTGCTTTTGCTTTCATTACTCTTTTGTTACCGTTACCACTACTATCATACTACTTTGCTACTAAACACTTTGCTGCAGATATTAAGTTTCTAGGTGTGGCTGAATTGACAACTCAGTTGCTAATACTTGAGAATATTCTTTGGCTCCCCTTGTATCAAATCAATAAATTTGGGTTGAATACTCTACCCTCGAAAGCTCTTGCGATCCCCTACACTTGTGGGTTATCAAGAACAATTTCTGGCGCGCCGTTGCCGGGGAGCATAGCTCTATTCTTTGAGTTACTTGGGATTTATATCTGCTGGACACTATGAAGAACTTGAAAGACGCTAAGACTAAAATTTATCCCTCAACTATGAGTGGAGGTAAGGAACTGCCATCTAGCTCTGCACTTGATTCACCTTCTGTTATGAGTAAGCTTGCGACACCTAAACCTGCTTCTGCTATTCGTTCCGATATGTCGCATGTTATTGATGATGCCACTTGTGCTATGCATGATACTTATGATGAAACTACTTCTATGCTTGATACTACTGTGCCCCTTGGTGAATTTATTGACAAACAAATTTCTAGGGCTAGAGAGAAAGAAACTATTGAAACTGAGTATGTTGATGAAAGTGATGATGAAGATATGTCTGCTATTCCTGAGGGTTATCTTTTTGATATGGAATCTTCTGCAGCTATTTTTGCCTGCCAGGATAGATACGAACTTAAGAGGCTGTTAGTTAAATGGAGTAAAGAATCTCTTGGAGACAGAATGAAACCTGACCCTGCTTTTGCTACTTCACCTATTTGTGTTCCCAATAAGGATTATGAATTCTCTATTGATCCTGATATAATTACTTTGGTTGAATCTGATCCTTTTCATGGTTATGAATCCAAAACTGTTGTGGCACATCTTACTAAATTAAATGATATAGCCACCCTGTTCACTAATGCTGAAAGATCTTGCTACTTTTATATTCTTAAAATATTTCAGTTCTCATTGACGGGTGATGCTAAGATATGGTTCAATTCTCTTGATCCTGGTTGTGTGCGTAGTCCCCAGGATATGATTTATTACTTCTTTGCTAAATATTTCCCTGCTCATAAGAAAAAAGCTGCTTTAAAGGAAATATACAACTTTGTGCAAATTAAAGAAGAGAGTCTCCCACAAGCTTGGGGGAGGCTTCTCAAGTTACTTAATGCTTTGCCTGATCATCCTCTTACGAAAAATGAAATACTTGATATCTTTTATAATGGACTAACCGATGCTTCCAGAGATTACCTGAATAGTTGTGCTGGTTCTCTTTTCAGGGAAAGAACACCGGATGAGCTGAAATTCTATTGAATAATATGTTGACAAATGAAAATAATTGGGCACTTCCCGAGCCAGCTCCTGAGCCAATTCGAGCCTATTCCTAAACCAACTCCGAAGAAGAGAGGTGTTCTATTTCTCGATCCACGAAGATATGCAAGAAGCAAAGAAATCTATGAAAGAAAAAGGTATTAAAAGTCAAGATGTTAAGAATTTACCTCCTATTGAAGAAATACATGGTCTTAATTTACCTCCTGTTGAAGAAACATATGATCTTGATCCATTACCTATTGAAGAACCTCCTGATCCCGATAACCCGACACAGGTAGTAAAGGTAAATTCGCTCTATAGATTTGATGAAGGTGATATTCCTCACTATAAGTCTGCCAGGCAATGCTTGGATGAGTTTGATAATTTTATTGTCAAACAAGAAACTTTTAATGCTTATTTTGGTAGACAATTGAAATATGATTCCGATATGATTAAACACTAGGGTGATTATATGGCTAATGTTAGATGTGAACTTAAACTCATTAGCAAACATGCTTCTATGGTTACCACTCAAGTAGAACACGTACTTAAGGCTCAAAAAGAATTGCTCGCTGAAATGAATAGTAAGAAAAATGATTATGCTGTTAGAGTGGCTACTAGAACCGGTAGAATGACTCAGGAACCTTTGTATCCTGAAGGCCACCCTAAGAGAATTGAGCAAGATTCTCAGAGAAATAATATTGAATCACCTAGTTCTTCTAAAAGGAAGAAAAAGAAAAATGATAGGACTTCGCAAACTTCTAGTGAACCTATTGCCGAACCACCTGATAATCCAAATGATATATCTATTTCTGATGCTGAAACACAATCTGGTAGAAGTTGAACCTGCTGTTGATCTTGATAACCCACAATCAAAGAATCAACGTTATGATAAGAGAGACTTTGTTGCTAGGAAACATGGTAAAGAAAGAGAATCATGGGTTCAGAAACCCATGCCTTTTCCTCCCAAACCATCCAAGAAAAAGGATGATGATGATTTTGAGCGCTTTCTTTGAAATGATTAGACCTATCTTCTTGCGTGTCACGATTAACTGATGTGCTCAAAACAAATCCTTATGCTAAGTATATGAAGGATATCATTACCAATAAGAGAAAGATACCGAAGCTGAAATTTCCACCATGCTTGCTAATTATACTTTTAAGGGTGGAATACCAAAGAAACTTGGAGATCCAGAGTACCCACTATACCATGCTCCATCAAAAGAAATTATGTTAAAACTGCTTTATGTGATCTTGGAGCCGTGTTAGTGTCATGCCACTCTCTTTATATGTAGACTTGATTTGAATAAGTTGACACCCTCATGAAATATCTTTGCAAATGGCTGATAAATCAACTGCTATACACAGCCGGTATTTGTGAGGATGTGCCTGTTGTCGTTGCAAACATTACTATTTTAACGGACTTTGTTATTCTTGATATTCCCGAGGACGATAGTATGTCTATTATTCTTGGAAGACCTTTTTTGAATACTGCAGGGGCTGTTATTGATTGCAACAAAGACAATGCCACTTTTCATGTTAATGGTAATGAGCATACGGTACACTTTCCGAGGAAACAACCTCAAGTTTATAGTATCAATACTATTGGAAAAGTTCCATCGATTATTTTTGGAGGTTTTGAATTTCCTCTATATATTGGCTTTCGGGGAGAAAAAAATTAGAGAGAAGAAATCATCGCGTTTTACGATACAGAGCCGCCGCAAAGCCCTAAAACCTCTCGGGAGGGCTGATCTGGAGTCCGTTCGGGGCTCCGAAGAGGGGGATTCGTCGCCGTCGTCATCATCAACCATCCTCCATCACCAATTTCATGATGCTCGCCGCCGTGCGTGAGTAATTCCATCGTAGGCTTGCTGGACGGTGATGGGTTGGATGAGATCTATCATGTAATCGAGTTAGTTTTGTTAGGGTTTGATCCCTAGTATCCATTATGTTCTGAGATTGATGTTGCTATGACTTTGCTATGCTTAATGCTTGTCACTAGGGCCCGAGTGCCATGATTTCAGATCTGAACCTATTATGTTTTCATGAATATATGTGAGTTCTTGATCCTATCTTGCAAGTCTATAGTCACCTATTATGTGTTATGATCCGACAACCCCGAAGTGACAATAATCGGGATACTTCTCGGTGATGACCATAGTTTGAGGAGTTCATGTATTCACTATGTGTTAATGCTTTGTTCCGGTTCTCTATTAAAAGGAGGCCTTAATTTCCCTTTGTTTCCATTAGGACCCGCTGCCACGGGAGGGTAGGACAAAAGATGTCATGCAAGTTCTTTTCCATAAGCACGTATGGCTATATTCGGAATACATGCCTACATTACATTGATGAATTGGAGCTAGTTCTGTGTCACCCTATGTTATGATTGTTACATGATGAACCCCATCCGACATAATTATCCATCACCGATCCAATGCCTCTGAGCTTTCCATCTCTTGGTTTACGCTTATTTACTTTCCCGTTGCTACTGTTACAATCACTACAAAATACCAAAAATATTGCTTTTTGCTTTCATTACTCTTTTGTTATCGTTACCACTACTATCATACTACTTTGCTACTAAACACTTTGCTGCAGATATTAAGTTTCCAGGTGTGGCTTTATTGACAACTCAGTTGCTAATACTTGAGAATATTCTTTGGCTCCCCTTGTGTCGAATCAATAAATTTGGGTTGAATACTCTACCCTCGAAAGCTGTTGCGATCCCCTACACTTGTGGGTTATCATATACCAGACCTATTATGTACCTCACCATGAGTTTGGCAAGAGGATACAATAGTGGTCCAGGAGTATATCACTGGACATCGGTCAAAATTATCCTTAGGTAACTAAAGAGGACTAAGGAAATGTTTCTTGGTTATGGACGTGACAAAGAGTTCGTCGTAAAGGGTTACGTCGATACAAGCTTTGACAGTGATCCGGATGACTCTGATTCTCAATCTGGATACATATTGAAAGTGGGAGCAATTGGCTAGAGTAGCTCCATGCAGAGCTTTGTAGACATAGTAATTTGCAAAATACATACGGATCTGAATGTGGTAGACCTGTTGACTAAACTTCTCTCATAAGCAAAACATGACCTCACCTTAGTGCTCTTGGGTGTTAATCACATAGCGATGTGAACTAGATTATTGACGCTAGTAAACCCTTTGAGTGTTGGTCACATGGCGATGTAAACTATGGGTGTTAATCACATGGTGATGTGAAATATTGGTGTTAAATCACATGGCGATGTGAACTAGATTATTGACTCTAGTGCAAGTGGGACACTGAAGGAAATATGCCCTAGAGGCAATAATAAAGTTATTATTTTATTTCCTTATATCATGATAAATGTTTATTATTCATGCTAGAATTGAATTAACCGGAAACGTGATACATGTGTGAATACATAGACAAAACAAAGTGTCTCTAGTATGCCTCTACTAGACTAGCTCATTAATCAAAGATGGTTAAGTTTCCTGACCATAGACATGTGTTGTCATTTGATGAATGGGGTCACATCATTAGGAGAATGATGTGATGGACAAGACCCATCCGTTAGCTTAGCATAAATGAGTTTAGTTTTATTGCCATTGCTTTCTTCATGACTTATACATGTTCCTCTGACTATGAGATTATGCAACTCCTGAATACCGTAGGAACACCTTGTGTGCTATCAAACGTCACAACGTAACTGGGTGATTATAAAGATGCTCCACAAGTGTCTCCGAAGGTGTTTGTTCGGTTGGCATAGATCAAGATCAGGATTTGTCACTCCGTGAATCGGAGAGGTATCTCTGGGCCCTCTCGGTACTGCACATCACTATAAGCCTTGCAAACAATGTGACTAATGAGTTAGTTACGGGATGATGCATTACGGAATGAGTAAAGAGACTTGCCGGTAACGAGATTGAACTAGGTATGAGGATACCGACGATCGAATCTCGGGAAAGTAACATACCGATGACAAAGGGAACAACATATGTTGTTATGCAGTTTGACCGATAAAGATCTTCGTAGAATATGTAGGAGCCAATATGAGCATCCAGGTTCCCCTATGGGTTATTGACCGGAGATGTGTCTCGGTCAAGTCTACATAGTTCTCGAACCCGTAGGGTCCGCACGCTTAGCGTTCGATGATGATTTGTATTATGAGTTATATGATTTGAAGACCGAAGTTTGTTCGGAGTCCCGGATGAGGTCACGGACATGACGAGGAGTCTCGAAATGGTTGAGAGGTAAAGATCAATATATTGGAAGGATATATTCGGAGATCGGAAAGGTTCCAAGTGATTCGGTTATTTTTCGGAGTACCGGAGAGTTACGGGAATTCGCCGGGGAAGTAGTGGGCCTTAATGGTCCATGCGGGAAAGGAGAGAAGGGCCTCAAGGGGTGGTCGCGTGCCTCCCATGGGCTGGTCCGAAATGGACTAGGAGGGGGCGGCGCCCCCCTCCTTCCTTCTCCCCTCTTCCTCCTTCCCTTCCTTCTCCTAGTTGGAATAGGAAAGGGGGGGGGGGCGAATCCTACTTGGACCGGGAGTCCAAGTAGGACACCCCGTTTTGGCGCACCCCCTCTAGGGCCGACCTCCTCTTCCCCCCTCCTTTATATACGTGGGAGGGGGCACCCCAAAGACACACAAGTTGATCTTTTAGCCGTGTGCGGTGTCCTCCTCCATAGTTACACACCTCGATCATATCATCGTAGTGCTTAGGCGAAGCCCTGCGCCAGTAACATCATCATCACTGTCGCCACACCGTCGTGCTGACGGAACTCTCCCTCGGCCTCAACTGGATCAAGAGTACGAGGGACGTCATCGAGTTGAATGTGTGCCGAACACGGAGTTGCCGTACGTTCGGTGCTAGGATCGATTGGATCATGAAGACGTACGACTACATCAACTGCATTGATAAACGCTTCCGCTTTCGGTCTACGAGGGTATGTGGACACACTCTCCCCGCTCATTGCTATGCTTATCCTAGATAGATCTTGCGTGATCATAGGAATTTTTTTGAAATACTAGGTTCCCCAACACATAGAGCATATGAGATGCTGCAAGAGCTGAAAATTGGTATTTCATATTCATGCCCGTGTCAAGAGGTATGAGACCTCTGACAAGTACTTTGCCTACAAGATGGAAGGGAATAGCTCAGCCAGTGAGCATGTACTTAGAATTTCTGGGTACTACAATCGCTTGAATCAAGTGGGAGTTAATCTTCCAGATAAGATAGTGATTGACAGAGCTCTCTAGTCACTATCACCAAGCTACTAGAACTTCATGATGAACTATAATATGCAAGGGATGACAAAAACGATTCCCAGGCTCTTCGTAATGCTGAAATCAGCGAAGATATAAATCAAGAAAGAGCATCAAGTGTTGATGGTTAACAAGACCACTAGTTTCAAGAAAAAAGGGCGAGGGAAAGAAATGGATCTTCAAGAAGAATGGCAAGCAAGTTGCCACTCCCGTGAAGAAGCCCAAAGCTGGACGCAAGCTTGAAACTGTGTGCTTGTACTGCAAAGGAAATGGTCACTGGAAGTGGAACTGCCCCAAATAGTTGGCGGATAAGAAGAATGGCAAAGTGAACAAATGTATATTTGATATACATGTGATTGATGTGTATTTTACTAGTGTTCGTAGTAACCCCTAGGTATTTGATACCTGTTCAGTTGCTAAGATTAGTAACTCGAAACAGGAGTTGCAGAGGCTAGTTAAAAGCAAGGTGACGATGTGTGTTGGAAATGATTCCAAGGTTGTATGATCACCATCACACACTCCCTCTACCTTCGGGATTAGTGTTGAACCTAAATAAATGTCATTTGGTGTTTGCGTTGAACATGAATATGATTAGATAATGTTTCTTGCAATATGTTTATTCATTTAAGTCGGAGAATAATTGTTGTTCTGCTTACATGAATAAAACCTTCTATGGTCATACACCCAGTGTGAATGGTTTATTGAATCTCGATCATAGTGATACACATATTCATAATATTGATGCCAAAGGATGCAAAGTTGATAATGATAGTGCAACATACTTGTGGCACTGCCGTTTAGGTCATATTGGTGTAAAGCGCATGAAGAAGCTCCATGCATATGGACTTTTGGAATCACTTGATTATGAATCACTTGATACTTGCGAACCATGCCTCATGGGAAAGATGACTGAAACTCCGTTCTCCGGAACAATGGAGCGAGCTAATGACTTACTGGAAATAATACATACCGATGTATGCGGTCCGATGAGTGTTGAAGAACATGGCGGGTATCGTTATTTTCTGACCTTCGCAGATGATTTGAGTAGATATGGGTATATCTACTTAATGAAACACAAGTCTGAAACATTTGAAAAGTTCAAAGAATTTCAGAGTGAAGTGGAGAATCATCGTAACAAGAAAATAAAGTTTCTACGATCTGATCGTGGAGGCGAATTTTGAGTTACGAGTTTGGCCTTCATTTAAAATAATGTGGAATTGTTTCACAACTCACGCCACCTGGAACACCATAGCGAAATGGTGTGTCCGAACGTCGTAAACGTACTTTATTGGATATGGTGCGTTCTATGATGTCTCTTACCAATTTTCCACTATCGTTTTGGAGTTATGCATTAGAGATAGTTGCATTCACGTTAAATAGGGCACCATCTAAATCCGTTGAGACGACACCGTATGAACTTTGGTTTGGCAAGAAACCTAAGCTGTCGTTTCTTAAAGTTTGGAGTTGCGACACTTATGACAAAAGGCTCCAGCCTGATAAGGTCGAACCCAAATCGAAGAAGTGTGTCTTCATAGGATACCCTAAGGAAACAATTGGGTACACCTTCTACAACAGATCTGAAGGCAAGATTTTTGTTGCCAAGAATGGAACCTTTCTATAGAAGGAGTTTCTCTTGAAAGAAGTGGGTGGGAGGAAAGTAGAACTTGATGAGGTAATTATACCTTCTCTCAAATAGGAAAGTAGCACATCAGATAAATCCGTTCTCGTGATGCCTACACCAACTAGAGAGGAAGCTAATGATGATGATACGGTAATCCTGTCCTGGAAATCAAGTTACTAGACCATGGCGAACCTACGAACTATGAAGAAGCTATGATGAGCCTAGATTCCAATATATGACTTGAGGCCATGAAATCTAAGACAGATCCATGTATGAGAACAATGTGTCAACTTTGGTGGACTTGCCCGATGATCGGCAAGCCATTGAGAATAAATGGGTCTTCAAGAAGAATAAAGATGCTGATGCTAATGTCACTGTCGGATGTGGGGTTCCGGCAAAACCCTTAAGGTTCGAACTCTGGGGTGCGCGCGAAGTTCTTTCCCCCTACCGATCCACGCCCTAGCTTGCTAAGATCTCGTGGACGAACTCGACGAACTCACAACACAGAAAGACACGAGATTTATACTGGTTCGGGCCACCGTCATGGTGTAATACCCTACCCAAGTGTGTGGTGGTGGATTGCCTCTTGGGCTGATGATGAACAGTACAAGGGGAAGAACAACCTCCTGAGGTTGAGGTGTTCTTATGCCTGTCGAACTTGTGCGGTGAGGACTCGATCAGATGAGATCCCGCCCCCCCCCCCTACTGTGGTGGCTAGTTCTTCTTATAAGGGCCCTGGTCCACTCCCCAAATATTGAGCGGGAAGGGAGCCAACAACGACGGGCAATTTGAAAGGGGACAACTAGTACAAGCTATCCTGACAAAAGTGGTCTTCGCCAGCAAAAGGCTCTGCTGATGACGCTATCTTGGGCTCCATGGCGACCTCTGTCTTGCCGCCCTGCTGGTCTTGGTCTTGTTGCACTGATATGGAAACCTTTGCATGATGCCTCGGTACTCCGCGCCTGTGCCTGCCTCCTTAGCACCGAAGAGGAAACAAGGACGCTGTGCGCGCTGGCGCTCGCCTGGCGCCTGCCTGGTGTCGATCGTCATGGCTCATGTCACGAGTGCCTCACGAGATTTGCCCCGCCTTGATATTTTGCTCCTCGCGAGCCTGTCTGGCTAGGCCGCTCCTGAGGAGGTCTTGCATCGTCCGCCTCACGAGGCTTGGCCCCTCGCGAAGGTCTTGAATGCCTTGTCAATGAAGACGGGCCGTATGGCCTGCTAGCATAGCCATACCGTGGGCCGCAGTCAGGCAAGTCTGGGGACCCCCGTTCCTAGAACGCCGACAGTAGCCCCTGGGGCCAAGGTGCGCTCGGGCTTGGCTTCAAGGCGAAGCCAAAGGTCAAGTACGGAGCGCCGCGGGCCCCAAAAGCCTGTAGCCTCGGTTGATGTGTGGCGGTTGATTGGACGTGGGCGTCTCCGCTTCCCACGATTCCTCGGCAACTGCTCGACCTGACAAAAGCCTGGCGCAGACCATGCTTGCCTTCATTGCTTTCTCCTCGCCTTGCTCCAGATCCCCTTTCTCGCTCCTCGCCATCGATACCTCCAGATCTGCTACGATCTTGCTCCGCATCTGCGATCCATGGCGCCGCTCAAGGTCAAGACCTCCTCGGCACTGGCTTGGTATGAGCCAGCTCTTGAAGCACCCACCGTCACGGATAAGAGCCTCGCCTCCGCGCGCCTGCTGACGGCGGGGGAGAGCAATGAGTGGGGGGAGACGGAGCTCCGGCTTGCCTCTGACGTGCCGGAGCCTGAGGGAAGCACCTTCTTCCCCTTCTTCTCGAGCAGCATCACCGTCGGTTGGTTCCCCCCTTCTCTGATTTCTTTTATGAGGTCCTCGGCCACTACGGGCTGCAGGCGTTGCACCTCCACCCCAACTCTATCCTCCTCATTTCCATCTTCTCCTACTACTGCGAGGTGTACCTGGGCGTGATGCCATCCGTGGCACTTCTACGCCATTTCTTCTTCCTTTGCGTCAGCGATGGACACATCTCCGGGTGCGCCAATTTCGTCGCATCTGGCAAGGCCAACTCAATCTCGAGCACCGGGAAGAGGGCCGACAACATCCGAGCCAAATGGGTCATGATGGATGCCAAGTGCGCCCATCCGCGTCTGGTGTTGCCAACGGAGGCGCCCCAGTTCAACAAGGGGTGGCCCCGTGCAGAGCTTGCTGATGAGCGGGCCTTGTCTGTGTTGGGGCAGATGACGACCGACCTAACGCCCGGCAACGAGAAGGCGGCCAAGGTGACGGGGGTCATGCTCCTGAGGGAGTTCTTGATGGTGCGAGTTGCTCCACTTCAGGCGCGTGCGCCCCCTGTGGAAGCTCGGAGGTGAAGGAGACAAGATCCACCTGAGGCTGGGGGCCCTGCCTACCGATGAACTGACCGCTGTCCTGCTCCTCACAGTTGGGGACCACCAGGAGTACCCGCCAAGCACCTTCGTTCCTCTGTTCCATCGCAAGGACTGGGAGGAATTTGTCGCCTCCAGGCCAACCTTCGACGCGCGCGGGCTGGTGCGACCGGCGCCCACAGGAGCCCCTGCAGCACCGAACCGGTAGAGGTGTCCTCCGACGAGTCCGGCGGGGGAAGGAAGTGGAGGGGGCCTCGGAGGCGACCCTCGAAGAGATGGGGGAAAACTCCCGCTTGAGCAAGGCTGAAATCCTCCGCGCCCTTCCTGACGACGCCGAGGTTGACGCCCGCCAGGGGGAGGGAGAACTGACTGTCGTCCCGACAAGGAGTAGGTCATCACTGATCCCTCGGGATGCTGCCTCAGCCTTGACGTCGCCTGGGGCAGCCTCCGGCCCTCCTGCTGCGCCATCCTCTGCCCCTGGAATCCACGCGCCTGCTTCCCAGGCTCCGAAACTTTCGGGCTTCAAGCTTCCCAAGCGGAAGGTGGAATACGTCGCGGTGGATCGGTAAGTGCCTTGAGCTTTGTCTTGTCCCTTCTTGTACTTGTTATTTCCTGACGTTCACCCTTGGTTGGCCAGGCCGATGCCTTCGGCGAAGAAAAGGAAGGAGAATGCGGCGGCCGCGCCTCCCTCCGCGGAGAAAGGAGGCAGCAAAACTCGCACTTCCCCAACCAGGTCTCCCTCGCAAGGCCAACAAGAGCATCGCCATGTGGAATCAGCCTCCATGCCCCCACTGGCTCCGGAGGTGCCAGCGTCTGGCTCGGCTGAAAAGGTCCCGAATGCTCCGGAACCCACAGCCTCCCAGGCCTTGGTGACGACGTCGCCTCCTCTCGCTGCTGCACCTCCACTCCCAGGCTGTTCTGCTTCTGCTGCTGTCCTGGAGCGTGCTCTTTCGGAGATGACCCAGCTACGGGCAGATCTCTTGAGCGCGGACTCGCGCCTGGTGGCCGGGCGCCTGGAGCTGGCCTCTGGCTGGCTTCACTCCGACTTGGCGGTTCGCGCGATGCTGAACCAGGCCGCGGCGTCTTCCGAGAAGGAGAAGCAAAGCGCCGCCAATGCCGCCGTCGATCATGAGGCGGCACTGAAACACGCCAAGGCCGCCCACGATCGCTGCCAAGAGCTAGAGGACGAGTTGAAGAGCCTGCACGACAAGCATGCCGAAGAAGCGCGCGGCCGCCTGGTGAAGGAGGAGGAGATGAAGGCCCGGGAGGACGCCGTCAAGAACCGTGATGCTGAGCTGGAGGAGTTGGGGAAGACGCTGGCCGCCGAGCGCAGCCGACTGGAGGAGCTGGACCGGAAGGTGAAGGCGAGGGAGGCCGATCTTAACGCCAAGGCGCGGGTCCTGGCCGAAGACTGTGTGGCCTTTGCCGATCTCGAGGAGAGCGCGAAATCCGTTGCTTATTCTTTCGGTAGCCTTCTTTCATTTCCTCGCAAGGCACTGAAGATGCTCTACGAGCACGGCTTGGAGAGGCCGCTAACCACCAACGAGGATGGGCCCGCCCTGCTGCTTCCTCCCTTGGTGAAGGCGCTTGAGGAAGTTGTGGAGGGTATTGGTCCCATGGCAGAGGCAGAAGCTCGCGTCCTGCCTTCAGCTGCATTGACTTGTGTCTTCAGCCACCTGCACCTTCACGACCCCAGCGCTTGTCTTGACGAGCTGCTGGTGCATGTGGCTGAAGATCATTGCGAAGCCGCCGCCGCGGCCGTGCAAGGTCAGATGGAGGCCCTGCTGAAGAGGTTCCACGGCTTTGCCTCCGCACCCTTGTCCGGCGATGCCGCCGATCCTGCGGCTAGTGGTGCAGGTGAAGATGTCGTTACCCGGGGAGGAGCACCTTCTGCAGGTGATGGCGGTGTCCAGGGGTGACCTGCAGCTGATCTCCAGTTTCGTTCCCGTAACATGCATTAGGCCTCGTGGAGGCGTTAAACTTTCATTTGATATTATGAGTACAATATGTTTTGTAATATTTGCTTCGAGATTTTGTGATTTTCTTCCTATCCGCTTTGTGTTCTGCGTCGGCAGAGCCCGGCCCCGCGCATACCTCAACCACCGTTGGGCCGACCGGAGACCAGGACGGACCAAGGAGTGAGGGGCTACGTAACAGTTAGGCTCCTGAGTCGCGATGCTCAGGAGTCCCCCTTGACGCGCAAACAGCTTACAGGAAGAGTGCGCGAGGATAGATTAATGTTCTACGTCGGCAGAGCCCGGCCCCGCGCATACCTCAACCGCCGTTGGGCCGACCGGAGACCAGGACGGACCAAGGAGTGAGGGGCTACGTGACCAGTTAGGCTCCTAAGTCGCGATGCTCAGGAGTCCCCCTTGACACGCAAACAATTTCCATACCTACCCTCGCCGAGGCCTTGGGAGGGGCGTGCGACGACCAGGTCCGGGAGACCTGTTTCAGCAGCGTGCGCTTGGGATTGACCCGATCGCAGCCCCCAGGCCTTGGAGATCTAGTTGGGTGGCGTACGCTTGGGCGTGACCCAAGCGCAACCCCCGTGTCCAGCCCCCTCGCGCGGCTCTCCCGAGGGGAGGCGTTGTGGTGAGGACAGACACTGAGCTCTGGGGCTCCCTGAGGTTGGTACGACCGTGGAGCCGCCCTCAGTTGTTTATCACCAGTGCGGAGCATAGTGCTTCCGCTTGTGCACGAGCATAGCCACTCCTCGGCAGTGTCGACGGCCAGCGCGGAGCATGGTGCTTCCACTTGTGCGTGGGAGGGGGGCCCCCTCCGGGAGAAGCCCCCGGGGCATGTACAGCCCCGCCCTGACACGTGGCTTACATGGCAGGGCTGCGAGGTGTATCTGGGCACTCGTGAGCCTGTGCGGGACTAACGAGGCCCTACCTCAAGGCGGGCCACGCCTGGTCTTGAGTCTTTGATAGTTGTGCGTTCCTGCGAGATGGTTAGGTGCAAGCGCTCTACGTCCTAAGGTCCCGGCCCTCGAGCGATCTCAGCCGCCGCTGGTATGTCAGGTCGCGATGTCGTGGTCAAGGCCAGGGGGTGAGGGCTGGAGAGCCAGTAAGAGCTCCTGAGTCGCGATGCTTAGGAGCCCCCCTTTTAACGCGCAAGCGAATTGCATGATGGAGGGGTGAACCCATGGCAGGTGGTAATCGGGCAGATTAAGCATGGAAGGCAAATCAGCTTGGGTAAAAGGCAGAAAGATACATGCCATTGGGTCAGGCCCGAGCGGCTTGGGGATGATGCAGCCCGAGGGGCGCCCCCAGCAAAGTAAGCTAAATACATAAGAAAAGGATACTCGCCACAGGGACGGACCCACGCGACCTGGGAATAGTGCAGCCCAAGGGGCACTCCCAGCTAAACAAACTTGGAAAATGTCACCTGGTTTTGTTGACGAAGGAGAGTTGAGGCAGCTGAAGGCGAGCAACGAAGGGGTAGCTCCTCACGTGCCACCGGGGCCCTGAGCCTCGGGAGGCTCTGGGGCTCGGGCGGTTCCTGGAGGACCGTCTCCATCTCCGCCAAGACGGCGTGGTGCCTGGCCTCCTGAGCTGCCAGGATACACCGCATGTTGCGCTGATGAGCTGACGACATGCTCGGTAGGCCAAAGGGCATGCGAACGTAGCTATGCGGTGGACCCTCGCAGCATCCCACATGCAAAGGCCAGAAGAGCTCCTGAGATGCGGCCCTGTTGCGCCCTGGCACGTCGATGCAGATGCGCAACCCGGCATCCTCGCCTGGATGGGGAGCTGCGCCTCGTGAGCGGCGGTCGCCGCGCATGGCCCTTACATCTTGCAATTCCTGAGTGGTCTTGGTGATGAACTCCTGAGCAGTGGGCGATCCTTGCCGTGTGCTCTCCTGAGGAAAACTTGTCGCGAAGCACGCCTCCAAGTGGTGCCCAAGCGCCTCCCTCATGTTGTTCGCAAGGTCTGAGGCCCTCTAGAAGAGAGCCCCCGAGCCTTGCCTGAGGAGGGCGCCGGGCGCACCTTCCTATGCGATTGAGAGAGGCGCCCCTGGAGCGGGCGCTGATCCTGGCAAGGTTCCAGCCGCGGTGCCACCCTCTTGAGGTCCGGCACGGTGCAACTGCTTCTTCTTGGGGATGGCCTCCGGAGGGCCCTCACTTTTGTTGTCGGGGTCGTCGATTGCTGCAGCTTGGAAGGCGCGCTCGAGCGAGCACACCGCATCTTTTTCTTCGCATGGGACCGTGATGACTCCGCCGCTTCCCGGCATCTTGAGGACGTTGAAGCCGTGGTGGGTGACGGCCATGAACTTGGCCAGGGCTGGATACCCGAGGATGGCGTTGTATGGCAGACGGATGTGTGCAATGTCGAAGTTGATGAGCTCGGTGCGGTAGTTCTTGCGTTCTCCAAAGGTGACCGGGAGGCGAACCTGCCCTATCGGCGTGGTGGAACCGTCGGTCACTCCTGAGAAAGGCTTGGTAGGCTGAAGCTGGTCTTATGGGACTTGGAGGTTGTCGAACGTATCGACGGACAGGACGTTGAGTCCTGCGCCACCGTCGATGAGGGTCTTGGTAACTTGCACATTGCTGATGACCGGGAGCACAAGATCGGAGGGCGTCGTGATAGTCACAAGACTTGAGCTGATCAGCCGAGCTGAACATGATGGGGCACTGGGACCATCTGAGCGGACGTGTGGCTTCAAGCTTGGGGAGGACTGCATTCACTTCACGAGCAAACTGCTTGAAGATGCGCTGAGAGGCTGGGGCATGGGCTCCGCCCAAGATGCAGGCAATAACACGTGGTTCCTGGAAGCCCCCAGCCCCCTCATCTTGATGGTGTTCGTCGTTCCTTCTTGGCGGTGGCGGCAACGGGGGAAGACAGGCGTTGCCCTGAGGATGGTCCTCGCGAGGCTGGTCTCTCCAGGCGCCCTCGCGAGGATGATCCTGCCAGCGATCCTCACGAGGATGGTCGCGCCACTCCTGGCGTGGGCCACGGTCGTCCCAGCGTCCGCCACCACGTCCTCCTCCTCGGCCGTAGCCACGGTCGTTGCGTTCGGGGCGTCGGCCGTAGAGTCCTTCGTGAATGGCTCTGAACTCTTGACAGTCACTGGTGTTGTGGGTGTCTAGGTTGTGGAAGGCGCAGAACGGCCGGTTGTTCTTGGATGACTCGGGCTGATCTCTGCCTCGCTTGGTGTCGGGCTCTGCTGCGAGCACTGCTGCTTCCTTGCGCTTCACGTCCTTGGCCTTGGCCTTCTTCTCCTCTGCGCCCGCAGCTGGCAGCTCGAGGAGGGAGAGGCGGCCCTCCTCAGCTCTTGTGCACTTGGTTTCCAGGTTGAACAGCTCCTGAGATGTGCACAGCTCCTCGTGGATAGAGATCTCTTCCTTCATCTTGACGTCATGGACGCCATCGGAGAACGCAGAGATGATGGCCTCGTCCGTGACCTTGGGGATCTTGAGGCGGGTGTTGTTGAAGCGCTGGAAGTACTTCTGGAGGGTCTCTCCTGCTTGTTGCTTGATGCGGCGCTAGTCGCCCGCGGCCGACGGGCGGTCGCGGGTGCCCTGGAAGTTGGCGACGAAGCGGTCGCGCATCTCATCCCAGAAGGAGATCGAGCCATGCTGCAGGTTCAGGAGCCAGGAGCAGGCACCATCTTTGGAAGCCATGGGAAACCAATTCGCCATGACTTTCTCGTTGCCGTTGGCTGCTTCGATGCTCAGCTTGTAGAGCTGTAGGAACTCTGCAGGGTCGGTGGTGCCGTCGTAGCGAGGAGGCAGATCCGGCTTGAACTTGACCGGCCAGGCGACGCTATGCAGCTCGGGGGTGAAGGCGCGGCAACCGGCTGTGGTTGTCGGGGCCCGTCTCAGAGGTGGAGCTTGATCTTGATGAGGTCCGCGCGCTGCCACCGCAGGTAGCGCACGTTCTTGGCGAGGCGGCGCGAGGAGCGCAGGTGCAGCTTCTCGCGGCCGAGGAATCTCTTGGCAGCTTATCTCTTCGCGCGCGGGCGCCGGGCATGGTGGATCGCGCCGTGGGGCCACGCGCCTTGGCGCCAAGGCATAGTCTTGGGGCAAAGGCGGTGGAGGCGCTCCATGAGCCACGTCACCCGTGGCGGGCGGAGGATGAGGCAGAGAGTGGGACGGTGCCGGGGAGCCCCCTGCGGCGCGGACGAGCTTGGCGACACGGTCGAGCTAGTCCTCATAGAGATTGTCGACCGGGCGTAGCGCAGGAGCTCGTTCGCCATGAGGAGCGCGGACTGCGCGTCCATGGGAGTGCGTCGTGCGTGGGACGAAGAACCGGCCAGGGTCAGTGATGGAGTGGTGGTGCGGCCGTCCTGCCGCACCCATGGATGCAGCAAGGATGCTTGCTGCTCCTTCCCTGCCAGGCCGGTGGCGGCGTTGGCGGCAGGATACGGAGAATGATGAGGTGGCCCGCCGACGGAAGCCGTCTGAGAAACGTGGGCGGTGAGGGCAGCCCGGCGCTCAGCTTGAGCACGGCGAGCGTCCGCCATGGAGACGACGGAGCGACGGATAAATGGAAGGGAAGCTACGGCGCACCCCTACCTGGCGCGCCAAATGTCGGATGTGGGGTTCCGGCAAAACCCTTAAGGTTCGAACTCTGGGGTGCGCCCGAAGTTCTTTCCCCCCTACCGATCAATGCCCTAGCTCGTTAATATCTCGCGGACGAACTCGATGAACTCACAACACAGAAAGATACGAGATTTATACTGGTTCGGGCCACCGTCGTGGTGTAATACCCTACTCCAGTGTGTGGTGGTGGATTGCCTCTTGGGCTGATTATGAATAGTACAAGGGGAAGAACAGCCTCCTGAGGTTGAGGTGTTCTTGTGCCTGTCAAACTTGTGTGTTGAGGACTCGATCAGATGAGATCCCGTCCCCCCTACTGTGGTGGCTAGTTCTACTTATATAGTCCCTGCTCCTCTCCCCAAATATTGAGCGGGAAGGGAGCCAACAACGGCAGGCAATTTGAAAGGGGACAGCTAGTACAAGCTATCCTGACAAAAGTGGTCTTCGCCTGCAAAAGGCTCTGGTGATGACGCCGTCTTGGGATCCATGGTGACCTCTGTCTTGCCGTCCTGCTGGTCTTGGTCTTGTTGCACCGATATGGAAACCTTTGCCTGATGCCTCGGTACTCCGCGCCTGCACCTGCCTCCTTAGCACCAAAGAGGAAACAAGGACGCTGTGCGCGCTGGCGCTCGCCTGGTGTCGATCGTCATGGCTCACGTCACGAGTGCCTCGTGAGGTTTACCCCACCTTGATATCTCTGCTCCTCGTGAGCCTGCCTGGCTAGGCCGCTCCTGAGGAGGTCTTGCGTTGTCCGCCTCGCGAGGCTTGGCCCCTCGCGAAGGTCTTGAATGCCTTGTTGATGAAGATGGGCCGTATGACCTGCTAGCATAACCACGCCGTGGGCCGCAGGCAGGCAAGTCTGGGGACCCCCGTTCCCAGAATGCCGACAGTCACCATCTACACCGACGGACCAAGGGAATTACGTATGTTGTCATAACGGTTTGACCGACAAAGATCTTCGTAGAATATGTAGGAGCCAATATGGGCATCCAGGTTCCGCTATTGGTTATTGGCCGGAGAGGTGTCTCGGTCATGTCTACATAGTTATCGAACCTGTAGGGTCCGCACGCTTAACGTTTGATGACGATATAGTATTATATGAGTTATGTGATTTGGTGACCGAATGTTGTTCGGAGTCCTGGATGAGATCACGGACATGACGAGGAGTCTCTAAATGGTCGAGAGATAAAGATTGATATATAGGACGAGGGTATTCAGAAACCGGGTGTGTTTCGGGGGGTACCGGGTACTTATCGGGTCACCGGAAGGGGTTCCGGGCACCCCCAGCAAAAGATATGGGCCTTATGGGCCAAGAGGGGAAACACACCAGCCACAAAGGGCTGGTGCGCCCCCATATGGTCCGGCCTAAGGAGGGGAAGGAAAGGGGAGAAGGGAAAGGGGAGAAGGGAAAGGAAAGTGTGGATTAGGATTTCCACTTCCTTCGCTCCCCCCCTTTCCTTCTCCCTCGATTAAATATGGCAGAGGGGCGCCACTTGGGGGAGGACCCCAAGTAGGATTAGGCCTATGTGGGGCACCTCCTGGCAGCCTCCCCTCTCCCTCCCACATATATATATATATATATATATATATCTCTGTGTGTGTGTGTGTGTGTGTGTGTGTGTGTGTGTGTGTGTGTGTGTGTGTGTGTGTGTGTGTGTGTGTGTGTGTGTGTGTGTGTGTGGGCCCCTAGCACACACCAGATCAATTGTCAGCCGTGTGCGGAGTCCCCCTCCACCGTTTACATCCCCGGTCATATTTTCGTAGTGCTTAGGCGAAGCCCTGCCGAGATCACTTCACCATCACAGTCACCATGCCGTCGTTCTGATGGGACTCATCTACTACCTCGACGACTTGCTAGATCAAGAAAGCGAGGGACGTCGCCGAGCTGAACGTGTGTAGAACACGGAGGTGCCATGCGTTTGGTACTTGATCGGTTTACGTGAGAAGAAGTTCGACTACATCAACCGTGTTGTGAAATGCTTCCGCTAACGGTCTACGAGGGTACGTATACACACTCTCCCCTTCGTTGCTATGCATCTCCATTGATAGATCATTGCGTGTGTGTACAAAATTTTTTGTTTTCCACGCAACAATTCCCAACACCTTTCCTGCCATAAGTTACCGCCAAATCTTTCCCTCCATACTGCAGTCGTTATTTCCCGCCATTTTCTCCTCTCTACCTATAAAACCCCCTTCACACGAAGGTGGGTAAGCAGTCTAGTTTAGTGTAGTCGAGATGTTCGATTATCCTTTCGATCGTAGTTTTCACCGTGAGATGAGCAGATGTCTTCTGAGGCTACCCACTGATTACAGGATGGACAATAGGATAGTTCCATGGGATGAACTCCTCGGTAGTGACACCATATTGAATGAGTTGGCTCACGCATTACGTAGGTGTGGGTGGCCTGAAAGGACCTATGAGGAGGTACGTGATACGTCTCCAACGTATCTATAATTTATGAAGTATTCATGCCATGTTTACAATAATTTTATATGGTTTTGGTATGATTTGCATGGAACTAACCCGGACTGACGCTGTTTTCAGCAAAACTACCGTGGTGTTGTTTTTTATGCAGAAATGAAAGTTCTCCAAATGAGCTGAAACTTTTTGATGATTTTTTTTGGAACAAAAGAGACCCCCGAAGCCTCGTGGAAGGACCAGAAGGTGAAGGAGTAGGGCACAAGACACCAGGGCACGCCAGGGGGGCCAGGCGCGTCCCGGTGGGTTGTGCTCACCTCGAGGCCCATCTTCGCGTGAAACCAACGCCAAAAAACCCAATAAATAGAGAAACCATCAGGGGTAACCCTAGATCAGAAGTTCCAACACCGTAATCCTATTAGTGTGGAGATCTATTCGATGTAATCTTCTTTTCGCGGTGTGTTTGTTGAGACCGATGAATTGTTGGTTTATGATCAAGATTATCTATGAACAATATTTGAATCTTTTTTGAATTCTTTGATGTATGATTGGTTATCTTTGCAAGTCTCTTCGAATTATCAATTTGGTTTGGCCTACTAGATTGATCTTTCTTGCAATGGGAGAAGTGCTTAGCTTTGGGATCAATCTTGCGGTGTCCTTTCCCAGTGACAGTAGGGGCAGCAAGGCACGTATTGTATTGTTGCCATCGAGGATAACAAGATGGGGTTTTTATCATATTGCATGAATTTATCCCTCTACATAATGTCATCTTGCTTAAGGCGTTACTCTGTTTTCATGAACTTAATACTCTAGATGCATCTTTGGATAGCGTTCGATGAGTGGAGTAATAGTAGTAGATGCAGGCAGGAGTCGGTCTACTTGTCTCGGACGTGATGCCTATATACATGATCATACCTAGATATTCTCATAACTATGCTCAATGTTCACCCACCGTAAAATACTTATGCTCTTGAGAGAAGCCACTAGTGAAACCTATGGCCCCCGGGTCTATCTTCATCGTATTAATCTTCCAACACTTAGTTTTTTTCTTTTGATTTTTACTTTGCTTTTATTTTACTTTGCATCTTTATCACAAAAATACCAAAAATATTATCCTATCATATCTATCAGATCTCACTCTCGTAAGTGACCATGAAGGGATTGACAACCCCTTATCGCGTTGGTTGCGAGGATTTATTTGTATTGTGCAGGTGCGAGGGACTCGTGCGTAGCCTCCTACTGGATTGATACCTTGGTTCTCAAATCCCAAGGGAAATACTTACGCTACTGTGCTGCATCACCCTTTCCTCTTCAAGGGAAAACCAACGCAGTGCTCAAGAGGTAGCAATAGCACACAAGGTGTTCCTCCGGTATTCAGGAGTTGCATAATCTCATAGTCAAAGGAATATGTATAAGTCTTGAAGAAAGCAATAGCAATAAAACTGAGGGATCAACATGCTAAGCTAACGGATGGGTCTTGTCCATCACATCATTCTCCTAATGATGTGATCCCGCTCATCAAATGACAACACATGTCTATGGTCAGGAAACTTAACCATCTTTGATTGATGAGCTAGTCAAGTAGAGGCATACTAGGGACACTCTGTTTTGTCTATGTATTCACACATGTACTAAGTTTCCGGTTAATACAATTCTAGCATGAATAATAAATATTTATCATGATATAAGGAAATATAAATAACAACTTTATTATTGCCTCTAGGGCAAATTTCCTTCATCCCCAACACACCCAATACAATGGCAAATTGTATAGGTGCACTAGTTCGGCGAAGAGATGGTGATAAAAGTGTAATATTGATGGTAGAAATATATTTTTAAAATCTGAGTAAATAAAAACAGCAAGGTAGCAAATAGTAAACGAGCACAAAAACGGTATTGCAATGCTTAGAAACAAGGCCTAGGGTCGTTACTTTCGCTAGTGCAATCTCTCAACAATGCTAATATAATTGGATCACATAACCATCCCTCAATGTGCAACGAAGAATCACTCCGAAGTTCTTATCTAGCGGAGAACATAAGAAGAAATTGTTTGTAGGGTACGAAACCACCTCAAAGCTATTCTTTCCGTCCGATCTATTAAAGAGTTCGTACTAAAATAACACAAAGCTATTATTTCCGTTCGATCTATCCTAGAGTTCGTACTAAAATAACACCAAATAATTTCAGATTCATAATACTCAATCCAACACAAAGAACTTCAAAGAGTGCCCCGAGATTTCTACCAGAGAAACAAAAGACGAGAACGTGCATCAACCCCTATGCATAGATTACCCCAATGTCACCGCGGGAATCCGCGAGTTGAGTGTCAAAACATATATCAAGTGAATCAATATGATGCCCCATTGTCTCCTGATACGTCTCCAACGTATCTATAATTTTTTATTGTTCCATGCTATTATATTATCCATCTAGGATGTTTTATATGCATTTATATGCAATTTTATATGATTTTTGGGACTAACCTATTAACCTAGAGCCCAGTGCCGTTTACATTTTCCTTGTTTTTGAGTTTTACAGAAAAGGAATACCAAACAGAGTCCAAATTACGTCCCAATTTTTGATGATTTTTTATGGACCAAAAGAAGCCCCCAGAGTAAAAGAGTTGGGCCAGAAGAGTCCCGGGCTGCCCACGAGGGTGGTGGGCGCGCCCCCTATCTCGTGGACGGCTCGGAGACCCCCCTGACATGAGACCTACGACAAAAATTCCTATAAATATAGTAACCACCAGAACATAACCTAGATCGGGAGTTCCGCCACCGCAAGCCACTGTAGCCACCAAAAACCAATCGGGACCCTGTTCTGGCACCCTGTCGGAGGGGGGATCCATCACGGTGGCCATTTTCATCATCCCGACGCTCTCCATGACGAGGAGGGAGTAGTTCACCCTCGGGGCTGAGGGTATGTACCAGTAGCTATGTGTTTGATCCCTCTCTCTCTCTCTCTCTCTCTCTCTCTCGTGTTCTTGATTCGGCACGATCTTGATGTACCGTGAGCTTTGCTATTATAGTTGGATCTTATGATGTTTCTCCCCCTCTACTCTCTTGTAATGGATTGAGTTTTTCCTTTGAATTTATCTTATCGGATTGAGTCTTTAAGGATTTGAGAACGCTTGATGTATGTCTTGCATGTGCTTATCTGTGGTGGCAATGGGATATTCACGTGATCTACTTGATGTATGTTTTGGTGATCGACTTGCGGGTTCAATGACCTCGTGAACTTATGCATAGGGGTTGGCACACGTTTTCGTCTTGACTCTCCGGTAGAAACTTTGGGGCACTCTTTGAAGTT
This sequence comes from Aegilops bicornis, assembly GCA_021605145.1. Classification (NCBI taxonomy): domain Eukaryota; kingdom Viridiplantae; phylum Streptophyta; class Magnoliopsida; order Poales; family Poaceae; genus Aegilops; species Aegilops bicornis. The sequence continues at coordinate 523,828,655 of CM038669.1, forward strand.
CTTTGTGTTGGTTGAATAGATGAATCTGAGATTGTGTGATGCATATCGTATAGTCATACCGACTGATACTTGAGGTGACATTGGAGTATATGGTGACATTAGGGTTTTGGTTGATTTGTGTCTTAACGTGTTATTCAAGTACAAACTCTATGATAGATCGAACGGAAAGAATAGCTTCATGTTATTTTACTATAGACTCTTGAATAGATCGATCAGAAAGGATAACTTTGAGGTGGTTTCGTACCCTACCATAATCTCTTCGTTTGTTCTCCGCTATTAGTGACTTTGGAGTGACTCTTTGTTGCATGTTGAGTGATAGTTATATGATCCAATTATGTTATTATTGTTGAGAGAACTTGCACTAGTGAAAGTATGAACCCTGGGCCTTGTTTCCTAGCATTGCAATACCGTTTACGCTCACTTTTATCGCTTGTTACCTTGCTGTTTTTATAATTTCAGATTACAAAAACCTATATCTACCATCCATATTGCACTTGTATCACCATCTTTTCGCCGAACTAGTGCACCTATACAATTTACCATTGTATTGGGTGTGTTGGGGACACAAGAGACTCTTTGTTATTTAGTTGCAGGGTTGTTTGAGAGAGACCATATTCATCCTACGCCTCCCACGGGTTGCTAAACGTTAGGTCATCCACTTGAGGGAAATTTGCTACTGTCCTACAAACATCTGCACTTGGAGGCCCAACAACTTCTACAAAAAGAAGGTTGTGTAGTAGACATCAAGCAATTTCTAGCGCCGTTGCCGGGGAGGTGAGTGCTTGAAGGTATATCTTTAGATCTTGCAATCAATCTTTTAGTTTCTTGCTTTATCACTAGTTTAGTCTATAAAAGAAAACTACAAAAAAATGGAATTGAGGGTGCCTCATATGCTTCATCTTTTTAATATCTTTCGCGAAAATGATGGAAAGGAAAATTGTGCCCAAGTGCTAGAAGAAGAATTACATAGAATGCTTGGCATAAAATATGTGAATGATGAGCATGATTGCAATGTTGTTAGTATGAACTCTTTGAATATCCATGATACTAATGATGATTGCACTAGTCATGATGAAAATGTCTCTTATAAGCATGTCAATTTTAGTGGAGTGCATAGAGTTTGCAAGTACACACCAAATAGGGAAGATAGATTTTGCAAGAGGCATAAGTATTTGGAAACCAAATGGTTGCAAGAAAGGCTAGATGTTTGTGCTGAAAATTTAAATTTTCTTAATCATCCTTGTGAACTTTGCAATGAACGTGGTCATTTAAATATCCAATGCAAATTTTTTTCGTGATCACATCGTGTCCAAAAATTGTAATGACTTGATTTCCCTTGCACATCATAATGAACTTAGTTTGCTTTTGGGTTATGAAGAAATGAACGTATAACTAAGGATATGCCAGAATTTGTCCTTGATAAAGTTCTTTATTTTGATCTAGAAGAAATTTTTATGTATTGTGCGGTGAATTGCATTGAAAATCCTTATATTTCCAATTACATAAAGAAAAGAAAACAAATAGAAGATGAAGAGAATACTAATGGAAGGGAAGATACTTCCCAATATCCTCCTATTATTTCTTATGATGAATTAGGTAACGAGGAGGAGCTTTCTGTTCAACCAATCTCATTAATAAGGAGCTCAAAAAAGAGGGTTAAACCCACACATGATGTGAAGAAGAAAAAGAAAATACGGAGAAGCAAAGGTAGAAGGTATCCCTCCCAAATTATGTTGATCCTATTACTCATTGTGATGATGATAATTGCTATACTATTGGTGCTATCCATACTATTAATGATGAGAGTGATTATGCTTATGATATGAAAAGGCCCAAGCTTGGGGACGCTATGTTTGATGGGAATGACATGTTTGAGAATATATTTGCTGCAATTAATGTTTGTCCCAAGTTTGGGGGTGCTATGTTTAATGAAGATGATATTTTTAGCCTCCCAAATTTTGATGAGCAAATTTATTATGATGATAGCATGCCTCCTATTCATGATGATTATTGTGATGACACTTATGCTATAAAAAGTAGTGATGATTATATTTATAAAACTTGTCATGATTATGATTACCCTTTTTCTGAACATTACTCTTTTAATGTGGAAACAATTTATAGTATTCGAGTCTCTTATGATACTCCCACTATTCCGAATGAGAAGAATTTTGCTTATGTGGAGAGTAATAAAATTTCTACGCTTGTAGATCATGAAAAGAATGCTTTATGTGATGGTTATATTGTTGAATTTATTCATGATGCTACTGAAAATTATTGCGAGGGAGGAATATATGCTTGTAGTAATTGCAACAATATCAAGTTTCCTCTCTATGTGTTAAAAGTTTTGAAGTTATGCTTTTTTTTGCCTTCCTATGCTAGTTGATTATTGTTCTCATAAGTTGTTTTCTCACAAAATCCCTATGCATAGGAAGTGGGTTAGACTTAAATGTGTTAGTCATATTCTTCATGATGCTCTCTTTATGTTTCAATTCTTATCTTTTATGTGAGCATCATTGAAATCATCATGCCTAGCTAGGGGCGTTAAACATTAGCGCTTGTTGGGAGGCAACCCAATTTTTTTTGTTCTTTTCCTTTTGCTCCTGTTTAGTAATAAATAATTCATCTAGCCTCTTTTTAGATGTGGTTTTATTGTTTTAATTAGTGTTTGTGCCAAGTAGAACCTTTGGGAAGACTTGGGTGAAGTCTTTGCGATCTTGCTGTAAAAAACAGAAACTTTTGTGCTCACGAGATTATATGCCATTTTTTACTGGAGAGTGCTTTTAGGTTGATTCTTTTTGCATATGATTAATAGACAAATTCCTCACGTCCGCCAATTTATTTTTGGAGTTCCAGAAGTATTTGTTAAGTCATATTACTACAGACTGTTCTGTTTTTGACAGATTCTGTTGTTATTGTGTTGTTTGCTTATTTTGATGAATCTATGAGTAGTATCGGAGGGTATGAACCATAGAGAAGTTGGAATACAGTAGATGTTACACCAATATGAATTTATAATGAGTTCACAACAGTACCTAAGTGGTGGTTTTATTTTCTTATACTAACGGAGCTTACGAGTTTTCTGTTAAGTTTTGTGTTGTGAAGTTTTCAAGTTTTGGGTAAAGATTCGATGAACTATGGAATAAGGAGTGGCAAGAACCTAAGCTTGGGGATGCCCAAGGCACCCCAAGGTACTATTCAAGGACAACCAAGAGCCTAAGCTTGGGGATGCCCTGGATGGCATCCCCTCTTTCGTCTTCGTTCATCGGTAACTTTACTTGGAGCTATATTTTTATTCACCACATGATATGTTTTTTGCTTGGAGCATCATTTTATTTTATTTTGTTTTGCTTGCTGTTTGAATAAAATACCAAGATCTTAAATTTTTAAATGTTAGAGAGTCTTCACATAGTTTCATAATTATTCGACTACTCATTGATCTTCACTTATATCTTTCGGGGTAGTTTGTATTTTGCTCTAGTGCTTCACTTATATCTTTTTAGAGAATGACGGTTGTTTTATTTTGAAGAAATAGATGAACTATCATGCTTCACTTATATTATTTTTAGAGTCTTAAAAAGCATGCTAATTTTCTTGGGTTATAAAATTTAGTCCTAATATGATAGGCATCCAAGAGGGATATAATAAAAACTCTCATATAAAGTGCATTGCATACTATGAGAATTTGGATTCCTTATGATTGTTTTGAGATATGAAGATGGTCATATTAGAGTCATGCTAGCTGTGTAGTTGTGAATTTGAGAGATAATTGTGTTAAATTTTGTGATTCCCGTAGCATATGCACATATGGTGAACCGTTATGTGATGAAGTCGGAGCATGATTTATTGTTTGATTGTCTTCCTTATGAGTGGCGGTCGGGGATGAGCGATGGTCTTTTCCTACCAATCTATCCCCCTAGGAGCATGCGCGTAGTACTTCGTTTCGATAACTAATAGATTTTTGCAATAAGTATGTGAGTTCTTCTATATCTATACCTACTATTAAAGGGAGGTGATATTATTGGTTTCGTCCCGCTTCGTTTTGTCCCGCTTCAATTAACTTCACGTACGTTTTGGTATGTCATCGTTAATTTTGCATAAAAGTCCCTGTGATTTGGGTATTCAACCCGCATTTCTATGGTAAGTCAATCGGACCGGTACACGAGAGAGAGAGAAGAAAAAAAACACCCTCACGACTCACGAACCTGCCTCCCAATCCCATCTGCACCTCCATCTCGCTGCCGCCTCCTGCCACGCCTTGCCCCTCTCTGCGCTGCCGCCTCCGGCCACGCCTCGCCCCTCTCCGCGCTGCCGCCTCCTGCCACGCCCAGCCCGGTGCAGCAGTGCTGCCGCCTCCTACCCCGCCGGAGCGCCTAACCCTACCCCAATTGCCCTCACGCCCGCGTCCTTCCACCACAGGCGCCGTCGAGGCCTTCCTCGTAGGATCGCGGGAGGAATCCCGGCGGTGCAAGGCAGGGGAGCCGTCAACTGCCGCATCGTTGATTGTTGAGGCATGAGGACGGCAACAGCGGCAGTCAAAATCTTCTAGACGTTTTTCCGCTTACCATCCCCGGTCTAATTTCTCTCCAAACTTTGAATCTGTCGGATTTCGGGTTCCGGCAGACCCTTGAGGTTCGAACACTGGGGTGTGCGCGGAATCTCGCCCTCTACCTACCTGCACCCCGCCGCCTCGCTAGGATCTAAACTACGAAAGGAACAGGACAAGAGACACAGGGTTTATACTAGTTCGGGCCACCATTGTGGTGTAATACCCTACTCTAGTTTGTGGTGTGGTGGATTGCCTCTTGGGCTGATGGTGATGAACAATACAAGGAAGAACAGCCTCGCGAGGGTCTGTTCTTGGCTGGTGCGATGAACTGCTAGGGGGAGTTCAGTCGCTTCTCTCTATCTCTCTCGTTTGTTCTCTTGCTACCTTTCTTGATGTCTCTACCCTGTGGGTGGCTAGTCCTATTTATAGGCAGAGGCCCTGGGCCTCTTCCCAAATATTGAGCGGGAAGGGCGCCAACAATTGGCCATTTTGAAGGGGAACATCTAGTACACTTATCCTGACTAAAATTGGTCCTCGCCTGTCAAAGGCTCTGGTGGTGACGCCGGCTTAGGCTCCACAATGACTTCCTTCCTGCCGTTGGACTGTTCTTGGTCTTGTTGCACCGAAATGGACGCCTTTGCTTGATGCTCTCGCCTGCGCTTGCTCCCTTTGCACCAAAGAGGAAAGGAGGACACTGCGCGGGCTGGCGCCCGCCTGGCGCCCTTGGTCGTCATGGCTTGCGTCATGGGCACCTCGTGAGGTACCCCGCCTTGATCTCTCCGCCTCCTCGCGAGCCAGCCTGACGAGGCCGTGCCTGAGGAAGCTCCCTGTCGTCCGCCCCGCGAGGCTTGGCCCCTCGCGAGGGTCTTGAGCTTGTGTTGATGAAGATGGGCCGTGATGGGCCCCCCTTTGAGCCACGCCGCAGGCCGTAGGCAGGCAAGTCTGGGGACCCCCGTTCCCAGAACGCCGACAGAAGCCCCTCAGTTTGAACTAATGCCATGTATTTTCAGAACAATTAGTGAATCAATTGTCAGTTGAAAGATGTTTGATGCACCAAAAAATATTGTATTGATTCAATCTGGAAAAGTAAAGATCACAATAGCAATTACATATACATTTGTTGGGCCAAAAGTAGCTGTTACATATGCATTTGGTCAATCTTTTGGCCTCTCTCTTTATGCATTACGATTGCCATCTTGAGAAAAAAAAATGGAAAAACATGTAAAACTGAATGAGTTTTTTTTTATGTTTGCAATTTTTAGTTTTGGGGGGAATTAATGGATCCACTAGGCTTGCCCTTGAGTCCAACTGTTTTTAGTTTTTAGTGTCCAGGAAAAATTCTTGAGATGACGGAAACGAATTTCCCTCTCAAGAATGCTAGAGCTGGAGCAGGTTGGCCGTGGACACTCGCAAAATCCTTTTCAACTTTACATGTTCTATTATCATTGATATCAATTTTTTTTTCTGGACCGTGGCTTTCTGAACATCTTTTGGTTAATCAGGCAGAGCATGGTGGAGGGTCTGGTTCTACCTCTCATGGCCTCTCGACCGGATCATATATGTTTTGCGGCTCCGCGTCTCCATTAATGGCAGTAGGGCGCTTGTGCCATCCATGTCTGATTTGTGCAACCATCATCTGTAGCATTTGCTGGAGCCATCATCCGAAACAGTTTCACTGATTCTCAGGTAAGCAACGTGATTTTTCCATTTGTTGACTGAATCTGGAAAAGTCAAGCTGACAAATGCTTTAAGGTATGGTTGATGGAATTGAATCACAGGAGTATTGGTCGTACAGACCTTTTTAGGGACCTTCTAAGAGTTAGATTTGACATGAAATCAATTTTTTCTACGTTGTACTGTCATTGCTAGAATTGTTGATCTCGAGCTGCATCCTCCACAATAGTGGCTTCAAGTCTGAGGCTGGCTAGAAGAACAGATCTCCGTCACTGTCGTTACCCTCTATGCAACATTGTCATGCTAGCCACCTCACGCGTGGTATCTGGTTTTTGTGTGGTTTAGTAAACTTGGTTTTCCTATATGGTACTGTTGGGGTCTAGATTGAAGTCGTCTCAGCTATTGGGTGCCTCTGAAGATGAGTTTGTGTTAGATACATACATGCAAAGTTAGTTCCTTAAGAAAAGTATTACTGCGCACCCCACTCCAATTTGTTCTTTGAACTAATGAGATACGGTACAATAGTACTACAACAAAGCTGAAGCAAGACCCTCTGTTGTTCCTATTATCCTGCACAATAAACAATATGTTTGTCCTCACCATAGTTGTGGAGCACATACTCTTCAAATCATCTGTTCTCTTGCTTACCCCAAAAAATTAATCTGTTCTAACCATTAGCCATACAATTGTACAGAACGACCATATAAATGGGGTTCTGTCTGATGTAAACCAATTATAAATAGAAATCAAGTTTATTTGAGTATGTTTCATCTCCATAATGGTCTTCTCTTGGTCCAGAGAACATAAACATGTACATGCTACTCATTGTGAGAGGATATGAGGATTTCTGCTATTATAATAATAAAATGACAGCAGCACCTCAAGCATGTAACCGTGGAAGTTAGTCTTTGTTACCTAACCTGAATGTTGTTGTAACCATAAATATGTCCTAGGAATTCGGGTAAGAATGAAGCCTGTAACTGTTGAATGTCTACAGATGTAGCTCTTTTAATCCCGCAAAAGTTTGTCATAAAGGTGAGTAAGATTATTGTAATTTCACTTTTCTCTAAAGCTGCTTATCCTATTTACTATATGTCCCTTTGACCTATCAACGGAAGTGTACGAATTCATTAAGTTTTCTTCGCAAGGTGTTTTCTTGCGATACGTCACAAGTTGGTTGCGTGTGAAGAGAATAATCAGTTCAGTAACTTTCAGTTAGGATGCCTGCAACATTGGGATTTATATACAGTGTTTTTGCTCCTTCCATACTTATATGGTTCACGCAGATTATGGACACCCAATACTACTTACAAATAACGCTCTAATATTGTCGTTCAGCAAAAGTTATTTTCCTGTGGAAAACAGGAGGATTTCAATTTGCTAGGGCTCGTAGAATGTCACAAGAAAGATGATTTTTGGATTAAACTTGATATCGATCAGACCGGTTTAATAAAGTGATGATGAGGAACTTGCATCACGACTTAGGCATGCAGTTGAGACCAACACATTTGAGTGCAATAGACAGATATGGTAGAACTCTTGCATGGTTTCTTAGAACTGTACAAGTCTTTTCCTATTAAACTATTCTCACATTATTACTGTCTGATCAATACAGGTGTACTTGATGACACATATGCCCTCTGTATGGCTGGTAAATAGAAGGTGGTCAAGTTGCTGCATTTGATTGTTCCGTACAAGACTGAGACCGAGTATTCTGTGCTTGCCACATGCCATCAACATACTACTCTTCATGTTCTAATTAATTTTTTATGTTCCTAAACTTGGTTTTGTTCTTGCCTTTATAGTCAAGCCTGAGCATATTTGAGATGATGGCTATTGCTGCACGTGAAGAGTTGGTTTATATGAAGAAGTTCCTGACTAACTTCCTTTAGCCATTTGCGCAGCAAGTTATTTGCTTTTATCATTGTGTAGTGGAAGGATAGTTCATCTGGATGCCTTTGCTTGCCGAAAACGCACAGTTATGGTAGGAAGTTCAACTAGCTATGACTATCTGAGCAGATGGAATGTTATCCGGCATTGCCAATACATTGAGTAATTCAGGTGTAAGTCTGTAAGCAGTTCTCTTCAAAAGAGAAATATATAACATGATTCAGTGAATGGCCGCCCCTTCTATTTAACTAACACTGCAATTATATTCACCGCAAGTACAATTCACGTACATATGCAGTTTGATTCCATGTGAAGTCACTGACTGATTTTCTATGAATTTCTTCAGGTTTGATTGGTGGACTTGCATTTAACAAAGAAGATATATTTAATTATAGGTAATTTTTGAGGTAATATCTATCTAAGTTGTTTTGCTTGCTGCTACTGCAATTGTTATTCTAGGTTGGTTTGTTTCTGTTAGATGTGTATAGCCCTTTTGGTTTATCCCCATTGTATAAAGGGTCTCTTGCACTTTTCCCTACACATGTATATGTATTGGCCTTTGGCCCTCCTTTGAATGCAGTTGCCATTCATCCAACATAGTATCAGACGTTAGGTTCCCCTCTCTCTCGCACGCTACAACTCCGTGCGCTCTCCATCCCAGCCGCCGCCGCTGCTAGGTCCAGTTTCTCTGGCCGGATCCGCCCGCTGCTGGTCTCCCTCTTCTCGTCCTCGCCTGGATCTGCTCCTCCCTGCGTGACTGCCGTCCTAGCTCGGCTCGGTTTGTCTCTACCGCCCCCGGCGCCTGCCCGCCCGGCCGCTCTCCTGGACGCCGTCCCGGCCGCTCCGGCCACCCACGACGCCCGCCTTGACGCTGTCCCAGACGCCCCCAATTCCCGCCTGGCCGGCCGCCCCTGCCTGGCCGACCACGGCGCCCGCCTGGACGTTGCCCCGGCTGTCCACGACTCCCACCTAGCCGGCTGCCCCTGCCCGGCCGACCATAGTGCCTGCATGGTCGTCGCCCCGCGCTCGGATCTGGCCTTGGCCCAGTTGCCGCTCCTCCTCCGCACGTGCACCTCCTCGTCCCGCCTCGCTGCCTCTCTCCTCGGGTGCGTGAGCCCTTAGCGCTCTGGCCTGGTTCGATCCCGATCCAGATCGAGTCTTGTGTCTTCGTTTAAAAAAAGAGAGAAGAAGACAGAAGCAGCAGAGAGATTTCCTTATGTCCTCTTCGGGCTATGTCGCCGTTCCTCGGTGCTCGGTGATCTTCGATTGCACCAACTATGCCGAGTTTGCGGGGTTCATGCGCATTCATATGTGTGGTCTCCTTCTCTGGGGCATTCTCTCTGGCAAGGTCTCCTGTCCGCCATGCCATGTTGCTCCTGTGGCTCCGGTCCTTGCTGGTGCTGCTTCTCAGGCTGATCGAGATGCAGCCAAGGAGCTCGATGATGCTGCGGTTGATGCTTATGATCAACAGGCATCTGCCTATTCAGATGCTCTTTACATCTCACCGGATGATCTCATGCGCTTACACTCAGTGGTGCAATGATGATGCACGTGCTGCTGATGTTCTCACTGCGAGTGTCCTTCCTCAGTTTGCTTCAGAGTTCATGGGCCTCGGCACTGTTGCAGCGATGTGGTCTTATCTCTGTCAGCGTTATCAGCCCTCTGGTGATGCTCTTTACTTATCTGTGGTGCGACAGGAGCATGCTCTTTAGCAGGGTGACTCGTCTGTTGATGAGTTCTATTCACGGTGCTCTGCCATCTGGTGCCAGCTTGACTCATTGTGGATAGTTGTTTGTGGAACTTGTCGTTGCTGTCAGACTACGCGGTCTGACTTGGAGTTTCAGAGGGTTCATGAGTTCTTATCTCCTCTCCGATCTGTGTTTGAGCCCAGACGTGTTCACTTGCTTGCTCGTGGTCGTGTTCCTATCTCGGAGGTGCTTGCCGAGCTTCGTGCTGATGAGACACGCCTTTGCCCTGCTGGGTTGCTTCTGGTTCCGTCAGTATTGGCTGCCCGGGCTCCTATGTCGTCTGCTCGCCTCACTGCTCCGCCGCTCCTGCCTACTCCTCCAGGGGGGTGAGTCGTCCTTCTTATGCTGAGAAGGGCACGTCACGCCGTGACACCATCTGTGGTTACTGCTCCCGGCCAGGTCACCCAGAGTCTGATTTTCGCCAAAAGAAGCGAGACCAGAGGCGCTCCTCCTCCAGCGGGCCTCCTGTGTCTTCCTCGACTCTGTCACTCACTGACCAGGACATTGTTCGCCTCAAGCGTCTTCTTGCTTCCTCAGGCTCCTCGTCGACTGGCTCTGCTGCTGCTGTGACTGCATCCTCCTCCTCACCATCACAGGCATCTACACAGTCAGGTACATCTTCGTGGGTTCTGGATTCTGGAGCCTCCTTTCATATGTCTTCTGATTCTTCCGCGTTGTCTTCTCTCCGACCTCTTGATTCGCCTATTAATGTTCTTACTGCCGATGGCACATCTCTTCCTGTTGCTAGTCGTGGTATTCTTTCCACTCCATCTTTTTCTGTTCCGAGTGTTTCACATGTTCCTCGCCTTACCATGAATCTTTTTTCTGCTTCCCAACTTACTGATTCTGGTTGTCGTGTCATTCTTGATACCGACTCTTGCTCCATTCAGGATCGTCGCACCAAGGCTTTGGTTGGTGCTGGCCCCCGGCGCCATGAGTCAGAGGGCCATTGGCAAGTTGACTGGCTTTGTGTTCCTTCCGCTGCCACCACTTCTGCCAGCTCTCATGCTCTTGCCGCCTCTTTGTCGGTGTCAAAACCGGCGGATCTCGGATAGGGGGTCCCGAACTGTGCGTCTGGGCGGATGGTAACAGGAGACAAGGGACACGATGTTTTACCCAGGTTCGGGCCCTCTTGATGGAGGTAAAACCCTACGTCCTGCTTGATTAATATTGATGATGCGTGTTACAAGAGTTGATCTACCACGAGATCGTAGAGGCTAAACCCTAGAAGCTAGCCTATGGTATGATTGTTGTATATCTCTATTGAGTAGCCTGGCCTCGGTTTATATAATGCACCAGAGGCCTAGGATAACAAGAGTCCTAACCCGAATCGCCGGTGGGGAGGAGTCCTTGTCTTGATCGCCAAGTCTTGTGGAATCTTCCTTGTATGCGGCAACTGTCCGGACTGGCCCATGAGTATACGGCCATGGGGATCCTCGGCCCAATCCAACTGATCGGGAGACGACGTGGTGAGTACCCCCTAGTCCAGGACACCGTCAGTAGCCCCCTGAACCGGTCTTCAAGTTGGGGACGCTCCTCGATTATTCCGAACTGTTCTTCATCTTCAGTCGTCGGTCTTGAAAACTGGTTCAACAAATCTTCTCATCTTCGATCTTGAGGATCGCCGAAATGCATTCGATGAGTTTACACGTCGGGTATCCGAGGAGCCCCTTTAAGTTTCCGGCCTTTATCAATGCCTTGTTATCTTTGTGCCACACCTCGGGTTTGAAGTTATTCCCGGGAGGCAGTGTCCTCTCGCGTCCGAGCTCTAACGCCGGACTACATTCGAGTTATCTTTTGCAGCCGAGCACCAACGCCGGACTGCTTCCCAACTCTATCACCGGACTATGTATCCAAGCTCCAACGCCGGACGGTATCCGAGCTCCAACGCCGGACTATGTATCCGAGCTCCAACGCCGGACTGTATGTGAGGTGTCGTAAATCACCTTGGTTCAAAGCAGTTTGAAGGAGTTTAGCCGAGCTTAATGCCGGAAATGCCCTCTATGGAGCCAGCCACTAGCGTCCGAGCTTTATGCCGGACTGCTTCCGAGGTGGTGCACCACCCCGAATGTGGGCCGATTTTTGTCAATATTTTTGATTGGTGCAATTTATTCTCTGCCGAGATACATAGGGGGTAGCCCACAAGGTGTGTATCGGTCTAAAACCCGAGATGCACCTGAAGGATGACGTAAGACCGCTGATCCTAGTAGCCGCTGAGACTCAGGGTGATTTGCAAAATCGGCCTGAGGATCAAGTCCTAGCTCGGCAAAATACTTCGGGACACAAAAAGCGGCGTGCTCAATCCTCGAGACTCGGGTTGGGTGCGGCCGACCAACCTGAGGATCAAAATCTCCTCGGAAACTGTATTGCACTTAAAATTTTCTGCATAGAACAGGCAATGCAGTAGCCCCTGAGACACTGGTCGGGTGGCAACACCAGATCAGGGGATTGATGTGCCCCTTTAATATTTGTAAATAATAAGCCCGAAGCCCAGTAGCCCCCGAGCCTTAATGCGGGCACGGGTGGCCGAATTAAGGATCGACATCCATAGTAAAATCACAAATTATGTGTAATGACTCAATGTATCCAAGTACTTTATGTCATTAATGCTCGGATCCGCATTGTACAAAACTTTGTTGACCGACCATCGGCTTCAACCTCCTCGGCCGATGGCGAGGAGTGTTTGTCCTACTTTATAAAGCCTTTATGAGCGCAAAGATTTAAGACAAACAAGGAAATCTGGCCATACGGTTTTATAAACAAAGGTACGTAGAGAGATATGTTATATTAATGTTTAACAGAAGAAATGTCTTCCAAAGAAAATAGTCCTGCTATCGGTTCCTTTCTTTGGGTTGTCGTGCTAAGCATGATCATGAAACCTCAGCTCCAATGTAAGAGAAAAATATTGAGGATTTAGTTTGGGAGGCCAGTTACTAGCCCCCGGTAGTGTTCGGCGACAGTCGAGGTCAAGCCGGAAACACTTTGGCCAATTTTATGAATGGTCCGCCATTTAGTATAGTCATCGGATCGCTGACCAGTTTACACCTATTGTGACGATCGGTTTTCGGCTTTATCCATCGAGGTGCTTGACCATGCGAGCTGGAAGCACAATCGCAGTGGTTCTCCCTTTGCACACCTAGCCGAACAAAGCGGAACGTAGGAGGCAAGCGCGGGAGCCGAGCAACCCAACTATTGACCAAAGACACAATTTGAAACTGATGCATATATAGCAATATCTGAGAATGTTTTTGCCGAATCTCTAAAGGTGTCCGGCGTTGCCTTTGCGAGACTTGTGCTGAAAACACACAAATAGTTTAAAAGTGCCAAAAGCTTGGAAAACCAAAAAACGTCAGTAAAAACATGACATCCGAACAAGATCAAGTGTTCGATGCCAATCTGAAAATTGGACTTTAGAAAAAAAAAGTGCTTCTGCCGTGCTTTAACATGACACATCCTATCTCAAGACTTCAAGCGGGTCAGCCTACGGCTTCAATCTCCCATCCCGAAGGCGGAGTACTTCTCATTAGGCCAGTTTAGAAAACTAAACTCTAGCGGTTTTGAGAGAGAAATTAGGCTCCCTGGCTACTGACCGCACACTCGTGTCGAGAAAAGGAGTGATAAATAATAAAAACTTTGCAGCGACTAAGAAGAAAAACACTTAGTATGAAACGGCTCAAATAAACATAAGAGCTCCCAAGTGACTTGGGTAAAAGTTGACTATATAATGTAAGGTGACATGTAGAATGCCTTCTAGCCGGATTGTAGATCGTTTGTCGTAGCAGACCTTTTCGCTTCAACCTCTGGACCCAATAGTCTGGAGTGTGTCCGAATACCCTCGTGGTTATAAAAACCAGGGCATGCGTGGAGACCAAGCGTAGGGGTCATTAGTGCTTTATCGGACAAGTGCCCAACTAGTTATGTTATATTACATGGTTAGTAAGAAACATCTTCCAGGAGAATAGTTACATTAAGGGTTCCTTTCCACAGGAGGCATGCCCTAAAGTGCATGTCCGGACTGCGAAAAGAGCAGAAAACATCTGGGGCAGGTAAATGAATAGGTAAGAAATCATCTTTTGTTCACCGACCGAGTATTCCCTTAAGAACGCCAGCTTTCGGCTTCACCCAGTCGAGGTACACATCCGGTGAGCCGACAAGAATAATCGCAGAGGTGCTCCCTTTACCACCTAGCCGAACAATCGGGAGCGTGGGGGTAAGCACAGGAGCCAGCAACCCAGCTTGGCCAAAACTTAATTCATATCGATGCATATAATGGTGAATAAAAGGTACATGCGGAAGTGTGACACATGTGTTGGGCATAAAGCCCGAATTAATAAGCTTCTGTTTAAAGAAGCCCCCAGGTATAGTGAGCGCGGGTAGCGCGTCAAGTGTGTGCGAATGAAGTTTCGACAAGGAAAATTTTTACAAGCAACTTTTTTCCGAAAAAGTATAATGCTTGGTCAAACCGAACACAAGTTAGAAATTTAAAACTTTGAGCATGAAGGCAACTTAGCTGGTTAATGTGTTCGGTATTGACGATGCGGTCCGAGCTTGATGCGGGACAAGGTTCCGTCCCCAAAGCCGGTCCCGAGGTGGCGGAGCAAAGAGCTCGACACTGTGAAGTGGTGACATAGCACGGTCAATGCAGGACGACAGAGTGATGCCGAAGTCCCTGGCATGGGGTAATGAAGTGTTGACGAAGCCCCCCGTCCAGCCGAGGTGACGTCAAAGGATATAGTCCGGCTGGATCATTTTCCTGTGCACAAAAAATAGTGCAAACCAGAGATGATAGTAAAAAAAATCATTGCATAATAAATAATTTATGCAAAGTGAGTAATAAAAGAAATATGGCCTGGCGCCGAAGTCGATGTCGATGCAGGTCGTCGGCGTAATGCAATAAAGGCATGGCAAAGCCTGGATTCACAGGTCGGTCCGAGTTAGGATGCGGCGTCACGGACTATGTACGGAACCGGCCCGAACCATCATGCGACCGTCGATAATCGGCCACCATTTGATAGACCTGTATACATGTGATGGAAAAACCAGAGTAATAATTCCTTGGGAAAAATTAACCCAAACAAGCAAAAAGAAATACTAGGATTAATAGCACCTGGTTTATTTGTTGTAGCAATCTGAAGGAAGGTGATTCCCAAAATTGGGACTCGATCTGCACACCCATTGCCTGGTCGGCTAGTGACGCCGAAGTGTCTGGAGTAGGTTGATGAAGAGATGGCGAAGCCCGCGGTCCAGCCGAGATGTCAAAGTAGGTCGGCATGATGGACACCAGCTTGAAGAAGCAATAGTGCAGCCCTGCCGATGCAGGTCGTGACGTGGTCGATGCCGGCTTGATGAAGCGACCGTGCGGCGATGCCGGTATGCCCGCTCCGTGTAATCCGTGGGGCGGCGATGTTGGTGATGATTTATCCTTCGCGATGCCGGACTCTTGTTTGGCTTGCCGAGATGATGATCCGAAGAAGTTGAGCTCGGCTCAACAAAGTGACGACGTGTCTAGCGCAGGTCGGCGGTAGTGGAGCAATATTGCCGGACTGGTTTGACACCAGCATGATGTTGAAGATCATGTTCAAAAGATCTTAAAGTTAGTGGGATGTGTTCGGAAACAAAACACAATACCCCATACAAAACTTCCTTCAAAAAGGATGTCTGAAACCCCGTTCCTAAAAAAGACGAACTCGGGTCGGATTCGTTTTCGCGCAGAAAACAGATCCGAAAAGTGATGCACTAATCGGAAGGTTCCCGGAGTTTGGACGGTCGGATCGAGCTGAAATTTTGAGGTGTGGTAGATATAGGAATTCCGCAGCCGATCAACGGTTGCATCTTCCAAAGGAAGTCCGAGCTAGAAGCTGGACACCACGCCCTAAACTCGTCCGGATTCTCATCCAGATTCAATGCGGCTCCGGTATACCGGAGATTGCCGAAGATTCCTCCATCGGAACTCGGCGAAATTTTCCAGGGTTGTTGTAGACTCAATTCCGCACAATTCCACGAAGCAGTCGTTAAAACGACACCTGAGTAAGCGGTGGCGGCGGACACAAGTCCGCTGTCCGTAAATACAATCTGATGGCCCGAGGGCAATGTTGACGTTGAGCCCCCGGGCTCCCTGGATGACTCCTCCATGATCTTGATAGAGATCGGAGCTGATGTTGATGAAGGCCCTCATCCGAACATGAAGATCAGAGGTAGGGCGCAGTCCTTGGTCGAACCAAGGTGACCAGCCGAGTTGAGGACGAAGATGCCGAAGTCGCAGTTGATCTGCAGGCGAGCCATCGACCTTTTGCCGAACACACAGCGGAACTCTCAATGAAAGCACCAATGTCGGTGTCAAAACCGGCGGATCTCGGGTAGGGGGTCCCGAACTGTGCGTCTAGGCGGATGGTAACAGGAGACAAGGGACACGATGTTTTACCCAGGTTCGGGTCCTCTTGATGGAGGTAAAACCCTACGTCCTGCTTGATTAATATTGATGATGTGTGTTACAAGAGTTGATCTACCACGAGATCGTAGAGGCTAAACCCTAGAAGCTAGCCTATGGTATGATTGTTGTATATCTCTATCGACTAGCCTGGCCTCGGTTTATATAATGCACCAGAGGCCTAGGATAACAAGAGTCCTAACCCGAATCGCCGGTGGGGAGGAGTCCTTGTCTTGATCGCCAAGTCTTGTGGAATCTTCCTTGTATGCGGCAACTGTCCGGACTGGCCCATGAGTATAAGGCCATGGGGATCCTCGGCCCAATCCAACTGATCGGGAGACGACGTGGTGAGTACCCCCTAGTCCAGGACACCGTCACTCTTCGTCTGCGTCCTTCCAGCAGTGGCATCATCGACTTGGTCACATCTGTGGCTCTCGCTTGTCTTCCTTAGTTTGTCAGGGCCTCTTAGGGTCTCAGATTCCGAGATGTCTCCTTACATTGTAATGGTTGCAGACTTGGCAAGCAGACTCGATTACCTTATCCTACTAGTGAGTGCGTATCTCGGCGTCCTTTTGACTTAGTTCATTACGATGTCTGGGGTCCTGCTCCCTTTGATTCGAAAGGTGGTCATCGCTACTATGTTCTGTTTATTGATGATTTCTCTCGCTACACTTGGCTCTACTTCATGAAATCTTGTAGCGAGGTTCTCCCTATATACAAATGTTTTGCTGCCATGGTTCACACCCAGTTTGCCACGCCCATTCGTACTTTTTGTGCTGACTCCGCTGGAGAGTATATCTCTCAGCTGTCGCGTGGTTTTCTCGCGGAACAGGGTACTCTTGCCCGGTTCTCTTGTCCTGGTGCTCATGCTCATAAGGGCGTTGCCGAGCGAAAGCATCATCATTTGCTTGAGACCGCTCGTGCGCTGATGATTGTTGCTTCGCTTCCACCCCATTTTTTGGCTGAGGCTGTTTCCGCATCCACCTATCTCATCAACATTCAGCCATCGACTGCTTTGCAGGGTGGCATTCCTCTGGAGTGTCTCACTGGTCTCTCCCCTGACTACTCAGCTCTTCGTATGTTTGGATGCGTCTGCTATGTCCTTCTTGCCCCCCGAGAATGCACCAAACTAACTGCTCAGTCGGTTGAGTGTGTTTTCCTTGGCTACAGTGATTAGCACAAGGGCTATCGATGTTGGGATCTAGTGGGTCGTCGCTTGCGCATCTCGCGTGATGTGACTTTTGACGAGTCTCGTTCTTACTACCCACGTCCTTCTTCCTCGAGTTTCTCTATGGACGACCTTTCTTTCCTTCTCCTTCCTGATACGCCCTGCTATGTGCCTCATGTGTCACCTCTTCCTCCGGCACCTCTCATTCCTTCTCATTCACCACCGACCCCGTCTTCCCCATCCTCCTCCTCCACCTCTCCCCCATCCTCTCCAGTCCGTCGCCCTCTCTCACCGTTTCCTTTCCACTATACTCCTCGATCTCGTACTGAGGATGTCTCCTCTGACGAGCCTTCCACCTCTGGTGCACCTCCTCTCACGCCTCCCCCGGTTCAAAACCTCCGTGCTCGGCCTCGCCCCCTGCCTGATCGCTACTCCCCTGATCGGTACGGTCTCTCTGTTATTGCTGAGCCCACTTCCCTGCTCGCCTTGCCATGACTCAGCCTGAATGGCAGCTTGCGATGGCCGAAGAGCTTGCTGCCCTTGAGCGCTCTGGCACATGGGATCTGGTTCCCCTCCCTTCCAGTGTCCGTCCCATTACCTGCAAGTGGGCTACAAGCTTAAGACTCGCTCCAATGGTTCTCTTGAGCGCTACAAAGCTCGTCTTGTGGCCCGTGGTTTTCAGCAGGAGCAGGGGCGTGATTATGATGAGACATTCGCTCCTGTGGCCCACATGACCACTGTCCGCACTCTCCTTGATGTGGCTTATGTTCGTCAGTGGTTTATCTCTCAACTTGATGTTCAGAACGCTTTTCTCAATGGCGAGTTGCGTGAGGAGGTTTACATGCAGCCACCACCGGGGTACTATGCTCCTGATGGTATGGTCTGTAGACTTCGCCGCTCCCTATATGGTCTCAAACAGGCCCCTCGCGCCTGGTTTGAGCGCTTCGCCTCTGTGGTGAGCGCCGCCGGTTTGTTGCCCAGTGATCATGATCCTGCGTTGTTTGTTCACACGTCTCCTCGTGGTCGAACTCTTCTCCTTCTCTATGTTGATGACATGATCATCACTGGTGACGACTCTGATTACATGGCCTTTGTTAAGGCTGGCCTTCACGACCAGTTTCTCATGACTGATCTTGGTCCACTTCGCTATTTTCTTGGGATTGAGATCTCCTCGACCTCTGATGGCTTCTACATCTCCCAAGAAAAATACATTCAGGACCTTCTTGCTCGCGCTGCTCTCGGTGATGAGCGCACCGTTGTGACTCCCATGGAGCTCAACGTTCAGCTTCGTGCCTCTGATTGCGACCCTCCCCCTAATCCCACTCGCTATCGTCGCCTTGTTGGCAGTCTTGTCTATCTTGTTGTTGCGCGTCCTGACATCTCCTATCCCGTCCACATTCTGAGTCAGTTCGTTTCAGCCCCCACCTCAGTCCACTATAGTCATCTCCTCCGTGTCCTACGATATCTTCGTGGCACAATCTCTCAGCGCCTTTTCTTTTCCCGCTCCAGCTCTCTTGAGCTCTAGGCCTACTCTGATGCTACCTGGGCTAGTGATCCCTCTGATCGATGCTCGCTGTCTGCTTATTGTGTCTTTCTTGGTGGCTCTCTTATTGCCTGGAATACCAAGAAACAGACTGCAGTTTCTCGCTCGAGTATAGAGGCTGAGTTGCGAGCCATGGCTATGCTGACGGTTGAGGTGATCTGGTTATGGTGGCTACTTGAGGATTTTGGTGTGTCTGCTACTACCTCGACTCCCTTATTGTCGACAAGATCTTGGCGCTTATCGGTATTGGCGTGACCGGTGAAGCATGAGCTCACCAAGCACATCGGTGTGGATGCCCACTTTGTGCGTGCTACTGTGCAGGATCAGACTCTCGCTCTTCACTATGTGCCCTCTGAGTTACAGTTGGCGGACTTCTTCACGAAGGATCAGACTCGCGCGCAGCATAGTTTTCTTCTCTCCAAACTCAGTGTTGTTGATCCACCATGAGTTATAGAAACTGATGCTCTCCCGTTGAAATGCACGGGCATTTGACCTAAATTCACATGAGTCGTGCTTCTTTACCTTCAAACAACGTATGATACTCAGCAGATCAATTGGTGCCATCTCCAGATTCATCTCATCATGTTGTTTCATTTATCTTAACAAGTTTCACTGGGAGATGCATGCATGAAACATGGTATTTTTTAGTGGGCATCAAACATAGTGAAGATTGCTTTTGTTGTGAAATAGAAAAGTTATCGTTCTAAAGATTTGTACTCTGAATCCTAGATCTCATGCTTGATTTTTTTTGCATAGTTTTTTAGGCCTGATGAGTATCAAATGCCATGAAAAATTCAAGAATTTCATGGGAAGAACAAAGACAGCTAGCAAGATTGGGTTCTCCAAGGAATGCCCATACGAACTGGCCATGGGGACGATGATTCAACATAGGGACAAGGCGATCATGCTTAGCCAGTTGGGCAGTCCAAAGTGGAGTTGTAACTTGGTCTTGGAGAGGTGCTCGCCGCATTGTCTGATTGATTGAAGATTGCCTCTATATGATGATTAAACTATAATTTTACTTAATCACATTCTTACAGACAGGCAGAGATGATTTTAGTGCATCACTTGGTTTGCCTAGGCGGCGCCCAGCCGGACCTTCTTGGGATGACGCTATGATAGGGGAGAATCAGTGCGGCGAGGCTAGTTTCCCGCATTCGTGCGTGAGCTTGACAAATGAGACTAGAGTGATGAGTGGTTGTTCCGCTCCCTCTTTGACGACACCGACCAATAGCGGATGCGTCCCAGTTCAATGCTATCCGGCAACACCGACCAACAGCGGACGCGTCCCAGAACAATAGAAACATCACATCGTCGATCGTAAGTGCTCTGGACATCGCGGAGCTCCTGCTGTACTCCGTCGGTCACATGTACCATGAACATGGAGTGTCGCGTGTAGTTTGATGCTTTACTACAGAAGATGCTTGATGCTTTGTTTTGTTATGATATTTACTAGATCGGTATCGCGCCTTGGCGCGACGGTGCCGGTCACAATGATATGATAATTAGGTAATGCTCAAGTTAGCAGGAAACCTGGTTTAGCATACGTATTCAAACAGGACAACAAAATAGAAGAAAGAGAAAACATTCACTTCTAACAGAAGCAAGTCATCATCGAGTTTCAACATCATCATGAGATTATAAGGCAACATCATGTTTATTGAGTTCAAGGAACCACGAAAGGTAATCACTTGACATTAAGCTCAGTACTAAGAGAGTGAACATGAGAGCAATTACTAAGAGTTTGAACATAATAAAGAAGAAAAAGGCAAACACAATGACAATATAGATGTTAAATTTTCGAAGCTATAGTTATTATTCATACTAAAAAGTAGCTCCATTCAATTGCCTTGTCGATCAACTTCATATGTGGTACTTCACATGAACCCGATGTAAATAGTCCGGGAAATACATGGCATAGAATGATTTCTGTATAGACTTGTGATTTTCTACCTTAGCTTTTTAAAGCTTATTATGGAGAGTGAGCGATGGTTTCCCCCTTTTAATTTTGAAGGCGAAGAAACACATTTGATACTCTCTGATCCCTCCCGCCTTGACAAAGTCTGACAAATTGCTCTTTTTGTGTTCCTCTTATGCGCCAAACCTGTCTCATAACATCTCCAGCGCTGAGACTGACCATCATGTCCTCGACTGGTTCATTGAGATGGTTCTTCAGATTATTTTTTGTTAAGTGGCAGGAGAAGTACTGGAAAAGGAAACATCAATTGATCACAACCGGGTACTACGATACTCTACTTGTAAGAAGTCGCATATTTAATGTCCTTACCATCCTTAGTCCAGGAGTGACCAGTGTCTTATTCATCCCGCAAACATAATACTTGATGAGAGGGCTGGTTGAACCAATGTAAAGCGCGGCTTGCCACGCATTGCCTGCATAAGCGGTGGGCAATTGGAAATGAATAATTAAGTTGAAGATTGACACAGTTCAAATAGTGTATGCATATTGCATAGGCAACTAAAATGATATATGCACATGGATATAAGCATGTAAATATTTTATTTACGATAAGGTTAAATTGTATATTCATAGCTCAACTTGAGATGTTGCAGTTCATAACTGATAGGGAGAGAAGTAATTACCGAGATTACCTAGGTAGAAGTTCACAGTTGCATGCAACACAAATCGAGATAATGTAGCGAAGTCGATGTCGAGCTGAAATATTTGGATAAGTATATTCTGAACTCATCGGTTCCTCCCAGGTAGCACAAAATTTTAAGCAACAAAAGACAACATACCCTGAAGCAACTCACGTGAAGTCAGTCATAAAACCCTGACCTTGTGCAATTGTTATGACAACAAGCAGGGTACAGGAACTTTTGTCATAATGTCCGGATTAGATGACCTGATTTATCTGTAGCGTCTTCCATAACCACAGTGGCAGTCCTTGCAGCAGGGGCAGGCATCCCTCAGCAACACGGATGGGAGCACGCACAACGGATGCGGATGATGCAGACGTGAGCGCCGCCACTGCGCACTGCGGTCAACCTAGAGGAAAGGGATGGTGCGACGACAAATGAGATGAGCAAACTTAATCCCTTACTATTGCAAAAAGAGTAAAAATGTATCCATTTCTATTAAATAGGAGGAACATCCAATTCCACCACGAAAGGAAAAGAGATAGATTCAGTTACATAATACGGCAGTGGTTGCAATCAAAAGATCAGTTAAAGGATGACATACTGATAAAATGACCTAGTAATCATAGTAATCAACACAACAGAGTTCTTGGACTGTCTTCAGTTCGAACTAATCATGACTGTTGTTGGAAGCCTCTCTTTAGCAAGTTGAAGATCAAAAATTGTTCCAAAAAACAACATTTGCCAAATATCAAGGATCGACACTTGCCAGTTTGAGTGTACCACGTCAAAATTAATTAGTTATACCTTGTTATACAATGTGATGTCTGAACCAAATATCGATGAGTAAATGAAAAAAAAACCAATGGAATTACATACATGTATAGGAATGGTTTAATACAACACATTTAAATAACTGATATATTGAGCTAATCATTACTAATATGTTTTTCACGTGAATACTTTATGTTGGGAGAAATCTCAAGTGCAAAACTTAAAAGCCAGCTTTGGTATTTGCTATAATAATGGACCTATCAAGCATCAATCCTATATAGATGCATTCTCTCCCAATAAAAAAGGTGGTGTAAGAAAAAATGCAGTGTGCATAAACTGCGCGGAATGTGTAATTGGCCAACAACTACTTCGAGATAGTACTAACTTGTTTAGACAGACATCTTAATAACATTAAACCAAAATCTCTATCTCCTGTTTTAACGTACTATGAAAATATATACTCACAAGAAATTAAGTTGTGTATAGCTATTATATGACCTGAAAAATGATGCCTTGGTATAAACTATGCAAGCCAGATTTGATATCACAAATCACTTAGGCCAAGCTTGGCAGCGTAATATTTTTTGAAAATCGTGGTAAGCCAAAATCCGAGTATTATAACGCCTGGACAATGAATACTTTGGTTAATCTAAAAACGGAAGTACTACAATATGGCTAGGCAAGGAATAGTTCAGTTTTCTAGAACGGTGGATTTCTCAGTTCAGTTATAAGAGAAGGTCGATAACTCTTCTTAAAATGCCGAAAAGACTACAATGCTATAGATGCTATGTTGTATGAGTGTTCTGTATTTGTTGATGCCAAACACATCAAGGTATATATAACACAATATTTTTTAGTTCAATTGCAAATTATTGTACTGAAATTCTAGAATTGCATAAAGTATGGTGAATAAGACATCACCAATAAGTAACTATTTCAAGTCAGTTCTTTCAACACCCAACTCTATCGCTGAAATTACAAAGTGATTTGTGTATATATTAGAAAGAAAATAGCCACAAATATCTAAATGAATCTCGTCTTAGATATGTCAAATAGATTGGTAAAAAATAATGTGCTTCAAAAACTTCAGTAGGCTAATTCTGAACTGTTTCTCGAAAGTGTACAAAACCAACATGAAGAAGTCCAAACATATGGAGCAAATTAGCCCGAAACGAAAATGAATCCTTAAATCAAAGCATGTGGGTT
This sequence comes from Aegilops bicornis, assembly GCA_021605145.1. NCBI lineage: Eukaryota > Viridiplantae > Streptophyta > Magnoliopsida > Poales > Poaceae > Aegilops > Aegilops bicornis. Next base: position 523,852,232 of record CM038669.1, read on the forward strand.
CAGTTCGAAATGGTCGAGTTCATTTTGAATAAAAACAAAAGTAATACAGATCATAACAATTGATTTATTTTTCATCTAGAACAATTGGAAGAGCACAGGATTGTTTGAAAAAGCTTCTAGATAGGTGGAATTTTAATCGATCTAGCTCAAGTTTTCAGCAAAGAACAGTGTAAGCTGCATAAATATTCAGTGGTATAGATTTTGAAGATCAATTATATATTCCTTTGAAGGAAGAGCACATTAAGACTGCATGCTAATCGAATTAGCTTATCGAGAATGTCATCATGCTTTCTTGGTTGATGTAAAAAATGGAGAAGTTAAATCACACTAACAGTACATTTATGCAATATAGGATCTGAATCAGAATTCTCTTGTTTAAACTAACAACGGAATAAAGCGGAGGGATTTGTTTTCACTCTACCAGGACACACCCCTATGATAAAGCGGAGTGTATAACCTATGACATAAACACAATGAAGACATTCAATCATACCTCATATCATGAACAATCACTTCATATCAATCTCTCTCTCTCTCCCTCCCCACTCTCTCTCTCTCTCTGAATAATTCATACGACAAATCTGCCTAAAAGTTGCAGTAAGAAAAATTCATATGACAAACAATTGATTCATACAACAATGGAGTCACGAAAGTTGCAGTAAGAAAATTGGATGGGCGTGGACAAGAAAAGCATAGCATGAGAGGGAGAGGGAGCAGAAAGATACCTTCCATGGCGTCCAGTGGGGTTGGAGCAGCGGCGACCCGGAGGAGTGAAGCGATGGTGTTCCCTTGCTTGTGTCTGCGCGCATCAGGGGGTGAGGGAGGGAGGGGAGCAGCCAAATCAAAACAAGCAAGCAGAGGGGGAGGGGGTAGAAGAGGGACCTTGCATTCTCATTCTGTGGTTTGGAGCTCCATGTCCATTTCCATGGAGAAGAAGCACATGGTTGCCGGTGCCGGTGCCGTGGTTGTTTATCATTTATATGAGAAAAACAGAGCATACTTCAGGTTTATGTGAACATCTACAGATTTTTTCCAAAATAAGAGTTCAGCAAGCTACCACCTTCAGCCTCCTAATTTATCAGAGAACATCATTTGTTAGTTTTGAGAAAGCAGGAAAAGCAAAGAAACATTATGCACATTTAAATAAACATGTCAACAAAATGAGTGATATAGATAGAAAAACAACAAAAAGAAATTCAGTAAAAAAGAAACGCCGGTATAGTAGATCAATATGTATTTCTAAAACTGATATATTATCTTGATAACATGTTTATTTTCTATCCAATGCTTGATTGTAACATAAAATTACACCATGGTAAATTTTGAGAAAGACCAAGCTTCAGTTTCAGGCTTTAACCACTTGGTCACAAATTTCAGGAAATGTAAAGACGACAGGCCAGAGGTCATGAGATGAATTGTGCCTGCTAGTTCAGAAACATCAATACACCTAAACAGAGGAACTTACTTCCTAAGCCAGTGATGCTACTTTACCGGTGCCACTGGCCCACACTGGTTCATGTGCGAAGACCGCATTGGTCCAGTCCTTGATCTTGTCTGCAAATAAAACGATCATCTCAGCCTATACCTTTCAGGTGACAAGATATTCTATACAAAGTCTGCATGCATTGGTCGCCCAAAACAGGAATGGAAACCACCTCCACTGTCGATGAGGATGAAACCACCTCCACACACCCACAATGTCACTCTAGGTGTTTCTCTATTAAAATGTGAACCGTCCAAAGATAACTTTTATTAAATCTTGCAGTGCAAATAGCAAAAGAGATGAACATCATTGCATCAGTAAACATAAGAGACGCATGTCAGTGCATTAGTACCCAAACTAAAATTAAAACTGCACTTGTTACATGTTGCACTGTTTTAAGTGAAAAGAGAAACATGATATTATCTTCAAGCCACTTCCTTTCGATTCCACATGCCACTTTGATTACCCACAAGTATAGGGGATCTATCGTAGTCCTTTCGATAAGTAAGAGTGTCGAACCCAACGAGGAGCAGAAGGAAATGATAAGCGTTTTTCAGCAAGGTATTCTCTGCAAATCTTGAAATAAGTGGTAACAGATAGTTTTGTGATAAGGTAAATTGTAATGAGCAACAAGTAACAAAAGTAAATAAGGTGCAGAAAGGTGGCCCAATCCTTTTTGTAGCAAAGGACAAGCCTGGACAAACTCTTATAATAGGAAAAGCGCTCCCGAGGACACATGGGAATATCGTCAAGCTAGTTTTCACCACGTTCATATGATTCGCGTTCGCTACTTTGATAATTTGATATGTGGGTGGACAGATTGCTTGGGTGTTGTTCTTACTTGAACAAGCATCCCACTTATGATTAACCTCTATTGCAAGCATCCGCAACTACAACAAAAGTATTAAGGTAAACCTAACCGTAGCATGAAACAAGTGGATCCAAATCATCCCCTTACGAAGCAACGCATAAACTATGGTTTAAGATTCTGTCACTCTAGCAACCCATCATCTACTTATTACTTCCCAATGCCTTCCTCTAGGCCCAAATAATGGTGAAAAGTGTTATGTAGTCGACATTCACATAACACCACTAGAGGCTAGACAACATACATCTCATCAAAATATCGAACGAATACCAAATTCACATGACTACTAATAGCAAGACTTCTCCCGTGTCCTCAGGAACAAACGTAACTACTCACAAAGCATATTCATGTTCATAATCAGAGGGGTAATAATATGCATAAAGGATCTGAATATATGATCTTCCACCAAGTAAACCAACTAGCATCAACTTCAAGGAGTAATCAACACTACTAGCAACCTACTAGCACCAATCCCGGACTTGGAGACAAGAATTGGATACAAGAGATTAACTAGGGTTTGGAGATGAGATGGTGCCGGGTGAAGATGTTGATGGAGATTGCCCTCTCCCGTTGAGAGGAGGCGTTGGTGATGATGATGGCGATGATTTCCCCCTCCAGGTAAGTTTCCCGGCAGAACAGCTCACGGGAGCCCTAGATTAGTTCCGCCAAGGTTCCGCCTCGTGGCGGCAGAGTCTCGTCCCGAAAGGTTGCTTCTGGTTTTTTTTCTCATCGAAAGACTTCATATGGGAGAAGATGGGCATCGGAGAGCCACCAGGGGGCCCACGAGGTAGGAGGGCGCACCCCAGGGGGGGCGCGCCCCCACCCTCGTGAGCAGGGTGTGGGCCCCCTGGCCTTCATCTTTGGCGACGATTTTTCTTTATTTATTTTAAGATATTCTGTGGAGTTTCAGGACTTTTGGGGTTGCACAGAATAGGTCTCCAATTTTTGCTCCTTTTCCGGCCGAATTCCAGTGCGGCATTCTCTTTCTTCATGTAAACCTTGTAAAATAAGAGAGAATAGCCATAAGTATTGTGATATAACGTGAAATAACAGCCCATAATGCGATAAATATCGATATAAAAGCATGATGCAAAATGGACGTATCAACTCCCCCAAGCTTAGACCTCGCTTGTCCTCAAGCGAAAAGCTGATAACAATAAATATGTCCTCATGTTTAGAGGTAGAGGCGTCGATAAAAATAAAATACAGACATGAAGGCATCATGATTATTCTCATAACAGCAACATATATAGATTTTTTGTCATATGGTGACTTATGTTCAAGTGATGATCTTTTCACAATGCAAAAGTATGAATCAGAAACCTTATTGGGCATCGACAAATTATAACCTCAGCCATTGAAGCAATTGCAATTTATCATAACATCGGAAAGAGTCTATGTCAGAGCTTAAAAGCAAGTCCACATACTCAACTATCACTTAGTCCTTCATAATTGCTAGCACTCACGCAATACTTGTGGTTACGGAGTTTTAATCGGACACAGAGAAAGATAGGGGCTTATAGTTTTGCCCCACAACCTTTTACCTCAAGGGTAATGTCAACAATAACGATTCATGCTCCCCTACATCCAATTAGATATATATATCATGTTCTTTCCAACATGCTGGGCTTGCCAAAGGATAAAATGAAAAAGGAAAGGTGAAGATCACCGTGAATCTTGCATAAGGTAGAAGATAATAATAAAAGATAGGCCCTTCGCAGAGGGAAGCATAGGTTGCCATGCGCTTTTATGGTTTGACGCAAAAAATCTTAATGCAAAAGAACGTCACTTTATATTGCCCCTTGTATGTGGAACTTTATTATGCAGTCCGTCGCTTTTATTACTTCCACAACAAGTTCGTACAAAGCTTATTTCTCTACACTAATAAGTCATGCATATTTAGAAAGCAATTTTTATTGCTTGCACCGATGACAACTTACTTGAAGGATCTTACTCAATCCATAGGTAGATATGGTGGACTCTCATGGCAAAACTGGTTTTAAGGGTATTTGGAAGCACAAGTAGTATCTCTACTTGGTGCTTTGAGAATTTAGCTAGCATGAGGGAAAGGCAAGATCAACATGTTAGAGGAACCATGACAACATACTTTATCTCAGATATAAGAAAACATAACTCATCACGTTGTCTTCCTTGTCCAACATCAACTCTTTAGCATGTTATATTTTAATGAGTGCTCCCAATCATAAAAGAGGTCAATGATAATATATCTATATGTGAAACCTCTCTTTCCTTATTACTTCCTATTAATTGCAACGATGATCAAAGCTATATTTGCCAACTCCCAACAACTTTTAATCATCATACTCTTTTTATGTGAAGTCATTACTTTCAATAAGATCAATATGAACTCTTTGTTTCTTTTTACTCTTTTTCTTTTATTCACCCAAGATCATGGCAAAACAATCAAGCCCTTGACTCAACACTAATCTTTATTATATAATGCTCACAGACTCGATTACATAGAGGGATCATAAAGCAAAACTTCAAAACTAGATCATGCCATTACTTTATTCTACTCAATCAAGATACTACTAATAGGATCGAACTAAGAAAAACGGTAAAGATAGGAGTTGTGATGGTGATACGATACCGGGGCACCTCCCCCAAGCTTGGCAGTTGCCAAGGGAGTGCCCATACCCATGTGATTATGTCTCCTTCTTTGTTGTTGGTGTAATATTCTTGGCGATGATTCCCCTCAAGATAAGGTTCTCCTCCTCGAGCTTATTGAATTGCTGCTTGAGGTCCATTATTTCCTTGCGAAGCTTTCCTGTAATGGCTAAAGCTCCTTGCACCCAAGGGTGTTGCATAGCTGCGGGGGAACAAGAGACACTCCTCCTCATATTTTCATAAGAAAGAAATCTAACATTGGAAGGGATAACCGAGTTTGGAATAGCTGAGCTCTGTAGTTCCCCCATCGTAAACCCAGCTTGGAGGCGAGAGGTGACTTCTTGATCCTCCATGGCATCTACCCTCATCAAGTCGGCCTCCATCTCTTCCTCCGTTGCTGGCCCAAAGTGGTCAAGCATCATTGTGCCCTTGGTTCCGGTGCCGGATTAGATACCCGGCTCTCCCTGACTAACTCTTGAGAAGACATCTTACTCTAATCTGCAGCAGCAACAGTTCAAAACAAGAACGGAGGATATTTGCGTGATACGGGAGTCAAAACCTTCGGGAGAATATATAATGAATTTTTACCGACCAAAATACGTATCGTGCAAGAAAACGGAGTCCGGAGGGCACACGAGGTAGGGGGCGCGCCCAGGGGGGTAGGGCGCGCCCTCCACCCTCGTGAAGGCCTCGTGTCCTTCCCGGACTGCCACTTATTTTTCTATTTTTCTAAATATTCCAAAACGGAGAAATATTGCCTTAAAAATTGTTTTGGAGTCGGTTTACTTACCGTATCACATACGTATTCCTTTTCGGAGTCTGAAACGGTCTGGAAAGTGTCCCTTATGTTTTCCTCCGGGGTTACGGTTTCAATAATATTGGTTTCAACATTTATGGGATTACCTGAGATATAATGTTTGATTCTTTGACAGTTTACCACCTTCGGATTTGTGCCTTCGAAGTTGTTGATTCTTATGGCACCGGAACGATAGACCTCCTCGATAACGTAGGGACCTTCCCATTTAGAGAGAAGTTTTCCTGCAAAAAATCTTAAAGCGAGAGTTGTATAGCAATACATAATCACCTACATTAAACTCACGCTTTTGTATCCTTTTGTCATGCCATCTTTTAACTTTTTCTTTAAATAACTTGGCATTTTCATAAGCTTGGGTTCTCCATTCATCAAGTGAGCTAATATCAAATAACCTCTTCTCACCGGCAAGTTTGAAATCATAGTTGAGCTCTTTAATAGCCCAATATGCCTTATGTTCTAGTTCGAGAGGTAAGTTACATGCTTTTCCATAAACCATTTTATATGGAGACATACCCACAGGATTCTTATATGCAGTTCTATAGGCCCATAATGCATCATCAAGTTTCTTGGACCAATTCTTTCTAGACCTATTAACAGTTTTTTGCAAAATTAATTTGAGCTCTCTATTACTCAATTCTACTTGACCACTAGACTATGGGTGATAAGGAGATGCAATTCTATGATTAACGTCATATTTAGCAAGCATTTTACGGAAAGCACCATGAATAAAGTGTGAACCACCATCAGTCATTAAGTATCTAGGGACTCCAAACCTCGGAAAAATAACTTCCTTAAGCATTTTAATAGAGGTGTTATGATCAGCACTACTAGTTGGAATAGCTTCTACCCACTTAGTAACGTAATCAACAACAACTAAAATATGTGTATATCCATTAGAGGCAGGAAAAGGTCCCATATAATCAAAGCCCCAAACATCAAATGGTTCAATAACAAGTGAATAATTCATAGGCATTTCTTGATGTCTACTAATATTACCAATTCTTTGACATTCATCACAAGACAAAACAAACTTACGGGCATCTTTGAAGAGTGGGCCAATAAAACCGGATTGCAATACCTTATGTGCAGTTCTATCTCCAGCGTGGTGTCCTCCATAAGCTTCGGAGTGACACTTGCGTAGGATCTGTTCCTGTTCATGCTCAGGCACACAACGTCTAATAACACCATCTACTCCTTCTTTATAAAGATGTGGGTCATCCCAAAAGTAATGTCGCAAATCATAGAAGTACTTTTTGTTTTGTTGGTATGTGAAGCTAGGTGGTATAAATTTAGCAACAATATAATTAGCATAATCAACATACCATGGAGTGCTACGAGAAGTGCTTATGACATTTAATTGTTCATCAGAAAAGCTATCATCAACAGGTAGTGGGTCATCAAGAACATTCTCTAACCTAGATAAGTTGTCTGCAACAGGGTTCTCAGCTCCTTTTCTATCAACAATATGCAAATCAAATTCTTGCAGCAAGAGAAGCCATCTAATAAGTCTAGGTTTAGCATCTTTCTTTTCCACAAGATATTTAATAGCAGCATGATTGATGTGAATAGTTACTTTAGAATCAACAATATAGGGTCTGAATTTACCGCAAGCAAATACAACTTCTAAAAGTTCCTTTTTGGTAGTAGCATAATTTCTTTGAGCATTGTCTAGAGTCTTACTAGCATAATGGATAACATTTAATTTCTTATCAACTCTTTGTCCTAGAACAGCACCTACAGCATAATTACTAGCATCACACATAATTTCAAAGGGTAAATTCCAATGAGGTGGCTGAACAACAGGTGCAGAGACTAATGCTTTCTTAAGTATTTCAAATGCTTCTACACAATCATCACCAAATACAAATGGTACATCTTTTTGTAATAAATTAGTCAAAGGCCGAGAAATTTTTGAGAAGTCCTTAATGAACCTCCTATAAAATCCGGCGTGACCAAGGAAACTTCTTATACCTTTGATGTCCTTGGGACATGGCATATTTTCAATAGCATCAACATTGGAGTTATCAACCTCAATTCCTCTTTCGTAAACTTTGTGCCCCAAGACAATACCTTCATTAACCATAAAGTGGCACTTTTCCCAATTCAAGACAAGATTTGTTTCTTCACATCTCTGCAAAACTCGATCAACATTGCTCAAGCAATCATCAAAAGAGGAACCATAGACGGAAAAGTCGTCCATGAAAACCTCACAAATCTTTTCACAAAAATCAGAGAATATAGCCATCATGCATCTTTGAAAGGTAGCAGGTGCATTACATAAACCAAAAGGCATACGTCTATAAGCAAAAGTACCAAAAGGGCATGTAAAAGTAGTCTTCGATTGATCTTTAGCCGACACAGGTATTTGAGAGAAACCAGAATAACCATCTAGAAAGCAGTAATGTGTATGTTTGCATAATCTTTCTAGCATTTGATCAATAAAAGGTAAGGGGTAATGATCTTTCTTAGTAGCTTTGTTTAATTCACAAAAATCAATTACCATCCTATAACCTATGATAATTCTTTGCGGAATCAATTCATCTTTTTCATTAGGGACAACAGTAATACCTCCCTTCTTAGGGACACAATGGACAGGACTTACCGGCGACTATCGACAGCGGGATAAATTATACCTGCCTCCGTAAGCTTGAGTATTTCTTTTCTTACCACTTCTTTCATTTTAGGATTCAAGCGTCGTTGAGGATCACAAACTGGTTTGGCATCCGCTTCCAAATTTATTTTATCTTTGACATAGAGTGGGGCTAATGCCCTTAAGATCATCAAGAGTATATCCAATAGCGGCACGGTGCTTATTCAGAGTTTTCAATAATCTTTCTTCTTGATGCTCTGAAAGGTTAGCACTAATAATAACAAGATATATTTTCTTTTCATCAAGATAAGCATATTTAATATTATCAGGCAACGGTTTAAGGTCGAACACGGGATCACCCTTGGGTGGAGGAGGATCCCCTAGGATTTCAACAGGCAAATTGTGTTGCAGAACAGGTTCCTGTTTAAAGAATACTTCATCTATTTCCCTTCTTTCATTCATGAACATATCATTTTCATGGTCTAGCAAATAGTGTTCTAAAGGATCACTAGGAGGTAAAGCAATAGAAGCAAGACCAATAATTTCAACCTTACTAGGCAATTCTTCTTCACGATGTTGTTTATTGAACTTAGAGAAATTAAACTCATGAGCCATATCATCCAAGCCAATAGTAACAACATTCTTTTCGCAATCTATCTTAGCATTAACAGTACTCAAGAAGGGTCTACCAAATATAATGGGACAAAAGCTATCGTGTGGAGAACCAAGAACAAGAAAATCAACGGGATATTTGGTTTTCCCACACAAGACTTCAACATCTCTAACAATTCCCACTGGTGAAATAGTATCTCTATTGGCAAGCTTAATTGTAACATCAATTTCTTCTAACTCAATAGGTGCAATATCATGCATAATTTCTTTGTATAAGTCAATTGGTATTGCACTAGCACTAGCACCCATATCACATAAGCCATGATAACAATGATCTCCTATTTTAACAAAAATAACAGGCACGCCTACCACAGGTCTATGTTTATCTTTAGCACAAGGTTTGGCAATTCTAGCAGTTTCACCACAGAATTGAATAACATGCCCATCAATATTATCAGACAAGAAATTTGTAACAATAGCAATATTAGGTTCTACTTTAACTTGCTCAGGAGGTGTATAAGTTCTAATATTGCTTTTACAAACAATAGTTGAAGCTTTAGCATGATCCTTTACTCTAACAGGGAAAGGTGGTTTCTCAACATAAGAGGTAGGAACAATAGGATCATTATAAGTGACAATCTTTTCTTCAACTTTAATAGGTGCATCTACTTTTACTTCTATGGGAGGATGATATTTAAACCACTTCTCCTTAGGGAGATCAACATAAGTAGCAAAAGATTCACGAGAAAGAAGCTACTATCTCAGAGTCAAGTCCATATTTAGTGCTAAACTTACGGAAAATATCGGTATCCATAAAAGATTTAACACAATCAAACTAAGGTGTCATACCTGACTCCTTACCTTCGTTGAGGTCCCAATATTCAGAGTTGCGTTTAATTCTATCCAATAAATTCCATTTGAATTCAATAGTCTTCATCATAAAAGAGCCAGCACAAGAAGTATCGAGCATGGTGCGATTGTTATCAGAAAGCCGGGCATAAAAACTTTGAATAATTATTTCTCTCGAGAGCTCATGATTGGGGCATGAATATAACATTGATTTAAGCCTCCCCCAAGCTTGAGTGATGCTTTCTCCTTCGCGAGGTCAAAAATTATATATATAATTGCGATCATGATGAACAAGATGCATAGGATAATACTTTTGATGAAATTCTAATTTCAATCTTTTATAGTTCCATGATCTCATATCATCACATAGCCTATACCATATCAATGCGTCTCCCTTCAAAAATAAAGGGAAAGCCTTCTTCTTAACAACATCATCGGGTATACCTGCAAGCTTAAATAATCCACAAATTTCATCCACATATATTAAATGCTCATCAAGATGCTTTGTTCTATCTCCTGTAAAAGGATTAGCTAGCAGTTTTTCCATCGTACCCGAAGGAATTTCAAAGGGATTTTCATTTTCAATAGGTTCAGTAGGTTGAGGAGCAACTCTTTGCTCTACTGGACGGGGTGAAGATACCCCGAACAAGCCCCTCAGAGAATTACTTTCCATAGTAACAAGTGACAGAAAATTTCTGCACACTATATAAATTTTTCCTTACCAAATTCCACTTACCAAAGGCGCTACACTCCCCGGCAACGGCGCCAGAAAAGAGTCACAAGTATAGGGGATCTATCATAGTCCTTTCGATAAGAAAGAGTGTCGAACCCAACGAGCAGCAGAAGGAAATGATAAGCGGTTTTCAGCAAGGTATTCTCTGCAAGTACTAAAATAAGTGGTAACATATAGTTTTGTGATAAGGTAAATTGTAACGAGCAACAAGTAAAAAAAGTAAATAAGGTGCAACAAGGTGGCCCAATCCTTTTTGTAGCAAAGGACAAGCCTGGACAAACTCTTATAATAGGAAAAGCGCTCCCGAGGACACATGGGAATATCGTCAAGCTAGTTTTCATCACGTTCATATGATTCGCGTTCGGTACTTTGGTAATTTGATATGTGGGTGGACTGGTGCTTGGGTGATGTTCTTACTTGAACAAGCATCCCGCTTATGATTAACCTCTATTGCAAGCATCCGCAACTACAACAAAAGTATTAAGGTAAACCTAACCATAGCATGAAACAAGTGGATCCAAATCATCCCCTTACGAAGCAACACATAAACTAGGGTTTAAGCTTCTGCCACTCTAGCAACCCATCATCTACTTATTACTTCCCAATGCCTTCCTCTAGGCCCAAATAATGGTGAAGTGTTATGTAGTCGACGTTCACATAACACCACTAGAAGCTAGAAAACATACATATCATCAAAATATCGAGCGAATACCAAATTCACATGACTACTAATAGCAAGACTTCTCCCGTGTCCTCAGGAACAAACGTAACTACTCACAAAGCATATTCATGTTCATAATCAGAGGGGTAATAATATGCATAAAGGATCTGAACATATGATCTTCCACCAAGTAAACCAACTAGCATCAACTGCATGGAGTAATCAACACTACTAGCAACCTACTAGCACCAATCCCGGACTTGGAGACGAGAATTGGATACAAGAGATGAACTAGGGTTTGGAGATGAGATGGTGTTGGTGAAGATGTTGATGGAGATTGCCCTCTCCTGATGAGAGGAGCGTTGGTGATGATGATGGCGATGATTTCCCCCTCCGGAGAAGTGTCCCAGCGAGAACAGCTCATGGGAGCCCTAGATTGGTTCCGCCAAGGTTCCGCCTCGTGGCGGGAGTCTCGTCCGAAAGGTTGCTTCTGATTTTTTCTCAACGAAAGACTTCATATGGGAGAAGATGGGCATCGAAGAGCCACCGGGGGCCACGAGGTGAGCGCGCCCCCACCCTCGTGAGCAGGGTGTGGGCCCCCCTGGCCTTCATCTTTGATGACGATTTTTCTTTATTTATTTTAAGATATTCCGTGGAGTTTCAGGACGTTTGGAGTTGCATGAATAGGTCTCCGATGTTGCTCCTTTTCCAGCCCAGAATTCCAAGTGCCGGCATTCTCCCTCTTCATGTAAACCTTGTAAAATAAGAGAGAATAGCCATAAGTATTGTGATATATCGTGAAATAACAGCCCATAATGCGATAAATGTCGATATAAAAGCATGATGCAAAATGGACGTATCACATTTCCTTCTAAGGTATAAACTGTACTAAAAGGAATAGATAGAACAATGTACATATATGATTGTGCATAATATCGGGGATACAAAATGAAACCCCACCGTCTCATGTTTTGCATGTAAATACATTGCCTGTACTAAAACGAAGATAGAACAATGTACATACATGAATGGTGTCGGTGGTTGTGCTGGTGGTTCCACTTTGCCACCAGATGACTCATCGAGACCAACGACAAGTCCAGTAGTAGAAGTAGAATAAGGGACACGAATGTCATAGACAATAAGGCTGCAATTGGGTTTTCCATGATGACTACCCGTACCATACCCCCTTTCTTTTGCAGAATGCCACTAACAGAACAATACCCTTGATTTTTAAATTCCCAAATTGGATTGAACACTATGAGTAAACTGGTGAGAGAGAATCCCATGGCAGTCACAGGAGCAACTGATGCTAACATCATATAGGTACCAGGTGCATAGGCAATTATGAAGCATGCTAACACCTTTCAAAAGTGCACTTCCTGCTCCGAAGGAATAGTGTGGGATCTCCAGAAAAGATGATAGAAATTGTACCCATGGTTGAGAAAGCAAAGGAAGTTGTGTACAGACGAAATAATCAGAGTGCTGATTGCTGGAGAGCAGAAAAATAACACTGATTAAAGTCAAAAGAGGCTAAAACAAAACATGGTAAATTAATTGAGTAGAGAGGAGAAATTTGACCTTGAATTCCTACAGGGCGGCAAGTGCATATTGCAGCATATATAGTATAGCCCTTTCTCGAGAGGCCAGACCAAGCATCCATGGACGAATGAAACTACTTATGTTGCCTTTTCTAGATCAGATCATTGGATGGATTCTTCTCGAAGAAAAAGGAGATCACAATGTTGTGACCTGAACTCAGCAACATTGGAGTAGGAGCCGAGTAGATGGCGCACTGAAACTACAACCAAACCCCCAACAGGAGTCGTGTAAAAAATAATCAGAAGTTATATTGTTGAAAAAGTAAAACATGTGTTTTCTTGTTTTGATCTTACACTAAATATCATAATATAACAACACAATTATTTTACTTTCTCAACAGAATCATCTTTGATAAAAGTGTCTATGCTTAAAGATCAATCTAACTACCCTTATAGCCCGCCCATGTGTCGCTGCATATTAAAAAACTGCAACTTTGGTATGTCAAGCTCGAGGCACCATCCTGCTTGACAACGCTTAGCCCAGAACTCACTACGCAGCCTCCACAGTCCACACTGAACCTAAGCAAAGCAACTAAGGATTATCCATGAGATGTTCTAGACCGTTTCCTATGAATGAGTCTCTCTAGCCAATGGTAACATATACACCTAACTATCCAGAACAAAGCAACTAATTTTATGAATCTGTATGATGCCAGTCAGCCATGCTTTAGTGTGTACCAAACTATCTATACGAAAACTTGCAATCACACAAGGTAGCAAACAAATCATCTGCGGAACTTGAACCCACGAACCACGAGGAAGAGAATTCATTGCGGGGGCGTCGAAACCTCGAGGGAATCGGTGAGGCGCACGAGCAGGAACCCATAATGGACGTGAATTCGAAGAATGTTCTGGAGGCAGGATCCGTGCTCACCTTGGGTGCGGCGGTGGATGAGGAATCCTGGACGATTTGGTCGATGAGGAGGAGATGGACGAGCATCTCGTCATCGCTGAACCATGCTGTCCCTCAAGCAGAAGCGCGCGCTAGCTCGACGCAGTGCCAGCGCCGTTGGGGGTCAGCCTAGATCCGCGGGGCCGTCACCACCGACACGTCGACGGGGACGTGCCGCTCCCACCCGGCCCTGCAGACCGCCGGCTTGGAGGATTCGATCTGGTGAGGGGCGAATCCACACACTACAAAAAAAAGACACATCCGTGACATTTTGGGCCGAACGAATTTTTTTCCTGTCATACATATGACACTTCTATGACGATAATTGTGACAAAACCCGGTATCATCATAGATGTGGTGGGATCCTACTTCTATGACAAAAAATCATGACAGAAAATGGGCTTTTTGTCCTGGGCGGGCCGGAGACGCAGCTGCATGACATTCTTTGGGCCGTCCATGACGGAAAAAACCATGGTAGAAGCGAGGGGGAGGAAAATTTGGGGAGTTGCGGTTCACGGTGGGAGAGCGATGCGTTTCTCTCTCGTCGTCTGTGGCGTGTGTGCGGCGTTGGCTCTAGCGAAGGCGAGCGAGGCATTGGGCTCTAATCGAACCCGAAAGCGACAGACTCGCAGTTACGCTGCTATCGAACCCGAGCGATCGATCGATGGCTATTAATCGAACCCGATGGAGCGATTCGCCGCTATTGCTGCTAATCAAGCCGATCGTCGCCTTTGGGATGAGCGGTGGCGTTGCGGGGTGTTGGATGAGCGGTGGCGGTGGCGTTGCCTCTGGATGAACAGGAACCCGTGGTGTGGAGGGCTGGATGAGCGGTAGATGGTGGAGGGTGGCCGTGGAGGGTGGTTGAACAGGACCCGGTGGTGTGGAGGGCTGGATGAATAGTAGACGGTGGAGGGGTGCCCGTGTGGAGGGGTGGTTGAGCGATGTCGGTGGAGTAGCGCGCGGTGGAGGCGGATGAGCGAGGAGCCCGTGGAGTGGAGGAGGTCGGCGGTAGCCCGTTGAGGCTGGAGGAGGTCGATGGTAGCCCGTGGAGGCTGGTGGTGGTCGACGGTGGAGATGAACAGTATCCCGTGGAGTCCCGTTTTGCGGTACGCCACACCCCTCGCCCCCCCCCCCCCCGTGTTTCGACCGTATAGCGCTCCAACACAAGTCCATTTCGTCCGTTTTGCGATACGCCACACCCCTCCCGATGAATAGGACCCCCGTTTCGACCGTAGCGCTCCGACACAAGTCTGTTTCGTCCGTTTTGCGGTACGCCACACCCCTCCCGATCAACAGGACCCCCGTTTTGACTGTAGGAGGTCCGTTTCCTCCGTTCTTGATGCGCCAGCCCTCCCGATCAACGGGACCCGTTTTGAGCGTGGCGGTCGAACACAAGGTTGTTTCCTCCATTGTGCGGTACGCCAGGCCTCGTTTCCATCGCCTATTCCGTCCAAGCCCTCCCGATGAACACGACCACGCATTCCATTCCGACCCAGTCGGTTGGCTCCCCATGAACACGACGACGACGTTGTTTCTCCGTTCCGACCCAGCCATGTGCGTATGCGCGATAGGCTTTAGAGACCCTGCCCATATGTACGTACGTGGCCATATTTTCTTTCTTGCACCCTCGCCGTTATACGTACGTGTACATGCTACGTGCGCGCCTCTACTACGACACGTGCGCGCCTCTACATCCACCAGTATATATATGCATTACCGTTCGCGACCAGAATGACAACGCTACGTACGCTTCGACCAGGTGGGTCCCGACTGTCAGGCACTTCCTTGCGTGCGAAGATGTAGCTGGTGGGTGTTGGGAAACGTAGTAATTTCAAAAAAATTCCTACGATCACGCAAGATCATGGTGATGCATAGCAACGAGATGAGAGTGTTGTCTACGTACCCTCGTGAGACCCGACAGCGGAAGCGTTGACGCAACGTAGAGGAAGTAGTCGTACTTCTTCACGATCCAACCGATCCAAGTACCGAGCGTCACGGCACCTCCGGAGTTCTGCACACGTTCAGCTCGATGGCGTCCCTCGAACTCCGATCCAGCCGAGTGTTGAGGAGAGTTTAAATCGACGCGACGGCGTGGTGGCGATGATGATGTTCCACGGCGCGAGGCTTCGCCTAAGCTCCGCTACGGTATTCTCGAGGTGTAATATGGTGGAAGGGGCACCGCACACGGCTAAGGAACGATCTCAATGATCAACTTGTGTGTCATGGGGTGCCCCTGCCCTGTATATAAAGGAGGGAAGGGAGGGGCTGGCCGGCCAAGGAGAGGTGCGCCAGGTGTCCTACTCCTACTAGGAGTAGGATTCCCCAAATCCTAGTCCAACTAGGTTTCCCCAAGTGGGAAGGGAGAGAGGCGCCTTCTCCTAGTCCTAATAGGACTAGGGAAGGGGGAAAGGTCTTGCAGCACTTGGGCCCCTTTCTCCTTTCCACTAAGGCCCATGTTGGCCCATTAGCATTCCGGGGGTTCGGTAACCTCCCGTGCTTGGTAAAATTCCCAATTTCACCGGAACACTTCCGATGTCCAAACATAGACTTCCAATATATGAATCTTTATGTCTCGACCATTTCGAGACTCCTCGTCACGTCCGTGATCTCATCCGGGACTCGAACAACCTTGGTACAGAAACATCATAAAAACTCATAGTAAGCATCATCGAAGCGTTAAGCGTGCGGACCCTACGGGTTCGAGAACTATGTAGACATGACCGAGACACCTCTCCGGTCAATAACCAATAAGCGGGACCTGGATGCCCATATTGGCTCCTACATATTCTCTGAAGATCTTTATCGGTCGAGACCGCATAACAACATACGTTGTTCCCTTTGTCATCGGTATGTTACTTGCCCGAGATTCGATCGTCGGTATCCAATACCTAGTTCAATCTCGTTACCGGCAAGTCTCTTTACTCGTTCGTAATACATCATCTCACAACTAACACATTAGTTGAAATGCTTGCAAGGCTTATGTGATGTGCATTACCGAGAGGGCCAGAGATACCTCTCCGACAATCGGAGTGACAAATCCTAATCTCGAAATATGCCAACCCAACATGTACCTTCGGAGACACCTGTAATGTACCTTTATAATCACCCGATTCGTTGTGACGTTTGGTAGCACCAAAGTGTTCCTCGTGCAAGCAGGAGTTGCATAATCTCATAGTCATAGGAACATGTATAAGTCATGAAGAAAAGCACTAGCAACAAACTATACGATCAGGTGCTATGCTAATGGAATGGGTCATGTCAATCAGATCATTCAACCAATGATGTGATCCCGTTAATCAAATAACAACTCCTTGTTCATGGTTAGGAAACACAACCATCTTTGATTAACGAGCTAGTCAAGTAGAGGCATACTAGTGACACTCTGTAGGTTTATGTATTCACACATGTATTATGTTTCCTGTTAATACAATTCTAGCATGAATAATAAACATTTATCATGATATGAGGAAATAAATAATAACTTTATTATTGCCTCTAGGGCATATTTCCTTGATCTCCCACTTGCACTAGAGTCAATAATCTAGATTACACAAGAATGATTCTAACACCCATGGAGTCTTGGTGCTGATCATGTTTTGCTTTCGTGGAAGAGGCTTAGTCAGCGGGTGCGCAACATTCAGATCCGTATGTATCTTGCATATCTCTATGTCTCCCACTGGACCAAATCCGGATGGAGTTGAAGGCGTCTTTTGATGTGCTTGGTTCTCTTGTGAAATCTGGATTCCTTTGCCAAGGCAATTGCACCAGTATTGTCACAAAAGATTTTCATTGGACCCGATACACTAGGTACAACACCTAGATCGGTTATGAACTCCTTCATCCGGACTCCTTCATTAGCTGCTTCCGAAGCAGCTATGTACTCAACTTCACATGTAGATCCCGCCACGACGCTTTGTTTGGAACTGCACCAACCGACAGCTCCACCGTTTAATGTAAATACGTATCCGGTTTGCGATTTAGAATCGTCCGGATCGATGTCAAAGCTTTGTCGGCGTAACCGTTCTGACGAGTTCTTTGTCACCGCCATAAATGAGAAACATATCCTTAGTCCTTCTCAAGTACTTAAGGATGTTCTTGACCGCTGTCCGATGATCCACTCTGGATTACTTTGGTACCGCTCGCCAAACTTACAAAGAAGGCACACATCAGGTCTGGTACACAGCATTGCATACATGATAGAGCCTATGGCTGAAGCATAGGGAACATCTTTCATTTTCTCTCTATCTTCTGCGGTGGTCGGGCATTGAGTCTTACTCAACTTCTCTCCTTGTAGCACCGGCAAGAACCCTTTATTTGCATGATACATTTTGAACTTTTTCAAAACTTTATCAAGGTATGTGCTTTGTGAAAGTCCTATCAAGCGTCTTGATCTATCTCTATAGATCTTAATGCCCAATATGTAAGCAGCTTCACCGAGGTCTTTCATCGAAAAACTTTTATTCAAGTATCCCTTTATGCTATCCAGAAATTCTATATCATTTCCGATCGGTAATATGTCATCCACATATAATATCGTAAATGCTACAGAGCTCCCACTCACTTTCTTGTAAATACTGAGGCTTCTCCAAAAGTCTCGTATAAAACCAAATGCTTTGATCACACTATAAAAGCGTTTATTCCAACTCCGAGAGGCTTGCACCAGTCCATAAATGGATCGCTGGAGCTTGCACACTTTGTTAGCTCCCTTTGGATCGACAAAGCCTTCTGGTTGCATCATATACAACTCTTCTTCCAGAAATCCATTCAGGAATGCAGTTTTGACATCCATTTGCCAAATTTCATAATCATAAAATGCGGCAATTGCTAACATGATTCGGACGGACTTAAGCATCGCTTCTGGTGAGAAGGTCTCATCGTAGTCAATCCCTTGAACTTGTCGAAAACCTTTTGCAACAAGTCGAGCTTTATAGACGATAACATTACCATCAGCGTCGGTCTTCTTCTTGAAGATCCATTTATTCTCAATTGCTTGCCGATCATCGGGCAAGTCAACCAAAGTCCACACTTTGTTCTCATACATGGATCCCATCTCAGATTTCATGGCCTCAAGCCATTTTGTGGAATCTGGGCTCACCATCGCTTCTTCATAGTTCGTAGGTTCATCATGTTCCAAAGTAACATGACTTCCGAATAGGATTACCGTACCACTCTGGTGCGGATCTTGCTCTGGTTGATCTCTGAAGTTCTGTAGAAACTTGATCTGAAGTTTCATGATCATCATCATTAGCTTCTTCCCTATTTGGTGTAGGTGTCACGAAACTGTTTTACGTGATGTACTACTTCTCAATAAGGGAGTAGATACGATTATCTCATCAAGTTCTACTTTCCTCCCACTCACTTCTTTCGAGAGAAACTCCTTCTCCAAAAAGTTTCCGAATTTAGCAACAAAAATCTTGCCTTGGATTTGTGATAGAAGGTGTACCCAACAGTCTCCTTTGGGTATCCTATGAAGACACATTTCTCCGATTTGGGTTCGAGCTTATCGGGTTGAAGTTTTTCACATAAGCATCGCAGCCCCAAACTTTCGAAAGCGACAACTTTGGTTTCTTGCCAAACCACAGTTCATAAGGCGTCGTCTCAACGGATTTAGATGGTGCCCTATTTAAAGTGAATGTAGCCGTCTCTAAAGCATAACCCCAAACGATAGCAGTAAATCAGTAAGAGACATCATAGATCGCACCATATCTAATAAAGTATGATTACGACGTTCGGACACACCATTACACTGTGGTGTTCCGGGTGGCGTAAGTTGCGAAACTATTCCGCATTGTTTCAAATGTAGGCCAAACTCGTAACTCAAATATTCTCCTCCACGATCAGATCGTAGAAACTTTATTTTCTTGTTACGATGATTTTCCACTTCACTCTGAAATTCTTTGAACTTTTCAAATGTTTCAGACTTGTGTTTCATTAAGTAGATATACCCATATCTGCTCAAATCATCTGTGAAGGTGAGAAAATAACGATATCCGCCACGAGCCTCAACATTCATTGGACCACATACATCGGTATGTATGATTTCCAATAAATCTGTTGCTCTCTCCATAGTTAGGAGAACGGCGTTTTAGTCATCTTGCCCATAAGGCACGGTTCGCAAGTACCAAGTGATTCATAATCAAGTGACTCCAAAAGTCCATCGAGATGGAGTTTCTTCATGCGCTTTACACCGATATGACCTAAACGGCGATTGCCACAAATAAGTTGCACTATCATTATCAACTCTACATCTTTTGGCTTCAACATTATGAATATGTGTATCACTACTATCGAGATTAAGTAAAAACAAACCATTCTTCAATGGTGCATGACCATAAAAGATATTATTCATATAAATAGAACAACCATTATTCTCTGATTTAAATGAATAACCGTCTCGCATCAAACAAGATCCAGATATAATGTTCATGCTCAACGCTGGTACTAAATAACAATTATTTAGGTCTAATACTAATCCGAAGGTAGATGTAGAGGTAGCGTGCCATTGCGATCACATCGACTTTGGAACCATTTCCCACGCCAAGATCGTCACCTCGTCCTTAGCCAATCTTCGCTTAATCCGTAGCCCCTGTTTGAGTTGCAAATATTAGCAACAGAACCGATTATCAAATACCAGTGCTTCTGCGAGTATTAGTAAGGTACACATCAATAACATGTATATCACATATACCTTTGTTAACCTTGCCATCCTTCTTATCCGCCAAATACTTGGGGCAGTTCCGCTTCCAGTGACCAGTCTGCTTGCAATAGAAGCACTCAGTTTCAGGTTTAGGACCAGACTTGGGTTTCTTCTCTTGATCAGCAACTTGCTTGCCGTTCTTTTTGAAGTTTCCTTTTCTTTCCTTTGCCCTTTTCTTGAAACTAGTGGTTTTGTTAACCATCAACACTTGATGCTCCTTTTGATTTCTACCTCCATGACTTTCGACATCGCGAAGAGCTCGAGCATTGTTTTGGTCATCCCTTGCATATTATAGTTCATCACGAAGCTCTTGTAGCTTGGTGGCGATGATTGGAGAATTACATCAATGACGCAATCATCCGGAAGATTAACTCCGGTTGAATCAAGTGATTGTTATATCCGGACATTACGAGTATATGCTCAGCGGTAACCGTTCTCCTCCATCTTACAGCTATAGAACTTATTGGAGACTTCATATCTCTCAATCCGGGCATTCGCTTGGAATATCAACTTCAACTCCTGGAACATCTCATATGCTCCATGGTGTTCAAAAGCAACGTTGAAGTCCCGGTTCTAAGCCGTAAAGCATGGCACCTTTGAACTATAGAGTAGTCATCGACTTTGCTTTGCCAGACGTTCACAACTTCTGGCGCAGCCCTTGCACCAGGCACGGCACCTAACGGTGCTTCGGGCGTAATTCTTACGTGCAGCAATAAGGATAATCCTCAAATTCTGGACCCAGTCCGTGTAATTGCTGCCATCATCTTTCAACTTTGCTTTCTCAAGGAACGCATTAAAATTCAACGGAACAACGGCGAGCCATCTATCTACACATCATAGACAAGCAAGATACTATCGTGTACTAAGTTCATGATAAATTTAAGTTCAATTAATCATATTACTTAAGAACTCCCACTTAGAAAAATATCCTCCAATTCTCTAAGTGATTGCGTGATCCATATCAACTACACCATGACCGATCATCACGTGTGATGGAGTAGTTTCAATGGTGAACATCAATATGTTGATCATATCTACTATATGATTCACGCTCGACCTTTCGGTCTCCGTGTTCCGAGGTCATATCTTATATGCATAGCTCGTCAAGTATAACCTGAGTATTCTGCGTATGCAACTGTTTTGCACCCGTTGTATTTGAGCGTAGAGCCTATCACACCCGATCATCACGTGGTGTCTCAAAGACGAAGAACTTTCATAGCGGTGCATACTCGGGGAGAACACTTCTTGATAATTTAGTAAGGGATCATCTTATAATGCTACCGTCAATCAAAGCAAGATAAGATGCATAAAGGATTAACATCACATGCAATCAATATAAGTGATATGATATGGCCATCATCATCTTGTGCTTGTGATCTCCATCTCGAAGCACCGTCATGATCACCATCGTCACCGCGCGACACCTTGATCTCCATCGTAGCATCGTTGTCGTCTCGCCAAACTTATGCTTCTACGACTATCGCTACCGCTTAGTGATAAAGTAAAGCATTACAGGCGATTGCATTGCATACAATAAAGCGACAACCATATGGCTCCTGCCGATTGCCGATAACTTCGGTTACAAAACATGATCATCTCATACAATAAAATTCAGCATCATGTTTAGACCATATCACATCACAACATGCCCTGCAAAAACAAGTTAGACGTCCTCTACTTTGTTGTTGCAAATTTTACGTGGCTGCTACGGGCTTAAGCAAGAACCAATCTCACCCTCGCATCAAAACCACAACGATACTTCGTCAAATAGACTCCGTTTAACCTTCTCAAGGACCGGGCGTAGCCACCTCAGTTCAACTAAAGTTGGAGAGACAGTCTTCCACAAGCCATCTATGTGCAAAGCACGTCGAGGAACCGGTCTCGCGTAAAATGCAGCGTAAGGTTGGTCTGGATCGTGTCCAACAATACCGCTGAACCAAAGTATGACATCTTTGGTAGGCGGTAT
Organism: Aegilops bicornis; assembly: GCA_021605145.1. Taxonomy (NCBI): domain Eukaryota; kingdom Viridiplantae; phylum Streptophyta; class Magnoliopsida; order Poales; family Poaceae; genus Aegilops; species Aegilops bicornis. Next base: position 523,874,623 of record CM038669.1, read on the forward strand.
GACTTGTATCGTCCACAACTCACTTGTGTTCTACGTGCATATCATCAAACCATAAAAACCTAGGCTCGGATGCCACCGTTGGGAAACGTAGTAATTTCAAAAATTTCCCTACGATCACGCAAGATCATGGTGATGCATAGCAACGAGATGAGAGTGTTGTCTACGTACCCTCGTAGACCAGCAGCGGAAGCGTTGACGCAACGTAGAGGAAGTAGTCGTACTTCTTCACGATCCAACCGATCCAAGTACCGAACGTCACGGCACCTCCGAGTTCTGCACACGTTCAGCTCGATGGCGTCCCTCGAACTCCGATCCAGCCGAGTGTTGAGGAGAGTTTAAATCGACCTGACGGCGTGGTGGCGATGATGATGTTCCACGGCGCGGGGCTTCGCCTAAGCTCCGCCACGGTATTCTCGAGGTGTAATATGGTGGAAGGGGCACCGCTGCAGCTAAGGAGCGATCTCAATGATCAACTTGTGTGTCATGGGGTGCCCCACCTGTATATAAAGGAGGGAAGGGGAGGGCTGGCGGCCAAGGAGAGAGGTGCGCCAGGGTGTCCTACTCCTACTAGGAGTAGGATTCCCCAAATCCTAGTCCAACTAGGTTTCCCCAAGTGGGAAGGGAGAGAGAGGCGCCCCTTCTCCTAGTCCTAATAGGACTAGGGAAGGGGGAAGGTGCGACCAGCACTTGGGCCCCTTTTCTCCTTTCCACTAAGGCCCATGTTGGCCCATTAGCATTCCGGGGGTTCCGGTAACCTCCGGTGCTTGGTAAAATTCCCAATTTCACCGGAACACTTCCGATGTCCAAACATAGACTTCCAATATATGAATCTTTATGTCTCGACCATTTCGAGACTCCTCGTCACGTCCGTGATCTCATCCGGGACTCGAACAACCTTCGTACAGAAACATCATAAAAACTCATAGTAAGCATCGCCGAAGCGTTAAGCGTGCGGACCCTCACGGGTTCGAGAACTATGTAGACATGACCGAGACACCTCTCCGGTCAATAACCAATAAGCGGGACCTGGATGCCCATATTGGCTCCTACATATTCTACGAAGATCTTTATCGGTCGGACCGCATAACAACATACGTTGTTCCCTTTGTCATCGGTATGTTACTTGCCGAGATTCGATCGTCGGTATCCAATACCTAGTTCAATCTCGTTACGGCAAGTCTCTTTACTCGTTTAAGTAATACATCATCTCACAACTAACACATTAGTTGAAATGCTTGCAAGGCTTATGTGATGTGCATTACCGAGAGGGCCCAGAGATACCTCTCCAGAGCAATCGGAGTGACAAATCCTAATCTCGAAATATGCCAACCCAACATGTACCTTCGGAGACACCTGTAATGTACCTTTATAATCACCCGATTACGTTGTGACGTTTGGTAGCACCCAAAGTGTTCCTCGGGCAAACGGGAGTTGCATAATCTCATAGTCATAGGAACATGTATAAGTCATGAAGAAAAGCACTAGCAACAAACTATACGATCAGGTGCTATGCTAATGGAATGGGTCATGTCAATCGGATCATTCAACCAATGATGTGATCCCGTTAATCAAATAACAACTCCTTGTTCATGGTTAGGAAACACAACCATCTTTGATTAACGAGCTAGTCAAGTAGAGGCATACTAGTGACACTCTGTAGGTTTATGTATTCACACATGTATTATGTTTCCTGTTAATACAATTCTAGCATGAATAATAAACATTTATCATGATATGAGGAAATAAATAATAACTTTATTATTGCCTCTAGGGCATATTTCCTTCAGTGGGTCCCAGCAGTCAGGGGGCGAATCGTTTTGGTTTTTTTTTGCCCGGACGCACTTCCTTGCGTTTGAAGATGTAGCTGGTGGGTCCCAACGATCGAGAGAATCGTTTTTTTTGCGGACGCACTTCCTTGCGTGCGAAGGTGTAGCTGGTGGGTCCCAGCGATCGGTGGGGAAGCGTTTTTTCACGAAATATGGTGGCCCGTCCGGTGGGTCCCCCATTGTCGGTGGAGGAATAATTATTTTGGCGTAATAAGGAGGCACTTCCTTGCTGCGGCCATGGACCCAACTGTTAGCCTCTCCACGTCTGATCCACATCGATGGAAGCCGTTCCTTGACCACGTTGACTACGCCTGCACCGAGAGCACCAGGCGGTGGACGACGGCGAGGCCTAGGAAGGGGACGACGCGGAGCCGGGGAAGACGCGGCGGTGGATGCCCACGCAGCGTGAGAGAATCTGAGGGTTCACTGGTTCGCGGTGTGAAGCTACCGTCGCCGCAGAATAACGAGGGGTGTGGGAGAGTAGAGGATGGACCGCCAGCGATGGGAGTAGTAGGGAGCGGTGAGGCCTCCGCCGCATCGCAACCGGCCACGGGAGGCAGGAGCACGAGGAACGACCGTCGCTGGTTTGGGCGGCTGGAGCAAGAAGACCAAAGGTTGAAGAAGCACTACGGCCATTGGATGGACATCGTACGGTCACTGGAGCTAGAATCGTGCATATTGACTAAGTTGACAAAGCCCTCCGTCCCCTTCAACTTAGTAGGCCAACAAGTCAGCCTGCCACTATCTTTGGGTCCCAGCTAACGGGGAGTATTCATTTTTTTGTGCGTAATAAGGAGGCACTTCCTTGCGTGCAAAGATATAGCTGGTGGGTCCGGTATCGGTAATGATAACGTTTTTCGTGAAATCTGAGGCCCTTTCGGTGGGTCCTCGATGTCAGGTGGACGAATCATTAGTTTGCGCGTAATAAGGAGGCATTTCCTTGCGTGCGGCCGTTGACCCAGCTGTCGGCCTCTCCACGTACAGTCCACTTCAGATGCATGTCGGCCGTTGACCATGTTGACCAGGCCGCGTCGAGAGCACAAGGGCGGTGGACGACGGCGGCGCCTACGAAGGGAACGAAACGGAGGCAGGGAAGACTCAGCAGTTGTTTCCCACGCAGAGGGGAGTACGACTGAACGAGGGTTTACGGGTTCGTCTACCGTCGCCGGAGAATAACAGCACGTGTGGGTGAGTAGAGGGATGGCTAGGCCAGCGATGGGAGTACGATGGGGCGGTGAGGCTGTGGCGGCAAGACCCGGCCGGGAACGAGGGAGCAGGCAGTCTCGCCGGCGCTTGTTTGAGCGGCTGGAGCAGGAAGAGAAGAGATTGAAGAAGCACGACGGCCGTTGGATGGACATCCAACCGTCACTGCTTGTGCGTCAACCTTTTTTTTAGAAAAGCCTCAAATCTGTGGAAAACAGTATACAGCCCATCTGCCATTATTTCTAATAATTTACAGCCCATTTGCTAATTCTTAAGGTTTTCTTTGGAGCCCATACTCTTTTTGTTAGCATTACAGCCCATATTGTGGCCACGGTTAAAAATTATCTGAAATTTTGCATATTTAGGTCTTGATCTGAACTGTTTTTAATCCCGAAATTTCAACGCACATTCAAACTGATTTTAAAAATAAATTTATATCAATATAAAATCCAACAAATTCTCCACGCATAAATATTAATGTAATTTAAAATCTTGAAATGAAAAAAATATATTTGAAACTAATTGTCGGTTTGATGTGTTTTAAAAATGTACAACCCATTTCTCATTACTGATGGGCCATTTTCTCGACCAGCCGAATGAAAAGCTCTCCTCATCTTGAAAGATTTGCAGCCCAACAGGCCTGACAAAGCGACTTAATTGGCAAATCACAAAAAAACTGGGTTGTGGCCATGGACCCGGTATCGGCCTCTCCACGTCTGATACTCTTCCAATGGAAGTCGTTCCTTGACCACGTTGACCACGCCGCGCGGAGAGCACCACGGCGGTGGACGACGACGAGGCCTAGGAAGGGGACGACGCGGAGCCGGGGAAGATGGGGTAGTGGAAGCCCGCGCAGAGAGGAGTACGAGGGTTCACTGGTTCGGCTGCGGTGTGAGGCTACCGTCGCCGCAGGGCCTGGCCAGCGGTGGGAATAGTAGGGGCGGTGAGGCCTCCGTGGCAACACAGCCGGCCACGGGAGGCAGGAGCATGCGGCACGACCGGCGCTGCTTTGGGCGGTTGGAGCAAGAAGACCAGAGGTTGAAGAAGCACTACGGCCGTTGGATTGACATCGTACGGTCACTGGAGCTAGAACCGTTCATATTGACTAAGTTGACAAAGCCCTTCGGCCCCGTCAACTTAGTAGGCCCACAAGACAGCCTCCCACCAAGGTGGGTCCCAGCTAGTGTAACATCCCAAATTTTCAATTTGGAATGTTATACATTAAGTCATCATGCATTACATATTTTCTTGCATTTTGCCGATCCTAGAAATTTCACGCAACTCAAGGACCCTCGGAGAGAGTTGGAGATTTCGTTATTTTCATATTTGAGTTTTCTCCAATTTTGAAAATAGGATCATTTGATTTTATGTATTTTATCTTCAATTATTTCTACTATCAAAATTTGAGAGAGGGAATAAAATGACTTTCCCAAAATAAAGAAATAATGAAGATTTATAAAAAAATCAAATAAGATTTTTATTTCGGAGTTTTTCACTTTTTATTTGCCTTAGGGAAAAATGCGTGTTTTCAAAAATTGAATTTTTGGCCCGAGTTAAAGTTCATTTTGTTCGACTCATTTTTAGGAGTCGGGAAAAATTTACTTTGTAAATTTTGGAGTTCGTTTAGATTTGATTTTATTCGTTTTTCTGCGCGTGATTTAAAAAAATGCTTGGCCTTGACCGGGCCAAGGGCCCACCGAGCCGGCCGCCCTCCTCGCGGCCAGCCTTGGCCAGCCCGCCGCCGCCGGCCGAGCCCGAGGAGGACTGCTTCTCCTCCTCCGCCTCCCTTTGCTTGCCCCTCCCCAAGCTACTCCCCCCTTTATATACCCCTCACCCCCTCCTGCCCAACCAGCGCCGCCGCCGCCCCTCCCCATAGCCGCCGCCACCCCATAGCCGCCGGTGCCACCGCCGCCGCCGTGACGCCGTCGCCCCGCTGGAGCCCCACCTCGTCGAGGTAGCCGCGCCGCGCCACCCTCCCCTCGGTTCGTTTTTTTTTTATAAAAACCGTTCCGGTTTTCTTTTCCGTTGTTCGGTTTTTTTTAAAAAAAGCTAGATCGGTTTTATTTTTTTTCGGTTTTGTTGTTTAGCGAACGTTCACCGGACCGTTCGTTTTAACGAACGTGATAACCAGTTATTCCCGGTTAACGAACGTCCGTTCGTTTAACCGTTCGTCGTTTTTCTTTAACGGATTTATTCCGCTATTTTCCGATTTCGATTTCAGATCCGATCTTCGTTCTAGTTTATCTTCTTGCTCGTTTATCGGAAGCAGGTGATTCAAGCGCCTGGAGTTTCGTTTCGAAACCGCCGTTCCAACTAATCAACTTAAACAAAGTTTTGCTACTGTAAAATTTGACCTAGTTTCAACTTGCGAGAACCGAGCTGTTTTCTTCCGCCGGATGTTTTCCGTTGTTTTGTTTGATTCGTTTTCTTTTGCAACTAGGGTTCTTAAGTTGAATTTTCTGGTCAGATCTTTTATTCGAGATTTACCCGTGCATTAGATGAGTACTTATTGTATGCTTGTTGTTTGTCTGCGATAGATCACCCGTCTTGCCGCTTGTTATTTCGAATCTCTAGGTTTCACAGATCATCAGCAAGGCAAGTAACACTTGATCATATCTTTTCTACTACCCAGTTTTATGCATTAGATCTATTCCTCAAACACTTGCATGATTAGGACCTAATTAAATTGTGGGATGGGAAGTAGATTGAGGTAGTACCCATTACCTGTTTTACTTATGAAACCTTGGGAGTTACTTCTACGTTTGCTTATTATGCCATGCTATGCTAGTAGACGTGGATTGGGTGAGTGTATCCATGACAGATGTGAGATTGTTAAATTAATGGTTTTATTTAAGGTGGCAACTTAAACACACATACAGGTGGATTGAGGCACTGGTTTCTATCGGAGACTTACTGTTTTTCTTCGGACCGCCACCCGGGCTCAAAGGGATCATAAGATCATTCATGCTAGTAACTTCCGTGTGCAGCCACAAGCCATTATGGGCTCGCATAGTTGAGTAAGTTGTGCGAACTCTTACGGGTAGACTAGCGGATGTAGGGGTTGTAGGTTGGTACGGTCTACCCACAAGTAAGGTGCTAAGCGCTTCGAAAGACTATGTCTCGGTCATCCGTTTCTCAAACACCCTGCAGATCTGAGAAACCAAATGGAAGCGATCGAGTCTTGTGGGGAAAAGTGCAAACCTCTGCAGAGTGTATAAACTAATCATGATTAGTCGTGTCCCCGGTTATGGACATCTTGAGTATCTAGTACTTGAATATCATGTGAATCTCAACATGTTACTCTAATTAATATTGTTGGGTTTTTAATGAGTACTTTTAATTGGGATTGAGGATGCTGTCAACCATTCTCAATGTTTAACAACCACCATGATAGTTAAACAAATTTATTCCTTTGCGATAGGGAAAAAGCGGCTTTATGCAAAAGCTGTAATCGTGAGAGCTTTTCCACCAGCCATATATGCATGTAGTATAGGCTTATTCCTTCATTACTCTCTATGTGTTACATTGCCGGCATATTCCATGTCTTTGACCCGTTTCGGGCTGCAACTTTCATGTTGCAGTACGTTTGAACGAAGAGTAAGGTGCTTTAGGTCGTGGTTCTATACTCGGTGATGCCGATGGAGTTGATGGACTCACTTATCTTCCAAGCCTTCGCTGTTATCATATTTAGATGGCCTTAAGCCATATTTATTGTAATAAGTCCTCTTTTGGACAACGATGTAATAAGTGTGTGATTGCTACTCTGTTATAAATCCTTGAAATCTTGTGTGGTGTCGGCATTCTTGATCCGAGGATGACACTGAGCACGAAGACTTGATCCATTCGGGTCGGGTTGCTACAGAGATGGTATCTGAGCACCACGTTGTAGAGACACGACCACTAAGTTAAAGCCATAGATCACTACTCTCTTCACATTTTCTAACTCCTCATCTTTTTCTACACTTTAGGATGAAGGACGCAAAGATCAAGTACACCCAACCAAATGAAGGCACACCTTTTGGATTTCACTTGAAGGAAGTCACCAAGTACCTGAACATTGGACTACCAAGTTTCACCGGGACTTTCAACGCCACTCTGCCTGAAGAGGAGCGCTGGAAGATTCAAGCTCACGTTAAGGAAGGACATTCGCCCCAATCACCAAGCCTATAGATAGTGTTTTCGATTGCACCAACCTGGAGTCCAGGAAAGAGCATGGCAGCTCATATCACCATGGGACGCATTGGAGAAGTTTACCAAGAAGACCTCAAAGACACCATCTACCGGTTGTGGACGCTGAGATGAACAATGGGAGATAGTCAGCACCAAGAAGGATAGATCCATTGTAGCTTTCATCCAGAGTTAAACCAGCACATTCGGCGCTTGGAGAACCGGATGTGCAATGATATGATCGAATTGAAGGATGCGAAGGGAAGGATCATCGAACTTGAAGAAGAACTAAAGTCTACACGTAAGGACTACATGGACGAGATCGTAGCTTTAGCAAGAGACAATAACGATCTTAAGTATGAGATTGAAGAACTCAAGAAGAAATTGGCGCTCAAGAATGAAGACAAAATGCGTCGGCTGTCCAAGCAACTACATCAACATCGACGACACCGATTCGGATCCAAGTGAACCCGACTTTGAAGATGAAGCTGGAGCAGACATCATGGAGTCTTCCACCGGTTCAAATTAATAGATGACCCCCACATATTAGTAGTATTACCTCCATGTAACATCATAGTACACGCACTTTTGCGATAGTTAGACCGTTGTAAGCCCTTTGTTTGAATTGAATGAAGTGATATTGTGTGCATTTGCTCATATATATTTGGGTAGTGTTTCTCCTTAGACCCCACTCTATTCTTAATTTCTCATCTTTTCTAAAACCCATCAGATGCCTCCGAGACGCGACCCCGGGTTTGTTTTCCCGCCAGAGATCACCCAGTTGATTCAGCAGCAGAACACTTTGATCCAAACATTGATACAGAACCAAGGCAACAACAACAACCCACCGCCACCACCACCTGCGGATCACTTGACACGTTTCTTAAGGCTGAACCGGCTGGTGTTTTCCAAGAGCACCGAGCCGATAGTAGCGGATGATTGGCTCCGTAAGGTAGGAAGGAGTTGATCAACTGCAGGATGTACGATGGAGAGAAGGTGAAGTTTGCCGCACCAGCTTGAAGGACCCAGCGGCATGGTGGGAGAATTTTACAGCCATTTACCACCGTAGATACCGTCACATGGGATCGGTTTGACCAAGCTTTCCGCCTTGCCCATGTCTCGGCAGGAGCTATGGCCATGAAGAAGCGTGAGTTTCGCAACTTACGCCAAGGAGGAAGGACTGTTGGCTAGTATGTGGATGATTTTAGTAAGTTAGCACGTTATGCCCCGGATGACGTTACTCTGAGATGCAGCTAAGCGGGAGAAGTTTCGGAAGGACTGAATGATGAATTAAGCATGCAGTTGATGGTAGCAAGTTTCAATAACTACCAGGAGTTGGTAGACCGTGCCCTCATGATTGAAGGAAAGCAACGACAAATTGAGAATCGCAAGAGGAAGTATGGACAGGGAAGTATAACTCTGGAGCCCAATGAAGCCCGTTATACCCCTAAACAGGAGTTCGATTTCAAGATACCCATGGAGGAGGTAATTCGCACAACCATAATGGCCACAAAATGGAAATGGGAATGGAGGAAGCAACGGCCAGAACCGCACCACACCATCAACCCCAACCAAGGTAGACCTGAGCCACATCACTTGCTTTAAGTGCCGCAAGACTGGGCATTATGCAAACGAATGTCCAGAAGGCCAGAATGGAAATGGCAATGGAAGCTCAGGAAAGAAGCCAAACCCTTTCAATAGGGGACAAGTGAACCACATTGATGTAGAGGAGATTGAAGATCAGCCCGATGCGATGTCGGTAAGTTTTGGTTAAGTCATTTCTTGCGGTTGTTCTTTTCGATCTTTGGTGCATCGCATTCATACATATCAAGGGATTTGTGGATAAGTACAAATTACCAACCCAAGCCCTTAGGTCACCCATGCTCGTAACCTCACGGAGCGTAATACATGGCTAGTATATGGTGTGATCGACTGCCATTAAGGATTGGACACTATGTTTTTCCCTCGGACCTAATAGTTCTGGAATCCCAAGGATTGGATGTGATATTAGGCATGGATTGGTTATCGAAGTATGAAGGGAACATAGATTGCGCCACTAAGTCAATTTTTCTTACCACCCCAGAAGGGAGGAGAATCAAGTATGTATCACGGCATGAGCCGAGGAGAGCACAAGTAAATTCCTTATCAGGAGTTGTGGAGGAAGAAGTACTAGTGGTGAAGGATTTCCCTGATGTATTTCCTAAGGAATTGCCAGGAATGCCCCCGGATAGAGACATTGAGTTTTTGATTGAGCTTTTGCCATGTACAGGCCCAATATCGAAGCGACCATACAGGATGCCCGCACAGGATTTGGCGGAAATCAAGAAGCAGATTAAGGAGCTATTGCATAAAGGTTATATACGCCCAAGTTCTTCGCCTTGGGGATCACCCGTACTTTTAGTAGAGAGGAAGGACGGATCATTAAGGATGGTTGTCGACTATCGTGGTTTAAATGAAGTAAAGATCAAGAACAAGTACCCACTACCAATGATAAATGATCTGTTTGATCGTTTGCAAGGAGCTAAAGTGTTTTCCAAGATCGATTTGCGATCAGGGTACCATCGATTGAAGATTCGAGAGCGGGACATACCCAAGACAGCATTTACCACGAGATATGGATTGTATGAATATACCGTTATGTCATTTGGTGACTAACGCGCCAGCCTATTTCATGAACACGATGAACAAAGTGTTTATGGAGTTTTTGGATAAGTTAAATCGTGGTGTTCATAGATGATATTTTGGTTTTCTCGAAGAATGAAGAGGAACATAAGGAACATTTGCGATTGGTTTTGGAGAAACTAAGGGAACATCGATTATATGCCAAGTTCAGCAAATGTGAGTTTTGGCTAAACGGTTGGATTTCTTGGACATGTTATATCCGGAGAAGGGATAGCAGTTGACCCCACAAAGGTTGAGACCGTAACCAAATGGGAAGCACCAACGACAGTTGGAGAGATCGAGTTTCCTTGGACTCGCAGGATACTACCGAAGATTCATTGAGAATTTCTCAAGGATTGCAAAGCCTATGTGGAATTGCTGAAAAAGGATACTAAGTTCATATGGACTGAGGATTGTGAGGCAAGTTTTCAGGAGTTGAAGAAAATATTGGTTACCTCACCAGTGTTAATTTTGCCAGATCAGACCAAGGATTATGAGGTGTATTGCGACGCTTCACGTCGAGGACTTGGAGCAGCGCTTATGCTTGAAGGAAGAGTTGTTTCATCTGCTTCACGACAGCTTAAGCCTCATGAGTTAAATTATGCCACACATGTTTTAGAGTTAGCATTGTTGTGCATGCATTGAAGACATGGAGACATTTTCTCATTGGAAATCATTGTGAGGTGTACACGGATCACAAGAGTTTGAAGTACATCTTCACGCGGAAGGAATTAAATCTCCGACAGAGGAGATGGTTGGAGCTTATTAAGGATTATGATATGAGATTTCATTATCACCCCGGGAAGGCTAACGTTGTAGCAGACGCATTGAGCCGTAAGAGCCACGTCAATACACTAATGATGGGAGGAATACCCAAGGAGTTAGCCGAGGACCTTCGAGAGCTATGTTGGAAATAGTTCCGAGAGGCTATGTAGCAGCATTGGAGATTCAGTCTACATTGATGGACAAAATCAGAGAAGCTCAAAAGGCAGATAACGAAGTTGCCTCTATAAAGGAGAAAATGAGCGAAGGAAAAGCTAAGGGATTTCGTGAGGATGAGCACGATACCCTATGGTTTGAGGACCGTGTGTATGTGCCAAATGACCCGGAGATCAGGAAGTTGATTTTGCAAGAAGCACATGATTCACCCTACTCGATTCACCCTGGAAATACCAAGATGTATTTGGATTTGAAGAATACCTTCTGGTGGACCGAAATGAAGAAGGATATCACCGAGTATGTAGCAGTTTGTGATGTATGTCAAAGGGTGAAGGCAGAACATCAGAAGCCAGCAGGATTGTTGCAACCACTGCCGATACCCGAATGGAAGTGGGATAAATTAGGCATGGATTTCATCACGGGTTTGCCAAAGACTCGTTCAGGCTATGATTCGATTTAGGTTATAGTCGACCGCTTGACGAAGGTAGCTCATTTCATTCCAGTCAAGACTATCTATAGCAGTGCTAAGTTGGCAAAGATATACATGACCAGAATTGTGTGTTTACACGGAGTTCCGAGGAGTATCGTATCAGATAGAGGAACCCAATTTACCTCAAAGTTTTGGAATCGGTTACACGAAACATTAGGAACCGTGTTGGAATTGATGCGACTTTCCACCCACGGACCGATGGACAGGCCGAGAGAGTCAATCAGATTTTGGAGGATATCTTTGAGAGCTTGTGCACAAGATTATGGATCTATTTGGGATGATAAATTGCCGTATGCAGAGTTTTCTTATAACAACAGTTACCAAACCAGCTTGAAGATGGCACCTTCGAGGCTTTATGCGGAAGGAGGTGCGAGACACCGTTATCATGGGGAATGAAGCTGGAGACCGTCGATTGTTTGGACCAGATTTGATCAAGGAGTCCGAGCGGAAGGTGAAGTTGATTCGCGATAGGCTCAAGGTAGCCCAGTCCAGACAGAAAAAGCTATGTGGATTCAAAAGCATGGCGATTGAATATGAAGTTGGAGACAGAGTTTATCTTAGAGTATCCCCACTTCGAGGAGTTAAGCGTTTTGGAGTTAAAGGAAAATTAGCACCACGTTTCGTTGGACCATATAGGATTTTGCAACGCATGGGAGAAGTTGCTTATAAGCTGGAATTGCCAGAGGGACTGTCAGGAGTTCATGATGTATTCCATGTTTCTCGATTGAAGAAATGTCACGCCGAGATGGCGGAAGTACCGTTAAGAGATACAAAGGCCACTTGAAGCAATTCGGTTGAAGGATGATTTGGCGTATGAGGAGAAACCAGTCAAGATTCTCGATTATGCCGGCAGAGTTACTCGCAGCAAGGTTATCAAGTTTTGCAAAGTTCAGTGGAGCCACCACACCGAGGATGAAGCCACACTGGAAGAGAAGAAGATTTGCTCAAGGACCACCCTCACCTATTTTCTAGCCAACCCGAATCTCGAGGCGAGATTCATCTTAAAGAGGTAGGTTTGTAACATCCCAAATTTTCAATTTGGAATGTTATACATTAAGTCATCATGCATTACATATTTTCTTGCATTTTGCCGATCCTAGAAATTTCACGCAACTCAAGGACCCTCGGAGAGAGTTGGAGATTTCGTTATTTTCATATTTGAGTTTTCTCCAATTTTGAAAATAGGATCATTTGATTTTATTTATTTTATCTTCAATTATTTCTACTATCAAAATTTGAGAGAGGGAATAAAATGACTTTCCCAAAATAAAGAAATAATGAAGATTTATAAAAAAATCAAATAAGATTTTTATTTCGGAGTTTTTCACTTTTTATTTGCCTTAGGGAAAAATGCGTGTTTTCAAAAATTGCATTTTTGGCCCGAGTTAAAGTTCATTTTGTTCGACTCATATTTAGGAGTCGGGAAAAATTTACTTTGTAAATTTTGGAGTTCGTTTAGATTTGATTTTATTCGTTTTTCTGCGCGTGATTTTTTAAAAATATGTACGCCTAACCAGGCCAAGCGCCCAGCCCGGCCGCCCTCCCCTCGCGCCCAGCCTGTGTATGCCCGCCACGCCTTTGCCGAGTCAGGAGGACTCCTCCTCCTCCTCCTCCCTTTGCTTGCCCCTCCCCAAGCTACTCCCCCCCTTTATATACCCCTCACCCCCCTCTCCTCCCCAACCAGCGCCGCCCGCCGCCCTCCCCATAGCCGCCCGCCCCCCATAGCCGCCGCCCCTCCCCATAGCCCTTGCTGCCCATAGCCGCCCGCCCGTGGCCTTCGTCGCCCGCCCGCCTAGCTGCCCTTGTGAGCCCACCTCGTCGAGGTAGCCGCGCCGCGCCACCCTCCCCTCGGTTCGGTTTTTTTTTATAAAAACCGTTCCGGTTTTCTTTTTCGTTGTTTGGTTTTTATAAAAAACCCTAGATCGGTTTTATTTTTTTTCGGTTTTGTTGTTTAGCGAACGTTCGCCGGACCGTTCGTTTTAACGAACGTGATCACCGGTTATTCCTGGTTAACGAATGTCCGTTCGTTTAACCGTTTGTCGTTTTTCTTTAACGGATTTATTCCGCTATTTTCCGATCTCGATTTCAGATCCGATCTTCGTTCTAGTTTATCTTCTCGCTCGTTTATCGGAAGCAGGTGATTCAAGCGCCTGAAGTTTCGTTTCGAAACCGTCGTTCGACTAATCAACGTCAACAAAGTTTTGCTACTGTAAAATTTGACCTAGTTTCAACTTGCTAGAACCAAGCTGTTTTCTTCCGCCGGATGTTTTCCGTTGTTTTGTTCGATTCGTTTTCTTTTGCAACCAGGGTTCTTAAGTTGAATTTTCTGGTCAGATCTTTTATTCGAGATTTACCCGTGCATTAGATGAGTACTTATTGTATGCTTGTTGTTTGTCTGCGATAGATCACCCGGAGTGCGCCGCTTGTTATTTCGAATCTCTAGGTTTCGCGGATCATCAGCAAGGCAAGTAACACTTGATCATATCTTTTCTACTACCCAGTTTTATGCATTAGATCTATTCCTCAAACACTTGCATGATTAGGACCTAATTAAATTGTGGGATGGGAAGTAGATTGAGGTAGTACCCATTACCTGTTTTACTTATGAAACCTTGGGAGTTACTTCTACGTTTGCTTATTATGCCATGCTATGTTAGTAGACGTGGATTGGGTGAGTGTATCCATGACAGATGTGAGATTGTTAAATTAATGGTTTATTTAAGGTGGCAACTTAAACACACATCTGGGTGGATTGATGCACCTGGTTTCTATCAGGACTTGCCTGTTTTTCTTCGGACCGCCACCCAGGCTCAAAGGGATCATAAGATCATTCATGCTAGTAACTTCCGTGTGCAGCCACAAGCCATTATGGGCTCTGGCATAGTTGAGTAAGTTGTGCGAACTCTTACGGGTAGACTAGCAGATGTAGGGGTTGTAGGTTGGTACGGTCTACCCACAAGTAAGGTGCTAAGCGCTTCGAAGACTATGTCTCGGTCATCCGCTTCTCAAACACCCTGCAGACGAGAAACCAAGCGGAGGCGATCGAGTCTTGTGGGGAAAAGTCATGAAACCTCTCAGAGAGTGTATAAACTAATCATGATTAGCCGTGTCCTGGTTATGGACATCTTGAGTATCTAGTACTTGAATATCATGTGAATCTCAACATGTTACTCTAATTAATATTGTTGGGTTTTTAATGAGTACTTTTAATTGGGATTGAGGATGCTGTCAACCATTCTCAATGTTTAACAACCACCATGATAGTTAAACAAATTTATTCCTTTGCGATGAGGAAAAAGCGGCTTTATGCAAAAAGCTGTAACCGTAGAGCTTTTCCACCAGCCATATATGCATGTAGTATAGGCTTATTCCTTCATTACTCTCTATGTGTTACATTGCGGCATATTCCATGTCTTGACCGTTTTGGCTGCAACTTTCATGTTGCAGACGTTTCAGACGACGAGTAAGGTGCTTTAGGCCGTGGTTCTATACTCAGTGATGCCGATGGAGTTGATGGACTCACTTATCTTCCAAGCCTTCCGCTGTTATCATATTTAGATGGCCTTAAGCCATATTTATTGTAATAAGTCCTCTTTTGGACAACGATGTAATAAGTGTGTGATTGCTACTCTGTTATAAATCCTTGAAATCTTGTGTGGTGTCGGCATTACTTATCCGGGGATGACACACGAGCATAGAGACTTGATCCATTGAATTGGTCGCTCTGACTAGCCGGGGGAGTATTCATTTTTTTGTGCGTAATAAGGAGGCACTTCCGGTGGGTCCGAGCTGACAGCGGGGGGAACATTTTTTTCGCGAAACACGGTGGCCCGTCCGGTGGGTCCCAGCAGTCAGGGGCAAAAGTTTTTTTCACGAAATACTGGTGATCCGTCCGGTCGGTCCCTGCTGTCAGGTGGAGGAATAATTATTTTCCGCATAATAAGGAGGAACTTCCTTGCGACTGCCGTGGACCCAGCTGTCAGCCTCTTCACGTACAGTATTCTTCCGATGGAATTCGGTCATTGACCACATTGACCACGCATACGCCGAGAGCACCACGGCGGTGGACGGCAACAAGGCCTAGGAAGGGGACAACGGAGCCGGGAAGACGCGGCAAGGATGCCCTCATGGAGAGAATCTGAGGTTCACTGGTTCGGCTGGCTGCCGTCGCCCTTGAGAATAACAGGGGGTGTGGGTGAGTGGAGTGGAGGGATGCCCTGGCCAGCGGTGGGAGTAGTATGGACGCGGTGAGGCCTCCGCGGCAGCACAGCCAGCCACGGGAGGCAGGAGCAGGCGGCACGACCGGCGCTGCTTTGGGCGGCTAGAGCAAGAAGACCATAGTTTGAAGAAGCACTACGGCCGTTGGATGGAAATCGTACGGTCACTAGAGCTAGAATCGTTCATATTGACTAAGTTGACAAAGCCCTCCGTCCCCGTCAACTTAGTAGGCCCACAAGTCAGCTTCCCACCAAGGTGAGTCCCAGCTAGCGGGGAGTATTTATTTTTGTGCGTAACAAAGAGCGCCACGGTGGGTCGGTGACGATTGGGGAAACGTTTTTTTTGCGAAATCGGTGGCCCGTCGGTGGGTACCAGCGGTCGGGGAAGCGTTTTTTAGCGAAATAAGGTGGCCCGTCCGGGTCCCTATTTGTCGGTGGAGGAATAATTATTTTGCGCTGTAATAAGGAGGCACTTCCTTGCGGCCGTGGACCCGGTGGCAGCCTCTCCACGTCTGATACTCTTCGATGGAAGTCGGTCATTGACCACGTTGACCATGCAGCGCCCGAGAGCATCGAGGCGGTGGACGGCAGCGACGCCTAGGAAGGGGCAGCGGGGCGAGGAAAACGGCGATGGAAGCCAGCGGAGAGAATCTGAGGTTCACTGGTTGGCTGCGGTGTCGCGGTTGCCGTCGCCGCCAAAATAATAGGGGTGTGGGTGAGTGGAGGATGGCACGGCCAGCGGTGGGAGTAGTATGGGGCGGTGAGGCCTCCGCGGCAAAGACAGCCGGCCACGGAGGCGGGGAGCAAAGCGGCACGACCGCAAGCCTTTGCTTTGGGTGGATGGACCAAGAAGACCAGAGGTTGAAGAAGCACTACGGCCGTTGGATGGACATCGTCTGGTCACCGAAGCTAGAATCGTTTATATTGACTAAGTTGACAAAGCCCTTGGTACGCTCCAACTTAGTAGACCCACTGTGTCGACCTCAAAGCAGTGCGCCCAGATGTCGTGGGAGGAATCAATTTTTGGCGGCGAAGCTAAGAATATCCGAGATTGAAGAAGAAGCACGACATCCGTTGGATAGACATCCAACGGCCACTGCTTCTAGAACCGTGTGTTGACTATAATAAGTTGACAAAGCCTTGCATACACGTCAACTTATTTTTTTAGGGGACGCGTCACTTAGTAGGCCCACAAGTGTGTGGCAGAGAACTTATAGCCCATTTGCGTTTTGTAAGAATGTACAACCCATTTTTGAATTCTAATAGAATTTACAACAGCCCATTTACAGTTTGTTAAAAGTACAGCCCATTTTCTAGCTAAGACAACGATTAATAATTTCAACCAACCGTTGAAGACAGAATTCAATAAAATTTCCCACATTTTGATGGGATCCGAAATATTTTTATCCCGAAATTTCTATTCAGACTAAATATAAATTTGTATTACGTAAAAATCCAAGGAAACATTACTTGCATAACAATGAAAATTTAAGATTTTCAAAATCTATAAAAAATATTTTAAAAACTAATTTAGAGTATGTTGCATTTTTTTATAGTTACTGCCCAGTTTTTATAATTACATCCCATTTATTATTTTTAAAGCCCATTTTCCTGTTAAGCCTAATGCATCCCTCCTAGGAAAGATTTGCAGCACAGCGGGGCGGAGAATAACAAGTTGACCTTGCCTGGGTATTCCTTAAAAAGACGTATAGCTCGGCTAGCCATTTTCATCTTGAAAAAAAGTAGTATCTGGGCTGGATATCTAGCACTGGACTAGGCAGACCCACAGCTTCGCCCGATTAATACCCTGCTCTCCTCACGAACAACAATGAAATCATCACCAAGAAAAACTTCTGCGGTGCTCACGCCTCAAAAACACAAATCTTGCTCGAGCTGCTTGGTCCCGGTATCGGCCGCACCTTATGCAATTCTCTCGTTTATATTGACTACATAGGTTGACAATGGTGTGGGACCGTGATGTCGTGAAACCAGGAGAAAGCAAAAAAAAATAGTTGTACATAATAAGGAGGCACTTGCGTACGTACGGCTATGGCCCTAGTGGGTCCCTAGTGTCTTCCAGTCAAAATAAAGTCATCTCCCGAATCCTCATGTTCGTTGACCATGTTAACAATGCTCGGCGCCATGGCGAGCGCAACAACTCGAAGGACAATGAAGAGGGCCTCGCGGGCCCTACGGAGGTCTGAGACAGCGCCCGATCATTCAGAAGCCGGGATCATCGGACACCTATGAGCACCTTCGAGAAACTAAGACGGCATGAAATGGTAAGGCCGCGCTTGGGAGCTCTGGTTTATTTCAAACCTGTATTAACATACAAGTGTAATTTACTCGTCATCGGAAGGCTCGAGGTCTGTAAGTAAAACCGGCGGGTTACGCATGTAATTTGAGAGACCAGTGTATATTTTACGAGCATTGCTATATGGACGACATTACCAGACAATACATGCACGACGTGCGTATCATGCCATCCATGGGTAAGGCTGAAACAGCAGCTAATGGCTGGATTAGCAATCGTCCGAGTGTCGTTCAGCGTTTTTATCGTGTGTGATGTACTTCCGATATTTTACTAGTCGAAATCGACTAACCAAGCGCCTTCGCCCGAGACCATCTGCTTTAATTACAAGCGTCAGTTTTACAAGTGGTTTTGGTTGGAAAACGACGATCCAATCACGGCCTAATATCATGAGTTGGTCGGAAGATCATATGGTTTCACGTCTAACCTACCCGACATGTCGTATAGGCTATGAATGAAACATCAGACGATGAACTTCTTACGCACGGAAATAACAGAAGAGGATGATATTAACAAGCAAATCACTGGCATTGGATCGACATGCAAAACAATACGAAGCATTATTCTCAGGAGGCACGGTGAACAGCTCGTGATGCCGCATGCCACAACATTCCAAGCTCAACTTTGCAATCAAACACAAGGCACGGCATTACATAGACAATATTCGTAACAAACTCTTAACACAGGAATATCTCGGTAGAGTAACTATTAACTTCTAAACTGAACACGGGAATAGGAAAAAACACTTTCGCTGCTCACGGCAAAGGGTGTCCCACTCAAAAATATCAAATGCATGTCTTCTGGTTAACATAAATGAGCAAATTTTGACAAGGTTTTCCAATTCCAGTATATTAAACTAACGTCTTCTTGCTAACATCAATGAGCAAATTTTGACAAGGTTTTCCAATTCCAAGATATTAAACTAACGTCTTCTTGCTAACATCAATGATTAAACTTTCACAAGCTCCTCCCTTTCAAAATATGTAATGCCTATGATTGTGTCCTGTCTTAGCTTCTTGTACTTGTTTGGGCACTTTTTGCTCAGGGCACTCCACGTGTTATTAAATTGCCAATGGTCTCTGCAGACTAGTCATGTCACCGGTGTCTAATAATACTCTGTAAACCTTCTCGGTCATTCATACGTAATGTACCGCATCCGATGATCGCTTCTTTACGCAAAGTGGAGCGACCAACTGGACCCGATAGCATAGCAGTTTGCCTTGGACACATTGGCTCCTTTTGTGCAGTTCAACTAAAATCGAAGTCGAGAATAAAACCGAGCTTTAATTTTGATATCCACGTAAGCAAGAATATGTATAAGGAAACAATTACTGAGAAATAACGGTTGATGACTTGTCTTAATGGGAAACAAAGCAGGAGAGAGGCGATTCTCCATCGGTGCGTTTCATTCATATTGGTGAGACATTATCTTAACAATGCCTTGGTTCAACATGTATAAAGAACGACAAAGCGGAAAAGTACCATTCCTAAAACAATGCACTTTGAAATCAAGCAAAGTGTTTTAGCGTGGCAAGCAAAATGTCGCAATAGCAACAAGTTGAATAGATATCATGTGGTAGAGACCAAGATTTGAAACAACTCGACAGGAACAATGGAAACAAATCTCGATCTCCTTTTGTGCAGTTCCACCAAAATTAAGCAAAGTCACCGGTGTGACATTCAAGTTGAACTGCACAAAACACTCTTAAAACATAAGTGTTTCGAGTAGCGAAGTAAAATATCGCAATAGCAACAAGTTGAATCGATACCCTTGTTTTAACAGAGGCAAAAAAGGAAACAATTACTTGCCGATAAAGGAGGATGAAACAAACGGTGACAGAAAGAAGCATCTAACTTATCTTGGATGGAAAACAAAGTAGGATAGTAGCATTTCTAAAATGATAGCATTGATTCATATTAAAAGAGACACTCTCTTGAAACAACATTCGTTAAAAAAATGTAATTTACTTTTAACAATGGCATTGCTTCAATTTTCCGGCGGCATTCTTAGATTAACAACAGCAAAATAGCTGTATGGGACATGCTAGCACTATGTGCGTCCACACGTATAAATGGGTGTTGCAGAGTATGTAGCCAAGCAGCATATCTGTGTTGGTCCCATATTTGTTCTCTTTGAACTTTTTTCCTATGTGAGGGCAGCAAATCTAGTCCTGCACAAAGTACCCGACCCCCTGTTTCTTTCCCTTTTCAACAAAGAGATCGGTTCCTTACAGATGTGTGTACTGGGTTACCCCCCTTTTCCCTTTTCGACCAACAAAGCGGCTGGATAGCCAGTCTATACTACTTTTCCTGCCTCCTTTCCTCATTGAACCACGTCCTAGATTCATGCTCCACCCCACCGCACCTTTCTTTCCTCTTTGAACCAAGACCTAGATTCGACTACAGATAAAAAAAAAGATCCACATGCAGCTAGAGCAGCAGCGGTTTCAAAGAAACTTATACCTTAGGGTCGTCGGGATGTGGGAAGGTGTGCGGCGGGAGGCGGATCTGCCCACACTACGTCTGGCAGCGAGGAAGAAGGGGTCGGTGGCCCTCCACTTTGTCTGTTGGGTGAAAGAGAACAGTGCAGCCGGTAGTGGATTGCCTCCCTACAAGGCGATAGAGTTAACGTTGCACCTCCTCCCCTTCCGGTCTTGACGGGATCTGACGCCTCCTTCACCGGTGTGAGGGGAGAGAGACAAGAGGCCAATGCAGTCTTGTTTAGATCTGGTGAAGAGAGGGTGAGAGACTGTGAATATAGCAAACCCTAGCAAATGAACGTTGAGCCTCCAGCGTGTAACATATATGTATTGCGGCGAGCGTGTGGAGAGTGCAAACCCTAGCGAACAAGCGCTGAGGCTCTCGCTTATATATATACTCCATCTGTAAACTAATATAAGAGTGTTTAGATTACTAAAGTAGTGATCTAAACACTCTTATATTAGTTTACGGAGGGAGTACTAATGTAGTACGGACTGAGCTCCGATGCCTTCACTCCATCTGCTTTTGGCTATATGACAGGTGAGCCAGCCACATTTTGGGCCCACCTGTCATAAACCCAAAAGCAGGTGCACTAAGTCAATGAAGCGGCGTCCATATAGTACTCTCGTGTGTATACGACTAATATATAGTGGAGTGGTTTTCTTATTCTCTCCATAACAATCGTTTTAAATTGTGTAAGTGCAAGCGAAACTCTTTATTCAATGTACAGAGAGGAGTACTACTTCCGATGAACTAACGATCCACGCCCAGCGTCACAGTACACTTCCTGTCCTTCACGTGTGGTACACTACCCTCCCTTAAGTGAACAACCACACATGTGCCAAATTATCGGAAGCGTGTGAGGCGTGTACAAATAAAGAATTTTAATTTCAATTATCGGAAAGGTTTGAGAGTATTACAAAGTTTGACTTGATCAAATCTAATATCTGAGTAAATAAAAATGGAGGCTACTACATCCATCCGGGTTTTAGTCCACACCATTTTTAGTCAAAGTTAATAGCTGGACAAATAAAATTACAGGGGAGCTGGAGACAAAGTTGTGAGAAGGCTTAGAAATCAATACAGAACTTATGCTCTTAGTACCAACGTCGATCCTTCTTCGAGGAAACATTTGGTTCATAGCCAATTATGTGATAAAATTGCACCAACGTGAAAGGCATTGCGTCTCCAACGCAACCAAGGTGAGCGGCGAAGGATATCATCTTTGTGCGTAACAAGCAAAGAGCACTGATGGAAGACAGCTTGTTTTTCATTGAAAATCGATCAGCTTCACCAGCCGACGCAACCATGAGGCGCGACCATGAGCATAGATAGGTCATCGTGGTGATGCATCATCCATTTGGCATCAAGTTTGGGTGAGGCACCTATGAAGTTCGACAAATCCTCACTGTGGTATGTTTCTTCTCAGTAATCAAGCTCGAGGAAGGAAGAACCATGTGGCAGAGGACAGTGAGGCGGAACAACAATGGCCATCCAATTTTGTGCAGTCCCACTAAAATTGAGGAAGACATGCTCGGGTATGGAGACACGCATCGCTGTTTCCAAAAACATAAAAAAGGGTTAATGAAAAGTACACCAACAAACAGAAGCATCATAATTATATCTTGATGGGAACTAAACCAGGACACCCGAGAAGAAAAAGCATTTCTTCATTTAACCAGTGATAGTACTACCACCATATGGACAATGACCGCACAACCACCATGTACTTTTTGTCGAAACAACATGTATACCTCCATCGAGTATAATAGTACTAGTAGGTCATGTTGGACAAGCCGACGAACCCTAGCTACTATGCATGGGGAGCTGGGGAGTAGTCGCATAGAAGAAAACCCACACGCATCAACCTGGGGAGCTGGACCAGTACAAGAAGTTATACCTCAGGTGGGCGAGATGTCGTTTAAGTGGTAGGCGGGATCTGCCCACCACGAAGGCAGCGAACAAGGCGCGGAGGATCTTCGTCCGTGCAGCGCCCGGCTCGAAAGGGCAGTGCGCATCGGCTCCCCGTCGCCAACGGCGACAACGTCAACGCTGCACCTCCTCACCTCCCATGGCCAGACGGGATTCGTCCGGATCTGTGACCACCGGTAAGGAGAGAGATAGGCTGGACAATGTCATCTTGTTTTGATATGGAGAGGGTGAGAGAGCGAGGCGAGAAACTCTATCAAACAAGAGGCTATAATGGAGTAAAAAATCTCTCCATAGCAGTGGTTTTAAATAGAATACGCTGCGTTCGGAAAAAAAGAAACGAAAATTGGCGGACAATTTTTTAAGGGTCTGTCTAGGACACATCTAGATGTGACATAGTTATGTCACATCTAAGTTCATGTCCACTCCGTTTGTGGTCTATTTTTTTGTCCTAGTTTTTTTTTGTTTCTTGTTGCTACATTATATACTTGTGGGAGCTTAGATGTGATATCCTTAAATAACATCTAGATGTGAATTGGACAAACTGATTTTCTAGCGTACCAAGAAAGAAAACTCGATCAAAAACACGCCCAGCTTCGGTCGCGAGAGTAAATCGGCGCTGCATATAGACATAGACATGCATATCCGTGTTTACATAAAATTCCATCTCCATCTCCATCTCCAATCATATTTGTCCAAGTGGCACATTATTTACGTTGTTAATTATATACGCAGCAATATTAACGTACAACATCTCTTGTTTGCACACGTCCGGACCGCTGCCACGGCCGGTCCTGACCAACCCGAACCCTCTTCATCACCAGCGTGCTTCCGCCTTGAAAGCAGTCGATTGCCGCATTCATGCCCGGCGAGGCCAGACGCGACCTCTCACTGGCGCCGACATTGAAGCGGCACGCCGGCCGAGAGAGTGTCGCCCGCGCCGCTTCCGGGTGCACGCAGCTGCTCCGCGTTCAAAGGTCACAATAGCCGGCTACAACATGCATGTAAAAAGTTTTTGGGAGTCCGTGCTATAGCTAGCTGTCCTCCCCCAACTCGTCAATCTCTTCCAGTAGTGCTAGTAGTACTCCATGGCGTGATCCATCGACAAGCAGGCGGGAAAGTTATCGTATACTCAGTTTGCGGTGAGTGGCATGTCGAGCGACCGTGTGGGGTCGAGCCGTGGAGGAGGGTGAGACACGAACACGACAGACGTGATTTACTGTGTGATTTGACTGCTCCTTAGTGGCCCCTACACGTACTCCCCCTAAGTGTATGCAACAGTCACATGTACACATGGACGCAAAAACAAGCGCGACGCCCTAATGCATGCATGTCCGAGCACACAACGGAACACACACGGTCACGCTAAGTGCTCAACCTACATGTGCATGCACACACATACTCAGTCAGGGTGACCTAGTGACCGTATAAACACCGGAAAATACATATATTGAGTGCAATGAGCGTATTATGAAGTCCACTAACCGTATTTTTACAAATATACAAAGGATGCAGTGTATTTATCTCGTTTGAAATTAATCCATATTAACGAGAGAGGAGGCAGTATGGACTAGCATTACTTATGCGGTGGCTCATAAGACAAGGAGAAACTTTTGACTAATGCAAGCTCTCCCTCGCTCGAGGCGGTGGGCGTGCAACGAGTTAATTCGGTGTCAGTTGCGAAGCATACACTATACTACTAGTGCTACTATTGTTCGACTTCTCGAATAGGCGAACAGCCAAGCGCAAAGTTTACTAATATAGTCTATAAAGGTACGTACTATACTAGTACTAGGAACCGGATGGAGGAGCGTCTGCACTCTTATTATAATTTTAAAATATGATAAAGCAATCTTCAACACATTTGGTTATCTTCGAGGGTTCTCGCATGTGATAATGGAAGTTGATTGCATGGAACACTCGCCACAATTCTCGCTTAATTCTGGCTCATATCCTGTTACAAATAGTAGCGCTCGGTAATATTTCCTATTTTTTGTTATTCAGCATGTAAACAGGTCAGCAAACCTTGCGGCGCATCTTCGTCTTGAACCGTGTTTGCTGCACTTTGAATGTGGCCGAGAGCTGGCTTGATTAAACACCTCGCTTCCTACTTCTTTTTTGCAGGGTACCTCGCTTCCTAGTGACCCGAAAGGTCTTGGCTGATCGTCCTAAGAATGCTTATATATGAATAAAGCTCTCTCATTTACCCATAAAAGGATTGAGCCATATTAACCGGAAAGGAGGGAGTATGGACTAGCACTACTTTTTGGTGTGCCCGTCAACTCGCATGAGCGAGGAGAAGCTTGCAGGACAAGGTGAAGCTCGCTTACGCCTTTTGACTAATGCAACCTACCCTCGGTGGACATGCATCAGTCCATTTGGTATCAGATTGTCAGAGGCATACACTGTAGTACCCAACATGCGGAGTACCATCATTGTTCGACTTCACGAAGAGGCGAAGAGCCAAGCGCAATAGTACGAGTAGTACTACTACTAGAACCGCATGGCGGAGCGTTTGTACTCTTATTTCTTTTTATCTACGATAAAGTACACGTTTATTCGGAGAAAGGGCGGAAAACGGCAGCCCAACATGGCAACATGTAATGAATGATATCGATCAACCAACCATGCTCGAATATATCTTGGCCTCCATGCGAACCCGTCTGTGTGTTCTCGCTCCTCGTCTCTCTCAAGGAACAGCGGGTTGGCTCTTTGCCGTCAATTGAGATCGATTTGCTCACACTCCTGTCCCACATGTCAGTGATATGCCAAGAGGAGGTGCGTTGACCAACTGGCCATACGCGTACTTTGAACCTTCATAATACTCCTCCCTCCGTCCACAGTTCTGGTAGCGCTTCATTATGATGCATTTCTCTCAATGCATTTCCACCACCAGAGAGACTTTAGACGCGTTTGGTTTAATGCTCAATTAATTAGGACGTGGTAACCGCAATCAAGTCCACAATTTTCTCTCCATGTAACTACGGAATGGAGTAAGTGCATGCATGTGTGTACAGGGTGGAAGCCTTTGCATGCATGTGTCTGCATTATTCCCTCTACTAGTAATAGGCGCGTGCTATAACTACCAATGCTATTTTTCAGGTCGATCGCTAGTCGCCTTGGTCCCCACAGATCTTTTTTCTTTTTTTTACAAGCGCCGTATAAGCGATGACGGATGGAGTAGTATGGCGGATTCAAAGAAGAGCGTATTGATGGTTGCTTCTTTAGAGCAACTTACGATTAGGAAAAGGTGGGGCTTACGATTTGACTGCTCATTACTCACTATTAATGCGGTATAGCGACCGGGCTGAGTCTCCCTTGCGGTTGTGCACTACCCCTCGGTTCTTAAATATACTCTAGTATATTTGTCTTTCTAGAGATTTCAACGAGTGACTACTCAAATATTTGTCTTTTAGAAATTTCAAATGGGTGGCACATACGGATGTATATACATATTTTAGAGTGTAGATTCTCTCATTTTGATCCGTATGTAGTCACTTGTTGAAATCTCTAGAAAGACGAATAGAGTATTTAGGAACGGAGGGAGTACACATATGAAGCAAAATGAGTGAATCTACACTCTAAAATATGCCCGTTTGAAATTTGTAAAAAGAAAAATATTTAGGAACGAAGGAGTATAATTTTTTGCATTGCACATGGACCCGGATGATGAAGAGGCTTCTGGCAATGCTATCAAGCTTCCATCATTTGTTTACATAATTGAGTACTATACAAATAATTTTCCACCAAGACATGAAATTGTACAATGGTGTGAGCTTTCAGCTTCTGTTTCGCGTGTCTTGCCATCGATGCTCTTTCGGAAACAATAAAAAACTAACTTCCTTGCTAATGCATGTCAATATTAGCAGATCAGAGCTAATAATTACATCTGGCGAAAGACAGAGTTGTGAGGAGGTGTTAAATTAAAATTGATCCATGGTTTCATTGGCAGCAACGTCCCCCCAGCTCTTTCTAAATCAACAAGGCATGTTGGGAAAAAAGTAGCTGTCTGGAGCATGCAACATTCCGATCATTTTGTGCAGTTCCACTAAAATAGAGCTGAGCGTCCCTGTTCCAAAGATATTAAGTGTGATTACGATAATAAAGGACTGATGATGAAACAATAAACACATAAATAGAAGTCGGTCACCTTTGCAGTCTCTTTTAAGACTAACTAGTTGGAGAAGATTAGGCTCGGAGTTGGATGAGGAGGATAGAGCAAAACCAATCTCCCTTTGTGCAGTCGCCTTTGAAATGTAGAGACGTTGCCCATGTGACATTTTAGTACAACTGCACAAAACACTCTTAAGAAAAAAGTGATTTGTGCAGTTCACCAAAAGGTCATAATATAGCGAGGTGAAATGGATAGCCCTGTTTGCAAAAAAGAGGTAGAAAGGAAACAATTACTAGCCAATAACAGTTGATGACACATGCGACGACAAAAAAAGAAGCATATTCCTTTCCCTAAGGGAAGATAACAACACGGTTGTGTTTGTCTAAAACAGTGTGAGGACGAGAATGCAATATGGAAAGTACGCTGGACGAGCTACGTTTTGGGCAAAGAACTATGGAAGATCCACATGCAGCGACGTGGGAAGACGGGCAGTGAAGCAAGGCCGGAGGGGATACCTAGAGGTCATCGGGATGTAACTAGGTGAGCGGCGGCGGGCGGAATCTACGAGCTAGTGGCGTAGGCCCTGCCTCGCCGGAGCTTGGTCATAGAGAACGGCATGTACCGCAGATCGGGACGTGCTGCCTCGGCGCCGTCGAACGGAGAAATGATGCACTTCCTCCCTTTCCCCCGGCGGACGGGATGCGGCCGAATCAGTGACCAACGGTGAGAGAGAGAGGCCACCGCACTCCCTTTCCCCCGGCGGACGGGATGCGGCCGGATCAGTGACCAACGGTGAGAGAGAGAGAGGCCACCGCAGCCTTGTGTGAGATACTCTGAAGAGCGACAAACCATGCACGCAAGGCTCCATTGTATATAGTGAGCGGACTACCTTTTTCTCCATAAAAATAGTTTTATATTATGTGTACGTGCCATTGAGCGCTATAACTTTATTTAAAAATAGCGCGGCAACGCATCAAGTCAAACTTTGTTTATGCGAGGCGTGGTACCACGACCTCCCTAGGTAAACAACCGCTCTGAGGCATTCAAATTAGCACGTGGGCTGCCATTTAAGAAAGAAATGAGCTCCACCGATGTACTGTCTTGGTGTGGCTGGGCACGAAGCGTGAGTACATGCTTGGTGCACCTATTCTCTTCTTGTATACGTACACCACCTACATGGGGTTGTGTGAGAGAGATACAAACCTAGAGAGATATAGTGTGTGGGTTCTTGAGAGTTTTTTTTGGGGGGGGGGGGTTTCAATCAAAAAATGTAACATATCCAATGTGTGTGAAATAGAGTCCTGGATATAACATATATATAGAGGGGGCGATCCACGAGAAGAGAGTGGAGGTATCTCCGACTTGAGGTGTCCATAGAATCGAAAAAAGGGATGATGTGTGTGTGTGTGTGTGTGCGCGCGATCGATAAAGAGTGCCATCGAATTTGTGTGTGCCCACGTCAAAGATATAGAGTGGCTGGCCCTCTTTGGAACATGAGAGGGACATGTGCGGTTTGTCTCTGTGGCATGGATACCTACTGCGGCCTTCGACTATCGGCGTGTGGTGGGGGAAGAGGGATGCCCAATTAACTATAGAGGTACAATGGCTGGTATATGTGTGGAGGAGGAGAGGCCTACCTCATGTATTAAGGAGATCGATCTGCCTCATGTATTAAGGGAGATCGATCGGCATCCATGCATATGTGCATGAGAGGAATGGTTGGGAGAGAGACAGAGCTAGAGTGTTGGAGGGGGTGGTAGTGGAGTTGCTTCTAACAAATGGTGGGATAGGCTTGCTAGACAAACGGAGGGCACGCCCATAATATCGATAAGAGAGGAGATGGCTGCTTGTTATGCATGCGTGCGTGTGAGAGGCGGGTCAGGAGGCATGCACGAATGATGAGGGGGGACGATGTGGCTGTGGTAAGCGAGACATAACTACATAGGAAGATCAATCGCCCTTTGTTAGAGAAAGGAGAGACATAACTTGTGAGAATGCGTCGATCGATGGGGGTAGTTAAAGTCGATCCGGTATATGTTGGGAGATCGGTCGGTATACATGCATGTGTGTGTTAGAAGAAAGCGAGGCACGAGGACAAGGATAGAGATAGAGGGATGCATGTAGGAGGTGATGCAGAGGCATACTATATCAAGCGGGGAGGAGTGTGCGATGCGAGAGCGATGAAAAGAGTGGTGGGAGTGAGGCATGGACGGTGACAAGAGAAGAGGGAAGCTTGTGATTGTGCTAGGAACACACAGCTAGAGAGGCATATCGATCGATGTGTGTCGTAAAGAAGAAGGAGCTGGGGGGCCTACACACACCGTGGGTGAACGACCTAAAGTGAAAAGAGCAATTTCTTGTGATGGAGCTAGAGAATGCCGAGGGAGGTGAGAGGGATGCGAGGCGTGTGCATGCACAAGAGAAAGTTAGCGCTAGCTACAAAGATAAGAGGGTTGTGCGGGTGTAAAAGACGAATAGAGATCATATATACTTCATTATAAAAAGCGAATTTGGATATTTGAAGAATTTATCATAGTGTTTTAAACCGACGTATGTGTGAATATATATAACGATCATACACATGGTGTGTTTATGAACATGTTATACTACATTTAATATATTTTATCTCTACTCTTATAAAAAACGGAGTTGTTGATGATGGTGTGCCTGCCATCCTGCATTATAGGTCGTCCGATTTATATCTGGTGGATAGCAAGGAAACTATGATGGTTGAAGTTTGCAACAACCATGACTGTAGATTCTTATTGAAATAGAGAAACGAATTCAAATTTAGTTCGAATTGCAGCGGTAGTATAGACATTTGGAATGCCCTAAAATGTTGGTATGAGTAGGTTACATGCATTATACAGCAAAGCGAAAAAATTAATCGGGCATAACATGGATTCATACTCCCTCCTTCCATCTATATAGGGCGTAATGAGATTTTTAAGACCGCCTTTGACTATTGACAAGATTAATAGTACATGACATGCACAATGTGAAAATTATATCATTGAAAGAACCTTTCACAGACGAAGTTAACGGTGTGCTTTGTGTAAGTTGCATGTCATATATCATTGCTCTAATATTTGGTCAAAGTTAGCATCGAAAAGCGCATTAGGCCCTATATAGATGGAAGGAGGAGTAACTTTGAATAGCATTTGTATAGTAAAAGCGGGGCAAGACTCTCTCTTTGTGTGGTGTGAATAGTTTTATTTTTTCGTTTTCTTTTTGGTTGAGGAAGTGCGAATTGATTTGGTACGTACAACTACAATATTACTATGCAGTCAAAAAAAGTACAATATTACTACACGTTAGGCTTGTCCCTAAAATTCAACCCGCGTCCCTTTATATCCCGAAAATTCAGATATCGTGCGCCCAAAACTGGCGCCTTCACAACCCGTGCCTTGCTATCCCGAAATTACAACACGCGCGAAAACTCCCTCCAGCTGCCAAATCCCGACACGTGAAATCCCCATTCTAACCCTGAGCCGAAAGGGCCGCTAGTTCAAATTGGTGGGGGGTACTTTTGTAACACACCCTACATTTTGGACAAGCGCGTCCCTAAGTCATGCTTCACCCCCTCCCATCGCCCCCTTTTCGCCATTGAAATCCCGGTGACCATAACCTCTCCGCTCCAGCCGCGAAACCCCACCCTCCTCCGTCCGCCACGTCACGCTGCCCAGCCGGAGCCTCCTCCCCGACGACGTCGTCCACCGCAACAGCTCGACGTCCCTCATCCACCTCCCCGGATGAGGATCCGTCGTCCATCTCGCCGTCCCGCCGGTTCAGCCGCCCCGTCCTCCACCTCCAAGAAGCTGCTCCGACGATCGCCTCGTCTATCGCGGCTGCTCCATCCCCACAGTGCCGCCTTAACCTGCTCCACCGGAACCGCAGCATCCTCACCGACTCCTCGGACGAAGGTGAGGCCTACTCGGCGCCACCAAAGAGGTTGTACACTCATCACATCGCACCTTCTCCTTAACTCGACCTCCCGGCGCCGACGGTGCTCCATCCCACACCGCCATGGAGCGGCTACCTTGAAGCTGGCGCCGCGGGCGACATCTCCACGACGGCTCTCCCCCAGTGCGAGGCCCCTTCGGCGGCTGCGTCCATACCAGCCGGATCTGCTGCTGCTGCTCCGGCTCTCGCTCGCTCGCCTAGCTGCTGCTGCTGCTCTCCCCCTCGCTCGTGCTGCTGCTCTGCTCCGATTAAGCCACACTTCAGTCGACTGAATCGACTTTTGGGTCAGTCGATTTTTAGGGGTTGGGGGGGGCTCGCCAAAGTTAAGGAAGAACCACCCGCAGCAGGGACGGGGGCTCGCCGGAGAGGTACCCCACTATCTATCTTAGTGTTCAGGGTGGGGGCGGGGGGCCTAGAGGGCTGGCCGGGGCGGCGGTGGCGAGTTGTTTGAGGCGGCGGCGAGGCGGGCCAGTGGTGGCAAAGTGACTCATGGGTGTGCAGGTTGAAAATGAACTGCAGGCCCTCCCTAAACTACATGTCAAGTGTCTCTCTGCTACCATTGCGTTCGATTTTAAACGGTAGCATTCAGATTCCTGATTAATTTCAGTTTGACAGTTAAGTTCAGAGTCAACAGTTTTACCTCATCTGTTGTAGTCGGTGGTTTTTGGTGATGTTAATTTTACATCCATTTTTCATCATCTATTGGAGATGCTATTAGAATCCCACTTGAGATTGACGATGTATGTCTTGTCTTTGCTTGACCTTGGCGTCTTCTGACTCACGGAGCTGCTCCAATGACAGGCGATCCATCACAACAGGCAGTGCCACAGGCGCCGTCTCTGATTCCTCAGATCTTCCTCCACACCTCAAGCGACCACCTCTTGCCTCAAGCGCTTGATGACCAACCCAATGATGCTTTGAGGTCGACACGGCCTCTGACAAAGAGGTTGTACACTTGTTGCGTCGATTATTACTATAGATTCACGTCGATCCATTAGGGCTATTTTGGTTCAACAGAAAAACGTCGATCCTTTGGTTGTTACCATCACTCTAAATTTCTGCATGCTCTCCTTACATAATCTCACCATATTTTTTTTATTATGCATGTCGGATATTGTACAGTCATCTTTGAACATGTAGAGAAAAAGAGAAGAGTTTTCTTGGCGGCAATACAATGTCATGCAGAACATCGCTCCATGGTGGGTTCAATGGCAAACCCTCCCGCCCTCTCCAGTTGTAATCCAGAGGAAGATATACATTACGAGGCGTATTCAGGCCTTGGCTGACCACTCCTATTTACCCCCAAGATGTTTGCTCTACCTTGGCATGATGATGTTAGTCATATCATGCATATGTTGCCTATGCAGTGCCTACTTTTGACATCATATATGTCATCTGCTTAGATTTAGACATGTTACGTAATGCCACCTGTTTAGTTTCTATATCATATATGGGAATTATGCAGTCTCATGTCTTTTAGCCAGCCATAATATATGTGAAATGTGCAATGCCATCCTGTTTAACCAGGCATCATATATTTGAATGATATCTTGCCCATCCTTTTCTTCATTATATTTCCATTTGTCGACAATGTTTGTACATTAAACTACTCTTCCTGTGAATCATCCATTTGGGTGGGAGATGGAAAAATCTAGAGTGGAAACAAGGCCTCAAGAGCAGACAGTGCTACCTGTCGAAGCATATCTCTTGTTGGGTCCCGATAGCTCCTCAGAGATGGATTCAGAGACAGATGACCAGTCTTATTCCCCCACTGAGGTGTATGCTCTAACTTGGCACGGTTATACTACTCATATCATGCATACGGTGTCTTGCATTGCATAGTTTAGACATCATATACACAATATTCAACACCATGTTCTTAGTTCAGACATCATATCGAATGCCCTCTGTTTAGAATATAAATCACATATGTGAATTAAATGATGCAATCATGATTACTTAGATAACATGTAGGTGAATTATGTCATGCGATCCTGTTTAGTTATTCATCATATCTTTGAATTATGTTATGCTATGCTATCCAGTTTAGATAGACATCATATATGTGAAATTATGTCATGCTATACATTTTAGTTAAAAAATATTAATGTCAACTATTTCTTGCCCTCTTTTTTCCACACTATCTATTGCATCTGTCTCTCATACAATGTACGTACATTCAACTATGTTTCCTGTTTATCAGCCATTTGAATTGGAGCAGGTGATGCCGATATCTAAGCGGAATAAAAACACGGTCTTTAAATAAAAGCAGTGCTACCTCTTGGTGGAGATAGCACCCGGTTGTACATGCACAAGAACCAGCCCTACCACACATAACCCAAACTCTACAGATTGTACCCCTCTTTGCGATGGACGGAAGAACCAGCTTCACCCAATCTAACCCCAACCCCAGCCGATAGTAACCCAGTTCCTGTTGACACGGCACCATCTCCACCACAGAGCTCCCAAACAACAGCAGTTAGTAAGGCAGCTCCAGTGCCCAAAGGGCCAGTACTATCACGGCGAACCCAGCCTCCACCACTTAGTACGCCTATTCGTGTGGAGGAAGCACAACCAGCCAGTCGTAGTTTAGCATCTATCGCATTTGATGTTGTTAAATCGTATGTGTGTATCTTCCCATCTTGGAAATATTATCTTTGAAGATGAAGGAAAATGCCGATTCAGTGTTTGTCCGGGAGTTACGTGTAAGTAATGTTATTCATCGCAATTACTTTGCTTTGTCCCATACATCCTACCTCCATGATGGTTATAATACAGCAAATTTTCCCATTTTCTCTATAGAGAAGGACCGATTTGGAAACTCAGGATGAGGTAACCTGTGCTAATACCTCTGCTATCTTCAAGAATGCTTGGTGGCAGTATCGGAATTACCTGAAGAAAATGTACTTCACTGGCAAAGAAACTCATCAAATTCCCTTACGTTCTCCTGAGACACATTCTTTGGGCGATGGTAGGGAACGCCTTGTTCTGTACTGGTCCCGAACCAAGAATGTGGTAAGGTCTATGAGCTCACTTTCTATTTTTAAGTATTTTATTCTTGCGTCTTACTGTACTCTGTTCATGTAGAACAAGTGCCTAAACCTGAAGAACAACTGTTCTAATTTAAGATTCCATTGCTATCATAGTTCAAAAAGCGTTAGGCGTTAATTGTGCGTTTTGCCACCGCCTTGTGCTTTACTGACCAAAGCGCATGCTTATCTTGTGATTATGCACTGATTATGCGTAGTTATGCGCAATGCGTTTTATAGCGCCTAGAGCCTAAGCGCGCTTAAGCGCTTCGCTTAAGCGGCGCCTTTTTAACTATGATTGCTTTGCTCTTGTATCACCGTATTCTTGATCTGAACTTATTTTTAAATTGAAGGATCCAATCAAAACTCCAATGGCATAGCAGGTATGTTCACGCATGTTTCTTTAACAGGTTTTCACTTATCAATAGCTCTGTTGATTTCAGTTTCAATTGTGTATACAGTTGACTTTCATATCATGCACATTACTAGCATCACAACAGAGCCAATAGTGTTGTTGTACATGTAGACCCGTGGTACCCATCTGAAATCTTGTTCTGCCGTGTAGTTTCCCACACTTTGTATTCTTTCACTGCGGCTTTGTCTTGAACTGATATGATTTGAACTGTATCTCTATTTTGATTTGGCAAGACAATGCAGTGACCATAGGACCTAGATATATACTTGTTTGATGCTTTTATTATGTACTAGTACTTGGCAATAGAAGACTTGGTAGTTTAATCATGTCCACCTTACTAATGAACTGGTTCACCGAAATGAGTTCCATATACTAGTACATGCTAAACTTGTTATGTATGCCTTGTTTCTTCTTTTAGAATCTTGTGACAGAATATTGGGGAAGAGTGCCTTATTAAGCAATGGTAAAGGAAGTAATGCGAGATAAGGTTAGGGATAGTGACACATCCTTGTTGGTCTCAACAAAGCTGATAAAACAGCTAAGGAAGACTATCTTGAACACGCCGAGACAACCCCAAAGTCCTGTCTTGGTTTAGTGTTCGATTCTTGGCCACTACCGCATGCACAAGCTATTCAAACTCACTTTATGCGAATCAGTTTGGTTTCTTGAGTCTCAACTACAAGTTGAAAGACATCGATCGGTGTCTTTGCGACAAGAAGCGAAAGGGCTGCGGAAGTCCTGGAGCATTCGGATGCATACTTTACGGTGCAACGACAAGCGTTGGAGGATTTTAGCGCCAAACAAGACAAAGCTAATCAGCTTGCTAAGCTTATTGCTAGCATGGTGGATACCGAGGATAACGTTTCTTGAGCTCTTACGAAGTTGTTTCGGTTATGCTCTTGTTTTCTTTGCCGCGTTTATTTGCACTTTGGTGGCCAATTTTGACGGCCAAGTGTATGTAATATCTTTGCTTTGTTCCCTATATTTGCACTGGTGGCGAACTTTGATGCCCAGTGGATGTAATATGTGTAATAGAGGTAATAGGCTAGCCTTAATTGCTTGCTTATTTATTTCCTTATTGTCTTGTTTAGTTGTTTGCTTGTAGTCACTGCAGTTCTTTTTCTGTGTTTTTCTAGTGGCCACAATAGCCTATTTTTGGTAACTAGGCCAAAATAATCATGGCAACACACAGACTGTTGTAACCATGGGCCTCCTGCAGGCCGTATGATCCATGGGCCTTCGTTCGGCCGTAGGACCATTGGCCTTCTATACGGGCCGTAGGATCCATCGGCCTTCTATACGTGCCTTAGGGATCAATGGGCCTTCTACGGGCCGTAGGTTCCATGGGCCTTCTACAGGCCGTACTATCCATGGGCCTCATACGGGCCGTAGGATCCATGGGCCTTCTAGGGGGCGTATCATCATTTTGCCAATCATGGGTCGTACTATTCGTGGACCATAACGGGCCGTTAATAGGCTGTATTTGATAACTCTATGAAAACAGCCCAACGGGTTTTTTTGACATGAAAACAGCCCAACGTATTACCCGGTCCATAAGCGGGCCGGCTAACGACGGGCTGAATTTGGCCCTAAGCGAGAAAATAGCGATGTGGGCCATATGTAACCGAATCTGCAAATGAGCCCAAGAATCAATGGGCCTGAGAAGGCCGAAAGTTAACTTGGGCTGAAAGCGGCCCAATGGAATAACGGGCCGTTAATGGGTATAAAGTGATACCTTTGTTCATTACGGGCGATTTCACCACGGGCCGTTAATGGGCCAAGAGTTACAAAGGTCCTCATATGGGCGAAAGAAGTCATGGGTCACACATGGGCGGAAGTTAAAGCAGGCTGAATCATATTGGGCTGACCCGGATAGCGCTTGGGGCCTAATTCGGATAGAGGCGTAATGGGCCCTCGGTTAGCGAAACGTAAATGGGCTATATGGGAATAGGCCGTTAACGGGCTTTCGTGGGCGACCCGCCACCTTTGACCAAGTCAAGCGGGCGGCCTTTTCACAGGAATGGGCCTCTGTTGGGCCGTGCCACGTGTCGCCATATCATAGTCGCCTTCGGTCCAATGAGCGGATGACATCTGTCCCAGCGGTGAGCCGACACGTGTTTCCTCCAGCCAATGATGATTTTACACGTGGAAAATCCCCATTGGTTGGGGCTGTTAACGGGTTATCGGATCCAAAACCCGACCCGATAGCTTAACGGCGTTCCGTTACGGTGGATGCCATGTGTCGGTCACCCTTGACGAAAGCAGTTCTGTGACACGCGATTTATCGTCATGGAAGTGGACACTTTTGTGATGATAATTTTGGTAATGTCATGGAACACTTCTCTGACGACGGCAAGTATGACTATCTTGATTCTGTCATAAATTTGTCATGGATGTACATGCATGACAAAAAACGCGACCTACTGTGACAAACACGTATCATCACGGAAGTGTATTTTTTTTGTAGTGACACAGGAGAGAAGGTGAGGGGATTGAGAGAGGGTTGGGGCTGGTGGTGATGGGGAGAGGGCGCACCACGGCAAGGGGGTGCGGGGACGGCGCCGCCGCCGGCGGCAGCTCTCCCCCGCGTGAAGAGGAGAGGGAGCCGATTGGGAGCGTTGGGCTTTTATACCTTGTGGAGAAATTCTGAAAATGCCCTCGGTGGGATATGGTAATTACGGCGATGGCACGAGATCTTTTACAGCGGGGTGAAACTGTTCATTCCTACAGGAGCCCATCCTTGATCCGACGGGCGAGGTCTTCCGAGGGCTGGATCCGACGGTACAGATCCCATCAAGCAGCCCGATCCGACGGCCAGGGATCCAAACGACTGAGGAGCCGGGAGGATGAATGTCGATCTTATTTCTCGATTAATGACTTGCAGCAACAGTATGCTGCTTCAGCTATTGGCGGGGAGCTACAGCTACTTCTCATAAAATATGCCAAAGGTTAACTTGGTATTTTTGTTTATAATAAGGAATCGACAATTTTGTGTATCCTGCACAAAATAAATAGTTTATGCTTATTTCTCCATGAACTGATCTGTTGATTGAATTATGCAATACACAGGACACATACGTAGGCGACCACAGTATTTTTCTGCAAATGCTCTTGCAAGTAATGCTTTTTGAAATATTATTATGTAGAAGAAATACAATGATTTTACTATGTAGAAGTAGAAATAAAAATATCATTCTGTAGTTTCATGTTGAAGAAATACAATGATTTTACTATGTAGAAGTAGAAATATTATTTGTATCATGAGAATTCACACTGCAAGTAGTTATATGTTTCGTTTGCACCTTTTCATGGGGAAGAAAAACAAACAAGAGACCCTCCTTGGCCAGGCTTCCGGTGGAAGTATGGAGATGCTCTGCTTCAGAACCTTATAACATGAATTATTCGATATTAAACATTGTTTTAAATCAATTTATTGAGCTAGGGACATAAAAAAGAATTGACTTTTTTAGTAACAGAGAGTACGTGTTGTCTTTTTTTAGTGGAATAGTACATTTTTAGCAAAGGGGAAGAGAGTACGTGTTATCTGTGTATGTGTTGATCATGTCCAGCTTGGGCCAAGCCCAAAAAACATTTACAAATGAAAATATAGTTTCCCAATAAATGTTCATCATCATAAAAACAATTCTATTTTTTAAAATGTTCTCAAAATTTACAAAAAAACACCTTCTAGAAAAACATGTTTTTTTGAACAACAAAAAGTAAAATCGATTTAAAGACTATTCCAGGCCACTACTCGTTCATCGGATGAAAGTACGGAGATGGCAAACGCCGCTAGGGTGGCTTCTTCATGTTTAAATTTATGGTCTAAAATGTTATGCTCAATGTAACCTTATTTCTGACGTTTGCCAAAATTGGATATAAGAAGTGTTGCGTAGTGTCATGTTTTAATTTTTTTTTGCCCGTTGCAACGCACGGACATTTGTACTAGTTATGACTAATGTTGAGTCCATGGATTATACGCACTCTCACCCTTCCACCATTGCTAGCCTCTCTAGTATCGCGCAACTTTCGCCGGTATCATACACCCACCATATACCTTCCTCAAAACAGCCACCATACCTACCTATTATGGCATTTCCATAGCCATTCCGAGATATATTCCCATGCAACTTTCCACCGTTCCGTTTATTATGACACGCTTCATCATTTTCATATTGCTTTGCATGATCATGTAGTTGACATCGTATTTGTGGCAAAGCCACCTTCATAATTCTTTCATACATGTCACTCTTGATTCATTGCACATCCCGGTACACCGCCAGAGGCATTCACATAGAGTCATATTTTGTTCTAAGTATTGAGTTGTAATTTATGAAATGTAAGTAAATAAAAGTGTGATGATCATCATTATTAGAGCATTGTCCCAGTGAGGAAAGGATGATGGAGACTATGATTCCCCCACAAATCGGGATGAGACTCTGGACTAAAAAAAGAGGCCAAAAAAAGAAAAAAAAGAAAAGAAGGCCCAAAAAAACAAAAAAATGAGAGAAGAAGAGAGAAGGGGCAATGCTACTATCCTTTTAGCACACTTGTGCTTCAAAGTAGCACCATGATCTTCATGATAGAGAGTATCCTATGTTGTCACTTTCATATACTAGTGGGAATTTTTCATTATAGAACTTGGCTTGTATATTCCAATGACGGGCTTCCTCAAAATGCCCTAGGTCTTTGTGAGCAAGTGAGTTGGATGCACACCCACTTACTTTCTTTTGTTGAGCTTTCATACACTTATAGCTCTAGTGCATCCGTTGCATGGCAATCCCTACTCACTCACATTGATATCTATTGATGAGCATCTCCATAGCCCGTTGATACGCCTAGTTGACGTGAGACTATCTTCTCCTTTTTTTTTCTCCACAACCACCATTCTATTCCACCTATAGTGCTATGTCCATGGCTCACGCTCATGTATTGCGTGAAGATTGAAAAAGTTTGAGAACATCAAAAGTATGAAACAATTGCTTGGCTTGCCATCGGGGTTGTGCATGATTTAAATATTTTGTGTGATGAAGATAGAGCATAGCCAGACTATATGATTTTGTAGGGATAGCTTGCTTTGGCCATGTTATTTTGAGAAGACATGATTGCTTTGTTAGTATGCTTGAAGTATTATTGTTTTCATGTCAATATTAAACGTTTCTTTTGAATATTATGGATCTGAATATTCTTGCCACAATAAGAAGATTACATTGATAAATATGTTAGGTAGCATTCCACATCAAAAATTCTGTTTTTATCATTTACCTACTCGAGGACGAGCAGGAATTAAGCTTGGGGATGCTGATACGTCTCCAACGTATCTATAATTTTATTGTTCCATGCTATTATATTATCCATCTAGGATGTTTTATATGCGTTTGTATGCTATTTTATATGATTTTTGGGAGTAACCTTTTAACCTAGAGCCCAGTGTCAGTTTCTGTTTTTTCCTTGTTTCTGAGTTTTACAGAAAAGGCATACCAAACAGAGTCCAATTGACATGCCAATTTTTGATGATTTTTATGGACCAAAAGAAGCCCCCAGAGTAAAAGAGTTGGGCCAGAAGAGTCCTGGGCTGCCCACGAGGGTGGGGGGCACGCCCCCCCCCTATCTCGTGGACGGCTCGGAGACCCCCCTGACGTGAGACCTACGCCAAAAATTCCTATAAATACAGAAACCACCAGAACATAACCTAGATCGGGAGTTCCGCCGCCGCAAGCCTCTGTAGCCACCAAAAACCAATCGAGACCCTGTTCCGACACCCTACCGGAGGGGGGATCCATCACCGGTGGCCATCTTCATCATCCC
Source organism: Aegilops bicornis (assembly GCA_021605145.1). Classification (NCBI taxonomy): domain Eukaryota; kingdom Viridiplantae; phylum Streptophyta; class Magnoliopsida; order Poales; family Poaceae; genus Aegilops; species Aegilops bicornis. Next base: position 523,914,176 of record CM038669.1, read on the forward strand.
GGCGCTCTCCATGACGAGGAGGGAGTAGTTCACCCTCGAGGCTGAGGGTATGTACCAGTAGCTATGTGTTTGATCTCTCTCTCTCTCTCGTCTTCTTGATTCGGCACGATCTTGATGTATCACAAGCTTTGCTATTATAGTCGGATCTTATGATGTTTCTCCCCCTCTACTCTCTTGTAATGGATTGAGTTTTCCCTTTGAAGTTATCTTATCGGATTGAGTCTTTAAGGATTTGAGAACACTTGATGTATGTCTTGCATGTGCTTATCTGTGGTGACAATGGGATATTCACGTGATCTACTTGATGTATGTTTTGGTGATCAACTTGCGGGTTCAATGACCTCGTGAACTTATGCATAGGGGTTGGCACACGTTTTCGTCTTGACTCTCCGGTAGAAACTTTGGGGCACTCTTTGAAGTTCTTTGTGTTGGTTGAATAGATGAATTTGAGATTGTGTGATGCATATCGTATAATCATACCCACGGATACTTGAGGTGACATTGGAGTATCTAGGTGACATTAGGTTTTTGGTTGATTTGTGTCTTAAGGTGTTATTCTAGTATGAACTTTATGATAGATCGAACGGGAAGAATAGCTTCATGGTATTTTACTATGGACTCTTGAATAGATCGATTAGAAAGGATAACTTTGAGGTGGTTTCGTACCCTATCATAATCTCTTCTTTTGTTCTCCGCTATTAGTGACTTTGGAGTGACTCTTTGTTGCATGTTGAGGGATAGTTATATGATCCAATTATGTTATTATTGTTGAGAGAACTTGCACTAGTGAAAGTATGAACCCTAGGCCTTGTTTCCTAGCATTGCAATACCGTTTACGCTCAGTTTTATAAACTTGTTACCTTGCTGTTTTTATAATTTCAGATTACAAAAACCTATATCTACCATCCATATTGCACGTGTATCACCATCTCTTCGCCGAACTGGTGCACCTATACAATTTACCATTGTATTGGGTGTGTTGGGGACACAAGAGACTCTTTGTTATTTGGTTGCAGGGTTGTTTGAGAGAGACCATCTTCATCCTACGCCTCCAATGGATTGATAAACCTTAGGTCATCCACTTGAGGGAAATTTGCTACTGTCCTACAAACCTCTGCACTTGGAGGCCCAACAACGTCTACAAGAAGAAGGTTGTGTAGTAGACACCATCGCCACGAGCATTCATTTGCAAGACATATATCAAGTGCTCTAAAATCCATAACAGTATTCAATCCGATAAAATGGAATCTCAAAGGGAAAACTCAATTCATCATAAGGTAGAGAGGGGAAAACACCATATGATCCGACTATATTAACAAAGCCTGTGATACATCAAGATCGTGACATCTCAAGAACACGAGAGAGAGAGAGAGAGAGAGAGAGAGAGAGAGAGAGATTAAACACATAGCTACTGGTACAAACCCTCAGCCCCGAGGGTGGACTACTCCCTCCTCATCGTGGTGGCCGCCGGGATGATGAAGATGGCCACCGGTGATGATTTCCCCCTCCGACAGGGTGCCGAAATAGGGTCTAGATTGGTTTTCGGTGGCTACAGAGCCTTGCTGCGGCGGAAGTTCTGATCTAGGGCTACCCCTAAGGGTTTTGGAATATTTGTGAATTTATAGGGCAAGGAGGGGTGCGGGAGGCCACTGAGGTGGTCACAACCCACCTGGGCGCGCCTGGGGGCCCAGGCGCGCCCTGGTGGATTGTGCCCCCCTCGGGGCACCCCCCCAGGTGCTGCTCTGGCCCATCCTGGGTGTTCCGGTCCACAAAATTCTCCAAAAAGTTTTGCTGCATTTGGACTCCGTTTGATATTGATTTTCAATGATGTAAAAAACAAGTAGAAAACAACAACTGGCACTTGGCACTATGTCAATAGGTTAGTCCCAAAAAATGATATAAAATGATTGTAAAATGCTTGTAAAACATCCAAGAAGGATAATATAACAGCATGGAACAATAAAAAAATTATAGATGCGTTGGAGACGTATCAGCATCCCCAAGCTTAATTCATGCTCGTCCTCGAGTAGGTAAATGACAAAAAGAGATTTTTTTATGTGGAATACTGCCTATCATGTCATCTCATACTCTTTTCTTTGTAGCATGGACATTTGGACTTTTATATGGTTCAAAGCAATAGCCTAGTTTTGACATGAGACTTAAATACTCAAGCATATTGACAAGCAATCATGTCTTTGAAAATATCAACACTAAAACAAGTTATCTCTAGCCCATCATGCTCAATTATTTATCCATTCATGAAACACACTCGCATATTAGCTACACCCAATGCTCAAGTACGATCGTAGTGCCTACTAGTTTGTGCTTTATAAGAGAAGACAGAGACTCAAATTAAAAATAAAAATTGCATAAAGTAAAAGAAAGGCCCTTCGCGGAGGGAAGTAGGGATTTGTAGAGGTGCCAGAGCTCAGAGCGAAAATTGAGAGATAAAAACATTTTGAGAGGCACACTTTTCCCACCAAACGAAAACGACTTAGAGCTCCCAACACTTTCCATGCTAGATATATCATAGGCGGTTCCAAACAGAAAATAAAGTTTATTCCTTTTTCCACCATACTTTCACTTTCCATGGCTAACCGTATCCACGGGTGCCCTCCATACCAACACTTTTCAAGGAATTTATTATTTGACAACATAAAGTAAATTCATTTTTCATTTCGGGACGGGGCATCCCTAATACCTTCTCCTAACTCTCGTGCAATGACAAGTGAATAAACACTCATCGTGAGAATAACACATCTAGCATGGAAAATATTAGCCACCCCTCACTGCCTCGCGAGCGGTACGAGCACACAAAGAGAAATTTATTTTGAAAATTAGAGATGGCACATAAAAATTTGCTTAGAACGGCAAAAGAATACCGTGTATAGGTAGATATAGTGGACTCATGTGGCAAAACTGGTTTAAAGGATTTTGGATGCACAAGTAGTTATCATACTTAGTGCAAAATGAAGGCCAGCAAAAGATTGAGAAGCAACCAACTAAGAAACAAATAATCTCGTAAGCGAGCATTAAGCATAATTAACACCGAATAATGCACCACAAGTAGGATGTAATTTCATTGCATGACTGAGGGAGTTCCGGACTAGGGGGTGTCCGGATAGCCGAACTATCATCATCGGCCGGACTCCAAGACTATGAAGATACAAGATTGAAGACTTCGTCCCGTGTCTGGATGGGACTTTCCTTGGCGTGGAAGGCAAGCTTGGCGATCTGGATATGTAGATCTCTTACCATTGTAACCGACTGTGTAACCCTAACCCTATCCGGTGTCTATATAAACCGGAGGGTTTTAGTCCGTAGAGACGAACAACAATCATACCATAGGCTAGCTTCTAGGGTTTAGCCTCTTTGATCTCGTGGTAGATCCACTCTTGTAACACACATCATCAATATTAATCTAGCGGGACGTAGGGTTTTACCTCCATCAAGAGGGCCCGAACACAGGTAAAACATCGTGTCCCTTGTCTCCTGTTACCATCCGCCTAGACGCACAGTTCGGGACCCCCTACCGAGATCCGCCGGTTTGACACCGACATTGGTGCTTTCATTGAGAGTTCCTACTAGCCGTCGCCCGATAGGCCCGATGGCTCCTCCGATCATCAACAACGGCCGCGGTCCAGGTGAGACTTTTCTCCCGGACAGATCTTTGTGTTCGGCGGCTTTACTGCGGGCCAATTAACCAGCCATCTGGAGCAGATCGAAAGCTTCGCCCACAGCCATCGTGTCAGATTTGGAAGTTTAAACTATACGGCCGATATCCGCGGAGACTTGATCTTCGACGGATTCGAGCCGCAATAACATGCCCGCCTTTGTCTCGATGGGCATGATCTAGCTCTGCTGACGAGCGGTGCCGAGGCCGCAGCGGTATCCGCTCCGGCCCTTAATCCGGAGCGGATTCCCCGACCGAGGACGAGTGGTTGGACACCGCCTCGGGGGCTACAATCTCTACGGCGATCGAGCCGAACACCATCCCTGTCCTTTGCAAAGACTCCGACTCCAGGGCACCGGACTCCTATCCGGACTCTGAACCCTCCGCGCCCTTGCCGGTCGAATCCGATTGGGCGCCCGTTATGGAGTTCACGGCCGCGGACATCTTTCAGCACTCGCCTTTTGGCGACATCCTGAATTCACTAAAGTCTCTCTCTTTATCCGGAGAGTCCTGGTCGGACTACGGTCAGGAAAGTTGGGATACGGTCGACGAAGAAATTCGACGCCCACCCACCACCCACTTGGTAGCCGTTGTCGACGACCTAACCGACATGCTAGACTACGACTCCGAAGACATCGACGGTATGGACGACGATGCCGGATACGACCAAGACCCAGCACCTACGAGGCCTTTGGAAGGCCACCTCGTCATACGACATATACATGGTGGACATCCCAAAAGATGGGAACGGCGATGGAACAACGGAGGATGACCCCTCCAAGAAGCAGCCCAAGTGCCGTCGTCAGCGGCGCCGCTCTAAATCCCGCCACAGCAAGAATGAAGATTCCGGCACCGGAGATAACAATACACCGGACAACGTCGAAGACAATCCACTCCAGCAAGATCCATCGCAGGAGGATGAAGACGCCAGCCCTCAAGAGAGAGCGGCAGAAGAAGAGGTAGAGGATTATATGCCTCCCTCCGAAGACGAAGCAAACCTCGACAACAATGAATTCGTCGTGCCTGAGAATCCCGTCGAACAAGAGCGTTTTAGACGCAGGCTTATGGCCACGGCGAACAGCCTAAAGAAAAAGCAGCAACATCTTAGAGCTGATCAGGATGCGCTGGCGACAGATGGATGAAGTCCTCGCGGCGAAGAGCATGAGCTCGAACGCCCCTCAAAAGCTACCCTAAGCATAAGCTGCTCCCCGATTAGAGGAGGAGGCTTACGAACCCGCATCACCAGGAGACAATACGGCTGACCGACCACCCCGTGGCGCGACAGAGGCCTCTAGGCCCTTCACTAGAACCGCACTCGGCATCGCTCAAAAAGCACACGGCCAAAGGGGAACGCCGGACCCTACGAGATATATTGGAGGACAAGGCAAGACAATCAAGATCGATCTATGGATCGGCGTGGGCGCCCCACGGTACGTGACGACAACCGTCACGCCGGACACAGTAAGTCCGGCTGGGCCGAACAAAACAGATCAAGCTCTTTTGAGCTCCGTCGTGATATCGCCCAGTACAGAGGCGCCGCACACCCACTATGCTTCGCAGACGAAGTAATGGATCATCAAATCCCCGAAGGGTTTAAACCCGTCAATATTGAATCCTATGATGGCACAACAGACCCCGCGGTTTGGATCAAGACTATCTCCTTCACATCCACATGGCCCGCGGTGACGATCTTCACGCCATCAAATACCTCCCCTCAAGCTTAAAGGACCAGCCCGGCATTGGCTCAACAGCTTGCCGGTGAGTCAATTGGGAGCTGGGAGGACCTGGAAGCCGCATTCCTCGACAACTTCCAGGGCACTTATGTGCGACCACCAAACACCGATGACCTAAGCCACATAATTCAACAGCCAGACGAATCGGCCAGACAATTCTGGACACGGTTCTTAACCAAGAAAAACCAAATCGTCGACTGTCCGGATGCGAAGGCCCTCGCGGCCTTCAAGCATAACATCCATGACGAGTGGCTTGCCCGGCACCTAGGACAGGAAAAGCCGAAATCCATGGCAGCCCTCACATCACTCATGACCCACTTCTGCGCGGGTGAGGACAGCTGGCTAGCACGCAGCAACAACCTCAGCAAAAATTCTGGCAGTCCGGACTTCAAGGACGAAAACGGTAGGCCACGTCGTAACAAAAACAAACGCCGCACTAACGGCGACAATATTGAGGATACGGCAGTCAATACCGAATTCAAAGGCTCTAAACCCGGTCAGCGGAAAAAGCCATTCAAACGAACTACTCCGGGTCTGTCCAATTTGGACCGAATACTCGACCGCTTGTGCCAGATACACGGCACCACCGAAAAGCCAGCTAACCACACCAACAGGGACTGTTGGGTATTCAAGCAGGCAGACAAGTTAATTGCCGAAAACAATGACAAGGGGCTGCATAGCGATGACGAGGACGAGACCCAACCGCCGAGCAATAGAGGATGTAAGGTTTCCCCACAGTGCGGATGGTGAACATGATATCGCAACCCACATACCCAAAAGGAGGCGAAGCGTGCACTCAAGGATGTCTACGATGGAGCCGGTTGCCCAGTTCAATCCATGGTCCTCCTGCCCGATCACTTTTGACGAAGGACCACCCCACCGACATCCGCCACGGCGGATTCGCCAGACCGTCCTAGACCCAATCATCGATGGATTTCACCTAACCCGAGTCCCGATGGATGGCGGCAAGAGCTGAACCTGCTTTACCGGGATACAAAGGTCGCAAAATGGGCATAGACCCTCAAGGATTAAACCTACCAAAACGACCTTTAAAGGCGTCATACCGGTGTGGAAGCCAATTATGCAGGCTCAATTACACGGAAGTGGTCTTGGATCCCGGATAACTTCCGAAGCGAGGAGTTAATCTTCGACATAGTCCCGTTCCGCAGCGGCTATCATGCCTTGCTCGGACGTACCGTTTTTGCAAAGTTCAACGCGGTGCCCCACTATGCATACCTCAAGCTCAAGATGTCAGGCCCTCGAGGAGTCATTACGGTCAACGGAAACACTGAACGTTCCCTCCGCACGGAGGAACATACTGGCGACTCTCGCGGCGAAGTGCAATGCAGCCTCTTAAGGCAATTATCGAATCCGGCCGTTAAGCGGCGGACACAGCCTGCCGCCCGGAGTAACTTACAACAAGACCACCTGGCACGTTCCGAGCATCGCCAGCGTAGCGGCCCCAACCCCAGCCTCTGCGAACGTCAAAGCGTGTCCTTCCCGTACACCATTACGCTCTGAAGATACCATGGGCATGGGGAGGGGCACGACCACAATACACCCAGATAGCGGCTCAACCACACAAGGGGCTCTCAAGTGTGTCGTTCCTTTTTCTTTTCTTTTTGCCTTTTACTTTTTAACCACAGGACTCCGTTTGTCAGAAGCCCTGTCCGGCAGCAGACCTGCCGAACTCACGATGCAACAGCCAGGGAAGGATAAAGGCTACAACAAATATACAGGTGGTCTCCATTACGAGCATTTTCATACACCAATCTGCAGCCTACCCCTGGAAGGGGACATGTTTAACAGCCTCCTACCATGCTTATCACATTATTTGTATCGTTCTGCATTCGTAGCAGCACTTATTGAATAAAACAATGCAGCACCTTTTTGCTTATAATTGCATTTCTTTTTCATACATATGTTCATTCACGGCATGTTGCATCCGTACACTTTGGTACGGCTAATATACACCAGGGGCTTATGTTTCCCGCGTTATGGTGTGATGAGTCCGAACACTTTCACAAGTGCGACACCCCGAACTTATAGCACTATATGCAACGGCTCTGAATCATGTCTTGGGTCAATAGTTGGGTTTGCCCGGCTCCCGTGTTTTGGTACCTTACGTTCCGTTATATCGGCTAAGGTAGCACCGGGAGAACCACTGCGATTCCGCCAGCCTGGCTGGGTTAACGCCTCGATGGAGAAAGCTAAACTGACCGTCATGATGAGGCGAGAGACCGGTCGCTGTTCGAGAGGTTTTCTGCGAGTCCTTAAAGACTTATGTCGCTTAGAGAGAGGAGCCAGATCTTGTCCGGCCAAGGCGTGGATAAGCGCCCCAAATTCGACCTTCGAAGACTAGGGGCTTCACGAAATTTAAAATTATAGAATTCTATGGCTAAGTGAGAGTGTTCAAGCATTATAAGTCTGGTTGCCTTGTTCGTTGTGTTGAGCGCCTCCTAGATGGACCCAAAATGGGAACAAGAGCGCTCAAGTTTATCCCGAACACCCCAAAGACTCGTGGCATGGGGGTTGAAGTGACGACTTGCCATCTCTCGATTTGATAAACAGCCGCATGTAAGGTAATATTTTAAATTAACAAGCGTTGCTTAAGCGCATATGAACTAAGTTTTCGGCGCACGGGATAACAAAATGCGAGTCTACTCAAATATTACATCTTTGGAGCACTCACCCGCAATAGTGCGGGCGCCCTTCAGCACACTCTTATAATACATATCGGGCGTGCGGTGCTCCTTGCCCTCTGGTGGCGGGTCTGTCACGAGCTTCTGGGCATCCATCTTGCCCCAATGCACCTTTTGCACGGGCAAGGGCCCGACGGGCACCCTCGATACAAGCGGAATGCTTGATAACTTCAACCCACGGGCACGCATCCACCAGCCGCCGCACCAGGCCAAGTAGCTCCTGTGCATGGCCTCCTTAGGCCACACCGAACTATGAGGCCCTTCATGGCCTGTTCGGCCGCCTTGTGGAGCTCGACCAGCTGCTTCACCTGGTCGCTAAAGCACCGGATGTCCGGCCTCAAAGATATCGAGACCGTAAGACCTTCTCCGTTGAGCTCCCTCCTCGGCCCGGTAGAATGCGGCAAGATCGGACACGCTGCAAGGAAGCTCTGAACGCCTGGAGAGCTCCGAATCGGGTAAGCAACAGGTAATTAACACTCACATGCTTACTCTGCATGAAAAATGCCTTACCTGCTGCTATTTTCTTCACCGCTTCAATCTCCTGGAGGGCCTTGTAGGCTTCGGCCTTAGCGGTTTTGGCACTCTCAAGAGCCGTTGCAAGCTTAGACTCTCGAGTCTTCGAGTCACGCTCAAGTTCTCATGTTTTTCACGAGATCCTGGAGCTCTTGCTGCATTCTCCGCCACCAGCCTCCTGCTTCTCTCGCTCGGTGCGTTCCGCGGCCGCATTACGCTCGGCCGCGGCCACCGCCTCGTTCAGGGTCACCACCTCGTTAGCGGCCCCTACAATACCCATGTTATCCTTGTCATTTTTCTTGCAACCAAATCCTTTTCTCAGAAGGTACAATTTTCATAAGGTATTACTCACCTTCTTTTTCCTCGAGCTGCTTCTTGGCATGGCCGAGCTCGTTCTCGGACCGCTCGAGGTTTTTCTTCAAAGTATTGACCTCCGCATGATCGGTCTTGGCGGAGGTCGGCAGCAACACCGCAATCCCATATTGACATATTTTTATGGCTCCTGCGTTTATCTTTCTAAAGATCCTCAGTCCGGCTTTTCTTTCCGAACACCGAACCGAGCATCAGGGGCTACTGTTTATGCGGTACCATTTTACATATATTGAAATTCTTACCTCAAAGCCTGTTAGAAGGCTATTGCAGGCTTCGGTCAGCCCGCTCTTGGCGAGTTGAACTTTCTGAATCACCGCACTCATAACAGTGCGGTGTTCCTCTTCGATGGAGGCGCCATTGAGCGCCTCCAACAAATTATCCGGCACCTCCGGTTGGACGGAGGCAGCCGGCGTCTCGGTCTTTCCCTTCTTACGAAGGGGTCGCCCTCCGGACTTCGGAGCCACTGCGGCCTCCGGGGCTGAGTCCGGTGCACAGTCCGGGAGGGTGTCTTGCAACACCTCCGGGGCCTCCCCCTCCTGGTGGGTCCTTTTCTGGGATCCCACCTCGGCGTCGTCCGCGGCACGGGGGGTGGAGGTAGTCGGAAGGGAATCCATATCCGACGCACCCAAGGACCCGCTCGACGAAACGGGAAGATCATCCTTGGGCGGACTGCAGGGTTGTATGCGGCATTAGAAAGATGTTATGTGGCGAAAACAAAAACCTTGAGGTTATTCGGGAGTCCGGATACTTACGATCTCGCCAGGGGCTTGGCCCTTGGATGCCAGTCTTCGTCGTCGTCACTGGCGCTGGCGGAGCAGTCTGGAGGAAGAGTTTTTCCCTTCTTGGACCCTTCGGCCTCCCTTGTTGGGGAGGCCTTCCTTTTCTTTCCTCCTTCACGGGGAGAGGCTTTCTTCTTCTCCCCTCACCTTGGTGGGAGGAGTCGGCCTCGGATTCATCATCCGATAGCACCTGAAAACGGAACTCTTCCGAGTCCCGTGGCCGTCTTCTTGGCCTTCTTCTCCGGCACCACGTGGGGTGCCGGAGCCAGCTAACCGTTAGGCGGGCGTCCATTGGTCCTCGGCAATGGGGCGGACAGGTAATCTGTTCGCCTTCGCCAGCTCATTCCTATCAAAGGCAAGGGAGTTTAGATCCGCATAGAGCCAAACTATGGAAAACAAGTGGTGAAATCACTTACCTCGTCACCGGACATCGGCGAGCAGTAATCCGCGATCTTCGGTGGCGGATGCGGGAGCTTCGGCACCCTTGAACAAAGCACCTTCCGGACATCTTCATACGTAGTGTCGAAGAGCCCGCTCGAGTGGTCCAGTGCTGCGCCGGATCAAACTCCCACATATTAAAGCCCCGTCATTGCACGGGAGAATCCGGCGGATGAGCATGACCTGGACTATGTTGACAAGCTTGAGCTTCTTGTCCACCAGCTTCTGGATACATGCTTGGAGTCCGGTCAGCTCCTCCGAATCCCCCCAAATTCGGCCACTCTCTTCCGTGAGGAGAGCCGTGTGGGAATACCAGATCTAAATTGGGGCCGCTGCCCAATCAGGGTCACGCGACTCGGTGATGTAGAACCACCCCGATTGCCACCCCTTGATGGTTTCCACGAAAGTGCCCTCCAGCCACGTAACGTGGGACATCCTTCCCACCATGGCGCCTCCGCACTCCGCTTGGCTGCCCTTCACAACCTTGACTGTACCTTTGAAGGTCTTGAGCCTAAGCGAAGTGGGGCTGGATGCGGAAGGAATGCCTCGCACCTGACGATAAACGCCGAGATGTTGAGGATGAAATTGAGGCTAGATCATGGAAATCTAGGCCGTAGTAGAACATGAGCCCCGGACAAAGTGATGAGCGGGAAGCCCAGTCCATGGAGGAAATGGGGAAGAAATACTACCCTCTCATGGGGCACAGGGTTGGGGACGAGCTCTCCCTCGTCGGGGAGCCGATCTGCGCGATGTTGCTTTGGGACAGATATCCGGCGTCCACGCAGCTTGGATCTGCCCCTCCACGGCGGAGGAGGCCATCCACTTGCCTCCCGCTCCGGACATAGTTGGAGAAGGTTGAGGTGAGAAGTGCGGACTTGGGCGCTGGAGCTCGAGTTCGCGGAGATGGATAAGCCAAGGAGGAAGAAGGCCCAGGTAAAAGGGGCTGGATCCTTATCCCCTTATATGGGCGGACAAAAACATGTGTACCCACCGGCCTGGTAAAACTCGCTTATCTCCCAAGCGCCACAATCAATGGCGCGGTTGGGTTACCTACGTCCGTATTGATGGGAATCCGGAATAAGGGAACACGATCTCCGCTCGACAAGGCGTGCCAAGGAAACCGCTTCGCTAAACGCTACCGAGGTGGAGCAGTAAAAACAATTTGAATAAAGGCTTGGTAGTGGTGCGGCGTCACGCCACAAATTAGGTCGTGATTGATCTTGTGTAATATTATTCTCTCTACGGTGGTATGTGGAATTTATTTTTGCAAAGCCAGACACTATCCTGGTGTTCACAATCTTCTATAAATTATTCGGAGGAAGAACCCGCCTTGCAACGCCGAAGACAATATACGCGCCGGACTCATCGTCATTGAAGCCTGGTTCAGTGGCTATTGAGGGAGTTCCTGTCTTTGGGGTGTCCGGATAGCCGAACTATCATCATCGGCGGACTCCAAGACTATGAAGATACAAGATTGAAGACTTCGTCCCGTGTCCGGATGGGACTTTCCTTGGCGTGGAAGGCAAGCTTGGCGATCTGGATATGTAGATCTCCTACCATTGTAACCGACTCTGTGTAACCCTAACCCTATCCGGTGTCTATATAAACCGGAGGGTTTTAGTCCGTGGGGACGAACAACAATCATACCATAGGCTAGCTTCTAGGGTTTAGCCTCTTTGATCTCGTGGTAGATCCACTCTTGTAACACACATCATCAATATTAGTCTAGCAGGACGTAGGGTTTTACCTCCATCAAGAGGGCCCGAACCCGGGTAAAACATCGTGTCCCTTGTCTCCTGTTACCATCCGCCTAGACGCACAGTTCAGGACCCCCTACCCGAGATCCGCCGGTTTTGACACCGACAATGACTATTGACTTTCGTGCTTGCATAGGGAATCACAAACCTTAACACCAATATTCTTACTAAAGCATAATTACTCATCAACATGACTCACATATCACATTATCATATCTCAAAACTATTACAAGGAACCAAGTTTTTATTATATCCTTCTTGGATATCTATAACCTTTGGGACTAATTTTCATGTGTTGCTTTTGATAAGCTCAAACAAATATAAGTGAAGATCATGAGCATAATATTTCTTTTTCTCTAAAATTAATTTAAGTGAAGCAAGAGAGAATTTCTTCAAAAATACTAAAGCACCCTGTGCTCAAAAAGATACAAGTGAAGCACTAGAGCAATTCCATAGTAAAGAGCTTCGTTGACGGGATGTGAGTGCCGCTTACCTAGCCTCTCTAGCAACTATTTCAGGACTATTTTATTTAAAAACTTTCAGTTCTAAGTATTTTATTAAAACATCAAGAAAAACAAAATAAAATGGCATTTCAAGGATAGCACATATCATGTGAAGAAGCAAAAACTTAGGCTCAACCCATACTAACTGATAATTGTTGAAGAAGAAAGGTGGGATGCCTACCGGGGCATCCCCAAGCTTAGATGCTTGAGACTTATTGGAATATTAACTTGGTATGCCTTGGGCATCCCCAAGCTTGAGTTGTTGTGTCTTCTTCATTCCTCTCATATCAGAGTTTTCCTAAATCTCAAAAACTTCATCCACACAAAACTCAACAAGAACTCGTGAGATAAGTTAGTATAAACCAATGCAAAAACCTTATCATTCTCTATTGTAGCAAACTACTAAAATTATTATTCAACATTGCATACTAAATTCCTCTGCATATATAATACTCTTATCCTCAAATAGAATCATGAAACAAGCAAACATATGCAAACAATGCAAATATAACAGCAATCTGCCAAAATAGTATAGTTTGTAAAGAAAGCAAGAGTATCAATACTTCCCTAACTCCAAAAATTCTGAAAATTTACCACACTGTAGAAAAATTTATCAGAGCTTATTATGCAAAAAGTTTCAACAATTTATCACATTCTGACTTTTCTAGGGAATTTTTGCAACAGCGATAAACTTTCTGTTTTGAAACAGCAACATGTATACTTGCAAAATAAGCATGGTAAAGGCTATCCTTGATGTTTTTATTGAAAATAAAGATGCAAAACATTATTTTAAATAACATCAAGCAAATCCTAACAAAAGAAAATGATGCTCCAAGCGAAACACATATCATGTGACGAATAAAAATGTAGCTCCAAGTGAGGTTACCGATAATGTTGGAGACGAAAGAGGGGATGCCTTCCGGGGCATCCCCAAGCTTAGTTGCTTGGATCTTCCTTGAATATTACCTTGGGGTGCCTTGGGCATCCCCAAGCTTAGGGTCTTGTCACTCCTTATTCTCCTCATATCGACATCTCACCCAAAACTTGAAAACTTCAATCACACAAAACTTAACGGAACTTCGTGAGATAGGTTAGTATGATAAAGAGCAAACCATTTCACTTTGGTACTGTCAAAGACAAGATTCATAATTGTTTACACACAATGCCTACTGTATCATATCATTTCCACAATTTATATTAAGCAATATAAGCCATGGAAACTAGAAAACAAGCAAACTATGCATTGAAAACAGAATCTGTCAAAAACAGAACAATCTTTAGTAATCTGTAGTCCAACCATACTTATGGTACTCCAAAAATTCTGAAAAATTAGGACAACCTGAGAAATTTGTATATTAATCTTCTGCAAAAAGAAACATAGCAAAAGCATGTTTCTATGATTTATGAAAATTATTTTCGTGAGTGCAAAAGTTGTTGTTTTTCAGCAAGATCAAACAACTATCACCCAAGAAGATCCTAAAGGCTTTACTTGGCACTTTATTGAAACAAAAGCTATAAAACATGATTACTACAATAGACTAATCATGTGAACACACAAAAACAGTAGGTAAAAGTGTTGGGTTGTCTCCCAACAAGCGCTTTTCTTTTATTCCTTTTAGCTAGGCATGATGATTTCAATGATGCTTGCATAAAAGATAAGAATTGAAACATAACAAGAGCATCATGAAACGCAAGGCAAGCACATTTAAGCCTAACCCACTTCCTATGCATAGGGATTTTGTGAGCAAATAACTTTTGGGAGTAAGAATCAACTAGCATAGGAAGGCAAAACAAACATAACTTCAAGATTTTCAACACATAGAGAGGAAACTTGATATTATTGCAATTCCTACAATCATATGTTCCTCCCTCATAATAATTTTCAGTGGCATCATGAATGAATTAAACAATATAACTATCACATAAAGCATTCTTTTCAGGATACATAAGCATAGAAATTTTGTTACTCTCCACATAAGCAAATTTATTCTCATCAATAGTAGTGGGAGCAAACTCAACAAAATAACTATCATGTGATTGAAAATTAAAATCATGATGACAAGTTTCATGGTTATCATTATTCTTTATAGCATACATGTCATCACCATAATCATCATAGATAGCAACTTCATTGTCAGAATCAATCAAAACCTCTCCCAAAATAGTGGACTCGTCATTAAATAAAGTCATGACCTCTCCAAATCCACTTTCATCAATGTAATCATCATAAATAGGAGGCTTGCAATCATCATAATAAATTTTCTCATCATAACTTGGGAGAGTAAGAATATCATCTTCATCAAATATAGCATCCCCAAGCTTGTAGCTTTGCATATCATTAGCATCATGGATATTCAAAGAATTCTTACCAACAACATTGCAAACATGATCATCATACAAATATTTTGTGCCAAAAAATTTACTGACTTCTTCTTCTAACAATTGAGCACAATTTTCCGATCCATCATTTTCAAGAAAGATATTATAAAGATGGTCAATAATATGATGCAACCTCAATTCCATTTTTTTGTAGTTTTCTTTTTATAAAACAAACTAGTGATAAAACAAGAAACTAAAAGATTCGATTGGAAGATCTAAAGATATACCTTCATGCACTCACCTCCCCGGCAATGGCGCCAGAAAAGAGCTTGATGTCTACTACACAACTTTATTCTTGTAGACTCGTGTTGGGCCTCCAAGCACAGAGTTTTGTAGGACAGTAGCAATTTTCCCTCAAGTGGATGACCTAAGGTTTATCAATCCGTGGGAGGTGTAGGATGAAGATGGTCTCTCTCATACAACCACCGCAACCAAATACAAGAAATCTCTTGTGTCCCCAACACACCCAATACAATGGCAAATTGTATAGGTGCACTAGTTCGGCGAAGAGATGGTGATAAAAGTGTAATATTGATGGTAAAAATATATCTTTAAAATCTGAAAAAATAAAAACATCAAGGTAACAAATAGTGAACGAGCACAAAAACGGTATTGCAATGCTTAGAAACAAGGCCTAGGGTCGTTACTTTTGCTAGTGCAATCTCTCAACAATGCTAATATAATTGGATCACATAACCATCCCTCAACGTGCAACGAAGAATCACTCCGAAGTTCTTATCTAGTGGAGAACATAAGAAGAAATTGTTTGTAGGGTACAAAACCACCTCAAAGCTATTCTTTCTGTTCGATCTATTCAAGAGTTCGTACTAAAATAACACAAAGCTATTCTTTTCGTTCAATCTATCCTAGAGTTCGTACTAAAATAACACCAAATAATTTCATATTCATAATACTCAATCCAACTCAAAGAACCTCAAAGAGTGCCCCAAGATTTCTACCGGAGAAACAAAAGACGAGAACTTGCATCAACCCCTATGCATAGATTACCCCAATGTCACCGCGGGAATCCGCGAGTTGAGTGCCAAAACATATATCAAGTGAATCAATATGATACCCCATTGTCACCACGAGTATTCATTTGCAAGACATATATCAAGTTCTCTCAGATCCATAAAAGTATTCAATCCGATAAAACGAAATCTCAAAAGGAAAACTCAATTCATCACAAGATAGAGGGGAAAACACCATATGGTCCGACTATATTAACGAAGTCCGCGATACATCAAGATCGTGACATCTCAAGAACACGAGATAGAGAGATTAAACACATAGCTACTGGTAAAAACACTTAGCCCCGAGGGTGGATTACTCCCTCCCCATCGTGGTGGCCACCGGGATGACGAAGATGGCCACCGGTGATGATTTCCCCCTCCGGCAGGGTGCCGGAATAGGGTCTAGATTGATCGGTGGCTACAGAGCCTTGCGCCGGCGAAACTTCTGATCTAGGGCTACCCCCAAGGGTTTTGGAATATTTGTGAATTTATAGGGCGAAGAGGAGGTGCGGGAGGCCACTGAGGTGGGCACAATCCACCTGGGCACGCCTAGGGCCCAGGCGAGCCCTGGTGGGTTGTGCCCCCCTTGGGGCACCCCCCCCCCCAGGTGCTACTCTGGCCCATCCTGGGTGTTCTGGTCCACAAAAATTCTCCAAAAAGTTTCGCTGCATTTGGACTCCGTTTGATATTGATTTTCTGCAATGTAAAAAACAAGTAGAAAACGACAACTGGCACTTGGCACTATGTCAATAGGTTAGTCCCAAAAAATGATATAAAATGATTGTAAAACATCCAGAAGGATAATATAACAGCATGGAACAATCAAAAATTATAGATACGTTGGAGACGTATCAGCCAACACACTTCAAGACGGCCTGTGTCTGTAAGGCACGAAAAAATTCCAAAAAATGATGAGTTGAAGGATCGAAATCATGCCCTTAAAGAACCAACTACGTGTTGCTAGCCACTCAAAGAAACGAGTCCTATCAACCAATGGTCAACTCAAACCTTTAAGAACATACTCCAATGCCAGTTTGGAAACAATTTTTGTTTGTTTTTTTAACTTTAAAAAAATATAAATTGGTGAATATTATTGGAAACATAAATAATTTTGAAAATCCCAAACATATTTTGGAAATTCTTTACATTTTCAGGAATACATAACAAAAATTGAAACGTTCGCAATTAGCAATTTTATTTGAAAACATGAACCTTTTATACTAACATGAACATTTTTAAATTTGTGACTTTTATTCAAAAAGGAAACATATTTTGAATATTCAAGACAATTTTTTAAAATGTGTTTCTTTAAACTCAGACATTATTCTGAATATGCGAAAATTTCACCAATAAAAGAATATTTTTCATATTTGGAACATTTTTTAAATGCAATTTTCGTTGAAATCTCAAACAACATTGAAAAACACAAAGAAGAAGCAGAACATTTTTTTTAAAATTCTGAAGCAATTTTGCAATGGGACCAAAGATTTAATGTTCTGAACATTTTTCAAGATGGAGTATTTTTTAAAATCATGAACATTTTTTTATTCCAATTTTCCTGGAATTATGGAATTTTAAAAAAAACATAATTTATGAAAAAAGGGAGAAAGAAAAATAAACTTGAAAGAAAAAAAGACAAAATAAACATGAAATAAAAAGAGAAAGAAACAGAAAAAGGAAAATAGAAACGTAACACATAACAAAAAAAGAAAAATGGTACAACCCAGCTTGGGCACCCTGTGCGAATCTGCACCTGTTCCACATTCGATGCGATAAATAGAGTTCTCTCACCTGTGCAGGCACGAAAATAAATGGGCTGGCTTTGCGGGGCCATGCTGCACGCGGCCAGTGTACAAAATTCTGGCGTTTTCCGGGGTTGCTATGCGTCGGCCGGCGGTTCTTTCCAAAAGATCCGCCGCCTCGCGAGCGGTCGGATGTGACAAAATCAAGCAGCTAAACTAATTCCTCTTTGCAACAAAGCTTTTGTTGCGGAAATATTTGTAACAGAGATTCTGTTTTGGATTTTTTTACAGCATCGGTTGTGTGCAGGATTTTTTTTTTTGCAACATAGGTCGTTGCAGAATACATATTTCTTCTCTTCTTTTTTGTGCAACAGAGGCATTGTTGCAGACTTTTTTTTTTTGCAACTGAGGTGATGTTGCAGAATTTTCTCTCTCTATCTTCACTTCTATATATTGTTACGGAAGAAAGTTTTGCAACATGATTGATGTTGCAGAAAAATTTCTTGCGACACACTGGATGTAGCAAAACAAAACACTGCCGTCGTTCGCTGTGAGCTCGTTGGACGGTGGTTACGGAGGAGTGGCACGGCCCATCCCCGCCATGGCACTGCTGCCAGCGAGCATCGAACCTCCGACCAGGTCGCCTCACAAGGAGGCGCGCGACTCAACGGGAGCTCGGGGCAGTCGGAGCAGCATGGGGAGGCGACCACTCGACGGGAGCACAGGAGGAGCACGAGCGGTGACTTCTCTCAAGATCCAGATCCTGGAAACAGAACCGTTGTTGCGATGAGAGAGATTGCAACAACGGGCCAATTGTAAAAACTAGTGGTGGCCATGGGGCACGTGGCATGCACACAAGGTGACGGATGCGAGGTTGTGATCCACGGGGTGATCTATAGAGTTTCCTTTTTTTAATAGATGAACGGACAGAAATTAGTACCGCCTCGAATAGAAAAAAAAACTTTTCAATGATGAACAGATAAAAAAATCAGAGAAACACATTTTGCCTTATTAGTAGGTATAGATATAGATATAGATATAGACTTCCTTTTTTCCTTCTATTCTTTCTCCAGTGCGCGGCCCTCAGTAACTGGGTTTTTTCTGGTTCTCATACAGTTTTTATCTTTTATCTTTTTTTTGTCCTTGCTCCTTGTTCGTTCTTTTCTTTTTTATTGGTCCTTTTGGTTTTTATTTTATTTTCACCTTTTCATTTTTTGTTTTCTAAACTGTGTGAACTTTTTTCCAAATCCATGAACCATTTTCTGAAAAGAGATGAACTTTTTTTCTTCAAAATAGATGATTTTTCCCAAAGTCCATGGACTAGTTTCCAAAATCGATGAACTTTTTTCAAATTCGTGAATTGTTTTGCAAAATTGATGTTTTTTAAAATTCATGATATTTTGGAAAAATCAAGGATCATTTTTAAAACTTATGGATATTTTCTCAAAATTTATGAACTTTTTCAAATAAAGTTCAAATCAACGAACTTTCTTTTTACACTCGATGAACAGTTTTTCAAATATGTGAACATTTATTTTTAGGATTAATAAACTTTGTTTCAAATGCAGTGAAATTTTTTCAAATCCTTGAACAATTTTTATCCCTTATTTTTTCGATTTTCTGTGACTTTTTCCCATTTTTAAAAGCCAACCGTTGAATGGCCAACTGGTCAACCTTCGACCCAGAAACCAATTTGCCCAGGCGAGGTACTGCGCACATGTGGTGGAATGGGCCAGTCAATTGCGCAGCATAGTCGGCGTCAGAACTCCTAGCCGGCGCATAAGGTGACCACCAGGAGCTCCTGGTTTTCACAAAAAAAAAACCAAAAAAAAAAACAGGAGCTCCCGGGCCACGTGCCCTATGTTTTTGTGGGAGGATTAGACCACACGCGGGTGCGCTGGGCCAACACACGTTTATGATTTATCCGTCAAGTTTGTCTTATGTTTTGTTTTATTTTTTTGGTGTTTCCTGTTTTTTCTGCAGATTTTTTGTTTTCCCTTTTGATTCAGTTTCTTGTACACATAAATATTTATTTTACAAATACATGCCTAATGTTTTTTACAAATATGCGATGAACTTTTTTAGGATATGTGACCAATGTTGAGGATATCGCTTATCCTTAGCGTCTCGGTCAGCTAGGGAATAGAGATTAATCGGAAATCGGCCGATTAATCGATTTTATCGGTTGACTATTAATCGGCCTTTTTTGCAAATAACAGGTTCCCAACACTAAAATATACTATGTTCAATATCAAAACAACATTTGACAGAAGTGTTACCTTGATTTCTAGCCTTTGAATCCTCTTATAATGACAAAAAAAATAGGACAATAGTAAATATTGCAAAACAAGGTCCACAAAACACAAATAAACATAGTTTTTGCAAACAAAATGTTAGGAATATGCCTGATTTATTAGTAGTCCTGATAAATCGCTTGTCAGAGTGATAAATGGGCCCAAACGATAAACGGTGAAGATAAGGTATAATCTTATCGTGACGCCGCACCCCACACATCTCACCGCTGCGTGCTCTCCCCGTCCTCCGGTGAGCCCCCATCTTCCATCAGGCCCGAGCGCGCCCTGCTGCAGTCCGGTCTGCCACGCTGTGTGGTTGTGATTGGGGTTGCACTGAGTTCGCCTTCGAGATCTGGCGGAACCGCTATGACACCTCGGGTTCATTCCGGCGTTTGATCAGGGTGGCGGTAGCAGAGCAGCGTCAGATGCAGATATCCATGCACTGTTGTATGCGAGGTAGCAAGCGGAGCGGGCTACGCGGGAAGCGAGGAGGACACTGGCATTGAGGGCGATGTCTAGGACCAACATGGGGGGAGGGGAGACTGTTATTCGCCTTGGGACAGCCACTAACGGCAGAACAAATCCTCTCCTGGGCAGAGGAGGAGGCAGTTTCGACATCGCGAGTTCAGGGGGCGTACTAGCGGCTATCCAGAAAGGAATATGCTAGGCAACCGATGTGGGCAAGGTGGCGGTTCAGGCGAGATCTCGCCTCGTGAGTTTAGATTTTTGTGATAAGGATTTAACGACTGTGCCACCATAGCAGATGATCGCCGATGGGGGAGGATTTGGTTATAAAATGGCGGTAGAGGGTGAAGTTGGGCGCGAGCTAGCAGAGAAAGGGGTTTGTCCTGCAAGAGGGGCATGTCTGTCAACGAGTTGGAGGAGGTGGACGCTGCCTACTTTGACTAACTGTGGGTGGATACACTTTCCCCTTCCGTGATCTCACCCAATTCACCCCCTGCGCGAACCAACCCTAGGAAGACAGGTGCGGTAGTCTGGGTCCAGAACGATTTGTTTGAGAGGAAATGCTTTGGTGCGGAGGATTGTTTCCCAGCTGCTGACCGAATTTTTGGATCACCAACTAATTTCAGGTGCTCTCGCGCGTCGTGGTCGAGGGGTCCAAGGCTGGGTTATGAGCGGATTCGAAAGAAGTGCTTGATGTCGAATGGACGTGGGCGCTGGCAGGGATATGATGCTCACCAGCCACCGCCCCCGCGACAACACCAGGGGCTGCCGTCGGATCAAGATGGGTTCCTCAATTTGGGTACCCGCCCCAATTCTCTTTTGGTTTCCTTGGAGCTCCCCTGCCATGGCTGTTCCCTGGAGGGTACCCTTCATTCCCACCTCTCATGTATAAATCGCCAGGAGGGCCGTGGGATGCTGGGAATGTTCCTCCTTGTAATTAGAGCACAAATCAGAAAAACAGACATGGGCAACGGCAGCAATAAGCTCAGACTCGGGGCACAGGAAAAGAAAAACCTAGAAAAGGTTAGACTAAGGGTCTAGCGGGTAGTTCTGCTTCTGCCCCTGGAGCTGTGGATCCCAAGAGTCATGTGGCTGCCAATTTCACTGACGATGCCAAGTCACTTGTTATAATTGTGGTGATCCATGGCATCATACAATGATTCGAAGCACTTCTTTTCTCTAGTACACTATTTTCGGAAACATATGGATATGGAAAATAAATGATTTCTGATCCTAGTGGGGAAAGGATGGAAAAATATATCCAATTTAAAGTGAGTAAATAGAATTGCATACTCGGTCTCATATATCCATAAACCATGTGTAATCGACCTAAGAGATGCTTCTGTAAGGCTACTACTCACCAAGTAGATTCATGTCTAATCAGGAAGAGGTCGCATCAAATAGCTAATTATATTAGCAGTGCTGCACCTGGCTTAGGTTTTTATCGTATGGAGGCACATGAATTGGGTTAGAACTCTTTGGGTGATGAAGAACTATGGTATTGTTTTTGTGGAGTCTGGGAACTGTACAAGGAAGAGCTCATCAAGGAATACTCTAGCATTTACAAGAAAAATGGCGAAGGCAGGCCAGGGTACTAGATGAGTAGTCCTACGTGGTAAAATCCCCCCATATCTCTGTTGAGCAGGTTGCACACTACCCATGTATTGGATTGACTCAACCTAATGTGACTATCAATGTTGAGATATGGAAAGATAAACTTGAGGGTATGATGTTAGAGGTCTGGGTTCAGGTTAGAGGTCTACTGCCAAAGTGCTATGAGTGGTCAGTTCTTGACCAATGCACCATTGCTTTTGGTTTGTTGCTTGACATGGATTGGCAGGACATGTTCCAATGTCTTTTTGAGTGTGTTAGGGTCAAGGTCCAGTGCAGGGACCCTACGAAGACCCCTACAGAAAGGATGTTTGGCATTGGAGGGAAAACATTCAAGGTCCAAATTACTGTGGAGGTGCCTCTCAGTGGAAATAAAGATGGGAAATATGATAGTGGCAATGATGATGATGGAAATAATGATGATATTTGTAGAGAAGGTTATATGGATATTGATACTGACAGTAGAATTGATGCTCGCAAAACCACTAGTGGCAATCCTAACACTCAAAAAAACTACGGGGTCCACATATCCATAGGTGGAGTTACTGGGAGGGGGGGCCCTTGTATGCGATGCTTATGTGGCTGCCTCCATGGGATAACTGAGGAGTGTTTCAAAAAAGTGGTCTGGTTTTTGTATTAGTTCTTCAGAAATTGTTCCCTTAGGACATTTCTAACCAATCCCCTACAACCGGTTAGAGGAGTAAAACCCGGTATAACCAGGACCTAGCCGCCTAAAACCATTAGTGGAGGAAAAATTATCCTCTACCGCTTAACTCGCCCTATATTTACTCCACTTCTCGGCGTCGGAGTAGAAAATATCACTCGCCTCTGCCTCACCTCCTCCCCCCGACGCCCCCAATCCCCGCCTATGGCCGCCCCCACCGCCCCCATCGTCTGAATGGCCAGATCTCATGGGCGCTGCTCCCCGGCGCCCATCCGCAACGTGGATCCCCGCCGCCACGAGTTGGCTCCTCGTCATTAAGCCGTCACCGCCTCGCCGATGCGTTCCCATCCCGTAGGATCTCGGACTGCCCCGACCTCCCTCCGCCATGGCAGTCGCAGAAGAAGTACCTCGTGATCCGACAACGGCCTTGAGGGACATGGGTGGCGGAGATTACCGACCGCGACACCCACACGAAGAAGTGGCCCAACTCCTTCCACACGGCGGAGCTCGCCGCCCTCGAGTACAACCGGTTGAAGGTCCGGTTGCACGGCACGCCTCAACTTGGACGACACCCGTCAAGCTCGTCCTACCGCCGCCGGGTGTGGTGAGTGCGGCAATGGCTCAAAAGGACCTGGAGGCGAGGGAGCGCATTGCGGTGGAGGCCGCCGACGAGGAATATATGGTGGACCTCCGCCTCTAGTACCCCGAGCTTATGGAGGCGGAGCGGGCGATTCTCGGAGTGCGCGATCGAGGGGGAGGTCATCTTCATCCCCGATGACGAGGAGCACAACAACGGCAAGGTCGAGGAGGAGTTCGACGTTGAGGTGTGGCGGCGCATCTTCCCCGACTCCGGGACGGCACATGCCCGGACCCCATGAGCGGTGGGATGTCACGGGCCGATTGGCTGGCCCTTTACAAGGATGACGATGATGATGATATTTAGTTTTATTTTAAAATCATGTTTAGTTTTAAGTTCCATGTGCATGTTTAGATTTAAATCAAATGATTATGCACATTAGTGTCAAAATTCGGTTGTTTAAATTGAATCTATGTTCAATTTATGAAGATTTGCTTTTTTACTCCATTAGATATAGGAGTTTGGTTGGATTCGACCAAAGCTTAGTGGAATAAAAATCTTCCACTAAAATTTACTCCGCCGACCTGCTCCTCTGCTTTTAGAAGATCGGTTAGTGTTGGTCTTAGCTTCTGTCCTTATTTCCTTGCTTTGCCTGTACTCGGTTAAAGCCAGGCGGATTTAGAACTCCACTTTCCGGTGCTGTGTATGGTTTCTTTCTTAATGAAATGGAACCGGAGGAAAGGCCCCTCATCATCGAATAAATATTTCATTCTTACTTTTATGCTAATTTTATTTAACGCAGCTACAAAATAAACCGCACAGTATATATAGTTCAGAAAGCATAAAATGTGCGTGAGTTTTCTAGAATTATCAGAGTGACGCACATAACTTACAAGGAAATTTTTAGTTGAACGTAAAAGAATTTTGTCACCCAAATTCGCAAGAACTGTATCTACATGTTTCAAAAGAACATCCAAAACAGCTCAAATGTAAATGCTAGAATATTCAACAAATATTATTACTTTTGTGGAGAAAACTTCTAATATATTCGTCAAACATCATGGTGATATAAAGAACATCAAATAAAAAAAATCACATCCGTCTTCATAGACCACGTACCGACGATTACAAGCACTGAACCGAGCCAAAAACGCGTTGCCGTCATCGCCCCTTCCTCGTAGGAGACGGACAAACCTTGTCGTGGTACAAAGTCTGAAAGTAATCATGCTAAGGCCCCAAAGGACCAGTGCACTAGAACAACAACTGTCGCCGACGAATGGAGACCGGATTCACGTGGATTCAACCAAGACAAACACCAACTGAATCCTGCGAGGCCTGTTGAAGACACACCTCCACACGCTCTTCGACGACACGAGACGCACCGTCAAGGCGAGAGATGGGCGGGGAGAACCTTATTTCATCTTCAGATAGCCGTTGCCACCTCATTTCCCTGAGCATGACACAAAACCCTAAACCAATTTTAAAATCACCTCAAAACAAACCAGGAGCCCTCCTGCCCGCAAAGACCAGGATCCACCACGCCTTCATGGCCCTAAGGCCACAGGAGACCAAGCAGATCGGCGGCAGCGCCGGCGGGAGGCGGGGAAACTCTAGATGCGTGAAGTCTCTCGTGGGAAGGAGAAAAACGTTTCGACACAAGACTAATTGGCCACCTAGGATCAGTATATGCTACAAATATGATGTTATAGATTCCGTCATTTTTCTTGTGCGACTCACAATTGTAAGCATTTCCTTTTTCTTTTCTTGTGGATGTATATTGTATTTCCATGTGTGCATATGTGAATATTTTGGTTACTTTGAACTGTAGATTTTTTTTCTGAAATATTTAATATAGGCTATATTGTCACTATACATATTAGGAGTAGAAAATTGCTGGGTCATTTTTTGCGACGGTTTTCACCTGTGTGTTATATTTCCGATCGAGCAAAAGAAAACGGCACGTAGTCACATAGGACACATATATGGAAAACCCTGATGCATATTCCTACATGCTCATATTTGTGCAGATTGCGCAGGTGTGTGACACGTCCACGTTGACGGACAAACTATATTTCAACACTTTTTTTTTGACATGATATTTCAACACTTTTGAGAGGCGGAGGGGCGCCAGAACACAGCCATCCGCTGTAGCCATCGGTAGTGCTCCAATAGACTTCAAATCAGTCGGTACTGCACCGATCGAGCCTCACGAGACGGCGAGCGCGCGCCGCCGCTCGGCGGCCCTGCGGCAGCGGGCGGGCGCCGTGTGAACCGCGAGGATGCCGTTCGGGTCGCCATCGGCGCGAGACGCGAGATCGCACGTCAGGTGACAACCACCCCTCACCTCCCGTCGCGCACCCGCCATCCCTAGCGACCTCTACTCGACACCAAACCCCTTGCCGGCCCTGTCCGTTTCACCCATGACTCGGACCTCGTCCTGGCCATCGGGGTTGCGTCCGCCGATATGACCCCAGCGACAATGAAAGAACGAAGCTCCTCGATTCCGTGCCCCACCAATCTGCCGACCTGCAAATCAACCCTTCCACAACTCTCTTGAGCTTTGACACAAGCAACGCACACAAGTTGTACCAAGAGCAACTCTAGTATACCCCGCATCCGGCGTAAATTCGCACAATTTCGGTGATTATACGGGCTTGGCTCATTTTTCTGGCCAGATCAGAACCCACATCGGTGTCCGGCCCATAAAATTTTTTGCCGCGGCCCGCAAACACAACCCCCGAGCTACTATAACTGAGGGTTTGCGGGGCAGATGCGGGTCGAAACCCTATCCTCCCGCCGCCGCGTTTCCCTTCAATTCCCCACCGCGCCGCTCGATTTCTCGCCGCCGGCGAGCCTTGAACCACCATGGCCAACTCGGGGGATGAGGCGAAGCGCCGTCGCCGCGCCAAATCTGACGCCGCGCGTAAGTGGGGGGCGCGTCGGTGGCTCAACCACGGTTCCCGGCCGCCGCCGGCATCCGACCGGCGCAAGCTCGACGAGTTCGAGCTCGAGCCCGTGTATGAACTTATTTATGCGAAGAAGAACCATGTATGCTCGCGAGCTCCGGCGAGCTGTTCTTTAAATTTCTTGCGTGAAACAACTTTTTTTTAATTTTAGGGGTCCGTTTGCGGTTTTTAGTCTGCCGCCGCAATTTTCGGCCTGCATAATCGCCCCCGTGCGACCTGCAAACACATTTTACGGGTTGGCAAAATGCGGGGTCTGCTAGAGTTGCTCTAAGAAACTAAGGGCCTCTTTGATTTGTGGGATTGTAAACACGTAGAAGTAGAAAAAAACATAGGAGTGAAATGTCATGCTCATCTCAATTCTATGTAAAATCTAAAAGTTGAGTTCAGATTTTTTTTAGGTATGGCAAATCTGACATTTTTCATGCCAATTTATATTGGCGCGATGGGAATTTTCTGGCCAAAAAATGAACTGAGACGGATTGATCATTTTCGCCAATTTTTCAAACACGGTACAGACTCATACGCTCATACATATGTAACTGAGACGGATTGCCCATGCCCGCCAACTGAACTTGCCATTCTCATCGAACATAATTTGCCACGAAAAATGTTTATTTTCTGATGATCGAAAATCTGACATCAGATTTGTAGTGGAGTCCCGATTCTAAGGCCTCGGTTGGTTAACAGGAATTTTGAATAAGAATTATAAAGCACTTAAATTTTGTTCACCAATCCTTTCGAAAGTGTTCTTCTTAGCCAGAGCTTATATGAATTCGAGTGAACGGTTAGACCCATAAAAAAACTGATTTTTTGGTCACAAGCTTTGACAAATGTTTTCAATGTTTACAAAGTTTTATCATGAAATGACATTCGTGGCAGTCGTTGAAAAAATTGATGCTCCAAAAATATTTATTTTTTGAGTGTTGATTTTTTTATTTTTCCACAACTTCCACGGATGGCATTCTATGATGAAACTTTGCAAGCATTTAAAATATTTGTTACATTCGGCCATACAAAATTTCAGGATTTTTTGAATTTTATTCAATTTTTGGGGATTGCATTGTTCACCCGAGCTCATGTGAGCTCGAGCTCAGTCAATCTGTGACCCAATCCTTCCCATTTAAAAGTAAAAAACATGAGCCAAGATTTAATGAAAAATTTCTTATCTTATGAATTAAATGACTTCTTTTTACTTGTAGGTAATGAGGTACATGCGATCTCACTTTCTATGGCTTTTCTATTCAGGAAATGAGGTACATGTCATCTCACTTTTTATGGTTGTTCTGTTCCCGCGATATTCCTATTCTATGAACTAAAGGACCCTAAAGGATTTAGTTTGTTCGATTGCATTGTAGGAAAAATAAAGAATACTTTCAAAAAGGTTTTGAGTGAATGCTAAAATTTCTATAAAATGTAGTACAAAGGGATCCTCGGGAAAAATCATATAAGAATTAATCCTACAACCAACGTAGAAAAAACAATAATACTAGACCTACAAAGAATCTACAAATGTTTTATCTAACTTTACAAACTATAACCTTCTCCTCCCTAATTCAATTGGGTTGGACCCCTTCTTTTTTTATATAGTACAATCAAAATCGCTCACATGCACGAGAATATACTCATCCCTATAAACGCACGCATACACACGTTATCGCTGTGAGCATCTTCGAGAGACTGAGCCGGCATAGCACCTTAAGATTGATGAAGTTACCACAGGCGCCTCATAGTCGACAGGAACGTCTCCGCCCATTAAACAAATATCATCGAAATAATTTCAAGAAAATGTGAGCACCAATGTCAAGCCTAGGATTTGAACTCTGGTGGACCGGTGATATCACTGTCCTCCTAAACATTCAACCACAGGTTGATTTGTTGGGGTGGACCCCTTCATCCCCCTATTACTAATCATAATCCCCCACATCAGCTTATTGTAAAAATATTAAGTAACCTTTTTGTAGATTGCAATAGTCCAACAGAAAAAAAATCTTTGAAAAGGATCCTAAGGCCTCCTTTGGTTCATAGGATAAGAAAAACATAGGAATAGAAAAAATCATAGAAAGTGAGAAGACATGTATCTCAATTTCTATAAGGAAAAAAAGTCATTTGATGCATATAATAAGATTTTTCGTTGAGTCTAAGCTAATATATTTTTTCCTTTAAAATGTGAAGGATTGATTTTTATCCTACATAGAAATAGAAATTCATTTCTACAAACCGAAAGGCTCCAAAGAAATTTTTCCTGCAAAGTTTCTATTCTTTAGAATTCCTACAAAATCGCTATGAACCAAAGGAGGCATAAGAATGTTACATGCAAAAAGGTGCAATTGATCACGATGTTTTAACCAATGTTTCGCCATCCCAAACTAGGATCATTTCCCCCGCAAAAAAAAAAAAAAAACTAGGATCATTTCAAAACCAATAGTCCGCGGAAGGCTTTTCCGGTGAGAGAATCAAACAACACAATCTATTAGGCATGGTAGGCGCCCACCACGGTCGCTTCTCCGGGACGCAGCCGTGCGTGCGCAACGCCGCAGCCACAGAGTTACGTTAGCGATCCGGCCGGTGCCGCCGTTTCGATCATCAATCAGCGACGAATCATCCGTTTCTGTCACGACCGGAGAGGTTGGGTTAGGTGCATCCGGGCCTGCCCCGGTCGACGTCACACAATTAACCTGCGCATATATCTTATTAATTCCCTCGTTAATCATGGAAGCTAAGCTAGGGCCGTGACGAGTGCGGCGCCCATGCCGTCGTACTACATGCACGCACCTCGTAGTTATCGCGGCAGGACTAAACAGGCATACGACGTGACGGGGCTCTGCGGGGAGCAAGCAACGCCTTGATGGGTCGAAAGCTATGGGCAGCGGCTAATTTAGCACGGTCGTCACGTCTCGGTCTCAGGCGTACTGCCGCAACCAACTTTGTTGACTCACTAAGGCCAACTTCATCGCATGATCCAAAAAAACGTTCGGTTTGGCCTGTTTTCGTTCATTTAGGACGGTAATGGGGTCGCCCATATCCGTTTAAGGCCGTTGGTTGCCAATGCACCAACGCGCGGCCGCATCCTAAATTTTGTCCAGAATGAACGTCATTAAAAAAAATTAAAAACTAAAACAAAATGCCGAAAAAAATAAAATAAACGCAAACATAAAAACATAAAACATAATTAATGCATCACGGCCACAAAACGGCCTAGTTCCATAGTTCACATAGACATAATTAACATAACAAAAACAAAAGAAATATGCCGCCCGCGCACTCCTGCTCGTCGATGCTGTGGCTGTGGCCGTCTTCTCAGTGGCCAACGTTTTTGTCATCGCTGACGAGGTCGACATAGGCCGGCGGCATCCAGAGGTGGGACGGCAGTGCCTGGTACACGGGGGCGGTCTGGAAGGTGGGAGGTGCCTGCACCACCTCCTCCCGTGGCGACGCCTCCCGCTTCGGTGACCGCGGCGGCGTGGGGCACCAGTTCACGCCCGGCGACAAATTTCACGGCGTCGCCCGGGAGGAGGTCTTTGGAGGAGTTGCCCGTGAATGCGGCCACGGGCAACTCCTCCAGCACCTCCTCCACCGCCTGCACCATCTCCAGCTCGGGGATGGCGACGTCGCCGGCGGCAGAGAGGGGCCATCATGGTCTCCAGGCCGCTCATCGTGCGTGTTCATGGAGTCTTTCATGACACGTTGAAGCAGCCTGGCCTTCTCCTCATCTGTCATGCGAGGAGGAGGTGGTGGCGACGGAGAGGGCGACGGCGACGGCGTCGGCGTGAGGCCGCGCACCACCCTACGCCCGCGCACTTGGGGAGGGGCCGGAGTGCGTGCGCGGCGCTTACGTGGCCGCCGCGGCCCCGTCGAGGTGCCGGCGAAGAAAGAGGCATGCCGCGTGTCGTGCTCGTCCTGGAACCAAGTGTTCCAGAGGTCGGAGTCGACGGCGTACCTGAGGTCCTAGTATAGGTCGTCCAGCAGGAGGCGGCGGCGGCGCTCGATCTCCTCGCGGCGCGCACGGCCGTTTAACGGGACCGGCGGGATCGGCACCCGGTCGGCGGAGAGGTGCCAGTTATTGGAGAGGTGCACGTCGCTTCAGGGGAGCGGCATCCTCGTCTCCCAATAACGACGACGTACATCCGCGTGGATGTAGTGCCGGTCGCGCTCGCCGGCGGCGGTAGGGGCGATGGAGAATGCGGGCAGCGCGGGGGCCCTCCGCGGTGGTGATGCGGGCTTCTCTTTGACGCCGCGGCGGCGGCCCGAGGACGACCCAGCCTCGCGGTCGTGCTTCCCTTTGCGGCCGGTGTTCCAGAAGCCCATGGCTGCGTGGCGGCTGGCCAGTGAGATCGAGACGGGGAGAGGGAGAGCTAGGGTTTGGCGAGTGTCGGGTTTCGAGGAGGCCGCACGGGTTGGAGTGGGGAGTATGGACCGCGACCGGTCCACGACTTCCCATTTAAAAAGGACGTCGACCGTTCGCCTGGGCAGATGACAGGTGGGGCCGATCGCGCGTGCGCATTAATGTCGGGCAGTGGGAGGTAGGTGGCCGCCTACCACGCGGCCCCGAAGTAAACGAGCGATGGGTTCGTTTGATGTCCGCCGTGAACCAAACCGGCGCATGTTTGCATTTAAAATGGATCGGCCCGGACATAAAACGGCCCAGATGGATTTAGGCCGTCACGCGTTGGGCCGTCAGATTTGTCCGTTTTACGCCAAACGATCGGGGCCGGGCTGAATGGGGTCGCGCGCTGGATTGGCCTAACGCCGGTGGCTCCTTGGTGCTGCCATACTCTTTCATGTTTTGCCAACGGAATTTCCGTGCATCGGCAGGATGGTGCGCAAAACATCTTACGCGCAGCGCTTTGTTGCGACCTATCTTGATCAATCAAAATACTTAAAAACTCGGTTCTAGACGCAAGCAATTCTTTTACCAACGAATACAATAATCGTGGAGTCAAATACTCACACAACTTCTACAAACTAGAGCCAAAATGTTTAGGGCTGAACCTAAATTTGACCTCTTGTCAAAGGTTAAGTCCAAATCTGACCTCTTGTGGAGGCGAGGCACAGCGTACTAAGATAAAATATGATCGCAAGTAAGTGACATTTTTTCTATAAAATAGCACAAACACAGGCACGCCCACGTGCACATATTCACCCTATGAATGCACTGACACACGCCCTACATTTAAGAGCACTTTCGATAATCTGAGCCATCAAATTTGAGATTGATAAGTTTACCACAGACGTATCATACTCCATGGGAATGTCGTCGTTCATTAAACGAACATTGTCGAAAAGCCTACAATAAATTGAGGAAAATGCAGCAGGCGTATCAAATCTAAGACTTCAACCCAGCCGGGCTGATCCAGCACAAGAAAACTTACAGGTTTTGCATATATAAAAATGTGCCCAGTTTCAACAAGTTTCAGAGATATAATTTTAAGTAATTTTTTCTTTCGATCGTAGACAAAATAATTGATTTTTATCGGTCGCTCGTACTAAGTTTCAAACATTGAAACTTAACATTCTTTTCAAAAGTTGTCAAAATATAATCAAAATGAATCTTATTTGAAAGCGTTGGTCATGAGAAACCCGAATATGGAATATAATTTAGTTTAATTTTTTGTTTAAAAGGTATAAAATTCAAAAAATTGGATGCCAAAATAAAAAGGGGAGAATATCATACGGAAACCAATATTCCATGGAAACTTTGTGGAAACCATATTTTAAAGTTTCAAAACAATCTAAAAAAAATACAGGATGTTAAGAGGGGGATGTTTTATTGTCACACAAATTTTCAAGTTGAAACACATTATAAGATGTGAGCTATGAAAAAGACAAATTTAGCCCTGAATAGTGACATTACTGTTAGGCACTATTCAATGCTGATTTTCTCTTTTTCATAGCTCACATCTCGTAATGTGTTTTAACTTAAATTTTTATGTGGGGAAAACATCATCCTCTTAACATCCCGTATTTTTTAGTTTTTTTTAATGTTCAAAACATCTTCTTTTCATAGTTTTCATCTGTTTCCAACGAATGTTGGTTTCCGTATGATATTCTCCCAATAAAAAGATGCCACTAGAGACCTGAGTGCCCCCACAGTTGTGTGCCGTAAATCCTCGTCCCAAGAAAACTAGAACTACCCTCGGTTCAAAAGAAGCGACAAATTTGGCAAACAAGATCCGAAAATGCAAATCTATGTTTACTACACACATACATCAGGAATCCATCGCCCAATGAAATTTAACAACGGGATGCCTGTGTTGGTCATCAGAAATTTGATGGTAATATTTTTGTTTGTGAGAAACTTTCGGTCTATTTATTTTCAATCATAACAGTACAAAGAACAACAGAGGTGATAAAAATTACAACCATATACATGAACCATCTAGGGACGACTACAAGCACTGAAGCGAGCCGAAGGCACGCCGCCGTCATCGTCTCTCCGTCACTGGAGCCGAGCAAACCTTGTTGTAGTAGAGAGTGAAAGATCGTGGATGTCGCCTACAAGGAAAGGGTGAATAGGCGCTTTAAAGTAATTATGGTTTAGGCTTGAACAAATGCAGAATAAAACTATCGTTTTAATTGTCAAGTACAAAACCTAAATCAACTAGGCTCACCTATGTGCACGAACAACTTATGCTAAGGAAGATAAACAACTAAATGATAGCAAGATATATATCATGAAACACTATGGCTATCATAAAGTAAAAGTGCATAAGTAAAGAGCTCGGGTGAGAGATAACTGAGGCACGCGGAGACAATGATATATCTCGAAGTTCACACCCTTCCGGATGCTAATCTCCGTTTGGAGCGGTGTGGAGGTATAATGCTTCCCAAGAAGTCACTAGGGCCACTGTAATCTCCGCACGCCCTCGCACAATGCAAGATGTCATGATTCCACTAAGAGACCCTTGAGGGCGGTCACCGAACCCGTACAGATGGCAACCCTTCGGGGCGGTCACGGTACCGGCACACTTTGGCAACCCTTGGGGGCGGTCACAGGAACCCGTACAAATTGCTCGGGGCAATCTCCACAACCTAATTGAAGACCCCGACGCTTGCCGGGAGTTTTACACCATAAAGATTGAGTTACGTAGCACCACCAACCGTCTCGGGCGCTCAAGCGCCCAAAAGGAACAAGCTCTAGGGTACCAAGCACCCAAGAGTAAAAAACTTCTCAAACTTCACTTCCACGTATCACCGTGGAGAATTCAAACCTATGCATCAAATGCAATGACAAAGGAACACGGAGTGCCCAAGTCCATCTCTCCCAAATCCCACCTCAACAACTAATGCTATGGAGGAAAATGAGAGGAAGAACGAAGAAGAGAACACAAAGAACTCCAAGATCTAGATCCAAGGGTTCCCCTCAGATAGAGAAGAAACTGATGGGTGGAAACATAGATCTAGATATCCTTTCTCTTTTCCCTCGAGAACTAGCAAGACCATTGGAGGGATTGAGAGATAGCAAGCTTGAAGAAGGTCAACAATGGGGAAAGAACACGAGCTAAAAGGATGATATCCATTGGGGAAGAAGACCCCCTTTTATAGGACCTCCCTAATCCAACCGTTATGTGCTCATCCCGCACACAAGCGGTATGATACGTCTCCGTCGTATCTACTTTTCCAAACACTTTTGCCCTTGTTTTGGACTCTAACTTGCATGATTTGAATGAAACTAACCCGGACTGACGTCGTTTTCAGCAGAATTGCCATGGTGTTATTTTTGTGCAGAAATATAAGTTCTCGGAATGACCTGGAACTTCACGGAGATTATTTTTGGAAATAATAAAAAATAATGATGAAAGAATCAAGACCAGGGGGCCCACACCCTGTCCACGAGGGGAGGGGCGCGCCCCCCTGCCTTGTGGGCCCCCTGGTGCTCCACCAACCTCAACTCTAACTCTATATATTCACGTTCGGGGAGAAAAAAATCAGAGAGAAGGATTCACCATGTTTTACTATACGGAGCCACCGCCAAGCCCTAATCTCTCTCGGGAGGGTTGATCTGGAGTCCGTTCGGGGCTCCGGAGAGGGGAATCCGTCGCCGTCGTCGTCATCAACCTTCCTCCATCACCAATTTCATGATGCTCACCGTCGTGCGTGAGTAATTCCATCGTAGGCTTGCTGGACGGTGATGGGTTGGATGAGATTTATCATGTAATCTAGTTAGTTTTGTTAGGGTTAGATCCCTATAATCCACTATGTTCTGAGATTGATGTTGCTATGACTTTGCTATGCTTAATGCTTGTCACTAGGGCCCGAGTGCCATGATTTCAGATCTGAACCTATTATGTTTTCATGAATATATGTGAGTTCTTGATCCTATCTTGCAAGTCTATAGTCACCTACTATGTGTTATGATCCGGCAACCCGAAGTGACAATAATCGGGACCACTCCCGGTGATGACCGTAGTTTGAGGAGTTCATGTATTCACTATGTGTTAATGCTTTGGTCCGGTACTCTATTAAAAGGAGGCCTTAATATCCCTTAGTTTCTAGTAGGGCCCCGCAGCCACGGGAGGGTAGGACAAAAAATGTCATGCAAGTTCTTTCCCATAAGCACGAATGACTATATTCGAAATACATGCCTACATTACATTGATGAATTGGAGCTAGTTCTGTGTCACCCTATGTTATAACTGTTGCATGAATAATCACATCCCAAGCATAATCATCCATCACCGATCCAATGACTACGAAGCTTTTCACATATTGCTCTTCGCTTAGTTACTTTACCGTTGCCATCACATCACACTTCCATACTACTTTGCTACTAAACACTTTGCTGCAGATATAAAGTTATCCAGGTGTGGTTGAATTGACAACTCGGCTGCTAATACTTGAGAATATTCTTTGGCTCCCCATGTGTCGAATCAATAAATTTAGTTTGAATACTCTACCCTCGAAAACTGTTACGATCCCCTATACTTGTGGGTTATCAAGACTATTTTCTGGCGCCGTTGCCGGGGAGCATAGCTATATTCTTTGAGTCACTTGGGATTTATATGTGCTGGTCCCTATGAGGAACTTGAAAGACGAAAGAACTAAGATTTTTCCCTCAACTACAAGGGGAGGTAAGGAACTGGCATCTAGCTCTGCACTTGATTCACCCTTCTGTTTTAAGTAAGCTTGCGACACCTAAACCTGCTTCTGCTATTAATTTTGATATGTCGCATGTTATTGATGATGCCACTTCTGCTATGCATGATACTTATGATGAAACTACTTCTATGCTTGATAATACTGTGCCACTAGGTGAATTTCTGGATGAACAACTTGCTAGGACTAGAGAGAATGAAATAATTGAAACTGATAATATTGATGAAAGTGATGGTGAAGATTCTCCCCCTAGATATGAATTACCTGTTGTGCCTGAGAGTTATGCTATGGATGAAGAAACTGCTAGAGACTTTCTTGCTTGCAATGATAGGAGTGATCTTAAGAAATTATTAGTTAAGCTGAAAGAAAAATCTCGGAATGCTAGAATGAAATATGATCCTGCTTATGCTACTTCACCTACCTTTGTTACTGATAAGGATTATGATTTCTCTGTCGATCCTGAGATAATTACTCTGGTTGAATCAGATCCTTTCTATGGCTATGAATCTGAAACTGTTGTGGCACATCTTACTAAATTAAATGATATAGCTACCCTATTCACTAACGATGAGAAAACTCGCTACTATTATATCCTTAAATTATTTCCGTTCTCATTAAAGGGTGATGCTAAGACATGGTTTAATTCTCTTGATCCTGGTTGTGTGCATAGTCCCCAGGATATGATTTATTACTTCTCTGCTAAATATTTCCCCGCTCATAAGAAACAAGCTGCCTTAAGGGAAATATACAATTTTGTGCAAATTGAAGAAGAGATTCTTCCACAAGCTTGGGGGAGGCTTCTCCAATTACTTAATGCTTTGCCTGATCATCCTCTCAAGAAAAATGAAATACTTGATATCTTTTATAATGGACTAACCGATGCCTCCAGAGACCACCTGGATAGTTGTGCTGGTTGTGTTTTCAGGGAAAGAATAGTTGATCAAGCTGAATTGCTATTGAATAATATGTTGACTAATGAAAATAATTAGATACTTCCTGAACCAACTCCTAAGCCAACTCCGAAGAAGAGGGGTATTCTATTTCTCAGTCCTGAAGATATGCAAGAGGTGAAGAAATCTATGAAAGTAAATGGTTTTAAAGTTCAAAATGTTAAGAATTTACCTCCTATTGAAGAAATACATAGTCTTAATTTACCGCCTGTTGAAGAAATACATGGTCTTGATAACCTGACACAGGTAGTAAAGCTAAATTCTCTCTATAGATATGATAAAGCTGAAATCCCGCCTACTAAGTTTGCTAGCCAATGCTTAGATGAGTTTGATAATTTTATGGTTAAGCAAGAAGATTTCAATGCTTATTTTGGTAGACAATTAAAACGCAATGCTTATATGATTGAACACTTGAGTGATTATATGTCTAGAGCTAAAGGTGAACTTAAACTCATTAGTAAACATGCTTCTATGGTTACCACTCAAGTTGAACAAGTACTTAAAGCTCAGAATGACTTGCTCAATGAATTAAATAATTAAAAAAATGATAATGATGTTAGAGTTATGACTAGAGGGGGTAAAATGACTCAGGAACCTTTGTATCCTGAGGGCCACCCTAAGAGAATCGAGCAAGATTCTCAGAGAACTAATGTTGATGCGCCTAGTCCTTCTAAAAAGAAGAAGAAAAAGAAACATGATAGGACCTTGCTGCTTCTAGTAAACATGTTGATGACACACCTGAGAATCCCAATGATATTTCTATTTCTGATGCTGAAACACAATCTGATGATGAACATGAACCTAGTGATAATGTTAATAAAGATGTTCATGTTGATGCTCAACATAGTAATAACAATGATGTAGAAATTGAACCTGCTGTTGATCTTGATAACCCTCAATCAAAGAATCAACGTTATGATAAGAGATACTTTGTTGCTAGGAAGCACGGTAAAGAAAGAGAACCATGGGTTCAGAAACCCATGCCGTTTCCTCCTAAACCATCCAAGAAAAAGGATGATGAGGATTTTGAGCGCTTTGCTGAAATGATTAGACCTATCTTTTTTGCGTGCGTTTGGTCGATATTCTTAAAATGAATCCTTATGCTAAGTATATGAAAGATATTGTTACAAATAAAAGAAAGATACCGGAAGATGAAATTTCCACCATGCTTGCTAATTATACTTTTAAAGGTGGAATACCTAAGAAACTTGGAGATCCAGTAGTATCAACTATACCTTGCTCCATTAAAAGAAACTATGTTAGAACTGCTTTATGTGGTATTGGAGCCAGTGTTAGTGTTATGCCTCTCTCTTTATACCGTAGACTTGATTTTAATAAGTTGACACCTACTAAAATATCTTTGCAAACGACCGATAAATCAACTGCTATACCTGTCGGTATTTGTGAGGATGTACTTGTTGTGGTTGCAAATGTTACTATTTTAACGGACTTTGTTTTTCTTGATATTCCCGAGGACGATAGTATGTCAATTATCCTTGGTAGACCCTTTTTGAATACTGCAGGGGCTGTTATTGATTGCAACAAAGGCAATGTCACTTTTCATGTTAATGGTAATGAGCATACGGTACACTTTCCGAGGAAACAACCTCAAGTCCACAGTATCAATTCTATTGGAAAAATTCCAACTATTACTATTGGAGGTTTTGAATTTCCTCTTTCCTACTGTCAAAAAGAGATATGATATTCTAATTATTGGGGACGTGCATATCCCCATTGAGGTATACTAGTGTTATTCGAAAATTCTTTGGTTTCACGCGATTCAGAATGAGTTTGTTAACAAGACCCGATCAACCTTGTTAGTGGATTCATTTTGATGAGCATGAGATGGATGAAGTTAGAAAGCACAACTCTCTATACCCTCCTTCTACTTTCTGTTATTTAGATTAAATAAAGCAAAAATAGTATTTTATGTCGGTTTTCTGATTTATCCGTGCAATAAAAAAATACCTCGAAAATAAAAGTTCTCCATATGCCCCGAAATTGAAATATGATTTTTTTCTAGAATATTTGAGAATATCCGGCACTAAGAACACAACAGGGGGAGCAAGCACCTGGCCACGAGGGTCCAGGGCGCGCCCACCCCCTGGGCACGCCCCCTGCCTCGTGGGCCCCTGGTGGCCCCCTCCACTTATTCCTGCACCCACACACTTCTTCTTCCTCCCAAAAAAATCACCAGCCAGCTCAAGCATGAGTTCTAGCTCATCTTGCTGCCATTTTCGATCTCCTAGCCCAAAGCTCCACTCACAAAACTGCTTTGGGGGGTTGTTCTTTGGTATATGACTCCTCCAATGGTCCAATTAGTCTTTGTTCTAGTGCTTTATTTATTGCAAATTTTTGCTGCTTAGGTGACCCTGTTCTTGAGCTTGCATGCCAAATTTATTTGGTCCCAAGTAGTTCTAATGCATGATATATTCTCTAGGCACTTGTGGGAGTAGTTGCTATCAATTTTATTGAGTTTGGTTCACTTTTATTTAAAGTTACTAAAAAATTTAGAAATTTTTCAGAGGAAGAAATATGTTTAGGAAGATTTACCAAGGTGGTTCTTCAAGGAAGCAAGGACCTAGACCTGCAATACATGAGCCGGACCATGACCCACCAAGAGAAGCTCAAGTGCGGCCCTATGAAAGGCCGTCGGAAAACTTCATGGTCCGAGCAGGAATTAAGGAGGAATTTGAGGCATGTGTGCGTAACGCTGATTTGGAGGGCTTCGTGTCAGATAAGTGCCTCCAACACTATTGCCTTACTGATTCCTTTGTGAGAATATTTAGATTTTCATCATAACGCAACTCTCACATGGTCATGTTTGATCTGTATGATAAATCCTATGCCATGGACCTAGAGGATTTTACTACTGCTTGTAAACTCCCTCAGTGGGGTAGTGCTAGTGAACCCCGCAAATCTGAGTTTAGAGATTTTCTTGCTAGTATCACAGTGGGGGAATCTACAGAAATAACACAAGCTACCATAGGGAGTGTCGGTGTCAAAACCGGCGGATCTCGGGTAGGGGGTCCCGAACTGTGCGTCTAAGGCGGATGGTAACAGGAGGCGGGGGACACGATGTTTAACCAGGTTCGGGCCCTCTCGATGGAGGTAATACCCTACTTCCTGCTTGATTGATCTTGATGATATGAGTTTTACAAGAGTTGATCGACCACGAGATCGTAGAAGCTAAACCCTAGAAGCTAGCCTATGGTATGATTGTTGTTGTCCTACGGACTAAACCCTCCGGTTTATATAGACACCGGAGGGGGCTAGGGTTACAAGAGTCGGTTACAAGGGAGGAGATCTACATATCCGTATTGCCAAGCTTGCCTTCCACGCCAAGGAGAGTCCCATCCGGACACGGGACGAAGTCTTCAATCTTGTATCTTCATAGTCCAACAGTCCGGCCAAAGGATATAGTCCGGCTGTCCGGAGACCCCCTAATCCAGGACTCCCTCAGGGAGCACTCATTTTCCTGTTGTACATTATTTTGCTCTCTTCATAGGTAGATGCATAAATGGTAAGGATGAAGCTTGCCACATGTGTGTTCCTGATCTCAGCGTTCTCAGGAGTGCTGTGTTAGGAGATAAACAATATAATATGGAATTGCCTCCTGCTTGTCTAGATTTTAATGCCATGGTTGGCCATCAGTTTGTTGAGAGGATTGAACAGCCTCTCCAGTACCGACTAATCTTTGACAGGCGTCACGCTGTCAATATTGTTCTCCCTGCTCCTACTCTCTTTGACTTTCAGGCAAAGGGGAGATATGTCATAACCAGGGAGGAGGCAAATGAGTACGAGAGGAGGACGAGGGATACTTGCCTCCTGTCACATCCCTAGTCCTGGCATGCACTAGGCTAGCCTTCATGTTGCATCATGTTTAAAATTTTTTGAAACTTGAATTGAGGAGATTTGGAAGCCTCAAAATTTAAATAAAAGGAGGGCAAAACCCCTAAAATCTCATTCAATGTTCCCAAATGTCCTTCCTAAATGTTTGATAATTTTTGGCAAGGGTTACGGTCCCAAACAAAATATTGAACATTTATAAGGAATTAATCTTGGGATTTTGAATTTAAATCATTAGCTATTTGAATTTGAATTATATTCATATAATTAGAATATAATTTCAAATACCCTGAAATATTTTATGAGCTTTTGGAAAAGTCCATCTAGCGTAATAAACATATTCAGAGGAGTTTTTGACATTGTTTGAATTGTTTTAAATTCAAAACAGTGGCAAAAGATTTAAAACAAAATAGAAACAGAAAACAATAAAAAGAACAGAAATCAGACTGCTTACTGCCCACGAACCGCCCAGCCTTCTTCCCCCTCACGCCTGTGGCCCAGCCCACCTACCCCACCGCTCATCGCCTTCCTCTGCTGTGCAGGCGTAGGCGAGGCGTGAAGGCCATGCGATGCTGCCACCTCCTCGCTACCGGAGGCCTCCCTTCGATTCGATCCGCGTCTGCGACGCCCCGCACCCCCCCCGGGCCCTCTCACACTCTCCCCGAACCCCTCCCCCTCCCCCGTCTCGCTCTCCTTCCCGAACCCGAACGAAGCTCGCCGGGCGCTTAATCGCCAGACCACAGCCTGGCCCCCGAGCCTCCACGACATGCCCCCGAGCTCCGCCATTGACCTCTACGCCGTCCCGCCAAGCCACGCGAGCGAAGCGCCTCGCCTTCGTCCCGACCTCGTCTTCAATCTCCGGCCACGGCAACCTCGCCGTGGATTCGCGAGCTCCATACCCTCCCGACCTCGCTGTTGCCTCTGCTGGATTCGCGGTGAGCTTGCCGTCTTTCCCTCATCCCTCTCTCTCGCCAGAGCCGCCGCCCATGAAAGCACCCGCCGCCGTCCGCCATGACCGGCGAGCTCCGTGCCCCGAGCACCTCTGCCTCGCTTAGTAGCTCCGGCATGCTCCTCGAGCACCTCCCTCCTCGCCCGCTCGGCTCCCTTGCCCATGAGCTCTAGCCTCAAGACGACCAAACCGAACTCACGCCGCCTTGGAGCTCGCCGCCCGTCGATCCGGCCACCCGACCCGGCTAACCCCACCAAGAGCTTTGGCTCCTCCCTAGCTACTCCTAGGTGCCTTCATGACCCATTTGGTCACGGAATGGCAAATCACTCTCGCCACTGGCTCGCTCGCCAAGGCGTCACGACTCATTGACCGACATGGGTTGACCCATCGCCGGTTTGACCTCCCCTCTCCCTCATCGACATGCGGGCCCCGCCGGCTAATTAAGTTAGATTAGTATTAACTAAGTTAGGTTAGTTAGTTAGACACCGACACTCGGGACCCACCGGTCAGGATTTGACCTGGGCCGCCCTTGATTGACCGGCCAGCGTCATAGTGACGCAATGTCTTTGGCGCAATATTCTTTTTCTGGATTTATTTAATTCAGAAATTCCGTAAAATACTCTAAACTTCTAAAATCATATAAATTCAACCGTAACTCGGATGGAAATAATTTATATATGAAAATGATCAGAAAAATATGAAGAATCTGTTTATGCCATGATCATGCATGTTTGAACAAGTTAACCTCACTGAATAGGATGAATCATGATTAGGGTAATTTATGAACTAGCATTTGGAGTTGGAGTTCAACCTTGTTTGAATTCCACTTCAACTAACTTGGGTTATTATTGCATTAGGTGAATTCAGTACCTTAATATGACATGTCATTCATGTGAATGTGCATTGCATTGATTGTGTTCTCTCTTGTTTGCCGGTAATTGTCCCTCCCTGAGACGATGTTCCGACGATTGTTCGATGACACCGATGAAGAGCTATATTATCTTCAGAAGTGCCAGGCAAGCAAAACCCCCTTGTTCATTCCGATACAATCCCACTCTCTCGCTCCTGCTCTATTTTATTGCATTAGGACAACAACGACTCATGTGTTATTTGCTGCGGTAGCTGAACCCCTTGATCCTTTGCATGACCTGTCATTCCACAAGAATTAGATGACACCCACTAGCATGAGTAGGAATTGTTTGAGCCATGTTGTGCCTACTCATTTATGCTTGTTGTCATGCCCGCTATCGCTTAGAGTTGAGTCAGTCCGATTCATCGGGAATGAATTGGAATGGTTGTGTGAACATGTCCTATTGTGTGTGAGCTAAGTGTGTGAACACGATTTGGTAAAGGTAGCGGTGAGAGGCCATGTAGGAGTACATGGTGGGTTGTCTCATTGAAACCGCCCTCAGGAACTGAGTTCTGTGTTTGTGATCCATGATACGATTACTACCACGCATTGGGCCCGAAACCAATGGACCCTCTCGCTTCTTGACCACCCTTGTCCTCAGTCCGGAGTTGCAAGTAGTTTCGTGTTTGTAGCATGTCAGGCCGCACGCAACGCTGACCTTAGGGGTGGGTTGTGTTGCGGTAGGCACTGCGGGTCTTGTACCGAAAGTGCCCGTTTGGTATCTCGGGAACCCTGCACACATCGTTCGGGCTGTATGGGAAACCTCGGCCGGACTCCTGCGGATGGAACCCGAATAGGCGATAAACCCGGACTAGGGACTTGAGTGTTTAGGTAGGCCGTGGCCGACACCCACGTTGGGCTTCCGCTGAAGGTTGCCGAGTACATGTCGTGTAAACGGCGGTAAGTGGTGAGAGCGTGTGTGAAGAAGTACACCCTGCAGGGTTTAATATGATCTATTCGAGTAGCCGTGTCCACGGAAAAGGACTTCTGGGTTGCCTATATCGGTTCATAGACAAGTGAAAGTGGATACTCTAAAATGCGCAAGATAAGCGTGAGTGCTATGGATGGCGTTCTCAGAGGGAGACGGAGCGGGTCCATAGTGGTGTATTGATATGGTGAATATGTGGACTCGTAGCGCCACCTCAAAAGAGTTACTTGCAACAGAGTTCAGATAGCCACCGGGTCAAAGCTGGCTTGCTGCGGTCAAACTCCACCCCCTTTGATCTTGATGCATATGTAGTTAGTTCTGATGTAAGTCTTCTTGAGTACAATTGTACTCACGCTTGCTTATTTTATGTTTTGCGTAGAGACGTCGGTCTCGCTTAGTAGTTCCGCTTGGACTTCGACGCTTAGCTTGTTACCTCATTTACGATCTTGTGCCTTGGCAGGATCTCGGTAGATAGTCGCTTCTCGGCCTTTTCATTTATAGTTGTCTCGTACTCGAGACATGATTAGCTTCCGCTTGTGCTTTGACTTGTATGCTCGAGTGTTGGGTCATGAGACCCATGTTTGTAATATCTCGCTCTTGAGCCTAATGAATAATATTTGGGTCGTAGAGTTATGTTGTGATGCCATGTTGTATCTACGCATATTGAGCATAATGTGTGTATGTTTGAAATGCTTGGTATGTGTGGGATCCGACAAACTAGTTGTTTATCCTTGGCAGCCTCTCATATGGGGAAATGTAGTCTCGTGATTCTGGGCGATAGTAGTCCGCCATGTACCGGTTCACCGGAGTCACGCTAGCCCAAAGATTATCGCTTGGACACTTGCCTGGCCGGCATGTGTTTCACTGCCTTATGTCCGTCCCTTCGGGAAATGTCACGCTGTGTTATTCGGAGTCCTGTCTAGCCTGCTACAGCCGGGATACCGGAGTCCTGTTAGCCCAAAGTGCTACAGCCCGAATTTATACGTTGATGACCGACATGCTCGATGTGATTCATGTATGCCTGTCCCCATAGGTTAGCGCCGCTTTGGGTTCAC
The DNA here is from genome assembly GCA_021605145.1 of Aegilops bicornis. Lineage (NCBI taxonomy): Eukaryota > Viridiplantae > Streptophyta > Magnoliopsida > Poales > Poaceae > Aegilops > Aegilops bicornis. Next base: position 523,958,091 of record CM038669.1, read on the forward strand.
GACTAGCCATGTCGGCCCGGGTTCTTTGTCATATGGATGCTAGCGACACTATCATATACGTGAGCCAAAAGGCGCAAACGGTCCCGGGCCATGGTAAGGCGACACCAGGGAATACCGTGCGTGAGGCCAAAAGTGATATGATGTGTTACATGCTAGATCGGTGTGACTTAGGATCGTGGTCCCGACAGCGTTGGTATCGAGCCCTGATCGCTCAGAGGGATTACCAAGCCAAACCGGTCAAGTTGTGTCTAGAAATGCTTTAGTTATGTAAGGGAATTGATTGTGGAAGGGAACGTAAGGCTCTTTTTACTCCTTATACCTCATGGCCTTCTAATCTGAGTCATCCTCTTCTCTTCTACGGGATTTAAGAACTAGGCTTCTCATCTATCTATCAGGATGACGTGTTACTACTCCATAGACCTATAAGATTGTTGGTTTTAATCCCCAGTTCAGTTCCTACTACTTCTGTATGATAACCGTTGATCTCGTAATCTTGTTATGATGTTGTTGAGTGGTTATGCCACCATTCTTGCAGGATGTCTCAAATCATTTTGAGCCTTTACAGCCGTTATGTCAGTCCGAGTCATCCTGTGTCTCTAAATAGTCCGATGCATTTGCAAGTCCTTCCCTTCCGCTTCCGATGACCTTTTGGTCGAATAAGCACACTAATCGGTAAGTTGAGGTAATGCGTTGTTGCCTCGACATATATGTTGGAACTACTATTATGACCCTAGGTGTTTAGGAAGTCACCTAGCAATTTAGCAATGCTTTTGTATCCCTAGTGTGATGATTCTGGCCATCATTTTCGAAAGCATCTCGTGATGCCATTTAGTAGTAGGCATTCTACTCCTGGGTTTCCGAACCCGAGATTCATCCTACTTCATGTTGTTAGTATTTGCTAGTGCCTTTAGGATATTAGTAACCTTTGCGATAGTCCTCGAAGTCCGTGGTATTCTCCTTCTTCCAAATACCATGAACTAATTATGGCGAAGTTCTTTTGAACCAAAACATCACAATAAGAGTGCTCTTGAGGAGTACTCCATCCATATTGTGACTCGCCAATTCTACCTTTTCTCGCATGGATTATCCGGAAGAAATGTTGAGCTCGCCGACATACTAATCTGTGCATCCACAACTCGGAAAGTTATATGCTCCTCGAGTTGTTCCTCTTTAGTTGTACTCCGACCCTCGTCGAACAATTGATAACCAAGGGTATGGGTGCATTCGAGTTCATCAATGCCTTTTACTCCTATGGTCCGTCAAGCCATTCTATTCGGAATGACTAGGAGAAACAAACTCCAGATTACCTCATCCATATCCGAGATTGGGTCAAAGCGGTTGTATCCCGCAGATCAAAATGCCAATTCAGCTTTTGAATCTGTTCTACCTCAAGTATTACCATCTTATGTCAAGAATGTCATGGGAATTGCACAACCTCTTAGGAATTCTTGACGTGAGGATACTCTCGCTATCATTATTCATTCCTCGGTTCCGTGTTGTTGTAACCGGAATGCCGGCAAGTGAATTGTGATGTGCGAAATCAATACTCCGAGCCACTCGTTGCTTGGTGGTAAATGGACAATATTCTCATTCTTAGCGTGTTGGTTATTAAACCATCATTCTAAGATTGATCGTGCTACCTAGTCCTTATTTCTGGTGCACCCTTGATTGATGAGTTAGGATTGTGTCAAGTCCTCACCGCTTGATCATATCGTCTTGCCCTCAAAAGCAAGATTGTTCTCGAGCTTAGTGACATACCGGTGGTTCGTGACTTTCCAAATATCTTCTTGGAAGTGTTACCGGTTGTTCCTCGACTGTTATGTTGAGCCCGTGATCAAGTCGGTTTCTTGTGAACCACCCTTTCTCCAAGAATCTGTGTTGGATACCCCGAGCTAGTTGGTTAAAGCCAAACAACAACTTGGAGAGTTGGAAGATAAAAGCTTGCCTAACTTAGTTCGATCCAAAGGGATATTCTTGTGAAGTGTGTGTTGAAGAAAGATGATATCTTCATCGATTGGTCCTCGTGATCAGTTGTTGGATCTATCGTCCTACCAATTCTTTGATTTGAGTATGGGCCATTGTCAAGTCAAATCAGAACTAACGATATTCGTAATGTTGTCTTACTCGTGGTTGATCCCTCGAGCATACACCATTATATCTTTTGGTCTCGACCAATGCTATCACCGTGTTCACATGATGGTGGAAGTCCAAAGGATATGGAAATTCGATGAGTTCTTTGTTGAGCCCATCAAGAGCATTTTGTCTCCCCATGAGTCATGTTGAACATCAACCTAGTGTTGGAAACTTGTGTAAACATTCTTCGTGTTTCGCTCATGAAGCATATGTTTGGATGAAAGTAGTGACTTCCTCTAGTTCATGTGCATCTGATGTAAGTTGCCGCCATGAACTTGAGAAAGGTTTGTTTTGCCTCCTGTGGAATCATCCCAAGTCCGTCATGCATGTGCAAAGTATTCTATGGTTTGATAGACTGATCATCTTCATTCCATATGGATTCCATAGCACACCAAGCCACTGATTGAATTGTTCAAGGAGAAGGAGTTCCTTCATAACAACTAGTCATGACGTATGTTAGGACTTCGTTATCCTCGATGATGGTTCCCAACCTGAACTCGGTAGTATTTTTATCATAAGACTACTACGTGGTCATGCTTGTCTTGGACAGCGTGTTCATGGGTTTGTAGCGTAACCAGCTCATGTTTTGGAGCTTGCTACCGTAGTTCATATCCCGAGCATCTCGCAACATTTTTCCGTCGATTTGTGTTGCAAACTTTCATCCTTTCTTCTAGACTCGATGAGTCTGAATATCCTAATACCAACCAGATCTGAATCTCGTGCAGATATAATGGTTGGAACATTCAACAGTTGCATTCCGCTCCCAGCTTTGCACCGTCCTTGTGCCATTTCACTATGGGCTGCCTTCTTAGTAATTTCTGTTCAAGATCATCCTCAAAAGTGGACTTACCATGGGCCCCCCCCCACCTTCGATGATAAGCAAAATCATCCATTGCGTTGTCTTCAACAAGGTAGTCCACATCATCCATTATAGTCCGGGTGTACCATTCCTTTGCATTCCACCAAATGATCGCTTGTAAATTGCCTTAGGCTGGTTTAAAGAGTTTCAATGATCCCCGTATCAAAAGTAATTCTTTTGCCACTTAAGGGAATAGTTCTTTGCGTCACCTTTCTCAAGGTGTCCCGTTACGGGATCATGATAAATATTTCCTCGCCACCTTGACACCATCCACCCTCTCCCTAAGCGTGGAATTGTTGCCACTAATCAAACCCCGTTGTTGTTCTTCCATCCCTCTCGATGTGTTTTGTATCTCAACTCGAGATATGTCACCGTCTCAGTCCGTGAGTCGATCATGTTTACTTGATCTTCGTGAAGATCGAATTATGTAAGGTTTCCCCCTTCTTTCTGTTGACGTGCCGGGTGAAGATCTCGAAGACGTCAAGACTAAGATAATGGAGTGAATCGACATCTTCGAGAAGGGCAAATGGATCATGAAGATTGTGATAGTTTGTGACTTCCCTTTTCCTCTTACCTCACGTCTTGAATCTCGGGGCGAGATTCTTGTTTAGTGGGGGTGAGTTGTCACATCCCTAGTCCTGGCATGCACTAGGCTAGCCTTCATGTTGCATCATGTTTAAAATTTTTTGAAACTTGAATTGAGGAGATTTGGAAGCCTCAAAATTTAAATAAAAGGAGGGCAAAACCCCTAAAATCTCATTCAATGTTCCCAAAATGTCCTTCCTAAATGTTTGATAATTTTTGGCAAGGGTTCTGGTCCCAAACAAAATATTGAACATTTATAAGGAATTAATCTTGGGATTTTGAATTTAAATCATTAGCTATTTGAATTTGAATTATATTCATATAATTAGAATATAATTTCAAATATACCTAAATATTTTATGAGCTTTTGGAAAAGTCCATCTAGCAGAATAAACATATTCAGAGGAGTTTTTGACATTGTTTGAATTGTTTTAAATTCAAAACAAAGTGGCAAAAGATTTAAAACAAAATGTAAAACAGAAAACAATAAAAAGAATGTAAATCAGACTGCTTACTCGCCCACGAACCGCCCAGCCTTCTTTCCCCTCACGCCCTGTGGCCCAGCCCACCTACCCCACCGCTCATCGCCTTCCTCTGCGCAGAAGTAGGCGAGGCGTGATGAAGGCCAGCGATGCTGCCACCTCCTCGCTTCGCTACTGAGGCCTCCCTTCGATCTCGATCCGCGTCTGGCGACGCCACGCACCCCCGGGCCTCTCACTCTCTCCCCGAACTCCTCCTCCTCCGTCTCGCTCTCTTTCCCGAACCCAAACGAGCTCGCTGGGCGCCGATCGCTGCACTGCCAGCCACAGCCTGGCCCCCGAGCCTCCACGACATGCCCCGAGCTCCGCCATTGACCTCTCGCCGTCCCGCCAAGCCACGCGAGCCAAGCGCCTCGCCTGCCCCCGACCTGTCTTCAATCTCCGGCCGCTGCAACCTCGCTGTGGATTCGCGAGCTCCATACCTCCCCGACCTCGCTGCTGCCTCTGCTGGATTCATGTGAGCTTGCCGTCGCTTCCCTCATCCCCTCTCTCGCGCCACAGAGCCGCCGCCCATGAGCACCAAGCCGCCGTCCGCCATGACCCGTGAGCTCAGGTGCCCCGAGCACCTCTGCCTCGCTTAGTAGCTCCGGCATGCTCTCGAGCACCTCCTCCTCGCTGCCCGCTCAGCTCCTCGCCCATGAGCTCTAGCCTCACAGACGACCAAACCTCAACTCCGGCCGCCGCTTGAGCTCGCCGTCGATCCCGCCACCCCGACCCCGGCTAACCCCACCAAGAGCTTGGCTCCTCCCTAGCTATTTTAGGTGCCTTCCATGACCCATTTGGTCGGAATGGCAAAATCACTCGCCGCTGGCTCGCCGGGCGGCTAAACGCCGGGCGTCACGACTCACCGACCGGCATGGGTTGACCCACCGCCGGTTTGACCTCCCCTCTCCTCACCGACATGCGGCCCCGCCGCTAATTAAGTTAGATTAGTATTAACTAAGTTAGGTTAGTTAGTTAGACATCGACACTCGGGACCCACCGGTCAGGATTTGACCTGGGCCGCCGCTTGACCGGCCGACGTCATAGTGACGCAATCTTTGGCGCAATATTCTTTTCTCGATTTATTTAATTCAGGAAATTCCGTAAAATACTCTAAACTTCTAAAAATCATATAAATTCAACCGTAACTCGGATGGAAATAATTTATATATGAAAAATGATCAGAAAAATATGAAGAATCTGTTTATGCCATGATCATGCATGTTTGAACAAGTTAACCTCACTGAATAGCATGAATCATGATTAGGGTAATTTATGAACTAGCATTTGGAGTTGGAGTTCAACCTTGTTTGAATTCCACTTCAACTAACTTGGGTTGTTATTGCATTAGGTGAATTCAGTACCTTAATATGACATGTCATTCATGTGAATGTGCATTGCATTGATTGTGTTCTCTCTTGTTTGCCGGTAATTGTCCCCTCCCGGTAGACGATGTTCGACGATTGTTCGATGACACCGATGAAGAGCTATATTATCTTCGAAGTGCTGTGCAAGCAAAACCCCTTGTTCATTCCGATACAATCCCACTCTCTCGCTCCTGCTCTATTTTATTGCATTAGGACAACAACGACTCATGTGTTATTTGCTGCGGTAGTCGAACCCCTTGATCCTTTGCATGACCTGTCATTCCACAAGAATTAGATGAAACCCACTAGCATGAGTAGGAATTGTTTGAGCCATGTTGTGCCTACTCATTTATGCTTGTTGTCATGCCCGCTACTGCTTAGAGTTGAGTCAGTCCGATTCATCGGGAATGAATTGGAATGGTTGTGTGAACATGTCCTATTGTGTGTGAGCTAAGTGTGTGAACACGATTTGGTAAAGGTAGCGGTGAGAGGCCATGTAGGAGTACATGGTGGGTTGTCTCATTGAAACCGCCCTCAGGAACTGAGTTCTGTGTTTGTGATCCATGATACAGTTACTACCACGCATTGGGCCCGAAACCAATGGACCCTCTCAGCTTCTTGACCACCCTTGTCCTCAGTCCGGGAGTTGCAAGTAGTTTCGTGTTTGTAGCATCTTTGGGGGCCGCACGCATAGCGCTGACCTGAGGGGTGGGCTGTGTTGCGGTAGGCACCGTGGCCCGGTGTACCGAGCGCCCGCTTGGTGTCTCGGGAACCCTGCATACATCGTTCGGGGCTGTATGGGAAACCTCGGCGGACTCCTGCGGATGGAACCCGAATAGGCGATAAACCTGGACTAGGGACTTGAGTGTTTAGGTAGGCCGTGGCCGACACCCACGTTGGGCTTCCGCTTGAAGGTTGCCGAGTACATGTCGTGGTAAACGGCGGTAAGTGGTGAGAGCGTGTGAAGAAGTACACCTGCGCAGGTTTAATATGATCTATTCGAATAGCCGTGTCCACGGAAAAGGACTTCTGGGTTGCCTATATCAGTTCATAGACAAGTGAAAGTGGATACTCTAAAATGCGCAAGATAAGCGTGAGTGCTATGGATGGCGTTCAGAGGGAGACGGGAGCGGGTCCATAGTGGTGTATTGATATGGTGAATATGTGGACTCGTGTGCGCCACCTCAAAAGAGTTACTTGCAATGTAGTTCAGATAGCCACCGGGTCAAAGCTGGCTTGCTGCAGTCAAACTCCACCACCCCCCCCCTTTGATACGGATGCATATGTAGTTAGTTCTTATGTAAGTATTGCTGAGTACAATTGTAATCAAGTTTGCTTATTTTATGTTTTGCGAGAGACGTCGGTCTCGCTTAGTAGTTCCGCTTGGACTTGACGCTTAGCTTGTTACCTCAGCTACGATCTTGTGCCTTCGGCAGATCTGGTAGATAGTCGCTTCTCAGCCTTTTTCATTTATAGTTGTCTCGTACTCGAGACATGATTAGCTTCCGCTTATGCTTTGACTTGTATGTTTCCGAGTGTTGGGTCATGAGACCCATGTTTGTAATATCTCGCTCTTGAGCCTAATGAATAATATTTGAGTCGTAGAGTTATGTTGTGATGCCATGTTGTATCTACGCATATTGAGCATAATGTGTGTATGTTTGAAATGCTTGGTATGTGTGGGATCCGACAAACTAGTTGTTTATCCTTGGCAGCCTCTCATATGGGGAAATGTAGTCTCGTGATTCTCGAGTGATAGTAGTCCGCCATGACCCGGTTCACCGAGTCCTGCTAGCCCAAAGATTACTGCTTGGACACTTGCCTGGCCGGCATGTGTTTCACTTCGTTCTATGTCCGTTCTTCGGGAAATGTCACGCGGTGTTATTAGGAGTCCTGACTAGCCTGCTACAGCCCGGGATACCGGAGTCCTGCTAGCCCAGTGCTACAGCCCGAATTTATACGTTGATGACCGACATGCTCGATGTGATTCATGTATGCCTGTCCCCATAGGTTAGCGCCGCTTTGGGTTCACGACTAGCCATGTCGGCCCGGGTTCTTTGTCATATGGATGCTAGCGACACTATCATATACGTGAGCCAAAAGGCGCAAACGGTCCCGGGCCATGGTAAGGCGACACCCGTGGGAATACCGTGCGTGAGGCCGCAAAGTGATATGATGTGTTACATGCTAGATCGGTGTGACTTAGGATCGGGGTCCTGACACCTCCAAGCTGCAGACCACGATGCAATAGCCGTTGTATCTCAGTACGACCGCAGTTACAACTTCGCATATCCGCTAGGCCAGCCGTGGCCATAGACTAACTTAGGCCAAAAGCCTAAGCTTGGGGGAGTACGTATTTCTCACCTACATTACATTCATGTTCACACACTCATTCTATTTGTCGGTGCTCATACTCTTTCATTATACTATCCATGCTAGTTTATTTTCTTTTCTTGCTTTCTTCTTGTGTGTTTGAAAAAACTTAAGAAAACAAAAAAATTAGTTGTAGCTTTTAGCTAGTTCACTTTTCATGCCTGTAGTAGTAATAACTAAAAGAAAACCCAAAAAGATTTCTTGTTCTTCTTTTGCTTGTTGGGAGCTTTCTCGTGTAAATAGTTTTATTTCTTTTCTTTTCTTTCCTTTGGGGGTCGAGAGGACAAGACCATATTGAAAATGTTGAGGTGGCTCTCATATGCATTATTGTTGATTTAACCAAGAGCCTATATTACCTTGTCTTCTCCCTTGAATTAAAAGCTTGCAGATTCCAGCTTAGTCCAATGCACATGCACTATTATTATTAGCCACACCGTTCGGTCGTGCAAGTGAAAGGCAATAAAGATGATATATGATGGATTGATTGAGATGAGAGAAGCTGGTTTGAACTCGACCTCTCTTGTTTTTGTAAATATGATTAGTTCATCGTTCCCGATTCAGCCTATTATGAATAAACATATTTGCAATGACAATTAGAGATTATAGTTGCTTATGCCATGCTTAATTAGCTAGGAGTTTATAATGGTTTACCTTGCATGCCAACATGCTATTAAAATGGTTGTGATGTGGTATGATAGGGTGGTATTCTCCTTTGAACGATTCGAGTGACCTGACTTGGCACATGTACACGCATGTAGTTGAAACAAAATCAACATAGCCTCCATGATATTTATGTTCATGGTGAATTATATCCTACTCATTCTTGCACTCAATGTTTATTAATTTTAATGCATGTTCATGACTGTTGTCGCTCTCTAGTTGGTCGCTTCCCAGTCTTTTTCTAGCCCTCACTTGTACTAAGCGGGAATACTGCTTGTGCATCCAATCCCTTAAACCCCAAAGTTAATCCATATGAGTCCACCATACCTTCCTATATGCGGTATCTACCTGCCGTTCCAAGTAAATTTGTATGTGCCAAACTCTAAACCTTTAAATGAAATTCTAATTTGTATGCTCGAATAACTCATGTATCAATTAGGTCTATCTCTATCTTCCATGTTAGGCGGGTTATTCTCAAGAGGAGTGGACTCCGCTCCTCACTCACGAGAAAATGGCTGGTCACCGGGATGCCCAGTCCCATGCTTTAAGCAAAGCAAATCAAAATAATTGCAAACAAAACTCCCCCAGGGCTGTTGCTAGTTGGAGGCACTCGTTGTTTCGAGCAAGCCATGGATTGATGCTTGTTGGTGGAGGGGGAGTATAAATTTTAACCATTCTGTTTGGAACCGCCTATAATGTGTGTAGCATGGAAGATGTTGAAGGAAATATGCCCTAGAGGCAATAATAAAGTTATTATTTATTTTCTTATTTCATGATAAATGTTTATTATTCATGCTATAATTGTATTAACCGAAAACATGATACATGTGTGAATACATAGACAAACAGAGTGTCACTAGTATGTCTCTACTTGACTAGCTCATTGATCAAAGATGGTTATGTTTCCTAGCCATAGACATGAGTTGTCATTTGATTAACGGGATCACATCATTAGGAGAATAATGTGATTGACTTGACCCATTCCGTTAGCTTAGCACACGATCGTTTAGTATTCTCGCTATTGCTTTCTTCATGACTTATACATGTTCCTATGACTATGAGATTATGCAACTCCTGTTTACGGAGGTACACTTTGTGTGCTACCAAACGTCACAACGAATCGGGTGATTATAAATGTGATCTATAGGTGTCTCCGAAGGTACTTGTTGGGTTGGCGTATTTCGAGATTAGGATTTGTCACTCCGATTGTCGGAGAGGTATCTCTGGGCCCACTCGGTAATGCACATCACATAAGCCTTGCAAGCATTGCAACTAATGAGTTAGTTGTGGAATGATGTATTACGGAACGAGTAAAGAGACTTGCCGGTAACGAGATTGAACTAGGTATTGAGATACCGACGATCAAATCTCGGGCAAGTAACATACCGATGACAAAGGGAACAACGTATGTTGTTATGCGGTTTGACCGATAAAGATCTCCGTAGAATATGTGGGAGCCAATATGAGCATCCAGGTTCTGCTATTGGTTATTTACCGGAGACGTGTCTCATTCATGTCTACATAGTTCTCGAACCCGTAGGGTCCGCACGCTTAAAGTTTCGATAACAGTTATATTATGAGTTTATGTGTTTTGATGTATCTAATGAGTTCGGAGTCCTGGATGAGATCAGAGACATGACGAGGAGTCTCGAAATGGTCAAGACGTAAAGATCGATATATTGGATGACTATATTCGGACATCGGAAAGGTTCCGAGTGATTCGGGTATTTTTCGGAGTACCAGAGAGTTACGGGAATTCGTAATGGTCCTTAATGGGCCATACGGGAAAGGAGAAAAAGGCCTCAAAGGGTGGCCGCACCCCTCCCCATGGACTGGTCCGAATTGGACTAGGTAGGGGGGGCGCCCCCTTCCTTCCTTCTCCTTTTTCCTTTCCTTCTCCTACTCCAACAAGGAAAGGAGGAATCCTACTCCCGGTGGGAGTAGGACTCCCCCTTGGCGCGCCCTCCTTGGCCGGCCGCCTCCCTCCTTGCTCCTTTATATACGGGGCAGGGGGCCCTCTAGAGACACAACAATTGATCCTTGAGATCTCTTAGCTGCAGCGGTGGCCCCTCCACACCATAGTTCACCTCGATAACATCAGAAGCGGTGCTTAGGCGAAGCCTCGCGTCAGTAGAACATCATCACCGCCTCCACACCGTCAGGTCGACAAAACTCTCCCTCAACTCTCGGCTGCATCGGAGTTCGTGGGACGTCTTCGGGCTGATCGTGCTGAACTCGATGGTGTCGTGCATTCGGTACTTGATCGGTCGGATCGTGAAGACGACGACTACATCAACCGCTAAGTGCTAACGCTTCCGCTTTCGGGTTCACGAGGGTACATGGACAACACTCTCCCTCTCGTTGCTATGCATCACCATGATCTTGCGTGTGCGTAGGAATTTTTTGAATTTACTACGCTCCCCAACAAAGGGTACCGAGCCTGGTTTTATGCGTAGATGTCATATGCACGAGTAGAACACAAGTGAGTTGTGGGCGATATAAGTCATACTGCTTACCAAAGATGTCATACTTTGGTTCAGCGGTATTGTGAGATGAAGCGGCCCGGACCGACATTACGCATACGCTTACGCTGAGACTGGTTCCACCGCTATGCGAGCACTCGTTGCTTAAAGGTGACCGGCGGGTGTCTGTCTCTCTCACTTTAGTTGAACTGAAAAGTGGCTACGCCCGGTCCTTGCGAAGGTTAAAACAACACCAACTTGACAAACTACCATTGTGGTTTTGATGCGTAGATAAGAACGGTTCTTGCTAAGCCCGTAGCAGCCACGTAAAACTTGCAACAACAAAGTAGGGGACGTCTAACTTGTTTTTGCAGGGCATGTTGTGATGTGATATGGTCAAGACATGATGCTAAATTTTATTGTATGAGATGATCATGTTTTGTAACCGAGTTATCGACAACTGGCAGGAGCCATATGGTTGTCGCTTTATTGTATGCAATGCAATCGCCATGTAATGCTTTACTTTATCACTAAGCGGTAGTGAAAGTGCAACTATCCCTAGGTGGTTTTGGTAATTCATAACAACATATATCTCATTGAGCTAATGCTATTCCAAGACAAATATTTCAGGAAAGCTCAATGAATGGCATGGATGATGAAAGTGGATCCCTCAAAATATTAAAGACAAAGGATTGGCTCAAGCTCAAAAGTTCAAGACTCTACATTTTACATTTTAGTGATCCAAGATCACATTGAGTCTATAGGAAAAGCCAATACTATCAAGGAGGGATGAGGTGTTGCTAAATGAGCCTCTTGCTTCATGTGCTTAGTGATATGCTCCAAAACCCTCAACTACTTTCTCACATCCACATATGACCTAAACCTAAAGTCAAACTCGGCCCCACCGATTCTTTCTATCCGGCGCCACCGAGTTCAGATGTCATAGCCATTGCCACAAACCCTAGGAAAATCAGTTTCACTGATAGGGATCTCGGTCTCACAGAGATGGGATTGTAATCTCTCTCTTTCCCTTCGTAACGTTTCGGTCTAACCGAAGTGAGCGATCGGTCCCACCGAGATTGCAATGTAAACTCTATGTTTCCCTTTCGTAACTAGGTGTCACTTGGGAGCCTCCGACAAGATTGTGGGGTTGAACCAAGGAGTTTGTAAGGGCAAGGAGATCGCCTACTTCGTGAAGATCTACCGCTAGTGAGGCAAGTCCTTCATGGGCGACGGCCATGGTGGGATAGACAAGGTTGCTTCTTCATGGACCCTTCGTGGGTGGAGCCCTCCGTGGACTCGCGCAACCGTTACCCTTTGTGGGTTGAAGTCTCCATCAACGTGGATGTACGATTGCGTTTGAATCCTATCGGAACCACGACAAAAACATCCGTGTCTCCAATTGCGTTTGAATCCTCCAAACCCTTCCCCTTACATTCTTGCAAGTTGCATGCTTTAATTTCCGCTGCCTATATACTCTTTGCATGCTTGCTTGAATTGTGTGAAGATTGCTTGACTTGTTCAAAGATAGCTAAAATCTGCCAAAGTCTAAAATTGGGAAAAGGTTAAGTTTTTAATTGGTCAAGTAGTCTAATCACCACCCTCTAGACATACTTCAAGGTCCTACAAGTGGTATCAGAGCTTTGGTCTCCATTTTCTTTGATTTCCATAGCTTTTGGTGGTCATAGCCTCGGTTCCACAACCTAGGAGAGTATGGCATCTAGCGAGGGAAATTATCACCATAGAGGTCCTTACTTTGATGGCAATAATTTTGCTAGTTGGAAGCATAAGATGAAAATGCATATTCTCGGACATAACCCCGCCGTTTGGGCTATTGTGTGTATTGGCTTGCGAGGTGAATTCTTTGATGGGAGAGAACCGAACCGTGAAGCTAGCGCGGAAGAGTTGAAGATGCTGCCATACAACACTCAAGCTTGTGATATCCTCTTCAATGGCTTGTGCCCTGAAGAGTTCAACAAAATCAGCCGTCTTGAGAATGCAAAGGAAATTTGGGATACTTTGATTGATATGCATGAAGGTATCGACCACAAGGAATCCAAGTCGGATGTGCTCCAAAGTCAGCTTGACAAGTTCAAAATGAAGGATGGTCAAGGTGTCGCTGAAATGTACTCTAGGCTTGCTCTTATCACAAATGAGATTGCCGGCTTAGGAAGCGAAGAGATGACCGACAGATTCATCATCAAGAAGATCCTAAGAGCATTGGATGGAAAATATGATACCGCAGTGCACATTGATCCAAATGATGCCAAATTACAAAGATCTCAAGCCAACGGAAGTCATTGGAAGAATTGTTGCCTATGAGATGTCACTCAAGGATAAGGAGGAACTTCACAACAAGTCAAGTGGTGCTTACAAAGCCTCATGTGAAGCCCCCACATCATCAAGTGAGAAACAAACCTTCAATGAAGAATTGAGCTTAATGGTGAAGAACTTCAACAAATTCTACAAGAGTAGAAGCAAAGAAAGAAGCTCTAAGTCAAGGTCCTACAATGACAAAAGATCTTCTAGTCGAGAGCTTAATTGCTACAAGTGTGGGAGACCCGGACACTATTCCAATGAGTGTACGACACCCTACAAAAGAAGAGAAGATTCTCCTAAGAGAAGAAGTAGAAGAGAAGAATCACCACCAAGAGAGAGAAGGAGTAGAGATGATCGTTATGAACGAAGACCCTCACGGAGAAGCAAGGTTTCAGAAAGGAAGGACAAGTCATCAAAGAGCTACACAAAACGAAGACATCAAGCTCACGTTGTTGAATGGGTATCTGGCTCTGACTCCGACAATCACTCCGAGAGAAGCTATCACTCCGACTCCGAATACACTCAAGATGAAGGTGTTGCCGGTCTAGCACTTGTGTCAACCAACTCCTACGACATATTTGATTCACCAAATGAAGGAATTGGAAGATGCTTCATGGCCAAAGGTCCTAAGGTAACACACCCCAGTATGTGGATTTTAATAGTGATGAAGATGACTTGCTAGGTGATGATGATTTACTTGTTGACAACTCTAGTGATGAATACTATGATGAAACGTCAATTAATCATGCTAATCAAGATGAAACGAATGACAATGATAAGAAGAAGATTGAGCTTCTAACTAAAGAACTAAGCACTCTTAAGTTAGCTCATGAAACTATCTTCGAAGATCATCGAGAACTTTTAAGGGCTCATGAGAAGTTACGCTTTGAAAAGCTCAATCTTGAGCAAGAGCATGAGTTCCTAAAAGCAATCAATGATGATCTCCGAAAGAAAAGTTCTTCTTACATTGCTAAGCGTTTACTCTTATCTACTTACATGCCTCAAGTCAAGTCTAGTAACAAGAACAAGAATGATTCTTCCTCTAGTAGTAACAATAACAATGCTAAATCCAATATTGTTTCTTCTAGTAGCTCTCTTGATTCCACTAATGATTCTCTTAGCCAAGTTACACTTGAGTAAGAAAACAACTTATTGAAGGGAATTATAGAGAAAGGTGTATACAAGAGCCTTGCCGGGAGTAAGCAATTCGAGGAAATTGTACGCAAGCAAGGAAGGCACCGGAAGAATCAAGGTGTTGGTTTTGCACGAAAGTTCAATGCCAATGGAGTTGAGTGGGAAGAAGATCAATACCCCAAGACGAAGTTTGTTCCTCAACAAGATAAGTATGATCCTACTTCCTTCAAGGGAACACAAGCACAAGATGATCTTCCACCACAAGACCACAAGAACAAAGGCAAGGACAAGCTTCAAGAGGAGATTGATGCATTTGAAGAAGCACCTAAGGCCTTGGTCAAGTGGGTTCCCAAGACTACGCCAAGTTCTACTTCATCAAGTACAACTACTACACCAAGGATTCCCATCAAGATGATGTGGATCCCGAAGAAGAAGAACTAGAGAGTTCTTGAGGGTGACTCCGCCAACATTCTTCACTCATATCATTATGGCAAGGACAAGTGCAATCATCTTCCATATCTTGCACTAGTTCAAGGAGTCACAAACTCTCATGTTGGTAAGGCAAGGGACAAGGTAACCTAATGTTTTCATGGACATCATTTTGTGTGTGCATCACTCTATGTCTATGGATATTCTTGTTTGTTCCTTGTGGGACTAACCCATGTAGGTATTGAAAGTGCAACTCACTCCAAAGGATTGCTCCAAAAGATCTACATCAACATTGAGCATCCACATCTTCAACACCTACATGAAGTCATCATCGACAAAACCCAAGGTTAGTTCATCCCTCTAAGGGGGATCTCACATCTAGGGGGAGCTTAACTCTAAAAATTGAGTCAAAGCAACTCTAATGATGTGAACACATAAATGCTTTATGTAAAAGTGGTAACCCCACTTGAGCTTAAATGATGAGTATGACCTATGATCAAATGTTCTCATTTGACTCCTAAGTAAATATACTCATATATAGATGACCTAGTCATCGCCAATTGTTTGATAGATGCTAGAATTGGTTGTGCATGCTTTGTCACATATTTTATTTGTCATTTTATTGTGTGAGCATGTTGGTTGCATATTTTACTCATTCGAGGACATCCACTTGTAGTTTTGATTGATTGGTTTCTTCTTCTTTGGCCAAGTGGATGGACAAGAATGGCTAATAACATTCTCTAGCTATCTATGCTTTTCTTGTCTCAAACTCTATTCATGCTACATCACAAAATTTGATCAAGTCAGATTTGAACCACTCTGTGTGAGGAGCACTCGGAGTCCCCGATTCGTCATAGACTTAAACTTCCAAAACTTCTTTGTGATTTTCGGTCTGACCGATTCCTCCATTTCGGTCATACCGAGATCACTAAGTCGATCTAGGTTTTCATCTCGGTGCAACCGATTTGAATGTTTCGTCACACCGAAAGTTGTCAGAATCAAGTATGATGCATCTCGGTGCCACCGAGTTGTTCCACTCGGTCACACCAACATTGTCGGGCTATATATTCTCACGGGCAAATTTTGGAAAACTTTCTCCAAAACTCTTTGCCCGCTCATAGCTCGCTCTGCCTACTAGGTCTCCGGATCCTCGACTTCGTCGCCAGCCGCCTCCTGTCGCTGGTCTCCGCTGCCGTCAACGGATTTCATCTCCGCCGTTGCCGCCGTAGCGAGTTCACCACCGAACTAGGGTATGAACTCGATCACAGTGCTATCCTCGTCTGATTCTCACCACATTGTGTTCATAATGCTTCTTGCCACGATTGAAACACCTCTATCCAATCAAAACAATCTTTAGAATAGATGTGATTCGAAAATTCAGGGTTAGGTTTCCGCCGAAACCATCTCGGACCCACCGAGTTGAAAAACTTGGTCCCACCGATTTGGCTAACGCCATTGCACTAGTAACTCTCGGTCTGACCGAGAATTGCTAATCGGTGTGACCGATTTTAAAATTTTGTGAAACCCTAGCAGTCTTGGTGCCACCGAGCTATGACTCGGTCTGATCGAGTTCACTAGTTTAGGTTCCAAAACTGCTTCGGTATCATCGAATTTGAAAATCGGTAGATCCGAAATGCTTTTTGTGGAAAACTAAAACTAAGTTTTTTGAATCATTCTTTTGAAAAAATCTCTGCATTTTATGATGCTCGTCCACTCTACCTCATCTATAACTATTCACAGGGTCAGCAGTCAGTGTGTGCAGCATGTCAGACCAAAGTGACAGCCAGAACAAGTCAGAAGAGCAGATTCACATTTGTGAGGGCACTAGTCCCTCTAGCAGCTCAGATGAGGGGAGCAGAAGCACTCCTAGCAATTTTCCCAAGGCTGCCACAAGGACAAGGAAGAAGAAAACCTCAGAGTCTGAGGATGAGGATTATGTGGCAGTTGAGGATGAGGCTATTTCAAAGAAGAAAGTACTCAAGAAGGAGTATAGCTCAACTGCAGTAAAGCCAGGAATGAAGGTCAAAAGGCCTGCAGGAAGACAACCAATGTCCAAAGCCAGAGTCTCCACTCAAGAACCTTTGGAATCCCAACCCAAAGGGCCTGCTGCAGAAGGAAAGAAAAGGAAGGAAAGGGTCAAGAAGACCATGGCCAGAGTAATAGGAAAGCCTTCCATGATGGAAGAAGAGGAAGAAGAAGAGGTTGCTGCACCAAAGACGCAAGGCACAAAAGCTGATGGGTGATGCTATAAAGTCGAGTTGCAACTTCAAAGCCCAAAGAAGCACCCAAAGCTGCCTCCAAGCCCAAGAGTGCACCTAAGAGGAATACCAGAGTATACCACCGCTGAAAAGAACAAGGCCCCAATGCCCGATGTTGTCAGCCGAGAAAGATGATGAAGGGCAAGTCCTAAGGAAGCTCAAACCCAAGATTCCAGACCACAATGATGCTCATCCTGTGGCTGAAAACATAAAGATCAGGAGAGACTTAGGGTTGAGGCTATGGAGAGAGTCAGATCCAAATGCCACCAGGAGAAGAACTGTTGTAGATTACAGGTTCCACACCAAGGAGTAGCAGGACTTCTATGAGACCATCTTGTTGGACAAGAAGCCCATAGTGTGTGATATGAGGTGGGTCGACTGGACCTACATTCAGGAAAATGAAGAACACTATCCTAGAGTGTATGACAGCTTCAGTGCGTGTGGAGTTGCAGATTTTGTTAGGCAGAAGCTCACAAACTAGAATGACGAGCTCATTATGCAATTCTACTCCACAGAACATTTCTATCCAGATGGCAGGATAGTTTGGATGTCTGAAGGAACGAGATACCAATCAACCATAGAGGAATGGGCAAGTCTGATCAATGCCCCAAAGGAGAGTGAAGATGAAAGCACAAGTGCTCCCTAGGTGGTTTTGGTAATTAATGTCAACATATCTCTTGTTGGACTAACACTTTTATCTAGTATGTTTCAGATAAGTTCAACAATGGAGTGGCATGGACTAAAGGATGTGGGGACTCCTTCAAGATGCTAAGGACAAAGGATTGGCTCAAGCTTCAAGATCAAGACTCTTCATTTTACATTTTAGTGGTCCAAGATCACATTGAGTCTATAGGAAAAGCCAATACTATCAAGGAGGGATGAGGTGTTGCTTAATGAGCCTCTTGCTTCAAGTGCTTAGTGATATGCTCCAAATACCCTCAACTACTTTCCCACTTCCACACATATGTCCTAAAACCTAAAGTCAAACTCGGCCCCATTGATTCTTCCTATCCGCGCCACCGAGTTTGGATGTCTTAGCCAACGCCACAAACCCTAGGCAAATCGGTCTCACCGATAGGGATCTCAGCCTCACCGAGATGGGATTGTAATCTCTGTGTATGTCCATTATCAAAATCGGTCTCACCGAAGTTTGAGCAATCGGTATTACCGAGATTACAATGCAAACTTTCGTTGACTCATTATCAAAATCGGTCCCACCGAATTTGAGTAATCGGTCCAACCGAAGTTTGCTCGACCAACTCTCCGGTTAGCTAATTACCAAAATCGGTCTCACCGAAGTTTGTGTAATCGGTCTCACCGAGATTACGTTATGCCCTAACCCTAACCATATCGGGTCCTACCGAAGTTGCATTTCGTCCCAATCAAAATCTTAACGGTCACTAGATTTGCTGAATCGGTCCGACCGAAGTTTCTCAATTTGGTCCCACCGAAGTTTGGCAAATTGTGTGTAACGGTTAGATTTTGTGTGGAGGCTATATATACCCCTCCACCTCCTCTTCATTCATGGAGAGAGCCATCGACTGAACCTACACTTCCAACTTACCATTTCGAGAAAGAACTACCTACTCATGTGTTGAGGCCAAGATATTCCATTCCTACCATATGAATCTTGATCTCTAGCCTTTCCCAAGTTGCTTTCCACTCAAATCTTCTTTCCACCAGATCCAAATCCTATGAGAGAGAGTTGAGTGTTGGGGAGACTATCATTTGAAGCACAAGAGCAAGGAGTTCATCATCAACGCACCATTTGTTACTTCTTGTAGAGTGGTGTCTCCTAGATTGGCTAGGTGTCACTTGGGAGCCTCCGACAAGATTGTGGAGTTGAACCAAGGAGTTTGTAAGGGCAAGGAGATCGCCTACTTCGTGAAGATCTTCCGCTAGTGAGGCAATTCCTTCGTGGGCGACGGCCATGGTGGGATAGACAAGGTTGCTTCTTCATGGACCCTTCGTGGGTGGAGCCCTCCGTGGACTCACAAGAACTGCTACTCCTTCGTGGGTTGAAGTCTCCATCAACGTGGATGTACGGTAGCACCACCCATCGGAACCACGACAAAAACATCCGTGTCTCCAATTGCGTTTGAATCCTCCAAACCCTTCCCTTTACTTTCTTGCAAGTTGCATGCTTTACTTTCCGCTGCTCATATACTCTTTGCATGCTTGATTGTTATGTATTGAAAAAGTTAAACTTGTGCCTAAACTCCACTTAAACTTTAATAAGGTTAAAAACTACAACTTCGGTACTTAGTTTCTAATCACCCCCTGAGGGAGTTCCGGACTAGGGGGTGTCCGGATAGCCGAACTATCATCATCGGCCGGACTCCAAGACTATGAAGATAGAAGATTGAAGACTTCGTCGTGTCCGGATGGGACTTTCCTTGGCGTGGAAGGCAAGCTTGGAGATACGGATATGTAGATCTCCTACCATTGTAACCGACTATGTGTAACCCTAACCCTATCCGATGTCTATATAAACCGGAGGGTTTTAGTCCGTAGGACGGACAACAATCATACCATAGGCTAGCTTCTAGGGTTTAGCCTCTTTGATCTCGTGGTAGATCCATTCTTGTAACACACATCATCAATATTAATCTAGCAGGACGTAGGGTTTTACCTCCATCAAGAGGGCCCGAACCTGGGTAAAACATCGTGTCCCTTGTCTCCTGTTACCATCCGCCTAGACGCATGCTCGGGACCCCTACCCGAGATCCGCCAGTTTTGACACCGACATTGGTGCTTTCATTGAGAGTTCCTGTGTGTCGTCACCGATAGGCTCGATGGCTCCTTTGATCATCAACAACGACGAGGTCCAGGGTGAGACTTTTCTCCCCGGACAGATCTTCGTGTTCGCCGGCTTTGCACTGCAGGCCAATTCGCTTGGCCATCTGGAGCAGATCGAAAGCTACGCCCCTGGCCGTCAGGTCAGATTTGGAAGCCTAAACTATACGGCCGATATCCGCGGAGACTTGATCTTCGACGGATTCGAGCCCCAGCCAAGTGCGCCGCACTGTCTCGATGGGTATTATCTAGCTCTGCAACCGAACAGTGCCCTGGAGGCCGCACCAGAATCCGCTCCGACCCTTAATCCGGAGCCGGATTCCCCGATCGAGGACGAGTGGTTGGACACCGCCTCGGGGGCTTTAATCTCTACGGCGATCGAGCCGAACTCCACCCCTGTCCTTTGCGAAGACCTCGACTCCAGGGTGCCGGACTCCTATCCGGACTCCGAACCCCCCGCGCCCCTGCCAATCGAATCCGATTGGGCGCCCGTTATGGAGTTCACGGCATGACATCTTCAAAGACTCGCCTGCTGTCGACATCCTGAGTTCACTAAAGTCTCTCTCTTTATCCGGAGAGCCCTGGCCGGATTAAGGTCAGGAAGGTTGGGATGCGGACGACGAAGAAATTCAACACACACCCACCACCCACTTTGTAGCCACTGTCGATGATTTAACCGACATGCTACACTACGACTCCGAAGACATCGATGGTATGGACGACGATGCCAAAGATTTAACAAGACCCAAATACTTCGAGGGCACCGAAGGCCACCTCGCCATATGACATATATATGGTGGACACCCCAAAAGATGGGAACGACGATGGAACAACGGAGGATGACCCTCCAAGAAGCAACCCAAGCGTCGGCGTCAAGGCCGGGTGCCGCTCTAAATCCTGCCACAAAGAAGAATGAAGATTCCGCACCGGAGATAACAATACACCGGACAACGCCAAGACAATCCAGTCCAAAGCAAGATCCATCGCAGGAGGATGAAGACGCCAGCCCTCAAGAGAGAGCGGCAGAAGAAGAGGTAGAGGATTATATGCCTCCTTCCAAAGACGAAGCAAGCCTCGACGACAATGAATTCGTCGTGCCTGAGAATCCCGTCGAACAAGAGCGTTTTAGACGCAGGCTTATGGCCACGGCGAACAGCCTAAAGAAAAAGCAGCAACAACTTAGAGCTGATCAGGATCTGCTAGCCGACAGATGGACCGAAGTCCTCGCGGCCGAAGAGCATGAGCTCGAACGCCCTCCAAAGCTACCCTAAACGCAAGCTGCTCCCCGATTAGAGGAGGAGGCTTACGAACCCGCATCACCAGAGACAATACGGCGACCGACCACCCCTGCGGGTCATGACAGAGAGGCCTCTAGGCCCTTCACTAGAACCGCACTTCGCATCGCTCAAAAAGCACACGGCCAAAGGGGAACGCTTCGGACCTACGAGATATATTGGAGGACAAGGCAAGACAATCAAGATCGATCTATGGATCGCGTGGGCGCCCCACGGTACGTGACGACAACCGTCACGCCGGACACAGTAAGTCCGGCTGGGCCGAACAAAACAGATCAAGCTCTTTTGAGCTCCGTCGTGATATCGCCCGAAGACAGAGAGGCGCCAAGACACCCACTATGCTTCGCAGACGAAGTAATGGATCATCAAATCCTCAAGGGTTTAAACCCGTCAATATTGAATCCTATGATGGCACAACAGACCCGCGGTTTGGATCAAGACTATCTCCTTCACATCCACATGGCCCGCGGTGACGATCTTCACGCCATCAAATACCTCCCCTCAAGCTTAAAGGACCAGCCCGGCATTGGCTCAACAGCTTGCCACAGAGTCAATTGGGAGCTGGGAGGACCTGTAAGCCGCATTCCTCGATAACTTCTGTGGCACTTATGTGCGACCACCGTGACCGATGACCCAAGCCACATAATTCAGCAGCCAGACGAATCGGCTAGACAATTCTGGACACGGTTCTTAACCAAGAAAAACCAAATTGTCGACTGTCCGGATGCGGAGGCCCTCACGGCCTTCAAGCATAACATCCGCGACGAGTGGCTTGCCCCGCACCTAGGACAGGAAAAGCCGAAATCCATGGCAGCCCTCACATCACTCATGACCCGCTTCTGCGCGGGTGAGGGCAGCTGCTAGCACGCAGCAACAACCTCAGCAAAAATTCTGGCAGTCCGGACTTCAAGGACCAAAACGGCAGGCCGCGTCGTAACAAAAACAAACGCCGCACTAACGGCGCCAATAGTGAGGATACGACAACAATGCCGGATTCGTGAGGCTCTAAACCCGGTCAGCGGAAAAAGCCATTCAAAAGAACTACTCCGGGTCCGTCTAATTTGGACCGAATACTCGACCGCTTGTGCGGATACATGGCACTTCGAAAAGCCAGCTAACCACACTAATGTGGACTGTTGGGTATTCAAGGTGCAGGCAAGTTAATTGTCAAAACAATGACAAGGGGCTGCATAGCGATAATGAGGACGAGAGCCAACCGCCGAACAATAGAGGATGTATGGTTTCCCCCACAGTGCAGACGGTGAACATGATATACGCAACGCACATACCCAAAAGGGAGCGGAAGCGCACTCGTGGATGTCTCGCTGATGGAGCCAGCTTGCCCAAGTTCAATCCATGGTCCTCCCGCCCGATCACTTTTGACCAAAGGGACCACACCACCAAAGATCCGCCACGGGGATTCGCCAGACCGGTCTTAGACCCAATCGTTGATGGATTTCACCTAACCAGAGTCCCGATGGATGGCGGCAAGAGCTGAACCTGCTTTACCAGATACAAGGTGCACAAGATGGGCATAGACCCTCAAGGATTAAACCTACCAAAACGACCTTTAAAGGCGTCATACCAGGTGTAGAAGCCAATTGTACAGGCTCAATTACACCGAAGTGGTCTTCGGATCCCGGATAACTTCCAAGCGAGGAGTTAATCTTCGACATAGTCCTGCTCCGCAGCGGCTATCATGCCTTGCTCGGACGCATCGCTTTGAAAGTTCAATGCGGTGCCGCACTATGCATACCTCAAGCTCAAGATGCCAGCCCTCGAGGAGTCATTACGGTCAACGGAAACATCAACATTCTTCTCCGCACGGAGGAACATACACCGCTCTCGCGGCGATGTGCAATGCAGCCTCTTAAGGCAATTCTCGAGTCCGGCCGTTAAGCGGCGGACACAGCTAAGCGCCGCCGGAGTAACTTACAACAAGACCACTGGCACGCTCAGAGCATCGCCAGAAAGGCGGCCCCAACCCCAGCCCCTGCGAACGTCAGCAGGTCCTTCACAGACACCATTACGCCTCAAGATACCATGGGCATGGGGAGAGGGCACAACCACGATAAACCCAGATCAGCGGCTCAACCACACCAGGGCTCTCAAGTGTGTCGTTCCTTTTTCTTTTCTTTTTACCTTTTACTTTTTAACCACAGACTCCGCTTGTCGAAGCCCCGTCCCCAGCAGACCTGCCGAACTCACGATGCAACAGCCAGGGAAGGATAAAGGCTACAACGAATATACAGGTGGTCTCCATTACGAGCATTTCCATACACCAATCTGCAGCCTACACCTGGAGGGGGACATATTTAATAGTCTCATACCTTGCTTATCGCACTATTTGTGTCGTTCTGCATTTGTAGCAGCACTTGTTGAATAAAATAATGCAGCACCTTTTTGTTTATAATTGCATTTCTTTTTCATACATATGTTCATTTATGACATGTTGCATCCGTACACTTTGGTATGGCTAATATACACCAGGGGCTTATGTTTCCCGCGTTATGGTGTGATGAGTCCGAACACTTTCACAAGTGCGGCACCCGAACTTATAGCACTATATGCATCGGCTCAATCATGTCTTGGGTCAATAGTTGGGTTTTCCTGCTCCCATGTTTTGGTACCTTACGCCCGTTATATCGGCTAAGGTAGCACCGGAGAACCACCGCGATTCCGCCTCAGTTCAAGCCGGGTTAACGCCTCGATGAGAAAGCCAAAACTGACCATCATGATGAGGCGAGAGACCGGTCGCTGTTCGAGAGGTTTTTATGCAGTCCTTAAAGACTTATGCCGCTTAGAGCGAGGAGCCGGATATCGTCTGCCAAGGCGTGGATAGCGCCCCAAATTCGCCTTCCGAAGACTAGGGGATTCGCCGAAATTTAAAATTTTAGAATTCTATGGCTAAGTGAGAGTGTTCAAGCATTATAAGTCCGGTTGCCTGGTTTGCTGTGTTGAGCGCCTCCCTAGATGGACCCAAAAATGGGAACAAGAGCGCTCAAGTTTATCCCAAACACCCCAAAGACTGTGGCATGGGGGTCAAGCCGATTTACTTGCCATCTCTCAGATTTGATAAACAGCCACACAGAAGGTAATATTTTAAATTAACAAGCGTTGCTTAGCGCATATGAACTAAGTTTTCAGCGCACAGGATAACAAAATGCGGGTCTACTCAAATATTACATCTTTGGAGCACTCACCCGCAATAGTGCGGGCGCCCCTCAGTACACTCTTATAATACATCTCGGGTGTGCGGTGCTCCTTGCCCTCCGTGGCGGGTCCACACGAGCTTCGGGCATCCATCTTGCCCCAAAGGCACCTTTATGCGCGGGCAAGGGCCCGACGGGCACCCTCGATACAAGCGGAATGCTTGATAACTTCAACCCACGGGCACGCATCCACCAGTCGCCGCACCAGGCCGAAGTAGCTCCCAGGCATGGCCACCTTAGGCCACAACCGAACTATAAGGCCCTTCATGGCCTGTTTGGCCGCCTTGAGGAGCTCGACCAACTGCTTCAGCTGGTCGCTAAGGGGCACCGGATGTCCGGCCTCAGCATACTGAGACCAGAAGACCTTCTCCGTCGAGCTCCCCTCCTCGGCCCGGTAGAATGCGGCAAAGATCGGACACATCATGAGGAAGATCTGCGAACGCCTCGAGAGCTCCGAATTCGGGTAAGCCACGTGTAATTAACACTCACATGCTTACTCGCATGAAAATGCCTTACCCGCTGCTA
Organism: Aegilops bicornis; assembly: GCA_021605145.1. NCBI lineage: Eukaryota > Viridiplantae > Streptophyta > Magnoliopsida > Poales > Poaceae > Aegilops > Aegilops bicornis. The sequence continues at coordinate 523,983,019 of CM038669.1, forward strand.
TTTTCTTCACCGCCTCAATCTCCTGGAGGGCCTTGTAGGCTTCGGCCTTAGCGGCTTTGGCACTCTCAAGAGCCGTTGCAAGCTCAGACTCTCGAGTCTTCGAGTCACACTCCAAGTTCTCATGTTTTTTCACGAGATCCTGGAGCTCTTGTTGTACCTCCGCCACCCGCCTCCTGCTTCTCTCGCTCGGTGCGCTCAAGGCCACATTACATTCGCCGCTGCCACCGCTTCCTTCGTGGTCGCCACCTCGTTAGTGGCCCCTACAATACGCATCGGTATCCTTGTCATTTTTCTTGCAACCAAATCCTTTTCTCAGAAGGTACAATTTTCATAAGGTATTACTCCCTTTCTTTTCCTCGAGCTGCTTCTTGGCATGACCGAGCCTGCTCGGACCGCCGAGGTTTTTCTTCAAATTATTGACCTCCGCAAATAATGCGGCGGAGGTTAGCAAGACAGCCCTGCAATCCCATATTGACATATTTTTATGACTCCTGCGTTTATCTTTCTAAAGATCCTCAGTCCGCTTTTCTTCCTGGACAATCAACCGAGCATCGTGGGCTACCGCCTATGCGGTACCATTTTACATATATTGAAATTCTTACCTCAAAGCCTGTTAGAAGGCTATCAAGAAGCTTCGGTCAGCCCGCTCTTGGCGAGCTGAACTTTTCAATCACCGCACTCATAACAAGGCGGTGTTCCTCTTAGATGGAGGCGCCGTTGAGCGCCCAAGAATTATCCGGCACCTCCGGTTGGGACGGAGGCAGCGGCGTCATGATCTTTCCCTTCTTACGAAGGGGTCGCCCACGGACTCTGGAGCCACCGTTGCCTCCGGGTTGAGTCCGTGCACAGTCCGGAGGGTGTCTTCAGACACCTCCGGGCCTCCTCCTCCCTGGTGGGTCCTTTTCGATCCCACCTCGGCGTCATCCGCATGCACGGGGTGGAGGCAGTCGGAAGGGAATCCATATCCGACGCACCCAAGGACCCGCCCGACGAAACGGAAAGATCATCCTTGGGCGGGCTGCAGGGTTGTATGCGGCATTAGAAAGACACTATGTGGCGAAAAGAAAAAACCTTGAAGTTATTCGGGAGTCTGGATACTTACGATCTCGCCAGGGGCTTGGCCCTTGCAGGCCAATCCCCCTTGTCGTCGTCGATGTTGGTGGAGAAGTCCGGAGGAAGGGTTCTTCCCTTCTTGGACCTTCCGGCCTCCCCAGTTGGTGTGGGGGGCTTCCTTTTCCTCTCCTCCTCATTGGGGAGAAGCTTCTTCTTCTTCCTCCTCGTCTTGAGGAGAAGATTCTCGCTTCAGAGTCCGACAAGATCAAGCGCCGGAGCTCCTTCGAGTTCCCGTGGCCTCCTTCTGGTTTTTCTTCCGGCACCACATGGGGTGCCGGAGCCAGCAGCTCTGTCAATCGGGCATCCGCTGGGTCTTCGAAAAGGAGCCGGACAGTTAATCTGTCCGCACGTCTTCAGCCGCACTGTCAAGAATAGGGAGTTTTCAGAACCCACGTAGAGTCAATCTATGGAAAAGGAGTCCCGTAAAGGGTAAAATAACTTACCTCGCTGGCTTGACACCGTGAGCTGTATCCGCGATCTTTGTTAGCGGATGCGGGGGCTTCGACGCCCTTGAACAGCACCTTCCAGGCATCTTCGTACGTGGTATCGAAGAGCCGGCTCAAGGTTCGGTGCTGTGCCAGATCGAACTTCCACAAATTGAAGTCCCGTTGTTGGCATGGGAGAATCTGGCGGATGAGCATCACCTGGATTACATCGACAAGCCTGCGATTCTTGTCCACCAGGTTCCGGACGCGTGTTTGGAGTCCGGATAGCTCGTCTGAATCCCCCCACTTCAGGCCCGTCTCTTTCCATGACGAGAGCCGTGTGGGGAATCCAGATCTGAATTCGGGGGCCGCCGCCCATTGACGGTCGCGTGGCTCGGTGATGTAGAACCACCCCGATTGCCACCCCTTTATTGTCTCCACAAAGGAGCCCTCGAGCCATAGGACTTTGGCCATCTTGCCGACCATGGCGCCTCCGCACTCCACTTGGCTGCCCTTCACAACCTTCGGCTTGACACTGAAGGTCTTGAGCCACAAGCCGGGCGGGCTGGATGCAGAGGAAGGCTTCAAGACACGACGATAAACGCCGAGACGTTGAGGACGAAATTCGGGCCAGTCATGGAAGTCCAGCCGTAGTAGAACATGAGCCCTGGACAAACGGGTGAAGTGGAAAACCTGGTCCGCGGAGGAAGTGGGGAGAAATACCACCCTCTCATGGGGACTGGGGTTGGAATAAGCTGCCCTGCCGGGAAGCTCAGGCGCGATATCGCCGGACAAGTATCCGGCCTCCCGCAGTCTTGTGATGTGCCCCTCCGTGACGGAGGAGGCCATCCATCTGCCTCCCGCTCCTGACATGGTTGGAGAAGGATGAGCAAAGGAGGAAGAAGGCGTAGGTGAAAGGATGGATTATTATCCCCTTATATGGGCGGACAAAAACATGTGTCCCCGCCGGCCTGGTAAAACTCGCTTATCTCCCAAGCGCCACAATCAATGGCGCGGTTGGGTTACCCACGTCCGTATTGATGGGAATCCTGGAATAAGGGGAACACGATCTCTGCCTCGACAAGACGTGCCAAGGAAACCGCTTCGCTAAACGCGCTGAGGTGGAACAGTAAAAACAATTTAAATAAAGGCTTGGTAGTGGTGCGACGTCATGCCACAAAATATGTCAGCAGATTGATCTTGTGTAACATTATTCTCTACGGTGGTATGTGGAATTTATTTTTGCAGAGCCGGGCACTATCCTGGTGTTCACAATCTTCTATAAATTATTCGGAGGAAGAACCCGCCTTGCAACGCCGAAGACAATATACGCGCTGGACTCATCGTCATTGAAGCCTGGTTCAGGGGCTACTGAGGGAGTTCCGGACTAGGGGGTGTCCGGATAGCCGAACTATCATCATCGGCCGGTCTCCAAGACTATGAAGATAGAAGATTGAAGACTTCTTCCCGTGTCCGGATGGGACTTTCCTTGGCGTGGAAGGAAAGCTTGGCGATACGGATATGTAGATCTCCTACCATTGTAACCGACTCTGTGTAACCCTAACCCTATCCGGTGTGTATATAAACCGGAGGGTTTTAGTCTGTAGGACGGACAACAATCATACCATAGGCTAGCTTCTAGAGTTTAGCCTCTTTGATCTCGTGGTAGATCCACTCTTGTAACACACATCATCAATATTAATCTCCCAGGACGTAGGGTTTTACCTCCATCAAGAGGGCCCGAAACTGGGTAAAACATCGTGTCCCTTGTCTCCTGTTACCATCCGCCTAGACGCACAGTTCGGGACCCCCTACCCGAGATCCGCCGGTTTTGACACCGACACCCCCCCTCTAGACACATCTTCTCAAGATCCTATAAGTGGTATCAGAGCTTCAATCTCCATTGCCTTGGTTTAATCACCATTGGAGGAAGATGGATGAGTCTACTTCGGGGAGTCTTAATCATAGAGTGCCTATTCTTGATGGAGAGTATTTTCATGAGTGGAAAAATGAGATGCTTGTAATTTTCAATCAATATCATTTGAACAAGTACATTGCTAGCCCTTGTGCACCTCATGTTGATCCTATGCATCCTACCCTTGATGAATCTATTGACATGACTAGGAATCTTAGAACCTGTTAATCTTATCACTAGAGGCTTGCCTAGAAACTTAATTAGAATCCTGCCTACTCTTGAGTGTGCCTACACTATATGGAAATTTCTTGAGGAACGCTTTCCAAATTATTCCTTAAAAAGCTAGATGAGATTATCTATAAGTCTATTGCCTTGAGTAAGATGAATACTAGTGATCCTATGTTTGGTGATCGTCTATTTGAACTTACCGACCTTATGCGTGCCAAAGGAAATGTTGGTATTATTAGTGATATTATTTTCGAAGCTATAAGAATTCATAAGCAAGATCATTGTCAAACTCACTCTAACGAATTACCCTCTCTAGGATTTGATCCACCACATGACGATGTTGAACATGGATACTATGATGAGGATGATGAAAGTGACTTCGATCTTGATGATGAAATGAGACACTTTGGTTTTATGGCAAATCTTCGGGGATATATGTCAGGAGGAAAGGAATGGGTTCTTGATAGTGGATGTACCGATCACATGACCGGAGATAAAGGCATGTTTCGTGAGCTTGCTGAAAATGATAGTCCTCGAAAGTATGTCACCTTCGGTGACAACTCAAAGGGTAAGGTGGTTGGCCTCCGTAAGGTGGCCATCTCACATGATAGCTCCATTCAGAATGTCACCTTTCGTTGAATCTCTTGGCTACAACTTACTTTCAGTATCTAGACTTGCTGATTTCGGTTTCAATGTCCTATTTACTAAAATTGATTGCCAAGTGTTTCGTCGAGACAATCATAAAATGGTCTTTACCGGTATACGTAGAGGTGATCTATACATTGTTGATTTCACTAAAAAGGCTCAACCTAAAACTTGCTTCATTGCTAAATCATCAAAAGGTTGGTTATGGCATAGACGATTAGGTCACGTTGGCATGAGAAACCTTGACAAGCTTATTAAAGGGAATCATATCCTTGGAGTTAATGATGTCATATTTGATAATGATAGACTTTGGCAAAGGCTTGTCAAGGTGTAAACATGTTGGAGGAAGGCATCCCGTGAAGAACATCATGACCACAAAGAGGCCACTCGAGCTACTTCACATGGATCTCTTTGGTCCCAACTCCTACAAGAGTCTTGGTGGAAATTCTTTTGGTTTAGTTATAGTTGATGATTTTTCAAGATTTACGTGGGTGTTCTTTCTCGATGATAAATCGTAGGTCCAAAAGATCTTCAAAAACTTCGCTAGAATGGCCCAAAATCAATTTGAAGTGAAGATCAAGAAGGTTCGCAGCGACAACGGAACAGAGTTCAAGAATGCAAATGTGGACACCTTTCTTGACGAAGAAGGGATTTCACACGAGTTCTCGGCTACGTACACACCTCAACAAAATGGAGTTGTTGAGAGGAAGAACCGAACGCTCATCGAAATGGCAAGAACGATGCTTGATGAGTAGAAGACGCCAAAGCACTTTTGGGCAGAAGAGGTTGAGACAGCTTGTCATGCAACAAATCGCTTGTATCTTCACAAGCTACTCGGCAAGACGGCATACGAGCTCCTCACCGGTAACAAACCACAAGTTGGATACTTTCGAGTATTCGGCTCAAAGTGCTACATTCTTGATAAGCATCGTCGTTCTAAATTTGCTCGTAAGTCTCATGAAGGTTTCCTACTAGGTTATGGCTCAAACTCTCACATTTACCGTGTCTACAACAATTTCACCTGAAAGGTTGAAGAGACGGTAGATGTGAAGTTTAATGAATCTAACGGCTCGCAAATAGAGCAATTGTCAATTGATGTAGGAGGCAAAGATCCTTCGGAAGCAATCCAGGACTTGTCTATTGGCAAGGTTCGTGCAACGGAGGTGAAGGAGAGTACCTCGTCCGTCCAAGTGGAAGCTTCTACTTCACGACAAGGTGAACCAAGAGTTGATACGGAAGCATCCACAAGTGGGACACACCAAGATGAAGAAAAGCGAGGAAGTGCATCAAGATGAACGTCAACAACCTCCTTCTCCACCACGACAAGAGAACGACAACGCCAACAATGAAGAAGGCCAAGAAGAAGAACAAGATGAAGAAGATGTTCAACGAAGACCCAAGCAAAAGCTTTCACGAGTTCGAGCAAGAATTGCTAAAGACCATCCCGTCGAGCAAATCTACAATGAAATTCAAACCAGGAGAATCACTCGCTCTAAAACTCGTTTAGCTAACTTTTGTGAATACTATTCTTTCATATCTAGCGTTGAACCTATGAAGGTTGAAGAAGCATGGGAAGATCCGGATTGGATAAATGCTATGCATGAAGAGCTGCACAACTTTGAGAGGAATCAAGTTTGGACATTGGTTGAGAAGCCCGACAACAACCACAACATCATCGGTACCAAATGGGTGTTTCGCAACAAGCAAGATGAAGATGGACAAGTAGTTCGCAACAAAGCACGTCTCGGCGCCCAAGGCTACACACAAGTCGAAGGTATGGACTATGGTGAGACTTATGCTCCCGTTGCTAGACTTGAGTCCATTCGCATCTTACTTGCCTATGCTAATCATCATGATATCACCTTGTACCAAATGGACATTAAAAGTGCTTTTCTAAATGGTGAAATAGAGGAGGAAGTTTATGTTAAGCAACCTCCCGGCTTTGTCAATCCTAAGAAACCCAATCATGTTTACAAACTTCACAAAGCTCTTTAGGGTCTTAAACAAGCTCCTAGAGCATGGTATAAATGCTTGACCAAGTTTCTTCTTGAAAAAGGCTTTGAAATTGGGAAAATTGATTCCACACTTTTTACTAAAAGGGTTAATGGAGAATTATTTGTATGCCAAATTTATGTTGATGATATTATATTTGGTTCAACTAACCCTCATTTTAGTGAAAAGTTTGGGAAGCTAATGTCGGAGAAGTTTGAGATGTCAATGATGAGTGAACTCAAATTCTTTCTTGGGTTGCAAATCAAGCAAACTAAGGAAGGTACTTTTGTCTCTCAAACGAAGTACACCAAGGACTTATTCAAGAAGTTCAATATACAAGAATGCAAAGGTATGACTACACCCATGCCCACTAGTGGACATCTTGACTGTAACGCCCCCGATGCGGCTATATCTCCCATGTGTCGAGGCACGACTTAGAGGCATAACCGCATTGAAAGCAAAGTCGCAAGTGAGGTAATCTTCACACAACCCATGTACTAAATAAGGGAAAGAGATACATAGTTGGCTTACAAATGCCACTTCACACAATACATAAATAAACATCCATCATTCGTAGTACACTCAAGGTCCGACTACGGAACCAAAATAAAAGAAGATACCCCAAATGCTACACAGATCCCCGATCGTCCCAACTGGGCACCACTACTGATCATCAGGAAAAAACACATAGTAACGACCACGTTCCTCGTCGAACTCCCACTTGAGCTCGGTTGAGTCACACCTGACCGCATCGTCGGCACACCTGCAACTGTTTTGGAAGTATCTCGAGTCACGGGACTCAGCAATCTCACACCATGAGATCAAGACTATTTAAGCTTATAGGAAGGACAGAGTAGTAAAGTGGAGCTGCAGCAAGCGACTAGCATATATGGTGGCTACTTCAAAAGAGAGCGAGAAGAGGAGCAAAGCACGGTCGTGAAGCTAGTAGCAATCAAGAAGTGATCCTGAACTACTTACGTCAGGCATAACTCCAACACCGTGTTCACTTCCCGGACTCCGCCGAGAAGAGACCATCACGGTTACACACGCGGTTGATGTGTATTTTATTTGAGGTCAACTTCGGGTTTCGGGGAAGAAGACCCGGATTTGGACGGGGGTGGTGTTTAAATAGGCATAGAGGGAGCTAGGAGAGTCCAAATGAGGTGTAGTTTTCGCCCACACGATCGTGATCGAGCAGCGGAGAGCATGGAAGTGACTTAGATGGGTTATTGGGCTGTTTTGGAGGGGTGTTGGGCTGCAACTTAAAAGAGGCCTCTGCGAGAGTGCGGTTAACCGTTGGAGTACCAAACGAGCTCCAAATGACTCGAAACTTGGCCGGTGGTTTACGGGTGGTATACCAAGGCCACAAGACAAACCTCGGTCCATTCCGAGAAGGTTTAGTACCCGCACACGGAAAAACGTAAAAGGGGCCGCCGGGGAAGATAGGAGTGTCGGATTGCAAAACGGACAACGGGGAAAATGCTCGGAATCATGAGACGAACACGTAAGCAAATGCGATGCACATGATGACATGATATGAAATGCATGACACGGACAAAATGCAAAATGAAGAAAAACCCAACCACGGAGGGAATATCATATCACAATGCCGAAAATGGCAAGAGTTGGAGTTACAAATATGGAAAGTTGCATCCGGGGTGTTACAACACTCCACCACTACAAGAGGATCTCGTCCCGAGATCTAGGACTGAAATAACTCCGGATATTCGGAACGGAGGTGATCCTCGCGCTCCCAGGTGGCTTCTCGGTCGGAATGGTGTGACCACTTCACTTTCAGGAATTTGATTGACTTGTTGCGAGTCTTGCGCTCGGTTTCTTCAAGAATAGCAACGGGGTGCTCATGATAAGAGAGATCTTCTTGAAGGTCAATTTCTTCGAAGTTGATAGTGCGTCTAAGTCGTGCCTCGACACGTGGGAGATATAGCCGCATCGGGGGCGTTACATTGACTTAACCAAAGATGATGAACCGGTTGATCAAAAGGTTTATCGCTCTATGATTGGTTCATTGTTATATCTATGTGCTTCACGTCCCGATATCATGTTAAGTGTGTGCATGTGTGCACGATATCAAGCTGCTCCTAAAGAATGTCATCTTAAGGCCGTGAAAAGGATAGTGAGATACTTAATCCATACACCAAATTTTGGCATTTGGTATCCTAAGAGGGCCTCTTTCGATCTTGTTGGCTATTCCGACTCGGACTATGCGGTGACAAGGTTGATAGAAAGTCCACTTCAGGTACTTGCCAATTTCTTGGTAGATCTCTTGTGTCTTGGTCCTCCAAGAAACAAAACTCAAGATCCTTATCCACGCCGAAGCGGAATACATTGCCGCTGGTTCACGTTGTGCTCAATTACTTTGGATGACCCAAACTCTTAAAGATGATGGGATATATGTGAAACATGTTCCATTGCTTTGTGACAATGAAAGTACTATCAAAATTGGTCATAATCCTGTGCAACATTCTCGAACTAAGCATATTGAAGTTCGTCATCATTTCATTCGAGATCATGTTGCTAAGGGTGACATTGATCTTAAGCATGTTCGCACCGAAAAGCAATTAGCGATATATTCACTAAACCTCTTGATGAGAAAGTGTTTTGTAGGTTAAGAGGAGAATTGAACATCATTGATGCTTCAAACTTGGAGTAGAAACTCCATTGGATACATGCAAGACATGAGCTTATGCCTAATCCTTGATATCTCTCCTATGATGGAAATCTTATGTCTTGGATATATTTGTATCTTGCATGTTATCTAACCCATGTAGGTACTTGGTTGAATCAAATTCCATGAGGTTGAAACCTACTCATATCTTGAGCTACGTGTACATCACCAAGTCTCTACACAAGGTGGTTGAAGCCAAGGAAGCACAAAACCATTTAAACATATCCTTTGAAAAATTCTATGTTGAGCTTCATGATTGTCATTGTTGGATACACAAGTGCTCTTCCTTGCACGAACTAACCCATGTAGGTAGATGGACTCAAATTCCAAGTGGTGCTCCAAATTCTTGATGAGCTACATCAACCTTGAGCAACCCACACAAGTTCAACTACATGGACGACACCACCAACCAAGGTATGTTATTCCATCTTAGAGAAGCTTTACTCCAAGTCATGAGTTAAAGAAACTCGACAAGATGTGAATACATCAAGATGCTTAAACGAAAAATGGCAACCCTATTTTGAGCTTAAACGATGAGTATGACCTATGATCAAGTGATCTCACTTGACTCCTATGTCAATATACTCTAACACAGGTGACTTTGTCTCCGACCATCTCTAGATGAAGTTCTCTTGTGTTCTTTTACGAAGTTTTTGCATTTGTCTCAAGCATATGTGTTTCCCCTTTCAAAAAAAACTTCATCTAGATTTCTTTCTGTTTGCTCTACATTTTCTGCATTCCAATTCATTGCATATCATTCAGTAAATTCCTTGCAAATCTTTGTGAGATCTTATTAGTCAAGTGAGCTGAGGTGACAAGTGTTTTCTCTGTGATGAACTCGAATCTTGTTGCAGAGCGAACTAGTGTTTTCTCTGCGATGAACTCGGTTACAACATGAAAATCAGTTTGCCACTTATTCTGTGTTTCTTTTGATCCAGCTCCACTCAATGAATCTTGTCCTCTACAAGCATCACATTTTTATCAAGTGCTTTATGTTGTGACTCAAGGATCAAACCCATCCACGACAAATTCCTGAGGGGGAGAGAGAGATCACATTTTTTATCAAGCCCTTCTTGGAAATTGATGTCAAAGGGGGAGAGAGAGATCACATAAAAGCCTATCATTTAGAGAAAGAGATCACATCTCAGAGGGAGAGAGAGATCCTTCAGGGAGAGAGAGAGATCTCCAGGGGGAGAAAATACTAGATAAAAGTATTTCTCAAGGATCCCAGATGCTTGGTGTTCAAGAGGAGAGATGCCACATGTCTTCTTGAGGGGAAAGACATGTTCATATGTGCTTATTTGCATTAGCTTGCATTAGCTCTGTTCATTTATATCTTTCAGCTCTGATTTTCTGCTCCCTATCTTCTCCTAGTATCCCATGCTAGATTCAGGGGAGGCAAGACATCTAAGGGAAAGAAATCATCTAAATTCATTGCATATCTTTACTCTTGGGGACATGTCAAATCCAATGTAGTACTTAGTACTCACTCTCTACATGTCATCCCAGTCTTGGTATTCTTGTGGTTTCTTTTGTTTGCTCTGGCTAGTAGGTGCATCTGTGTTATCTAACCTTGTTTACGCAGGTTCATTCCATCCTAAGCCAACTCAAGACTACAAGGTAAGTATATGCATCACAATCATGTGTATGAGGAATTCTTGCTGATGTACATACTGTTTGCAAGAAGGACTAATGGGCATGAAGATATTTTATTTAATATTCTTTGCTCTGATGCATATGGCCAAGATACATGTAACACATTGCCTGCTCTATCATGATTATGCTATCACATGCTTCTATATTCCATATTCACATGATTGCATACATGTAGGGGGAGCCTATGCCTGTTACAAGTCTTTCCAAAGCTTTACTTGCTATTCTTTATATCTTTATCTAAAGCTTTGATGTATGTTGTCATCAATTACAAAAAAGGGGGAGATTGAAAGCACAAGTGCTCCCTAGGTGGTTTTGGTAGGTGGTTTTGGTAATTAATGTTAACATATCTCTTGTTGGACTAACACTTTTATCTAGTATGTTTCAGATAAGTTCAACAATGGAGTGGCATGGACTAAAGGATGTGGGAACTCCTTCAAGATGCTAAGGACAAAGGATTGGCTCAAGCTTCAAGCTCAAGACTCTTCATTTTACATTTTAGTGGTCCAAGATCACAGTGAGTCTATAGGAAAAGCCAATACTATCAAGCAGGGATGAGGTGTTGCTTAACGAGCCTCTTGCTTCAAGTGCTTAGTGATATGCTCCAAATACCCTCAACTACTTTCCCACTTCCACACATATGCCCTAAAACCAAAAGTCAAACTCGGCCCCACTGATTCTTCCTATCCGGCGCCACCGAGTTTGGATGTCTTAGCCACTGCCACAAACCCTAGGCAAATCGGGCTCACCGATAGGGATCTCGGTCTCACCGAGATGGGATTGTAATCTCTCTGTGTATGTCCATTATCAAAATCGGTCTCACCGAGTTTGAGCAATCGGTATTACCGAGATTACAATGCAAACTTTCTGGTTGACTCATTATCAAAATCGGTCCCACCGAGTTTGAGTAATCGGTCGAACCGAGTTTGCCTGACCAACTCTCTGGTTATCTAATTACCAAAATCGGTCTCACCGAGTTTGTGTAATCGGTCTCACCGAGATTACGTTATGCCCTAACCCTAACCATATCGGTCCTACCGAGTTGCATTTTGGTCCCACCGAAAATCTTAACGGTCAATAAATTTGCTGAATCGGTCCGACCGAGTTTCTCAATTCGGTCCCACCGAGTTTGGCAAATTGTGTGTAACGGTTAGATTTTGTGTGGAGGCTATATATACCCCTCCACCTCCTCTTCATTCGTGGAGAGATCCATCGGACTGAACCTACACTTCCAACTTACCATTTCTGAGAAAGAACTACCTACTCATGTGTTGAGGCCAAGATATTCCATTCCTACCATATGAATCTTGATCTCTAGCCTTTCCCAAGTTGCTTTCCACTCAAATATTCTTTCCACCAGATCCAAATCCTATGAGAGAGAGTTGAGTGTTGGGGATACTATCATTTGGAGCACAAGAGCAAGGAGTTCATCATCAACGCACCATTTGTTACTTCTTGGAGAGTGGTGTCTCCTAGATTGGCTAGGTGTCACTTGGGAGCCTCCGACAAGATTGTGGAGTTGAACCAAGGAGTTTGTAAGGGCAAGGAGATCGCCTACTTCGTGAAGATCTACCGCTAGTGAGGCAAGTCCTTCGTCAGTGATGGTCATGGTGGGATAGACAAGGTTGCTTCTTCGTGGACCCTTCGTGGGTGGAGCCCTTCTTGGACTCACGCAACCGTTACCCTTCGTGGGTTGAAGTCTCCATCAACGTGGATGTATGATAGCACCACCTATCGGAACCACGACAAAAACATCCGTGTCTCCAATTGCGTTTGAATCCTCCAAACCCTTCCCTTTACTTTCTTGCAAGTTGCATGCTTTACTTTCCGCTGCTCATATACTCTTTGCATGCTTGCTTGTTATGTATTGAAAAGTTAAACTTGTGCCTAAACTCCACTTAAACTTTAAAAAGGTTAAAAACTGCAACTTTGGTACTTAGTGTCTAATCACCCCCCCCCCCCCTCTAGACACCTCTTCTCAAGATCCTACAGAAGATGACTTGGACATTTATGCCAAGAAGAAGATGGATCATAACTCTATGTCATAGATGTATAAGGAGATCCCAGATGATGCACTTGAGACTTTCAAGTTTGGATCAGTTCATTTTCTTCTGTCAGGGCTGCCAACGATCAATTGGATCCTAAGGCACACTCTGTTGCCCAAATCAGGTGACCACAACATGATCAGAGGCCATGCAATTAATTTGCTTCACATATTTGATGTGCCCCAGAAATTCAAGGTCATGAGCCTCATAGTTGAAACTATCAAGAGGACAGCAGTAGACCAAAAGAGGAGTTGTGGATATGCCCCACAAACTCAGGAGTTGATTAACTCAAAGATGGGCACAGGGAACTATCTATTGGATAAGGAACACTCTGTTATCTATCCTGACTTTGAGGACAATCAAGTTGTCATGACTGAGAATGAACCATCATCAGTACAAGCTCAAGAGAAGAAGGAGAAGGCAAGGAAAGAGAAGGCTGCCAAGATGCTAACTCTAGCAGAGGCATCTGAATACTTTCTGAAGAGCAAGCAGGACCAGCTTGGTTACTTGATAGCATCAACTCTGCGGATTGAGAAGGGGTTGGCCACCCTAACTCAAAACCAGGAGAGCCTGGAAAGAATCATGGAACAAAAATTCTATGATCTTGATGTCAAAGTAACTGAGATTCAGTCAGTTGTGGAGCAGCTACAGGATGACATGCAGGAGAGGAAGGGCAGGACAACAACTGATGCATTTGCCAGAGTGCCTCGAGCTCAGAGATCAGCTGCAGAGCCAGTACCAGACACCAAAGTCACTTCATCTGCTCCAGCGCAACCAGCTCCAGCACCAACTCCTTCAGCTCCTTCCACACCAACTGAAGTCTTCGTCCAAGGAGCCATCTCTACACCACCAGCAGAAGACCAAGCCTGAGAGACGATATAGTCCTATGCATTTTCTAGGAACTTTTTGGTAACTTGTTGCCAAAGGGGGAGAAAAATGTATAGATCATAGGGCTTCGAGAGAGAGAGAGTTTGCTTTTGTTCTCTCTTGTCTTCTTGGTTGAACTTTGTTTGCCTTTGATTGCTTGAGATACTATGCTATTACCTGTGAGACATTGGTGATCATGTGTTTGATCATAAGCTACACTTATGCTTGTTAGATGATATTATCTTACTTACCCTTATATGATCATTCACTGTGTTTGGTGATGAGAGCAAGTATTCAATCCTTATTATTTTGAGCACTCCACCAAAATGTATGTGACATGGAAGAGTAACCCATGAGCCTAATTCCTTGTGCATTTGCAGTCCAAAGCAAATCTTAAAATATGCACAAATTTAGGGGGAGCTCTTTCTTATCACATACTTATCAAAGCGACGATGTTTTTCAATCTTATTATCATTTGTCAAAGCTTTGATCTATAGACTCAATTACCAAAGTGCAACTATCCCTAGGTGGTTTTGGTAATTCATAACAACATATAGCTCATTGAGCTAATGCTAGTACAAGACAAATATTTCAGGAAAGCTCAATGAATGGCATGGCATGGATGATGAAAGTGGAACCCTCAAAATATTAAGGACAAAGGATTAGCTCAAGCTCAAAAGCTCAAGACTCTACATTTTACATTTTAGTGATCCAAGATCTAATTGAGTCTATAGGAAAAGCCAATACTATCAAGGAGGGATGAGGTGTTGCTAAATGAGCCTCTTGCTTCATGTGCTTAGTGATATGCTCCAAAACCCTCAACTACTTTCTCACATCCACATATGACCTAAACCTAAAGTCAAACTCGGCCCCACCGATTCTTTCTATCCGGCGCCACCGAGTTCAGATGTCATAGCCACTGCCACAAACCCTAGGCAAATCGGTTTCACCGATAGGGATCTCAGTCTTGCCGAGATGGGATTGTAATCTCTCTGTTTCCCTTCGTAACGTTTCGGTCTAACCGAAGTGAGCGATCGGTCCCACCGAGATTGCAATGTGAACTCTCTGTTTCCCTTTCGTAACTTTTCGGTCTCACCGAAAGAGCGAATCGGTCCCACCGAGTTTACCTGACCAACTCTCTGGTTAGCTAATTACCAAAATCGGTCTCACCGAGTTTGTGTAATCGGTCTCACCGAGATTACGTTATGCCCTGTAACATCCCAATTTTTCAATTTGGAATGTTATACATTAGATCATCAATGCATATCATATTTTATTTGCTTTGGGTTTTGACCCTAGAAATTCTACGCAACTCAAGGACCCACGGAGAGAGTTGGGAATTTTGTTATTTTCATATTTGAGTTTTCTCAAATTTTGAGAATAGGATCATTTGATTTTAATTATTTTATCATCAATTATTTCTATTACAAAAATACGAGAGAGGGAATAAAATGACTTTCCCAAAATAAAGAAATATTGAGGATTTAATAATACAATCAAATAAGATTTTATTTTGGAGTTTTTCGCCATTTTATTTGAATTTAGGAAAAACATGCGTTTTTCAAAATTTGCATTTAGGCCCAAATAAATGTTCATCTAGTCCGGCTTGATTTTAGAAGTCGGGGAAAATTTTATTTCGGGATTTTTGGAGTCCGTTTAGTATTTCTTCCGATTTTTTTTCTACGTGGAATTATTAAAAAAACGCGAACCGACTCTGGGCCGTATTCGGCCGGGACTCCGCCCGGCCGGGCCTTTATAAGGCGCCGCCCCGGGGCCCGATCAGCCCAGCCGCCGCCGCCCCGAAAACCCTAACCCTAGCCCCGCCGCCCGCGCCACCCGCCGCCCGACGCCGCCCGACGCCGCCGCCCGACCACGTGTCGCGGGACCCCGCCGTCGCCCCGCCGGACCCCGCCGGACCCCGCCGCCGAGGTAGCCGCCGTCACCGGCGGTTTTCTTTAGAAAACCGCCCGGTTTTTTATTTAGCCGCGGTTTATTTTTTTAGTTTCCGTTTTTTAGATCGGTTTATTTATTTTCGGTTCGGTTAAATAGCGAGCGTTCGCTCGTTCGTTCGATTTAAAGAACGTGTTCATCGTTTAGTTCTAGTTAACGAACGTTCGTTCGTTAACCTGTTCGTTGTTTTTCTTTTTCTCGGATTTTCCGCGATTATTTTCTGATCGCGTTTTCTGATCCGATTTTCATTTTAGTATAACTTTTCGCTCGTTTATCGGAATCAGGCGATTCAAGCGTCTGGAGTTTCGTCTCGAAACCCTCTTTCCGAATAACCACCTTAAACAAGTTTTTGTTTCTGTAAAATTTGACTTAGATCCAGATTAGTAAAACGAAGCTGTTTTCTTTCGCCGTTTGACTTTTGTTGTTTCGTTTGATTTGATTCTTTCTGCAAACCGGAGTTCTTAAGTTGAACTTTCTGGTTAGATCTTTTATTTGAGATTTACCTGTGCATTAGATGAGTACTTATTGTATGCTTGTTTGTTTGTCTGCGATAGAATACCCGGAGTGCGCCGCCTGTTACTTCGAGTCTCTAGGTTTTGCGGATCATCAGCAAGGCAAGTAACACTTTGATCATACCTTTTCCAATACCCAGTTTTTATTGCATTAGATCAATCCTCAAACATTGCATGAGTAGGATCTAATTAAATTGTGGGATGGGAAGTAGATTGAGGTAGTACCTATTACTTGTTTTATTATAAAACCTTTGGGAGTTACTTCTACGTTTGCTTATTTTGCCATGCTATGCAAGTAGACGTGGATTGGGTGAGTGATTTTCCATGAAAGATGTGAGATTGTTAATTAATGGTTTATTTAAGGTGGCAACTTTAATACACATCTGGGTGGATTGAGGTACCTGGTTATTCCAGGACTTGCCTGTTTTTTTTGGACCGCCACCCAGGCCCAAGGGGATCATGAGATTATTCAAACTAGAAACTTCCGTGTGCAGCCACAAGCCATTATGGGCTCTGGCATAGTTGATTAAGTTGTGCGAACTCTTACGGGTAGACTAGCGGACGTAGGGGAAAGTAGGTGTACCGGTCTACCCTTAAGTAAGGTGCTAGCGCTTCTGAAAGACTATGTCTCGGTCATCCGTTTCTCAAACATCATGTAGTGCGAGAAACCCAACGGAGGCGATCGAGTCTTGTGGGGAAAAGTGCGCAAATCTGTGTAGACTGTATAAACTAATCATGGTTAGCCGTGTCCCCGATTATGGACGTTTTGAGTATCTAGTACTTGGATATCATGTGAATCTCATCAGGTTACTTTAATTAATTTTGTTGGGTTTTAATGATGATTATTTTAATCAGGATTGAGGATGCTGTCAACCATTCTCAATGTTTAACAACCACCATGATAGTTAAATAAATTTATTCCTTTGCAGTAGGGAAAAATTGGCTTTTCGCAAAAACTGTAACCATAGAGCTTTCCACCATCCATATATGCATGTAGTATAGGATTACTCTTTCATTACTCTCTATGTGTTACATTGCCAGCATATTCCATGTGTTGACCCGTTTTCGGGCTGCAACTTGTCACGTTGCAAACTTTTCAGATGACAAGTAAGGTGCTTTTAGGTCGTGGTTCTATACTCAGTGATGCCGTTGGAGTTGATGGACTCGCTTATCTTCGAAGCCTTCCGCTGTTATCGTTATTAGATGGCCGTAAGCCATATTTTTTTGCTAAGTTCTCTTTTGAGACATTCGATGTAATAAGTGTGTGATTGCTACTCTGTTATAAATCCTTCGAGTACTGTGTGGTGTCAGCGTTACTGATCCAGGGATGACACTGAGCACAGAGATCAGACAGTTTGAGGTCTGGTCGCTACAAAGATGGTATCAGAGCACACGATGTGAGATTACCGACCACTAAGCTAAAGCCCTAGATCACTACTCTTTCTTCTCATCTCTAACTCCTCATCTTTTCTATTCTTTTAGGATGGCAGATGCAAGGAACAAGTTCACACAACCGGATGAAGATACACCCTTTGGATATCACTTGAAGGAAGTCACTAGATACCTGAACATAGTAATACCAAGCTTCACCGGGACTTTCAACGCCACTTTACCCGAAGAGGAGCGCTGGATGATTCAAGTTCAAATTCCAGTAAGGACATTTGCACCAGTCACTGAACCCATAGAGTTTTCTTTTGATGCACCAACTTGGAGCCTAGGAAAGAGCATGGCAGCCCACATCACCATGGGCCGAATTGAAGAAGTTTACCACAATGATCTCAAGAATACTATCTACCAGATTTGTGGGCGTCGAGATGAGCAATGGGAGATGATCAGCACCAGGAGGGACAGATCAATCGCAGCTTACATTCAGGAATTAAACCAAAGACATCGACGCCAGAGAACCAGATGTGTGCAGGTATGGAGGATCTACAGAAGGCCATGACCAAGATCAAGGAGCTAGAAGAAGAACTCAAGGCTACACGTGAAGACTACATGGAGGATATCGTCGCTCTAGTGAGACAGAACGGCGACCTTAAGGAGAAGATTGGAGTATTCATGGGAGGTTCAGCACCCAAAAGAAAAGATGGCGATTCCACTTGCCCGGATAATTATATCATCATCGACGACACCGAGTCGGACCCGGCGATAGTGATGATGACTATGTTGATGAAGCTGGGCGGATATCATGGAATCTTCATCGAGCAGTTTTTCTAGTTGACCACCATAACAGTAGTAGTGTTCCACCATGTACATAGCATAGTCCACGCACTTTTGCGATAGTTCTAAGACCGTTTGTATGCTTTTGCTTGATTGAATGTAGTGATTTTGTGTGTTTTGTATCATGTGCATTGGGTAGTGTTTTCTCTTTAGACCCCATTCTATTCTTAACTCTCGTCTTTTCTACAAACCCTCAGATGCCTCCGAGACATGACAATGGATTTGCTTTCCCACCGGAGCTCACTCGGTTGATCCAGCAGCAGAATGTGTTGATGCAGTTGCTAGTCCGTAACTGCAACAACAACAACAACAACAACAACAACAACAACAACAACAACAACAACAACAACAACAACAACAACAACAACAACAACAAAGAACAACCCACCACCACCACCACCTGTTGATCATTTAACCCGTTTTCTTAGGCTGAATCCGCCGGTGTTTTCCAGTAGCACCGAGCCAATAGTGGCAGATGATTGGCTCCGTAAGATAGGGAGGGAGTTGACCACTGCAGGATGTACAAAAGGGGAAAAGGTTAAATTTGCCGCACATCAGCTTGGAGGACCCGCAGCAGCATGGTTGGAGAATTTTACAGCCACTTACCATGTAGACACTGTCACATGGGATCAGTTTCAGCAAGCTTTCCGTACTGCCCATGTTTCAGCAGGAGCTATGGCCATGAAGAAGCGTGAGTTTCGCAACTTGCGCCAAGGAGGGACAGACGGTTGGCGGTATGTGGATGACTTTAGTAAGCTATCACGTTATGCCCCAGATGACGTTGCTACGGATGCAGCTAAACAGGAGAAGTTTCTGGAAGGACTGAACGACGAGCTGAGTATGCAGTTGATGGTAGCAAGCTTCAATAACTACCAGGAGTTGGTAGATCATGCCTTTATGATTGAAGGGAAGCAGCAGCAGATTGAAAACCGCAAGAGGAAGTATGGACATGGGAAGTACAATTCTGGAACTCAGCAGAAGCCCCGCTTTACCCCTAAACCGGGAGTTCATTTTCAGCATACCCATGGAGGAGGTAGTTCACACAACCATAATGGCCCCAAGAATGGTAATGGGAATGGAGGAAGCAATGGCCAGAACCATACCAACCCATCAACCCCAGCCAAGAAAGACCTGAGCCAAATCACTTGCTTTAAGTGCAATAAGACTAGGCATTATGCAAATGAATGTTCTGAAGGCCAGAATGGCAATGGAAGCTCTGGAAAGAAGCCAAACCCTTTCAACAGGGGACAGGTGAACCACGTTAGCGTGGAGGAGCTTGAAGTTCAGCCTGATGCAGTAGTAGGTAAGTTTTTGGTTAAGTCATTTACTGCACTCGTTCTTTTTGATACTGGTGCATCGCATTCATACATATCAAGGGGATTTGTGGATAAGTATAGCCTGCCCACTAGGATTCTTAAAACACCTATGCTAGTAAGTTCACCAGGAGCGGAGTATATGGCCAGTCAAGGATGTTTTCAAGTGCCATTAAATATAAGAAGGCATATTTTCCCAACATATTTAATTATTCTGGAATCCCAAGGATTTGATGTAATTCTTGGTATGGATTGGATGTCGATGTATGGAGGAAACATCGATTGCACCAGTAAGACAATTTTTCTTACGACACCAGAAGGAAGAAGGATCAAGTATGTATCCCGGCATGTGCCATATAGGATGCAAGTAAATTCCTTATCAGGAGTTGTGCAGGAGGAAGTACCAGTGGTAAAGGATTTCCCTGGCGTATTTCCAGAAGAGTTGCCAGGCATGCCACCGGATAGGGACATTGAGTTTTTGATTGAGCTTTCGCCAGGCACAGGGCCAATATCGAAGCGACCATACAGGATGCCCGCAAAGGATTTGGTGGAGATTAAGAAGCAGATTAAGGAGTTATTGGATAAAGGTTACATTCGCCCAAGTTCTTCGCCTTGGGGATCACCTGTACTTCTAGTGGAAAAGAAGGATAGATCGTTAAGGATGGTTATTCATTATCGTGGATTGAATAAAGTAACGATCAAGAACAAGTACCCACTACCAATGATCAATGATCTGTTTGATCGGTTGCAAGGAGCTAAAGTGTTTTCCAAAATCGATTTACGATCAGGATACCATCAGTTGAAGATCCGAGAGCAGGATATACCCAAGACATCATTCACCACAAGATATGGACTGTATGAGTATACCGTTATGTCATTTGGTCTGACTAACGCACCTGCCTATTTTATGAACATGATGAACAAGGTGTTTATGGAGTTTTTGGATAAGTTCGTCGTAGTGTTCATTGATGATATTTTGTTTTACTCGAAGAATGAAGAGGAACATTTGCGATTGGTATTGGAGAAGCTCAGAGAACATCAGTTATATGCCAAGTTCAGCAAATTTGAGTTTTGGTTGAAGGAAGTAGGGTTCCTCGGACACGTTATATCTGGAGAAGGAATAGCGGTTGACCCCACAAAGGTTATCACTGTGACCAATTGGGAAGCACCAACAACAGTTGGAGAGATCCGTAGTTTCCTTGGACTGGCAGGATAATACCGGAGGTTTATTGAGAATTTATCCAAGATAGCAAAACCTATGACGGAGTTGTTGAAGAAGGATACCAAGTTTATATGGACCGAAGAGTGTGAGGCTAGTTTCCAGGAGTTGAAGAAACGTTTGGTTACCTCACCAGTGTTGATTTTGCCAGACCAGACTAAAGATTATGAGGTGTATTGCGGCTCGGCGTCGAGGACTTGGAGCAAAGGTTTCATGCAGGAGGGAAGAGTTGTTTCAGATGCTTCAAGACAACTGAAACCTCACGAATTGAATTATGCCACGCATGATTTGGAGTTAGCAGCCGTAGTGCATGCATTGAAAACATGGAGGCATTTCCTCATTGGAAATCATTGTGAGGTGTATATGGATCACAAGAGTTTGAAGTACATTTTTACGCGAAGGAGTTAAACCTCAGACAAAGGAGATGGTTGGAGCTCATCAAGGATTATGATATGAGATTGCATTACCATCCCGGAAAGGCTAATGTAGTAGCTGACGCATTGAGCCGTAAGAGCCATGTCAATACACTAATGACGGGAGAAATACCAAAGGAGTTAGCCGAGGATCTTCGTGAGCTATGGTTGGAAATAGTTTCGAGAGGCTATGTAGCAGCATTGGAGATTCAGTCAACCTTAATGGATAGAATCAGAGAAGCTCAAAGGACTGACAAAGAGATCGCCTCTATAAAGGAGAAAATGAGCGAAGGAAAAGCTAAGGGATTTCGTGAGGATGAGCATGACACCCTATGGTTTGAAGACCGTGTTTATGTGCCCAATGACCCGGAGATCAAGAAGTTGATTTTGCAAGAGGCACGTGATTCACCGTATTCGATTCACCCAGGAAATACCAAGATGTATTTGGATTTGAAGAATACTTTCTGGTGGACCGGAATGAAGAAAGATATTGCGGAATATGTAGCAGTTTGTGATGTATGTCAGAGAGTAAAGGCGAGCATCGAAGCCAGCCAGGATTGTTACAGCCATTGCCGATACCGAATGGAAGTGGGATAAACTAGGCATGGATTTTATCACGGAATTACCACGGACTCGTTCGGCTATGACTCAATTTGGGTTGTAGTGGATCGGTTGTGAAGGTAGCTCATTTCATCCCGATGAAGACCACTTACACCGGTGCTAAGTTGGCGAAGATATACATGACCAGGATTGTATGTTTACATGGAGTTCCGAGGAGTATCAGATTCGATAGAGGAACCCAATTCACCTCAAAGTTCTGGAAGCAGTTGCATGAAACTTTGGGAACCAGACTGGAGTTTAGCACAGCTTTCCATCCGAAGACAGATGGACAGATCGAGAGAGTCAATCAGATTTTGGAGGATATGCTGAGAGCTTGTGCACTAGATTATGGATCTAGTTGGGACGACAATTTGCCATATGCAGAATTCCCTTACAACAACAGTTATCAATCCAGTTTGAAAATGGCCCCTTTCGAAGCCTTGTACGGAAGGAGGTGCAGGACCCCGTTGTTGTGGGATGAAGTTGGAGACCGCCAGTTGTTTGGACCGGATTTGATTAAGGAGTCTGAACGGAAAGTGAAGTTGATTCGCGATAGGCTCAAGGTAGCCCAGTCCAGGCAGAAGAGTTATGCGGATTCAAAACGCAAGGAGACAGTTTACGAAGTCGGAGACCGACTTTATCTTCGAGTATCTCCACTACGAGGAATTAAGCGTTTTGGAGTTAAGGGAAAGTTAGCACCACGTTTTGTAGGACCATATCGTGTTTTGGAACGTATGGGAGAAGTGGACCACATCATATTTTATTTGCTTTGGGTTTTGATCCTAGAAATTCTACGCAACTCAAGGACCCACGGAGAGAGTTGGGAATTTTGTTATTTTCATATTTGAGTTTCCTCAAATTTTGAGAATATGACCATTTGATTTAAATTATTTTATCATCAATTATTTCTATTACAAAAATATGAGAGAGGGAATAAAAATGACTTTCCCAAAATAAATAAATATTGAGGATTTAATAATAAAATTTTATTTTGGAGTTTTTCGCCATTTTATTTGAATTTAGGGAAAACATGCGTTTTCAAAATTTGCATTTAGGCCCAAATAAATGTTCATCTAGTCCGGCTTGATTTTAGAAGCCGGGGAAAATTTATTTCGGGATTTTTGGAGTCCGTTTACTATTTCTTTCGATTTTTTTTCTGCGTGGAATTATTAAAAAAACGCGAACCGACTCTGGGCCGTATTCGGCCGGGACTCCGCCCGGCCGGACCTTTATAAGGCGCCGCCCCGGGGCCCGATCAGCCCAGCCGCCACCGCCCCGAAAACCCTAACCCTAGCCCCGCCGCGCCGCCGCCGCCGCACCACCGCCGCCTCGCCCGACGCCGACCCGCCATCGCCGGACCACGCCGCCGCCGTCGCCGGACCCCGCCGCCGCCCCGCCGGACCCCGCCGCCGAGGTAGCCGCCGTCATCGGCGGTTTTCTTTAGAAAACTGCCCGATTTTTTTATTTAGCCGCGGTTTATTTTTTTAGTTTCCGTTTTTTTAGATCGGTTTATTTATTTTCGGTTCGGTTAAATAGCGAGCGTTCGCTCGTTTGTTCGTTTTAACGAACGTGTTCGTCGTTTAGTTTTAGTTAACGAACGTTCGTTCGTTAACCTGTTCGTTGTTTTTCTTTTTCTCGGATTTTCCGCGATTATTTTCTGATCGCGTTTTCTGATCCGATTTTCGTTTTAGTATAACTTTTCGCTCGTTTATCGGAATCAGGCGATTCAAGCGCCTGGAGTTTCGTTTCGAAACCCTCTTTCCGAATAACAACCTTAAACAAGTTTTTGTTTCTGTAAAATTTGACTTAGATCCAGATTAGTAAAACGAAGCTGTTTTCTTTCGCCGTTTGACTTTCGTTGTTTCGTTTGATTTGATTCTTTTTGCAAATCGGAGTTCTTAAGTTGAACTTTCTGGTTAGATCTTTTATTTGAGATTTACATGTGCATTAGATTAGTACTTATTGTATGCTTGTTTGTTTGTCTGTGATAGAATACCCGGAGTGCGCCGCCTGTTACTTCGAGTCTCTAGGTTTCGCGGATCATCAGCAAGGCAAGTAACACTTTGATCATACCTTTTCCAATACCGAGTTTTTATTGCATTAGATCAATCCTCAAACATTGCATGAGTAGGATCTAATTAAATTGTGGGATGGGAAGTAGATTGAGGTAGTACCTATTACCTGTTTTATTATAAAACCTTTGGGAGTTACTTCTACGTTTGCTTATTTTGCCATGCTATGCAAGTAGACGTGGATTGGGTGAGTGATTTTCCATGACAGATGTGAGACTGTTAATTAATGGTTTATTTAAGGTGGCAACTTTAATACACATCTGGGTGGATTGAGGTACCTGGTTATTCCAGGACTTGCACAGTTTTTTTGGACCGCCACCCAGGCCCAAAGGGATCATGAGATTATTCAAACTAGAAACTTCTGTGTGCAACCACAAGCCATTATGGGCTCTGGCATAGTTGATTAAGTTGTGCGAACTCTTACGGGTAGACTAGCAGATGTAGGGGAAAGTAGGTGTACCAGTCTACCCTTCGTAAGGTGCTAGCGCTTCTGAAAGACTATGTGTCGGTCATCCGTTTCTCAAACATCATTTTGTTGGGTTTTAATGATGATTATTTTAATCGGGATTAAGGATGTTGTCAACCATTCTCAATGTTTAACAACCACCATGATAGTTAAATAAATTTATTCCTTTGCAGTAGGGAAAATTGGCATTTCGCAAAAACTCTAACCATAGAGATTTCCACCAGCCATATATGCATGTAGTATAGGATTACTCTTTCATTACTCTCTATGTGTTACATTGCCAGCATATTCCATGTGTTGACCCGTTTTCGGGCTGCAACTAGTCATGTTGCAGACTTTTAGACGACGAGTAAGGTGCTTTTAGGTCATGGTTCTGTACTCAGTGATGCCGTTGGAGTTGATGGACTCGCTTATCTTCCAAGCCTTCCGCTGTTATCGTTATTAGATGGCCTTAAGCCATATTTTTTTTGCTAAGTTCTCTTTTGAGACATTCGATGTAATAAGTGTGTGATTGCTACTCTGTTATAAATCCTTCAAGTACTGTGTGGTGTCAGCATTACTGATCTAGGGATGACACCTGAGCACAGAGATAAGACTGTTTGAGGTCTGGTCGCTACATGCCCTAACCCTAACCATATCGGTCCTACCGAGTTGCATATCGGTCCCACCGAAAACCCTAATGGTCACTAGGTTTACTGAATCGGTCCGACCGGGTTTGTTGATTCGGTCCAACCGAGTTTGGTAAATTGTGTGTAACGGTTAGATTTTGTGTGGAGGATACATATACCCCTCCACCTCCTCTTCATTCGTGGAGAGAGCCATCTGAACGAACCTACACTTCCAACTTACCAGTTCTGAGAGAGAACCACCTACTCATGTGTTGAGACCAAGATATTCTATTCCAACCACATGAATCTTGATCTCTAGCCTTTACCAAGTTGCTTTCCACTCAAATATTCTTTCCACCAAATCCAAATCCTGTGAGAGAGAGTTGAGTGTTGGGGAGACTATCATTTGAAGCACAAGAGCAAGGAGTTCATCATCAACACACCATTTGTTACTTCTTGGAGAGTGGTGTCTCCTAGATTGGCTAGGTGTCACTTGGGAGCCTCCGACAAGATTGTGGCGTTGAACCAAGGAGTTTGTAAGGGCAAGGAGATCGCCTACTTCGTGAAGATCTACCACTAGTGAGGCAAGTCCTTCGTGGGCGACGACCATGGTGGGATAGACAAGGTTGCTTCTTCGTGGACCCTTCGTGGGTGGAGCCCTTCGTGGACTCGCTGCAACTGCTACCCTTCGTGGGTTGAAGTCTCCATCAACGTGGATGTACGATAGCACCACCTATCGGAACCACGACAAAAACATCCGTGTCTCCAATTGCGTTTGAATCCTCCAAACCCTTCCCCTTACATTCTTCCAAGTTGCATGCTTTAATTTCCGCTGCCTATATACTCTTTGCATGCTTGCTTGAATTGTGTGAAGATTTCTTGACTTGTTCAAAGATAGCTAAAATCTGCCAAAGTGTAAAATTGGGAAAAGGTTAAGTTTTTAATTGGTCAAGTAGTCTAATCACCCCCCTCTAGACATACTTCAAGGTCCTACAGGTAGCGATAGTCATAGAAGCATAAGATTGGCGAGACGACAACGATGCTACAATGGAGATCAAGGTGTCGCACCTGTGACGATGGTGATCAAGACGGTGCTTCGGAGATGGAGATCACAAGAACAAGATGATGATGGCCATATCATATCACTTATATTGATTGCATGTGATGTTTATCTTTGATGCACCTTATCTTGCTTTGATTGACGGTAGCATTATAAGATGATCTCTCACTAAATTATCAAGGTATAAGTGTTCTCCCAGTGTATGCACCGTTGTGAAAGTTCTTCGTGCTGAGACACCACGTGATGATCGGGTGTGATAGGCTCTACGTTCAAATACAACGGGTGCAAAACAGTTGCACACGCGGAATACTCAGGTTAAACTTGACGAGCCTAGCATATAACAGATATGGCCTCGGAACACGGAGACCGAAAGGTCGAGCGTGAATTATATAGTAGATATGATCAACATAGTGATGTTCACCATTGACACTACTCCATCTCACGTGATGATCGGACATGGTTTAGTTGATTTGGATCACGTGATCACTTAGAGGATTTGAGGGATGTCTATCTAAGTGGGAGTTCTTAAGTAATATGATTAATTGAACTTAAATTTATCATGAACTTAGTCCTGGTAGTATTTTGCAAATTGTGTTGTAGATCAATAGCTCGCGCTGTTGTTTTCATATGTTAATTTTGATATGTTCCTATAGAAAACTATGTTGAAAGATGTTAGTAGCAATGATGCGGATTGGATCTGTGATCTGAGGATTGTCCTCATTGCTGCACAGAAGAATTATGTCCTTGATGCACCGCTAGGTGACAGACCTATTGCAGGAAGCGTATGCAGGTTATGAACGTTTGGCTAGCTCAATATGATGACTACTTGATAGTTTAGTGCACCATGCTTAACGGCTTAGAATCGGGACTTCAAAGACGTTTTGAACGTCATGGACCATATGAGATGTTCCAGGAGTTGAAGTTAATATTTCAAGCAAATACCCGAGTTGAGAGATATGAAGTCTCCAACAAGTTCTATAGCTAAAAGATGGAGGAGAATTGCTCAACTACTGAGCATGTGCTTAGATTGTCTGGGTACTACAATCGCTTGAATCAAGTGGGAGTTAATCTTCTAGATAAGATAGTGATTGACAGAGTTCTCTAGTCACCATCACCAAGTTACTGGAACTTCGTGATGAACTATAGTATGCAAGGGATGACGAAAACGATTCCCGAGCTCTTCGCGATGCTAAAATCAGCGAAGGTAGAAATCAAAGAAAAACATCAAGTGTTGATGGTTGACAAGATCACTAGTTTCAAGTAAAAGGGCAAAGGGAAGAAGGGGAACTTCAAGAAGAATGGCAAACAAGTTGCTGCTCAAGTGAAGAAGCCCAAGTCCGACCTAAGCACGAGACTAAGTGCTTCTACTGCAAAGGGACTGGTCACTGGAAGCGGAACTACCCCAAGTATTTGGCGGATAAGAAGGATGGAAAAGTGAACAAAGCTATATTTGATATACAGGTTGTTGATGTGTACCTTACTAGTGTTTATAGTAGCCCCTGGGTATTTGATACTTGTTCGGTTGCTAAAAATTAGTAACTCGAAACAGGAGTTACAGAATAAACAGAGACTAGTTGAGGGTAAGGTGACGATGTGTGTTGGAAGTAGTTCCAAGATTAATATGATCATCATCGCACACTCCCTATACTTTCGGGATTAGTGTTGAACCTAAAATAAATGTTATTTAGTGTTCGCGTTGAGCATAAATATGATTGGATCATGCTTATTGCAATACAGTTATTCATGTAAGTTAGAGAATAATTGTTGTTCTGTTTACATGAGTAAAACCTTCTATGGTCATACAACCAATGAAAATGGTTTGTTGGATCTCAATCGTGGTGATACACATTTTCATAATATTGAAGCCAAAAGATGCAAAAGTTAATAATGATAGTGCAACTTATTTGTGGCACTGCAGTTTTAGATCATATTGGTGTAAAGCGCATGAAGAAACTCCATGCTGATGGGCTTTTGGAATCACTTGATGCTTGCGAACCATGCCTCATGGGCAAGATGACTAAGACTCCGTTCTCCGGAACAATGGAGCGAGCAACTAACTTATTTGAAATAATACATACTGATGTATGCGATCCAATGAGTGTTAAGGCTCACGACAAGTATCATTATTTTCTGACCTTCACAAATGATTTGAGCAGATATGGGTATATCTACTTGATGAAACACAAGTCTGAAACATTTGAAAAGTTCAAAGAATTTCAGAGTGAAGTGGAGAATCATCGTAACAAGAAAATAAATGTTTCTACGATATGATCGCAGAGGTAAATATTTGAGTTACGAGTTTGGCCTTCAGTTAAAACAATGTGAAATAGTTTCACTACTCACGCCACCTGGAACACCACAGTGCAATGGTGTATCCGAACGTCATAACCGTACTTTATTAGATATGGTGCGATCTATGATCTACCACTATCGTTTTGGGGTGATGCATTAGAGACAACTGCATTCACGTTAAAAAGGGCACCATCTAAATCTGTTGAGACGACGCCTTATGAACTATGGTTTGGCAAGAAACCAAAGTTGTCATTTCTTAAAGTTTGGGGCTGCGATGCTTATGTGAAAAAGCTTCAACCTGATAAGCTCGAACCCAAATCGGAGAAATGTGTCTTCATAGGATACCCAAAGGAGATAGTTAGGTACACCTTCTATCACAGATCCGAAGGCAAGACTTTTGTTGCTAAATTCAGAATATTTCTAGAGAAGGAGTTTTCTCTCGAAAGAAGTGAGTGGGAGGAAAGTAGAACTTGATGAGGTAACTGTACCTGCTCCCTTATTAGAAGGTAGTTCATCGCAGAAATCTGTTCCTGTGACTACTACACCAATTAGTGACGAAGCTAATGATGATGATCATGTAACTTCAGATCAAGTTACTACCGAACCTCGTAGGTAAACCAGAGTGAGATCCGCACGAGAGTGGTACGATAATCCTGTTCTGGAGGTCATGTTAGTTGACCATGACGAACCTACGAACTATGAGGAAGCGATGATGAGCCCAGATTTCGCGAAATGGCTTGAGGCCATGAAATCTGAAATGGGATCCATGTATGAGAACAAAGTGTGGACTTTGGTTCACTTGACCGATGACCGGCAAGCCATAGAAAATAAATGGATCTTTTCAAGAGGAAGACGGACGCTGATAGTAGTGTTATCATCTACGAAGCTAGAATTGTCGCAAAAGGTTTTCGACAAGTTCAAGGTGTTGACTAAGATGAGAGTTTCTCACTCGTATCTATGCTTAAGTCTGTCCGAATCATGTTAGCAATTGCCGCATTTTATGAAATCTGACAAATGGATAAACAAAACTGCATTCCTTAATGGATTTATTAAAGAAGAGTTGTATATGATGCAACCGGAAGGTTTTGTCAATCCTAAACGTGCTAACAAAATATGCAAGCTCCAGCGATCCATCTATGGACTGGTGCAAGCATCTCGGAGTTGGAATATACGCTTTGATAAGTTGATCAAAGCACATAGTTTCATACAGACTTGCGGTGAAGCCTGTATTTACAAGAAAGTGAGTGGGAGCACTACAGCATTTCTGATAAGTATATGTGAATGACATATTGTTGATCGGAAATAATGTAGAATTATTCTGCAAAGCATAAAGGAGTGTTTGAAAGGAATTTTTCAAAAACAAAGACCTCGGTGAAGCTGCTTACATATTGAGCATCAAGATCTATAGAGATAGATCAAGACGCTTGATAAGTTTTTTTAATGAGTACATACCTTGACAAGATTTTGAAGTAGTTTAAAATGGAACAGTCAAAGAAAGAGTTCTTGCACGTGTTACAAGGTGTGAAATTGAGTAAGACTCAAAGCCCGACCATGGCAGAAGATAGAAAGAGAATGAAAGTCATTCCCTATGCCTCAGCCATAGGTTCTATAAAGTATGCAATGCTGTGTACCAGATCTATTGTATACCCTACACTGATTTTGGCAAGGGAGTACAATAGTGATCTAGGAGTAGATCACTGGACAGCGGTCAAAATTATCCTTAGTGGAATAAGGATATGTTTCTCGATTATGGAGGTGACAAAAAGGTTCATCGTAAAGGGTTACGTCGTGTCAAGTTTTGACACTAATCCAGATGACTCTAAGTCTCAATCTACATACATATTGAAAGTGGGAGCAATTAGCTAGAGTAGCTCCGTGCAGAGCATTGTAGATATAGAATTTGCAAAATACTTACGGATCTGAATGTGACAGACCCGTTGACTAAAATTATCACACAAGAAAAACATGATCACACCTTAGTACTCTTTGGGTGTTAATCACATAGCGATGTGAACTAGATTACTGACTCTAGTAAACCCTTTGGGTGTTGGTCACATATCGATGTGAGCTATGGGTGTTAATCACATAAAGATGTGAACTATTGATGTTAAATCACATGGTGATGTGAACTAGATTATTGACTCTAGTGCAAGTGGGAGACTGAAGGAAATATGCCCTAGAGGAAATAATAAAGTTATTATTTATTTCCTTATTTCATGATAAATGTTTATTATTCATGCTATAATTGTATTAACTGGAAACATGATACATGTGTGAATACATAGACAAATAGAGTGTCACTAGTATGCCTCTACTTGACTAGCTCATTGTTCAAAGATGGTTATGTTTCCTAGCCATAGACATGAGTTGTCATTTGATTAACGGGATCACATCATTAGGAGAATGATGTGATTGACTTGACCCATTCCGTTAGGTTAGCACACGATCGTTTGGTATTCTGCTATTGCTTTCTTCATGACTTATACATGTTCCTATGACTATGGGATTTTGCAACTCCTGTTTACCGGAGGTACACTTTGTGTGCTACCAAACGTCACAACGTAACTGGGTGATTATAAAGGTGCTCTACAGGTGTCTCGGAAGGTACTTGTTGGGTTGGCGTATTTCGAGATTAGGATTTGTCACTCCGATTGTCGGAGAGGTATCTCTGGGCCCACTCGGTAATGCACATCACATAAGCCTTGCAAGCATTGCAACTAATGAGTTAGTTGCGGAATGATGTATTACGGAACGAGTAAAGAGACTAGCCGGTAACGAGATTGAACTAGGTATTGAGATACCGACGATCAAATCTCGGGCAAGTAACATACCGATGACAAAGGGAACAACGTATGTTGTTATGCTGTTTGACCGATAAAGATCTTCGTAGAATATGTGGGAGCCAATATGAGCATCCAGGTTCCGCTATTGGTTATTGACCGGAGACGTGTCTCGGTCATGTCTACATAGTTCTCGAACCCGTAGGGTCCGCACGCTTAAAGTTTTGATGACGGTTATATTATGAGTTTATGTGTTTTGATGTACCGAAGGAGTTCGGAGTCTCAGATGAGATCGGAGACATGACGAGGAGTCTCGAAATGGTCGAGACGTAAAGATCGATATATTGGACGACTATATTCAGACATCGGAAAGGTTCCGAGTGATTCAGGTATTTTTCGGAGTAACGGAGAGTTACGGGAATTCGTATTGGGCTTAATGGGCCATACGGGAAAGGAGAAAAAGGCCTCAAAGGGTGGCCGCACCCCTCCCCATGGACTGGTCCGAAATGGACTAGGGAGGGGGACGCCCCCTTCCTTCCTTCTCCTTTTTCCTTCCCTTCTCCTACTCCAACAAGGAAAGGAGGAATCCTACTCCCGGTGGGAGTAAGACTCCCCCTTGGCGCGCCCTCCTTGGCCGGCCGCCTCTCCCCCTTGCTCCTTTATATATGGAGGCAGGGGGCACCTCTAGAGACACAACAATTGATCCTTGAGATCTCTTAGCCGTGTGCGGTGCCCTGCTCCACCATAGTTCACCTCGATAATACTGTAGCGGTGCTTAGGCGAAGCCCTGCATCGGTAGAACATCATCATCGTCCTGCACGCCGTCAGATCTTGGAAACTCTCCCTCAACACTCGGCTGGATCGGAGTTCGAGGGATGTCATCGGGCTGAACGTGTGCTGAACTCGGAGGTGCCGTGCGTTCGGTACTTGATCGGTCGGATCGTGAAGACGTACGACTACATCAACCGCGTTGTGCTAACGCTTCCGCTTTCGGTCTACGAGGGTACGTGGACAACACTCTCCCCTCTCGTTGCTATGCATCACCATGATCTTGCGTGTGCGTAGGAATTTTTTTGAAATTACTACGTTCCCCAATAGATGTCGAGATCTCTTGGTTGTTATGTTGACAATGAAAGTATACCACTCAAAATATTATTTACCTCTGCTTTAAAATCAAGCTCTGCGAAGGGCCTATCTATTTACTTTTATGTTGAGTCATCACCCTCTTATTAAAAAGCACAAGTTGAAGAGCACCGCTGTCCTTTGCATCCATTACTATTAATTTATATTGAGTATGACTATGACTGGATCTCTTTTACAATGAATTACAATGTTTAGTCAGTCCTTGATCTTTAGAGGTGCTCTGCATTTATGTTTTGCAGTGTCAGAAAGGCCTAGCGAGATACCATATTGTTATATCATATTATGATTGTTTTGAGAAAGTGTTGTCACCCGAGATTTATTATTATTGCTCGCTAGTTGATTATGCCATTGATATGAGTAAACATGAGACCTAAATGTTATTGTGAATATGGTTAGTTCATAATCTTTGCTGAAAACTTGAGTGCTAGCTTTACATATTTACAACAACAAGAGCAAACAGAGTTCGTAAAAGTTTTTCTTTTTCACTTTCAGTTTATCAACTGAATTGCTTAAGGACAAGCAAAGGTTTAAGCTTGGGGGAGTTGATACGTCTCCATCGTATCTACTTTTCCAAACACTTTTGCCCTTGTTTTGGACTCTAACTTGCATGATTTGAATGGAACTAACCCGGACTGACGCTGTTTTCAGCAGAATTGCCTTGGTGTTATGTTTGTGCAGAAATAAAAGTTCTCGGAATGACCAAAAACTTCACAGAGATTATTTTTGGAAATAATAAAAAATACTGGCAAAAGAATCAAGACCAGGGGGCCCACACCACATCCCACGAGGGTGAGGCGCGCCCCACCTCGTGGCCCCCTGGTGCTCCACCGACCTCAACTCCAACTCTATATATTCACGTTCGGGGAGAAAAAATCAGAGAGAAGGATTCATCGCGTTTTACGATACAGAGCCGCCGCCAAGCCCTAATCTCTCTCGGTAGGGCTGATCTGGAGTCCGTTCGGGGCTCCGGAGAGGGGAATCCGTCGCCGTCGTCATCATCAACCTTCCTCCATCACCAATTTCATGATGCTCACCGCCGTGCGTGAGTAATTCCATCGTAGGCTTGCTGGACGGTGATGGGTTGGATGAGATTTATCATGTAATCGAGTTAGTTTTGTTAGGGTTGATCCCTAATATCCACTATGTTATGAGATTGATGTTGCTATGACTTTGATATGCTTAATGCTTGTCACTAGGGCCCGAGTGCCATGATTTCAAATCTGAACCTATTATGTTTTCATGAATATATGTGAGTTATTGATCCTATCTTGCAAGTCTATAGTCACCTACTATGTGTTATGATCCGGCAACCCCGAAGTGACAATAATTGGGACCACTCCCGGTGATGACCGTAGTTTGAGGAGTTCATGTATTCACTATGTATTAATGCTTTGGTCTGGTACTCTATTAAAAGGAGGCCTTAATATCCCTTAGTTTCCAATAGGACCCCGCTGCCACGGGAGGGTAGTACAAAAGATGTCATGCAAGTTCTTTCCCATAAGCACATATGACTATATTCGGAATACATGCCTACATTACATTGATGAATTGGAGCTAGTTCTATGTCACCCTATGTTATAATTGTTGCATGAATAATCGCATCCGGCATAATCATCCATCACCGATCCAATGCCTACGAGCTTTTCACGTATTGCTCTTCGCTTAGTTACTTTATCGTTGCCACTGTTACCGTTACTTCCATACTACTTTGCTACTAAACACTTTGCTACAGATATTAAGCTATCCAGGTGTGGTTGAATTGACAACTCAGCTTCTAATACTTGAGAATATTCTTTGGCTACCCTTGTGTCGAATCAATAAATTTGGGTTGAATACTTGATACGTCTCCAACGTATCTATAATTTTTTATTGTTCCATGGTATTATATTATCTGTTTTAGTTGTTTATGGGCTTTATTAAACACTTTTATATTACTTTTGGGACTAACCTATTGAACCAGAGCCCAGTGCCAGTTCCTGTTTTTTCCCTTGTTTCAGTGTTTCAAAGAAAAGGAATATCAAACAGAGTCGAAACGGGATGAAACCTTCTGGAGAAGTTATTTTTGGAAAGAAAGCAATCCGGGGGACTTGGAGTCCATGTCAAGGAAGCAACGAGGAAGGCACGAGGGAGGGGGGGCGCCCACCCCCCTTGGGCGTGCCCTCCACCCTCGTGGGCCCCTCGTGGCTCCCCTGACGTACTTCTTCCTCCTATATATATCCATATACCCTAAAACGACCAGGGAACAGAATAGATCGGGAGTTCCGCCGCCGCAAGCCTCTATAGCCACCAAAAACCAATCGGGACCCTGTTCCAGCACCCTGGCGGAGGAGGGAACCCTCACCGGTGGCCATCTTCATCATCCCGGGGCTCTCCATGACGAGGAGGGAGTAGTTCACCCTCGGGGCTGAGGGTATGTACCAGTAGCTATGTGTTTGATCTCTCTCTCTCTCTCGTGTTCTTGATTTGGCACGATCTTGATGTATCGCGAGCTTTGCTATTATAGTTGAATCTTATGTTGCTTCTCCCCCTCTACTCTCTTGTAATGGATTGAGTTTTCCCTTTGAAGTAATCTTATCGGATTGAGTCTTTAATGACTTGAGAACACTTGATGTATGTCTTGAAGATCGTATCTGAGGTGACAATGGGATATCACATGATTCACTTGATGTATGTTTTGGTGATCAACTTGCGGGTTCCGCCCATGAACCTATGCATAGGGGTTGGCACATGTTTTCGTCTTGATTCTCCGGTAGAAACTTTGGGGCACTCTTTGAGGTTCTATGTGTTGGTTGAATAGATGAATCTGAGATTGTGTGATGCATATCGTATAATCTACCCACGGATACTTGAGGTGACATTGTAATATCTAGGTGACATTAGGGTTTTGGTTGATTTGTGTCTTAAGGTGTTATTCTAGTACGAACTCTGGGGCTGTTTGTGACACTTATAGGAATAACCCAACGGATTGATTGGAAAGAATAACTTGAGGTAGTTTTGTACCCTACCATAATCTCTTCGTTTGTTCTCCACTATTAGCGACTTTGGAGTGACTCTTTGTTGCATGTTGAGGGATAGTTATATGATCCAATTATGTTATTATTGTTGAGAGAACTTGCACTAGTGAAAGTATGAACCCTGGGCCTTGTTTCTTAGCATTGCAATACCGTTTACACTCACTTTTATCATTAGTTACCTTGCTGTTTTTATATTTTCAGATTACAAATACTCATATCGACCATCCATATTGCACTTGTATCACCATCTCTTCGACGAACTAGTGCACCTATACAATTTACCATTGTATTTGGTGTGTTGGGGACACAAGAGACTCTTTGTTATTTGGTTGCAGGGTTGTTTGAGAGAGACCATCTTCATCCTACGCCTCGCACGGATTGATAAACCTTAGGTCATCGACTTGAGGGAAATTTGCTACTGTCCTACAAACCTCTGCAATTGGAGGCCCAACAACGTCTACAAGAAGAAGGTTGCGTAGTAGACATCAATACTCTACCTTCGAAAATTGTTGCGATCCCCTATACTTGTGGGTCATCACGGTACTACTGCTCGGGCGGTAGATTCAGAAAAATAGAGCAAAGGCGAGGAACCTTGGGGAGGTAGAGCCGCCGGAGCGGTGCTACCGCTCATCCCAGTGGTACTACCGCGGGAGATGCAGAACATAGGAGTAGAGGAGGTAAAGCAGAGCAGAGCATGACGATGATACACCAGCAGCGATACTACCGCCTGACTGGGACGGTACTACCACTTATATATAGGCGGTATTGCCGCACCTCACTGCCGCCCTACCACTACTGAACCCGACCCGAAAAACAAAACCCCCAGAATAAGCAGAAGTGTGCGCGGTACTGGAACAACAGAAGTACAACTTACAAGCAGTACTACCGCTGCCCAGAGCGGTACTACCGCAGGGGTGCATCAAGCAAGCCCCAAGCAAAACAGATGCAGCAAGAAACCAGAACTGCCATAACTTCTGCATGTGAGCTCCGAATTTAGAAAACTCAAACTTGTTGGATAGATGACGACCAGCACTATCCAAATAGTGAGAAGAGGCAGTAGAAGAATGACAATGATATAGAGATGTGAAACCTCTCTGAATGAAGAACCGGCAAAAACTCTAACATCAAAAATATCATTGAAGATGCATATGAACTCCGTTTTCGATGAACTTGAGCTTGTCATGAAGATGACCAAAAGCTCCAAACCTCACAAGGAGAAAAACCAAATAAGAACCAAGAAATATGATGCCAAGGATGCAATCATTTGAGCTCTCTACGAACAATATGATCAAGCTACTCACTTGAGACCCCCCCCCCCCTTGATAGTACGACAATCGATCCTATAACCCGGTCTCCCAACTAACACCATGAGACCGGTAAAATAAAAAACCTATCAAGGGCGAACCTTTGCCTTGCGTATAATTCACTTGAGCAAGATGATGACGATCTTGTCCTCCTCAAAATGGACCACCTTTCTTGATTGCGTTGGCTCGATGAAGACTAGTAGATTGCTCCCCCATGCTCCACTATGGATGAACTACTCTTCGGCGCATCTTCACAAGTCCATTGCCACCACAATGGATGGCAAGCTTCAAGCATATGATCTCTTCGTAATGATCCACTTGAACTTGCACAGCGCAACCTAACCCCACAAAGAACTCTCACATAGACCATTTTAGTGCGCAAAGCGTAATGAATAATGCTTACCATGCCATGGGATCACTTGATCCCTCTCGGTACGTCTTCTACACTTTGTGTGTTCATCAACTTGATTCACTCTTTGACTTAGTCTTGATCAACCTCTCACATGACCAATCTTTAGACAATTCCTTGAATAGCACCTTGGTCATCACATACTATCCTTGAAACCAACAAATGGACTTCAAGAAAAACTTATGGACTGATAAACCACAAGTACAGGGAATCGCAATAGTTTTTGAGGGTAGAGTATTCAACCCAAATTTATTGATTCGACATAAGGGGAGCCAAAGAATATTCTCAAGTATTAGCAGCTGAGTTGTCAATTCAACCACACCTGAAAGACTTAATATCTGCAGAAAAATATTTAGTAGCAAGTAGTATGGAAGTAGCGGTAACGGTGGCACAAGTAACAGTGGCATTTTTGTAGTGATTATAAGAGTAGAAACACGAAAGTAACTTAGTAAAGATCAATATGTGAAAAGCTCGTAGGCAATGGATCGGTAATGATAATTATGTCGGATGATATTCATCATATAGCAATCATAGCCTAGGGTGACACAGAACTAGCTCCAATTCATCAATATATAGGCATGTATTCCGTATATAGTCATCGTGCTTATGAAAAAGAACTTGCATGGCATCTTTTGTCCTATCCTCCCCTGGCAGTGGGGTCCTAATGGAAACTAATGGATATTAAGGCCTCCTTTTAATAGAGAACCGGAACAAAGCATGAATACTTAGTGAATACATGAACTCCTCAAACTACGGTAATCACCGGAAAGAATCCCAATTATTCTCACCTTGGAGTATGCGGATCAAAATTCGCAATAGGTGTCTACAACTTGCAAGAAAGGATCAAGAACACAAATATATGCATGAATACATAATAGGTTCAGATCGGAAATCATGGCACTCGGGCCCTAGTGACAAGCATTAAGCATCGCAAATTCGTAGAAACATCAATCTAAGAACATAGTGGATACTAGGGACGAAACCCTAACAAAACAAACTCGATTACATGATAAATCCCATCCAACCCATCACCGTCCAGCAAGCCTACGATGGAATTACTCACGCACAGCGGTGAGCATCATGAATTGGTGATGGAGGAAGGTTGGTGATGATGATGGCGATGAATCCCCCTCTCTGGAGCCCTGAACGTACTCCAGATCATCCTCCCTATGAAGAACAGGAGGCGACGGTGGCTCCGTATCGTAAAACGCGATGAATCCTTGTCTCCGAAATTTTTCTCCCTGGATGTGAATATATAGCGTTGGAATTAGGGTTGGAGGAGCTCCAGGGGGCCCACAAGCCACCTAGGCGCGCCCCAGGGGGCGCCCCCCCAGGCTTGTGGCCAATGGGTGGACCCCTCTGGTTGATTATTTCGCCAATATTTTTTATATATTCTCCGTAAATTTTCAGGTCAATTCAAGAACTTTTATTTCTGCACAAAAATAACACCATGGCAATTCTACTGAAAACAGCGTCAGTTCGGGTTAGTTCTGGGTTAGTTCCATTCAAATCATGCAAATTAGAGTCCAAAACAAGGGCAAAAGAGTTTGGAAAAGTAGATACGATGGAGACGTATCTACTCCCCCAAGCTTAACACATTGCTTGTCCTCAAGCAATTCAATTGATAAACTAAAAGTGACAAAGAAAAACTTTCACAAACTCGGTTTGATCTTGTTGTTGCAAATATGTCTAACTGATTTTTAGGTTTTCAGCAAATATTATGAACTAACCATATTCACAATAACATTTAGGTCTCACATTTACTCATATCAATGACATAAATCAACTAGCGAGCAATAATAATAAATCTCGGATGACAACATTTTTTCAAAACAATCATGATACAGTATAATATAATGGTATCTCGCTAACCCTTTATGAGACCGCAAAACATAAATGCAGAGCACCTCTGAAGAATAAGGACAGACTAGACATTATAATTCATGATAAAAGAGATCCAATCACACTCATACTCAATATCAATTAATAACAATGCATATAAATGATAGTGGTGCTCTCTAACTGGTGCTTTTTATAAGAGAATGATGACTCAGCAATAAAAGTAAATATATAGGCCCTTCGAAGAGGGAAGCAGGGATTTGCAGAGGTGCCAGAGTTTGGAGCTTTTAAAATAAAGATGAATATAATTTTGAGCGGTATGCTTTCATTGTCAACATAACAACCAAGAGATCTCACTATTTTCCATGCTAGATACATTATAGGCGGTTCCCAAACAGAATGGTAAAGTTTTTACTCCCCTTCCACCAATAGTCAGACTCAACGGCTAGCCCAATCCACGGTTACCATCCATACCAACAACAATCCTGGGGAGTTTTGTTTGAAATTCTATTTTGATTTGGTTTAGAGCATGGAACTGGGCATCCCGAATACCAGCCATTTTCTCATGAATGACAAGTGAATAAACACTCATCGTGAGAATAACCCACCTAGCATGGATAATGACAGCCCCCAATCACTACATGAGCGATTCGAGCATACAAAAAAGATTATCATTTGATGGTTTAGAGTTTGGCACATGCAAATTTATTTGGAACGGCAGGTAGATACCGCATATAGGTAGGTATGGTGGACCCATATGGAACAACTTTGGGTTTAAGGAAGTGGATGCACAAACAGTATTCCCGCTTAGTACATGTGAAGGCTAGCAAAAGATTGAGCAACGACCAACTAGAGAGCGACAACGGTCATAAGCATGCATTGAGATTAACCAACTTCGAGTGCAAGCATGAGTAGGATATAAATCACCATGAACATAAATATCGTGGAAGCTATGTTGAATTTGTTACAACTACATGCGCGAACATGTGCCAAGTCAAGCCACTTGAATCATTCAAAGGAGGATACTATCCTA
Organism: Aegilops bicornis; assembly: GCA_021605145.1. Lineage (NCBI taxonomy): Eukaryota > Viridiplantae > Streptophyta > Magnoliopsida > Poales > Poaceae > Aegilops > Aegilops bicornis. Next base: position 524,022,835 of record CM038669.1, read on the forward strand.
TCATACTACATCATAAACCATTTTAAAATACATGTTAGCACTCAAGACAAACCATTATCAACTCCTAGCTAATTAAGCATGACATGAATAACTATAATCTCTAATTGTCATTGCAAACATGTTTCATTCATAACAAGCTAAATAAGAATGATGAGCTAATCATATTTACAAAAACAAAATAGGTCGAGTTCGTACCAGCTTTTCTCCATGTCAATCAATTCATCATATATCGTCATTATTGCCTTTCACTTGCACGACCGAACGATGTGAGTAATAATAAGAATGAACAAGCATTGGACTAAGCTTGAATATGCAAACATTTATTCAGAGGAGAAGACAAGGTAATATGGGCTCTTTGTTAGATCAACAATAATGCATATGAGAGCCACTCAACATTCTCATCGTGGTCTTCTCCTCTCGACCCAAAGAAAATAAAAAGGAATTAAAAGAAACACACTGAACTATTTTATTTAGTTTTCGTTTTTCTGAAGAAAGTAAAACATGAACGAGAAAAACTATTTACACGGGAAAGCTCTCAACAAGCAAAAGAAGAACGAGAAATCTTTTTGGGTTTCTTTTAATACTACTACTAGAAATAACTAGAAAGAAAAACTAAAAAGAAGCGAGAACTAATATTTTTTGGATTTTCTTAAAGTTTTTCAAACGCGCAAGAAAAAGTGAGAAAAACAAACTATCATGGATAATACAATGAAAAAGTATGAACACCGACAACTGAAATGAGTGTTTGCACATGAATGTAATGTCGGTGAGAAATACGTATTCCCTCATGCTTAGGCTTTTGGCCTAAGTTGGTCTAGGGCCACGGCTGGCCCGGATAGTATCCAAATTCGTAGTTGGGGTTGTACTGAGCTACGGCCGCTACTGCCTGAAGGGCTGCAGCGTGGAGGCGAGCGGCCTCCACCTCTCTCTCATACTCGTCTGCCTCCTCTCTGGTTATGAAGTATCTCCGTTTTACCTGAAAGTTAAAGAAGGCAGGAGTAGGAAGCATAATATGGAAGACGCGCTCCGCGACAAAGATTAGTCGGTACAAGAGGGACTATTCGTTCCTCTCAAGAAGCTGGTAGCGTACCCGGGTGGTAACTCAATGTCATTCTCCCTTATGGGTACCCCAAGATAATTAGCTAAACGGGTGGCATAAATCCCATCAAAGAAATATCCAAGCATTATTATATAACCTCCTTGCAATAATAGCCCCCAAGTTATATCATTTGTCACCCATTACTGCAAACTTGAGGACACTAAGATCTGATGCACAAAGGTGGCTATGATCATGCTTACCATTAATGCATCTACCTATAAAGAGAGCAAAATAATGTATAGCAGGAATGTGAATGCTCCCTATAGTAGCTTGTGTTACATTTCTAGTTTCTCCCCTGTTGATGCTAGCAAGGAGTTCAGAACAATCAATTTTACGAGGCTCACTATGAGTGCCCCATTGTGGAATTTTGCATGCATCACTAAAATCTTCAAGGTCCATGGTATATGATTTATCATAAAGATCAAATGGAACAGAATGAGTATTGCGCTTGGATGTAAATTCAAACCTCTGCACAAAGGAATCAGTAAGGTGATAGTATTGCCGGCACTTATCTGAAACGAAGTCCTCAAGGCCAGTGTTTTGTACGTACGCATCAAATTCCTCTTTAAGACCAACGCGGTGAATCCTTCTCTCTGAATTTTTTTCCTAGATGTGAATATATAGCGTTGGAATTAGGGTAGGAGGAGCTTCAGGGGGCCCACAAGCCACCTAGGCTCGCCCCAGGGGGACGCCCCCAGGCTTGTGGACAATGGGTGGACCCCCTCTGGTTGATTCTTTCGCCAATATTTTTTATATATTACAAAAATATTCTTCGTAAATTTTCAGGTCAATCCGATAACTTTTATTTCTGCACAAAAATAACACCATTCAAATCATGCAAGTTAGAATCCAAAACAAGGTCACAAGAGTATGGAAAAGTTGATACGACGGAGATGTATCATGGACAAGCCCTTCAAATATAACTCAAGGCAACCATTAGTCCATAGAGGTTGTCATCAATTATCAAAACCAAACATGGGGGCACCGCATGTTCTTTCAGTCGGGAAGTCGTCGTGCTAAGGCCCCATAGGACAAGCGCATAAGAGCAGCAACCACCGTTGATGAACAAAGTCGTATATCAGAAGGATCAAATTTGTAAACACTCAAACAAAGACTGTATCCAAACAAATCCGAAGACCAACACCGACCGAATCCCGCAAGATCCGACGGAGACACACCTCCACACGCCGTTTGGCGATGCTAGATGCACTATCGGGATAGGTATAGAACGTTGGAGACATTATTCCTACTAAGGGACATTGCCGCCGCCACACAGTCCCAACCAAGACATTGAATCTAACAAGAACCAGAATGGGATCCCTCCCGCCGGGGGGGGGGGGATCCATGGCTCATAGGCCATCAGAGATGCGGCGCACTGGCCGCGACGCTGATGGGAGGAGAAGGGGCTTTTTTGTGGAGGAGAAAAGAGATACGCAAACAAGCAAATTTGATGTTAATCTAAACGGTAACGGAATAATTGCATTGGTTATGACTTTGTTTTCTTTCATTGTGGTTCTATATAAAGATTTCCTTCTTGTTACTAAGAGCGGCCTTTGGCTCTAGGGGTCCATGTAGCTTGATTTTCTTTTTGAAAAAACTTGAAAAGTAATGTTTATCAATTAATTTTTCTTTGTGCTCTACAAAAGATGACACTTGGTTCCATAATACAACACATACCTGTCCTTTTTGTGTAGCCTGTGCATAAACATATTTATTGGGTGAAAATTCCACATGTATGTAATGAGCATCTATATAGTGGTGAATAAAATAGATTCATATGAAATTCAGAACTATTTTTTCTAAATCGTAAAGATCTTTATGGAGATCATGTTCAATTTGTGCTTCCCATAATTTTCTTGTATTTTTGCAGATCATTCAATGCAAAATTTAAGTACATACAGAATGGCCAAATATCTATTGCTAGGATGACATGAGCACTGCCAACTCTATTAGAAGAAATAAAATAATGATGCTTATTTCTTTGGGAGGAAGGAGGATTAAACCTTACTTTGTGAGGCATTTAGGCCATTTTACAAATTAGTTTAGGCGCAATTTCTCTTATTTTCATATGGGTCAATCGTCATATCATTTTTGCGAAAGATGGCATGTGTAAGTTTCAACTTGATATCTGTGTGCATAGTATTTTAGGAATTATGTGGAACTTAGAAATATGATTTTTTTTGGCTAAGTTTCGAAAGTGAGTACTCCCTCCGTTCGAAAACAAGTGAAGTTTTAGGATTTTCCCAAAATAAACTTCTTAAAATTGACCAAGTCCAAAGAAAAATCTGCTAAGATCCAAGATCATTTTGGTATTTTTGCATTTATATTCAGTAATTTAAAACTGAAAATATTTTCTCAGTCCTCGATCGGATCGACACTTAACAAATGGAACCAGCGAAACAATGGCAACACAAAATAATACCAGGCACTAGTTACAATTTGAATGCATAAACGAGGAACATCACACACAATGAGGGCATCTCCAACGTGGATCATCAAAAGGCCCGCAAATATCGTGACTGTTGTCCGGGCGCTTTTATCAATCCAGTGGGGATCATCAAATTGGTCAGAACGGTCCGAATGTCTGGAACCCCATAAACATTTTTCACGTGACTCTGACACCATGGACCCACCCCAAAATCCCACCTAGTGCTCGCATTGTCTCACAATCCTACCATCCTCCGCTCACGGAGGCCCCATCTGTTGTTGTATTCCCTTGGGTCCAGACCTCCCCCGCTCAACCCACACGTATGCCTACCTAGACCTACGTTGCCATCACATTCTGTCGGATCCAGCTGCCGCCAAGGCACTCTCAGAGCAACTCTAGCAGACCCGGCAAAACGCTGGCCCGTAAAACGCGTTTGCAGTTTGCGCAAACCACTTTTGCAGGCCGGCAAGGGCTAGCACAGTTGCAGACCCTCCAAACGAACCCGTAAAAAAGTATATTTACGGAATATGCTTTTTTACAGATCGGCTTTGCAGGTTTTGCTCGGGCAACAGCGCAACGACCCGCAAACAGAAAAAATTGCAAATATGAAATTTGTCATAGGGCTTCACAAACAAGTTCAAATTCAAATGACATAAACAGTTTGCACGCGAATAAAAGCGAAGTTCATTACGCAAAAGAGGGCATGCAAAGGTATGCGCCCATGTCCGGCATCATCTTGGGGGTCGATCTTCACTTGGCGCCATGGAGTCCATCTTGAAGTTCATCGGCGCCACCGTAGCCACCTCGTCGCTTGTTCCAACTCCCGCACCGAAATCATCCACATTGCCACCATATGGAGCAGAGAAAACATCACCGGAACTGGCAGACGGACCGGCCGAGGCGACCATTCTCCACTTCAAGATCTCTCTCCTTGCCATATCATGCCATGTTTTGATGACGTCGTCCATGTCATTGCGGTTCATTGACATGATCTTGTTCTCTTCGGCGAGCAACAATGACAGCGGTTTGTTTTCAGAGGCGCGTACTTTTCTCTCCTCTATGGCAGCTCTGCGCAGCCCCTCTTCCTTGAGCATTTGCCATTTTTCTTGCTTCTTTTTTGCCTTCTTTTCGGCCAACTCTTTCTTGATCTCCAACGACTTCAACAACATTAACTCGTTTGATTGCATCATGGCATCAACTTCTCCCTCAAGCTCGATGCTTCTTGCTCTCTCTTTATCTTCTCTCTAGTTTTTTTGTCGCCATCGGGTTTGTTCAAATTTCTTGGGCCATCATCATCCTCATCTTCATCCATGTTTGTAAGTGAGCCTCTCTTTGGTGGGGACTCTTTGTCGATCAACTTCCACTTGTCGCACTTTTGGAGCAACTCCCAACAATGCTCTAATTTGAAGAATCTGCTTTCCAAAGCTTCCATGTCCTTGTATCTATGTTGAGAAATCTTGTCCTACACAATGCGAACAAGATGTTGCAATCATTTTTCATGATGCACAACTTGAACAAAGACAAAGCAAACTCACATAGTCGGACTCCACGGGGCCACTTGGAGGTGCATTGCGTACTTGCTCCAAGCAAGCTACCCAACGGCTGCACATAGGCTTGATGTTCTCCCAACGACCTTGAAGCGACCGAAATGTGCGTGGAGTTATGTTGGGGTAGTTTTTCATAATGCGGAAGTACTGATCTTCGATCCTTTGCCAATATCTCTTGGCGGTTTGATTAGTACCCGTGCATGCATCAAGAGACACCGCACTCCATGCTTTGATCAAAGCTTGATCTTCCAAGATGGTGTAGTTCTTCCATCTTTGGCTTTTCCCAGCTTTTTCTTGTGAATTCTCAAACGCCTCCGCTTCGATCTTCGCCAAGTCATCCGCACAACCATGATCGTGTTGGGGAACGTAGTAATTTCAAAAAATTTCCTACGCACACGCAAGATCATGGTGATGCATAGCAACGAGAGGGGAGAGTATTGTCTACGTACCCTCGTAGACCAAAGCGGAAGCGATCACAACGTAGAGGAAGTAGTCGTACGTTCTCCTCGCGATCCAGCCGATCCCAGTGCCGTTACTCCGGCGCCTCCGAGTCGATCACAACGTAGAGGAAGTAGTCGTACGTTCTCCTCGCGATCCAGCCGATCCAAGCTACGTTACTCCGTCGCCTCTGAGTTCTTGGCACACGTTCAGCTCGTTGACGCTCCTCGGGCTCCGATCCAGAAAGCTCCGGAGAGGGAGTTCCGTCGGCTGACGGCGTGGTGACGATCTTGATGTTCTACCGACGCAGGGCTTCGCCTAAGCACTGCTATGATATGATCGAGGTGGAATATGGTGGAGGGGGGCACCGCACACGGCTAAGGAACGATCTCAAGGATCAACTTGTGTGTCCTAGGGTGCCCGCCTACCCCCGTATATAAAGGAGGGAGGGAGGAGGTGGCCGGCCTCAAGGGGGGCGCGCCATAGCGAGGGGGAAACCTACTCCAAGTAGGTTTCCCTCTCTTTTCCTTATCTTATTTGGAGGGGGAAGGAAGGAGTACTAGTATTAGGAAGTAGTACTAGTAGTAGGAATCTGAAGAGGGGAAGGAGAAAGGAAAGGGGGCGGCCCCCTCCCCAGTCGGATTGGGCTTGGAAGCGCGTCCCCTCCCTTGTTCCTTCTCCCTTCCTCCTACATGGGCCCAATAAGGCCCATATACCTCCGGGGGTTCCAGTAACCTCCGGAGCTCCAAACTTCTCCTAACCTTTCCGGTGTCCAAATATATCCGTCCAATATATTAATCTTTATGTCTCGACCATTTCGAGACTCCTCGTCATGTCCGTGATCATATCCGGACTCGAACAACCTTCGGTACATCAAAATACATAAACTCATAATATAACATCGCCATCGAAACCTTAAGCGTGCGGACCCTACGGTTCGAGAATAATGTAGACATGACCGAGACATGTCTCCGGTCAATAACCAATAGCGGGACCTGGATGCCCATATTGGTTCCTACATTTTCTAAGAAGATCTTTTATCGGTCAGACCGCATAACAACATACGTTGTTCCCTTTGTCATCGGTATGTTACTTACCCGAGATTCGATAGTCGGTATCCAATACCTAGATCAATCTCGTTACTGGTAAGTCTCTTTACTCGTTCCGTAATACATCATCTCACAACTAACTCATTAGTTGTAATGCTTGCAAGGCTTATGTGATGTGTATTACCGAGAAGGCCCAGAGATACCTCTCCGACAATCGGAGTGACAAAACCTAATCTCGAAATACGCCAACCCAACAAGTACCTTTGGAGACACACCTGTAGTACTCCTTTATAATCACCCGATTACGTTGTGACGTTTGGTAGTACCCAAAGTGTTCCTCCGTAAACGGGAGTTGCATAATCTCATAGTTATAGGAACATGTATAAGTCATGAAGAAAGCAATAGCAATATACTAAGCGATCAAGTGCTAAGCTAACGGAATGGGTCATGTCGATCACATCATTCTTCTAATGAGGTGATCCCATTAATCAAATGACAACACATGTCTATGGTTAGGAAACATAACCATCTTTGATTAATGAGCTAGTCTAGTAGAGGCTTACTAGTGACTATCTGTTTGTCTATGTATTCACACATGTATTATGTTTCCGGTTAATACAATTCTAGCATGAATAATAAACATTTATCATGATATAAGGAAAATAATAACTTTATTATTGCCTCTAGGGCATATTTCCTTCAGTCTCCCACTTGCACTAGAGTCAATAATCTAGATCACACAAGAATGATTCTAACACCCATGGAGTCTTGGTGCTGATCATGTTTTGCTCGTGGAAGAGGCTTAGTCAACGGGTCCGCAACATTCAGATCCGTATGTATTTTGCAAATCTCTATGTCTCCCACTTGGACTTGGTCCCGAATGGAATTGAAGCGTCTCTTGATATGCTTGGTCCTCTTGTGAAATCTGGATTCCTTTGCCAAGGCAATTGCACCAAGATTGTCACAGAAGATCTTCATTGGTCCCGATGCACTAGGTATGACACCTAGATCGGAAATGAACTCTTTCATCCAGACTCCTTCATTTGCTGCTTCCAAGCAGCTATGTACTCCGCTTCACATGTAGATCCCGCCACGACGCTTTGTTTAGAACTGCACCAACCGACAGCTCAACCGTTTAACAAAAACACGTATCCGGTTTTGCGATTTAGAATCGTCCGGATCGATGTCAAAGCTTGCATCGATGTAACCATTTACGACTAGCTCTTTGTCACCTCCATATACGAGAAACATATCCTTAGTCCTTTTCGTTATTTCAGGATGTTCTTGACCGCTGTCCGATGATCCACTCTGGATTACTTTGGTACCTTCCTGCCAAGCTTACAGCCTAAGCATACGTCGAGCACTGGTACACAGCATTGCATACATGATAGAGCCTATGGTCAAGCATAGGAACATCTTTCATTTTCTCTCTATCTTCTGCCGTGGTCGGGCATTGAGTCCGACTCAATCTTACACCTTGTAATACAGGTAAAAACCTTTCTTTGCTCGATCCATTTTGAACTTCTTCAAAACTTTATCAAGGTATGTGCTTTGTGAAAGTCCAATTAGGCGTCTTGATCTATCTCTATAGATCTTGATGCCCAATATATAAGCAGCTTCACCGAGGTCTTTCATTGAGAAACTCTTATTCAAGTATCCTTTTATGCTATCCAAAAATTCTATATCATTTCCAATCAACAATATGTCGTCTACATATAATATCGAAATGCTACTGAGCTCCCACTCACTTTCTTGTAAATACAAAGCTTCTCCAAAAGTCTGCATAAAACCATATGCTTTGATCACACTATCAAAACGTTTATTCCAACTCCGAGAGGCTTGCACTGCACCATAAATTGATCACGGAGCTTGCACACTTTGTTAGCACCTTTTGGATCAGCAAAACCTTCTGGTTGCATCATATACAACTCTTCTTCTAGAAATCCATTCAAGAATGCAGTTTTACATCCATTTGCCAAATTTCATAATCATAAAATGCGGCAATTGCTAACATGATTCGGACAGACTTAAGCATCGCTTCTGGTGAGAAAGTCTCATCGTAGTCAACCCCTTGAACTTGTCGAAAACCTTTTGCAACAAGTCGAGCTTTATAGACAATTACATTACCATCGGCGTCAGTCTTCTTCTTAAAGATCCATTTATTCTCAATGGCTTGCCGACCATCGGGCAAGTCAACCAAAGTCCATACTTTGTTTTCATACATGGATCCCATCTCAGATTTCATGGCTTCCGACCATTTCGCGGAATCTGGGCTCACCATCGCTTCTTCATAGTTTGTAGGTTCGCCATGGTCAAGTAACATGACTTCCGAATAGGATTACCGTACCACTCAGTGCGTATTTTACTCTGGTTGACCTCACGAAGTTCAGTAGCAACTTGATCTGAAGTTTCATGATCAATATCATTAGTTTCCTCACTAATTGGTGTAGTTGTCACAGAACCATTTCTTGTGATGAATTACCTTCCAATAAGGGAGCGAATCTGATTATCTCATCAAGTTCTACTTTCCTCCTTCTCACTTCTTTCGAGAGAAACTCCTTCTCTAGAAAGGATCCGAACTTAGCAACGAAAATCTTGCCTTCAGATCTGTGATAGAAGGTGTACCCAACAGTCTCCTTTGGGTATCCTATGAAGACACATTTTTCCGATTTGGGTTCGAGCTTATCCGGTTGAAGTTTCTTCACATAAGCATCGCAGCCCCAAATTTTAAGAAAGCGACAACTTTGGTTTCTTGCCAAACCATAGTTCATACGGTGTCGCCTCAACGGATTTAGATGGTGCCCTATTTAACGTGAATGCGGCCGTCTCTAAAGCATATCCCCAAAAGCGATAGCGGTAAATCAGTAAGAGACATCATAGATCGCACCATATCAAGTAAAATGCGCTTCTGACGTTCGGACACACCATTTCTCTGTGGTGTTCGGGTGGCGTGATTCTTGAAAACTATTCCACATTGTTTTAAATGTACACCAAACTCGTAACTCGAATATTCTCCTCCACGATCAGATCGTAGAAACTTTATTTTCTTGTTACGATGATTTTCCACTTCACTCTGAAATTCTTTGAACTTTTCAAATGTTTCAGATTTGTGTTTCATTAAGTAGATATACCCATATCTGCTCAAATCATCTGTGAAGGTGAGAAAATAACGATACCGCAAGGCGTGCCTCAATATTCATTGGACCACAAACATCGGTATGTATGATTTCCAACAAATCAGTTGCTCGCTCCATAGTTCCGAGAACGGCGTTTTGGTCATCTTGCCCATGAGGCACGGTTCGCAAGTACCAAGTGATTCATAATCAAGTGATTCCGTAAGCCCATCAAGATGGAGTTTCTTCATGTGTTTTACACCGATATGACCTAAACGGCAAGGCCATAAATAAGTTGCATTATCATTATCAACTCTGCATCTTTTGGTTTCAACATTATGAATATGTGTATTACTACTATCGAGATTCAATAAAATAGACCATTCTTCAAGGGTGCGTGACCATAAAAGATATTACTCATATAAATAGAACAACCATTATTCTCGATTTAAATGAATAACCGTCTCGCATCAAACAAGATCCAGATATAATGTTCATGCTCAATGTCAGCACCAAATAACAATTATTTAGGTCTAAAACTAATCCCGAAGGTAGATGTAGAGGTAGCGTGCCGACCGCGATCACATTGACCTTGGAACCGCTTTCCCACGCCGCATCGTCACCTCGTCCTTTGCCACTCGTTTATTCTCAGAAGTCCCCTGTTTTGAGTTGCAAATATTAGCAATGTATGCGATATCAAATACCCAGGTGCTACTACGAGCTCTAGTAAGGTACACATCAATAACATGTATATCACATATACCTTTGTTCACCTTGCCATCCTTCTTATCCGCCAAATACTTGGGGCAGTTCCGCTTCAAGTGTCCAGTCTGCTTGCAGTAAAACACTCGATTTCAGGCTTAGGTCCGGACTTGGGTTTCTTCTCTTGAGCAAGAACTTTCTTGCTGTTCTTTTGAAGTTTCCTTCTTCTTTCCTTTGCCCTTTTCTTGAAACTAGTGGTCTTGTTGACCATCAACACTTGATTCTCTTTCTTGATTTCTACCTCCATGACTTTCGGCATTATGCGAAGAGCTCGGAATTGTTTTGGTCATCCCTTGCATATTATAGTTCATCACGAAGCTCTTGTAGCTTGGTGGCGATGATTGGAGAATTCATCAATGACACTATCATCCGGAAGAGTAACTCCCAGTTGAATCAAGTGATTATTATACCCAGACATTTTGAGTATATGTTCACCGACAGAACTATTCTCCTCCATCTTGCAGCTATAGAACTTATTGGAGACTTCATATCTCTCAATCCGGCATTTGCTTGAAATATTAACTTCAACTCCTGGAACATCTCATATGCTCCATGACGTTCAAAACGTCGTTGAAGACCCGGTTCTAAGCCGTAAAGCATGGCACACCGAACTATCGAGTAGTCATCAGCTTTTCTCGCCAGACGTTCACAACTTCGGCGCAGCTCTATGACGGGCACTGGCACCCGCCGGTGCTTCCAGGGCGTAATTCTTCCGCAGCAATGAGGATAATCCTCAAATTACGGACCCAGTCCGTGTAATTGCTACCATCATCTTTCAACTTTGCTTTCTCAAGGAACGCATTAAAATTCAACGGAACAACAAAGACGAGCCATGTATCTACGATGAAACATAGACAAGCAAAAATACTATCGGTACTAAGTTCATGATAAATTTAAGTTCAATTAATCATATTAAAAACTCCCACTTAGACAGACATCTCTCTAGTCATCCAAGTGATTACGTGATCCAAATCAACTAAACCATGTCCGATCATCACGTGAGATGGAGTAGTTTCAATGGTGAACATCACTATGTTGATCATATCTACTATATGATTCACGCCGACCTTTCGGTCTCCGTGTTCGAGGCCATATCTGTTATATGCTAGGCTCGTCAAGTTTAACCTGAGTATTCTGCGTGCAACTGTTTTGCACCCGTTGTAGATGGACGAGAACTTATCACACCCGATCATCACGTGGTGTCCGGGTACTACGAACTTTGGCAACGGTGCATACTCGAGAGAACACTTGTTGATAATTTTTAGTGAGAGATCCTCTTATAATGCTACCGTCAATCAAAGCAAGATAAGATGCATAAAGGATAAACATCACATGCAATCAATATAAGTGATATGATATGGCCATCATCATCTTGTGCTTGTGATCTCCATCTCCGAAGCACCGTCGTGATCACCATCGTCACCGGTAGCGACACCTTGATCTCCATCGTAGCATCGTTGTCGTTTCGCCATCTCTGTTGCTTCTCGACTATCGCTACCGCTTAGTGATAAAGTAAAGCAATTACAGGCTTGCATTTCATACAATAAGCGACAACCATATGGCTCCTGCCGATTGCCGATAACTTCGGTTACAAAACATGATCATCTCATACAATAAAATATAGCATCACGTCTTGACCATATCACATCACAACATGCCCTGCAAAAACAAGTTGGACGTCTTCTACTTTGTTGTTGCAAGTTTTACGTGGCTGCTACGGGCTGAGCAAGAACCGTTCTTACCTACGCATCAAAACCACAACGATACTTCACAAATAGACTCCGTTTAACCTTCTCAAGGACCGGGCGTAGCCACTCGGTTCAACTAAAGTGAGAGAGACAGACACCCGCCAGCCACCTTTAAGCACGAGGTGCTCGTAGCAGTGAAACCAGTCTCGCGTAAGCGTCTGGCGTAATGTCGGTCCGGGCGCTTCATCTCACAATACCGCTGAACCAAAGTATGACATGTCGGTAGGCGGTATGACTTGTATCGCCCACAACTCACTTGTGTTCTACTCGTGCATATGACATCAACGCATAAAACCAGGCTCGGATGCCACCTTTGTTGGGGAACGTAGTAATTTCAAAAATTTCCTACGCACACGCAAGATCATGGTGATGCATAGCAACGAGAGGAGAGTATTGTCTACGCACTCGTAGACCAAAGCGGAAGCGATCACAACGTAGAGGAAGTAGTCGTACGTTCTCCTCGCGATCCAGCCGATCCCAATGCCGTTACTCCGGCGCCTCCGAGTCGATCACAACGTAGAGGAAGTAGTCGTACGTTCTCCTCGCGATCCAGCCGATCCCAGCGCCGTTACTCCGGCGCCTCCGAGTTCTTGGCACACGTTCAGCTCGATGGCGCCTCCTCGGGCTCCGATCCAGCAAAGCTCGGGAGAGGGAGTTCCGTCGGCCTGACGGCATGGTGACGATCTTGATGTTCTACCGACGCAGGGCTTCGCCTAAGCACTGCTATGATATGACCGAGGTGGAATATGGTGGAGGGGCACCGACACGGCTAAGGAACGATCTCAAGGATCAACTTGTGTGTCCTAGGGTGCCCCCTACCCCGTATATAAAGGAGGGAGGGAGGAGGTGGCCGGCCTCAAGGGGGGCGCCATAGAGGGGGGAAACCTACTCCAAGTAGGTTTCCCTCTCTTTCCTTATCTTATTTGGAGGGAAGGAAGGAGTACTAGTATTAGGAAGTAGTACTAGTAGTAGGAATAGGAAGAGGGGAAGGAGAAAGGAAAGGGGCGGCCCCTCCCCAGTCGGATTGGGCTTGGGGGCGCGACCCCTCCCTTGTTCCTTCTCCCTTCCTCCTACATGGGCCCAATAAGGCCCATATACCTCCCGGGGTTCCGGTAACCTCCGGAGCTCCAAACTTCTCCGGAACCTTTCCGGTGTCCAAATATATCCGTCCAATATATTAATCTTTATGTCTCGACCATTTCGAGACTCCTCGTCATGTCCGTGATCATATCCGGACTCGAACAACCTTCGTACATCAAAATACATAAACTCATAATATAACCACTATCGAAACCTTAAGCGTGCGGACCCTACGGTTCGAGAATAATGTAGACATGACTGAGACATGTCTCCGGTCAATAACCAATAGCGGGACCTGGATGCCCATATTGGTTCCTACATTTTCTACGAAGATCTTTTATCGGTCAGACCGCATAACAACATACGTTGTTCCCTTTGTCATCGGTATATTTACTTACCCGAGATTCGATCGTCGGTATCCAATACCTAGTTCAATCTCGTTCGGTAAGTCTCTTTACTCGTTCCGTAATACATCATCTCACAACTAACTCATTAGTTGTAATGCTTGCAAGGCTTATGTGATGTGTATTACCGAGAAGGCCCAGAGATACCTCTCCGAGCAATCGGAGTGACAAAACCTAATATCGAAATACGCCAACCCAACAAGTACCTTTGGAGACACCTGTAGTACTCCTTTATAATCACCCGATTCGTTGTGACGTTTGGTAGTACCTAAAGTGTTCCTCCGTAAACGGAGTTGCATAATCTCATAGTTATAGGAACATGTATAAGTCATGAAGAAAGCAATAGCAATATACTAACCGATCAAGTGCTAAGCTAACGGAATGGGTCATGTCAATCACATCATTCTTCTAATGAGGTGATCCCATTAATCAAATGACAACACATGTCTATGGTTAGGAAACATAACCATCTTTGATTAATGAGCTAGTCTAGTAGAGGCTTACTAGTGACTATCTGTTTGTCTATGTATTCACACATGTATTATGTTTCCGGTTAATACAATTCTAGCATGAATAATAAACATTTATCATGATATAAGGAAAATAATAACTTTATTATTGCCTCTAGGGCATATTTCCTTCAGATCGTCCACGCCGCACTCTGTTTCATTGTAGTCGAAAGGTTCGAAGGAGGCTTTATCAATATCAACCGCGTTCGTGTCCAACAAGTTCACGAACTCGGTTGTTGCATTGTTCGAACCACCGCTATACCGAACGATAACAAGTCACGAGCTATCGAAAAACAATGGCGAAAATGAAAGAGAATCACCAAAGTCCGAAGAGATATACCTTCCGGCCATTTCGTCGAACACCTCTCTCGCGGGGGGAGCGGCACCGTTGAACGGCATCACCGGAGCACCTCCTTGCGGGGGGATGGAGTGAGAGGTTGAAGAGGATTTGTTCCTTGAAGTCAGAACCTTCCTCCACTTTGCGCCCGTGGCCTTGCCGGCCTTCTCCACCGCCGGCCGGGATCGCGACAATGCATTGCCGCCCGAGTCTTGAGCCATCGCGCGGGGTAGCAGGATTCCGCCTTGCACAGCACGTTGCCCCGCTTGCGGCAGGCGTGGCGTGTGCTTGGGCGACGCTTGGGCCTACATGGCGGCGAGATCCGCCCGAGGGGAAGGGGCGTGCGCGACCTCCACGGTGACGAGGGGCAGCAGGGGTCGTCCATGGCGGCAAGGGACGGCCAGGAAGGAGCAGCCGGAGCTTTTGGAGGGGGGCAATGGTGGCGGAAGGTGCGGGAAGCGGGAAAGGGGGCGCGGAAATGTCCCTCCCGCCAAATCTCGCGCCGGATGGGGGTTGAGCACGGGTCGGCCTCCCAGCCCGTGAAGATAGAGGTTGGGGGAGAAGATTTGCCGTGCCCCGCAAAAATTTTTGCGGGCCGGGGTGTTTTGCGGGGTTTGCTGGTGCAGATTTTTCGGCCCGACCGGCAATTTAGCGGTTATTTTGCAGGCTGGGGCGTTTTGCGGGGTCTGCTAGAGTTGCTCTCAGCCCCTGCCGACGCCGTCCATGGCGGACACAACACATGACCACAGTTCGGTAAAATTCCATAAATAAATTTCTTGACGTTCTTTTTGTTTGCTTTAAAGAAAACACCATGAAGATGAGGGGTACTTCTAAGACGAGTTCATGGATTCGTGTTTGTCGGATGAGGAAGATGAGGATTAACTGGAGGTGATGATGGTGATTCATGAAGAAACAGTGTGCGGAGGAGCATGTTCTCAACTTCAAGGGTTCAATGCTGGGACATCGAGTATTGAGTTGGCGTCGAACAGAAGCATCTCGTCGTTTCCTCCATGGGTACATCACCTCTCCGCTTTGTATCCATCAGCACCCTCATGGCGACTTGGAGAAAGGGAAAATGGTGGTGCATGATAGCCTCCCGGTTATACACACAAGGGAAGTGCCCAAGCCGGAGTTGCACTGGACCCCTGCTCCACTGGGGTGGGCTAAGCTCAATACAGATGGCAGTCATGTCCCTCCAACCGGAGAGGCAGGGGGTGGTATGATTCTTCGTGATGATAGAGGCAACATCATCTATACTTCTTGTAGACAGCTCCTTACATGCGATAATGGCCTTGAGGCAGAGCTGGCTGCGTGCAGAGAGGGCCTGGAGCTTGTGCTTTACTGTACGAACCTGCCCATTATGGTTGAGCTCGACTGTGCATAAGCGGTGTCTATGCTGCTAGATCCTACTGGAGATAGATCGCAGTACCGTGTGCTCATTGAGGAGATTCGAAGACTAGCACAAGATGCTCGTAGGAAGATTTCTTTTACTCTTATTAATTGCTCGCATAATAAGGTTAGTCATGTGCTTGCCGCGTATGGACGTGCTACACCCGCACCGCAGTTTGGTTGTGCTCGGGGCTGGACTTTGTTGTAAACCTTTCAAAGGCTGATATGCCTCCTTGAGTAATGAAATCTCCCTTTACCCCGCGAAAAAGAGTTGGCGTCGAACATAGGGGCATGTTGATCTCTACGAGGACTACTTCACCCCCAATGCGTAGGACGTGTTGATAATTTTTTCTTCTTTCATCCTATAATTATATTATTTTGGCATAGTTTTGGCACCAACTTTTATTGTTTTTCTGAACTAACCTATCAATTCAGTTTCAGTGCTAGTTATTGTTTTCTCATGCTTTTTTACTTTTCAGGAAAATCAGCTTTACGAAGCCCAAAAAAATCCCCAAAAATCCAAAAATTCTTTTTCATCGGGAAGCTTTCGGAGGCACCTAACCCCAGCTGGGGAGCCACGCGGCCAGGGGGTCCTAACATGGGCCCCAGAGGTGGCTTGTCCACTGCCTCATTTCTTGGATGCCTTTATATACCACCGAAAACCTTGAGAATATAATCTTTTATGGAGTGATGAATTGTCACTTTATGACTAGATCTATATATGTTTTATTCATGGATTCATATGAGTTCTTTATTGAATAATTTATATACATATATGCTCTCTCATCTATTAGTCTTGCACTAGACATATTTAGATGAATGGTCTCCAAGGGGCACATATTTTCGAGCACATGCCTAGAGGCCATGTTTGGATATTTCCTACCATATTGGTCAAGGTGTTTGGACCCACAGTGGAGGAGACAGACCCCAGGCAATAGGAGCCTTGGCTTGGGGCGTGTCTACCAATTCCTTTGTCAACTGTTCACATTGTAGCTACTTTCTACCATTGTAGCTACTGTTCATACTGAAGGTGGCCTGGGATGTGTGTTAGTGTTGGCTCCTCTACTGTGGACCGGAGTACTTGAGAGAACCAAATGCCAGAAACATGACAAGGCTCATGCCACTCTTTCTTTGGCATGTCAGGGTTTCACAGCAACATCAAAGTGTTGCAGCGGTTTTCATTGTTTGCAAGGTTGTGTGCGAGCAAAACTCATGCATGCAACATAACATCAATGGGCATGAGTATAACACGAGATACTTGGTATCTATCCTCAGTGGGTGAACTTTTCCAAGACCATCTCCGATCCAATAGGTAACAAAAAAATCTCACTTTGCTGCAAAACAAGGATGTGCTAGAAAAGATGTGGAAAAGTTATATGTGCAATGTTGTATTTATACTTAATTATTTTCAATATTTGAAGTACAAGAAAAGAGCAGACATCTGGGAGAATGGCTTTATTGAATCCGAACAGCTTGCTGCTTCTCCGAAACCTTCACCAGCTTGTGTATCCTTGTAAGGTCGCGGACCCGGCGTAAGAACGAGAAACGTGAGGTCCGCCAAAATCGGCATAGGTTAGGTGCTATTGATGGAACATGCTAAGCCCATCTTTCTCCATATGAAAGTGTTGCGGGCACATAGAGATGTGGGTAGAGGAAGAGCTTTATGTAAGAGTAGAAGCCCCAAAAGGTGAATTAGGGATTTATCTACTAGGAGATGATAGCCTTTTTCCCTAGAGATGGAGAGTCACGAGGCTCGATAATGACCAATGGGTTAGGATCTGAGGAAGCTTAGTTTGGATGATGGAATATTCACTGTTCTGATTGTTGACATACTGCAAATCCACTTATCCAACAATTTCAGTCCATTTTCCGGCTCTTATCTGGTTCGAATCCAGTTCGTCCCGAAAAAAAAAAGACTACACCAAACTACACTAACTATGAGTTTATGAAAGCAAGAACTACTAATTGTAAAAATTAGTTTTTTTATGGAATCTTTGGCGTCAGCCTATAGGCTTTCTAGTTTTTAGAATTTCTTCTTTGGCCGAATGTGAAAGATTACCCAGAGGGACTGAATAGTTCTGCCTTCTTTGAAGAAGAGACCTATTTTCCACTTTCTTTTATGTTTTTTACCTTACAATTTTGCTAGATACAAAACAATAAAATAAATAATATATATACAAAAAATAAATATTTTGATGAAATTCCATTGGTCATTCTACTCCTTGATGCCAGTTTGTGCTTGTTGTCATGCTGGCAAAAGCGGGGGTTTCGGCCGGCTTTACCTACTATTGGATTTGGAGTATTTCAGGAGGAACTGTAACAAATCCGGGTATTTGGAGTTATGAAGGTGTGGCAGGTACGCATATTGTGTTTTCTGGCTTGTGTTTCTTGGCAGCGATCTGGCATTGGGTATATTGGGACCTAGAAATATTCTCTGATAAAAGCTCTTTCACCCTGCCCGCGGGTAATCCCTTACTGAGCCTACTCAAGCAATCTCCCATTAGCCGATCTTTACTTTATAGTCAAGCGATTGTAAACTCCTTATTTAGGCTAGCTACTTTGCTGATTAACAAGTCATTTCCTCAATAGAGTTCTTTGCCCGACAAAAGTGAATCTTGATCTTTCTTCTTGATAGTTTGTGATCGAGCCAATCTCACAATTTCTAAAAATATGTTACTATAGCCCTTTTTCCTTAAAAAAGAAAGAGTACGGGAATGATGTCCTGAATAGAAGAAGCGGGAATAGGAAGATTTTTTATTCCTTTTGTTACTCTTTTTTTAAGCAAATGGCTCATTTAAGACTTAATCGAATGATTACCCAACAGGTAAAAAGAGCTTTTGTTTCCTCTCATCGAGATAGAGGTAGGCAAAAGAGGGATTTTCGTCGTTTGTGGATCACTCGGATAAGCGAGATTTATCTGTTCCTGTCCGGAAGCGATTCGGACCTGCATTCGTTAAAGCTTAAAATTGGTTTCTGCCCGGTCTGGTTCATTGAGGTCAGCATCACATGAAATCTTTAGCACTTCCGTTCGATATTGGATGGAGTATGACTGGAAAACTCTTTTCCCACGGCTCACTAATACGATCCTATCTTACCATTCTTCTATCCTTCTTCATCACGGGGCAGAAGCATAACGCTGATCTATGGACAAAGGAAGGTATCAGAAAATTCATTATGACCTAGACCTAAACCAGGCTGATATTGAACAGAGGAGGAGTTCTTGTTACTACTTCTCGCTGGCACAAAAGAAGTTTCGTTTTTTTTCGTGTCACAGCTGATTACTCTTTTTTTTTCCTTTTTAAAGAGTGGCATTCTATGTCCAATATCTTGATCGAAGTACGGAGGTCAGAATAAATAGAATAATGATCAATGGAAAAAAGAAAAAAAATCCTACGAAGACTTTTGGGAAAACGTCGACGTTTGCTGGCTTATTTGGCAAGGAAAAATAGAGTACGTTATAAGAAATTAATCGGTCAGTTGAATATTCGGGAGCAGTAATTTAATCGTTCAAAAAAATTTTTTGTAGTGACAACATTCCTACTTTTATTATCACTACCGGTACTGGCAGGGGCAATTACAATGTTATTAACCGATCGAAACTTTAATACAACCTTTTTTTATCCTGCAGGAGGGGGAGGAAACAAAAGCTATTTGTTCGAGTGAAGCAAGCGGACAGTCAGCTAAGAATACTGGAAGAGAACTCTCTAGCCCTACACTTAAACTAGACTAGAAATCCGAAAAAAACACTAGTTTTGACCCTCGAAATGATAAAGAATCTGGTACACTCGAATTGTATTATTTAAGTGCTTATTGCTTGCCAAAAATCCTACTTCTATAATTGGTAGGGAAATCTATTGACGGACGAGGCTGTTGCTCTACGCGTGGCTGTTCCTGCTCGAGCTGCTCATGCTCGGGCGGCTGTTCGTTAAGGTCAAAGTCAATTCTATTCAAGTTCTAATAGGACTTTGAGACTCGAAAAATCCTTCGGGCTGCTAAGAACAGAGAGAAGTAGTTGCAGAGAAGTTTGATAGGGTTAGGCAGGGATGAAATCTTTCGACGACTAGGGAGGCGTCACCCGAGGCCGATTCCAGTGGATGAGATGCCCTATGATGGCAAACTAATTCGTAGCCACCGAATAGCGCAAGGTACGTACGTACTCCCTCCGGTCCTTTTTACTCTGCATATTAGGTTTATCCGAAGTCAATCTCATCCAACTTTGACCAAGTTTATATAAAAAATTATAGACATCAATATCATTAGATTCATCTTGGAATATATTTTGATATTATATTTATTAAATATTATAGATGCTAATAGTTTCTAATATAAATTTGGTTAAACTTAGCAAAGTTTGACTTTCGGCAAATCCAATGTGCAGAGTAAAAAGGACCGGAGGGAGTACGCACGTATGAGAAGTCACGTATGAGTACGCGAGTCTAGCTAAGCTAGCGCTGTGAGCTGCAGAGCTATAGATAAAGTTGTGAACTGGTAGAGTCCTTCATCATACCCTACGGCCTACGCTACACATACTCACACACAGTACAGCAAGATCTCCCGGAGCGATCTTCTGGAGTTCCCCGAGCCGGCGTGGGAGATCGAGAACGAATTAATAAAGATAGATAACGGGGGGTCAAATCACGGCAGTGCTCTAACACTAGTAGAAAAAGGGCCTATTATCCCGGTTGGTGAACCGGGACTAAAGGGTCGGTACTAATGCCTCCCTCCTTTTTGAAAAATTTTTTTGAATTTTTTTTAAAATTTTATTTGAATTTTTTTTTATTTTCAAATTTCTGAATTATTTTAACCCCTAATCTCTAATCAGCACCCCTCATCACTGCTCAATTTATCCTCTTCTCTAATCAGCCTCATCATTCCAAATCACCTAACTTCCCGAACGGTCACCCATCCTCCCACTCAACCAGCCTGAGCACGCTTAACTTGTTGTTTTTCTGACAATAGTAAGATGTCAATCCTATTAACCCTCAGGAATTTTGCTTGAGCATGAATTGACACATTTCACTGTTTGAGTTTCAAACTATTGTTTTCAAAAACAATAATTATTTAGAAAACAATAGTTATTTTGAATAATTAATTTGACCATGGTTTGACCATAGTTTGACCACAATTTGACCAGATTTGACCAAAATTCAAAATAACTGAACAAATTATTTAGTAACACTAATATTCTAGAATAATTAGTTTGACCATGGTTTGACCATAGTTTGACCACAGCTTGACCAGATTTGACCAAAATTCAAAATAACTGAACAAATTATTTAGTAACACTAATATTCAAGAATAATTAGTTTGACCATGGTTTGACCATTGTTTGACCACAGTTTGAAATTTTTTCGATTTTTTCCACTCTAGATATTAAAAGCCCCGTAACTTTTTTTCTGTTAGGTTTTTGAGGATTTTGAAAATGTTTAACGGGGTTTCCCCGTTAAATTTGGATGTAACTTTTCGAGTAGATGATTTTTCATATAAAAAACTTTTTCATCCGAGTTAGTATGCAAAAGTTATGCCCATATTTACAAATTCCAGAGAGATTTTGCAAATAAAGTCGAAATTCACATTTGCAAATTTTCCCAACAACTAGACCACATATCACATGGGAAACTTATTATTTTTTATTTTTTTGACATTTCCATCATTTTCTTTTAATTTTTTTAAAATTAAAAAGGCGATCTCGGGGGGAGGGGTAGAGTTTGAAAATGGGACCTTTACTACCGGTTCGTGAGGGGAACCGGGACTAAAGGTCTCAACCCCATTAGTCCCGGTTCGTGCCTCAAACCGGGACTAAAGGTCTACTCTTTAGTCCCGGTTTGAGGCATGAACCGGGACTAATGGACATCGCACCCTTTAGTCTCGGTTTGAGGCACAAACCGGGACTAAAGGGCACAGGTGAACCGGGACTAATGCTTAGCCGCACGAACCGGGATAAATGCTCACATTAGTCCCGGTTCTGGATTAAACCGGGACTAATAGGCTAAACTGGCCTGGACGAAAGCTCTGTTTTTTACTAGTGTAATGAGAAGGTGACGACAGGTGAAAAATGGAGGAGTACCAAGATATCATAAGCTTGTCGTTCACGTTACACGCCGCTGCCGCTGCATGTCAGATACAGTTACAGTAGTACTCCTACGTTACGTGCCCCGAGTTACGGGCCATGACTTTTGCGCTTTAACTACTACTGCAGTTCCGGACAACCATACGTGAGAATTACTGGCTCCGATTAGACAGCACGACATGCATGATTACCGAACATCTGTCCGAACCAACCGCGTACATAAACACAGTCAGTTTCTTACACCGGGCAAAAAAGAAAGAGTTTGATGGATCGACCTCAGGGCGCCAGAGACGTCAGAAAGATACCCAGTTTTTAAGATTGGGGCCTCGGAACTTTAACCCGTCTCAGTTATCACTTGTCACAATACTCTACGTGAGCGTGGTACAATTTCACACACACACACACACAAAGAGAACTGAACAAAAACCTATGATATCTTTGACAGGATTTGATCTGGTATTAAGACTAGATGCGACGTCGATGCAAATTGTTGCCACTAGCCGTGTACAACTAGTTCAAAGCGTAGTGCCGTAGTGGTGCGCGCACATGTGATGTGAGGAACCCCAACCCAAAGGTGTCCATATCCTATCATGCAGCGCGACCCCAAACGGACGTCAGTTTTGTTCGGATTCTGTCCGTTTAGGTAGGGATTTGGGGTCGTGTTCGGGTCTGTCCTGGGATGCAGTGACCGTGCGCCCAGCACGCGGCCGCATTCATTTGTCCCATCCTGTCCGTCAAAAAATGCTCATATATTCATATAAAAACTAGTTTGCACGTCCAAATATTAATTGTCTGAAAATAAAAATAGT
This sequence comes from Aegilops bicornis, assembly GCA_021605145.1. Taxonomy (NCBI): domain Eukaryota; kingdom Viridiplantae; phylum Streptophyta; class Magnoliopsida; order Poales; family Poaceae; genus Aegilops; species Aegilops bicornis. The sequence goes on from CM038669.1 coordinate 524,045,617, forward strand.
TTTACAACCCAATCGAAATTGTCTCTAATAAAATAGTTTTACAACCAAATCGAAATTGTCTTCAACGAACATAAAATGAACCAATACATCTATTGGTTGCCAATGTGATCCCAGACGTGCTCAACCAAGTCATTTTGAAGATTCAAATGAGTGTGTCAATCATGCATGTCACGGTGGAATTGAACAAACTGTTCAAATGTGGCCGGGTCTTGATGCAGGGGCTCAATATTTTCACCTTGATAATTAAATCCTTGGTCGAAGATACTCTCATCACGCTCGTCCTCGACGATCATGTTGTGCATGATCACACAAGCAGTCATCACCTCCCAAAACTTCCTTTCATTCCATGACAGCGGTGCGGGGTTTGAGCGATACCCCACCGGGATTGAAGCACACCAAAAGCACGTTCCACATCCTTTCTAGCACTCTCTTGCATTTGGGCAAATCTCTTTCTCTTCTCACCTTGGGGTTTCGAGATTGTCTTCACAAAAGTTGACCACTGATGATATATACCATCTGCTAGATAGTATCCCTTGTTGTACTGATGGCCGTTGATCTCAAAGTTGTGGTGGGGAGTGGCCTTACGCAAGCCTCGCGAAGACCGGAGAACGCTGCGGCACGTTGATATCATTGTGAGAACCTGCCATACCGAAGAAAGAATGCCATATCCAAAGATCTTGCGATGCCACCGCTTCTAATATGACGATTGCACCCGTTAACATGCCCTTGTCGCCCTTCCAAGCAAATGGACAGTTCTTCCACTCCCAATGCATACAATCTATCGCCAAGCATGCCCGAAAGCCCTAGCTGCGTTGGTCGCCAACAATCTCTCATGTCGGCGGTTGGCTGCCTCAAGTACTCTGGGCCAAACACCTCGATCACAGCACCGCAAAAGCGTGTACATTGACATCGGACATGTTGTCTCACTCATACGCACATACTCGTCCACCGGATCGCTGGAATACCATATGCAAGCATGCGGATGGCCGCGGTGCATTTCTGGTAAGAGGAGAATCCAAGCTTGCCAAGGGCATCCGTCTTGCACTCGAAGTATGGGTCATGAGCAACCACTCCCTCTCGGGATACGATTGAAAACATGCCTTGCCATACGAAAACGGCGACGGAATTTATCCGGCTTGAAGAGCGGGGTGTTGGCAAAGTAATCGGCATAGAGCAGGGCGTGGCCTCTCTCCCTGTTGCGGTTCAGGTTGGGAGCACGGCCATGGAGTGACCCCCTGTACCGAGGAAGCTGCCGTTGAATATGGTCGAACGACCAGTGCAGCCACCACAAGATCTTCATCATCCGACGACGAATCGTCCGATGAACAAAGAAAGTGATGAAAGAAAAACTCGTCTCCACTGTCCATACCTTTGACGGCAAAAGGTCGAACACCTTGCGGTCGTGGTGGCGAAGAGGCCACGATGATTACCTCGACGCAGCAGGGGTGGTTGCCGGCCGGCCACTGGCCGCTCTGGAGCTCTCCTTGGAATCTGCCTCGTCCTCCGTGGTCCGTCGCCGGCAGTCGTGTCCCCTCCGCCACCGGCAAGGACGGCGACGACCAAACCTCCACCGATAGACGACCAAAACTACGGCGAAAGCGCGGGCGTGGTGGCGGCCATGTCGAGACGTGGTTTGGTATGGACGGCGGGGGCTGCGGTGAGGAGGCGGCCGGAGAATAGGGGCGGCCCGGGCGGGGCGGGAGAGAGGGTGAAGCGTTGGGAGCGGAGGGACTGATAGTGTCCCCGACAGGCGGGCCACGGGGGGACAAGGGCGTGAGTCGCGGCCGTCCGCACGTGTCCGTTTCACCCTAAACCGAGCGCAAGTTTGGGCCGGAAATGGGTCGAAAACGGACGGAATCCGGACATTTGTCCGTTTAAGGCCGCGCGCTGGACCGCCTCTTTTATTTCTTTTATCCTAAACGGACGGGGACGGATAGGATAGGGTCGCGCTGTGGAGTTGGCCTTATGCGGTCTCCGTCCCCTGTCATGCACGTACACTGATCACCGGGGAGCGTGGGGGGCCCACGAGCCATGCCTCCCTCCCTCCCTCCCTCCGTCGCCACAGTCATCGACCGATCATTACGGCCTCCTCTTCCTCCTGTACGCCAACGCCCGTACAACGTGCTCACACGTGGGGTCTTGTTCGGCATGCATATGAACACACACACACGCAATGACAAGGACACGGACCCCATGGCCCTGCCCCCCCTGGGAGGTCGTGTCATGGGCTCGACGGGAAACTCGGGCGCCTTCTGCTTCCCATGCTTCATCTCCCTCTCTCAGTGATCTTGGTCCTAGCTAGGAGTAGATCTTTTGGCCTGGCTGCCCCATTGAAGCAAAAGATCACGTCGCAGTGCCTACACATCCATTCACGAGATGGAGTCCCAAACCAAACGTGCGCCCAGCCAGTGTCTGCACTCTCCTCTGCCGCGCAAGACAAATGGCGCGATGGCCCGGCACTGGGGCATGCACTGGGGGCGAGTGAGAGGAGAAAGCAAACAGTGCTCGCGCGCCCTGTGATCGACACGGACCGAGCGCGGCAGGCACAGCGCAGCGCGCGCACGGTGGCGCGGCCTGGTGCCGCTGGTCGTCGTGGCCGGTCTCCGAGGCCGCTTGGAGCTGATAAGACGCTCGATCAGGGGAGTTTTTTCTGCGCACCGCATACATCCATGGCCTACATGCATGCATGCATGCAGTATGTATACGGCCGGCCGGGTCGGACATTTTCGCTGTGAAGGCGAGATGTCATCCGTGATCGCCTGACAGGACGAAGCTAGGAACTCCTATATACGTAGGCTGAAAGTGACAGTCACGACGAAACAGGACCGTCCGTGCTTGGCTTTCCTTCCCTCGAGCCGGTTCAGTTTCAATGAAAAATTATTAAAGCTTCCATGCACGGTGCATGAGTTGATCCACGCATGCATGCATGCATGCATGCATGCATGCATGCACCTGGGGTCCTTCGCACAGGCCCGTCCGTGCTTTGCTTGGCGCGGTGAGAATAACTCCAGGGCAGGAGAGGGCACCGTACGTCATAATGGCCCGGCCCAGTACGTACCACGAAAACGGGGAACTTATGATGATGGCATGGCTCTGCGGCTGCGCCCATCGATCGACCACGAGCCGAGCTTGACTACACCGGTACGAACGAGCTAGCTTGAGACGCTTGAGGCACTGACGCCATGCACGAAAGCTCCAACAGTGCACCGTCCACGTGCCACGGAACTGTTGCACCACTGTGCCCGATGCCCTAGGGGATCATCGATCGCCAGTTTTACTCCAAGTAGCCATAGCCCGGGTAGCCATGGGAAGCATGCCGAGCTCCGTAGCTCTCGATGGGTGCCTGCCTGGGCCTGGCCTGGCCTGCAGGCGCGGCTACATTGGCACTACAGGAAAGGCTACAGTAACAACAAAAGCTCACCCACGGAGGACTGGTTCCTTTCACCCAGTCCAGTACTGGTACTCGCCGTTCGTACCGCTAGCTGGTGGTGATGGGTGGATGTGACGTTAAATGGAAACAGCAGCCACGTCACCTCCGCGTAGCCCTAGGCCTGCATGCGCGTATCTAACCCGGCTGGATCACCGTATATCTCGCGTACGTACTGAGCTCGTAGCTGTAGCATCCAGGGCCCTAGCGGCTTATCTATCTACGCCCGGAGAGACGAGAGATGCGAGATGAGATGATGCATGCGCCGTATGGTGATTTGACACGTGCCGCGTCCTCTCACTGACAATCCGGCGACGTGACGACCGTAGCGCCCCCCGTATCCCGGGGAATCTACGTAACAATCCCCCCACCTGCTACTGTGCGTGTGGTACGATACGAGAGCCGGAGAGAGAGAGGGAGGGGACGACGGGACGGGTCGGGGGCCCCGGGTGTCGGCGTCGAGGGACGATGCGGTCTCGTGACGGAGATGGGCCGCGGGCCATGGCTTTGCTATGTTACGTCGCGTCGATGAGGGGGGTGGGGCGGGGGGCCTGCGCCGGGGATGTTTTGTTTACTAGCGGGTGCAATTATTAATGGTCGCCGCACCACGGCACGCGCCGGCCAATGGGGAGCCCCGGTTCTAGGGCAGCGTTAATGGCGGGTCGTACAGTACGTATGATTTGTCGATCTAATCTTGGCTTGGGAGGAGTATCGATTTGATCCGCGCTACTGCTGGTGTCAACAGGATCGTACCGCCGAGATTTTTCCCCTTTATTTTTTCAAGGCAAAGTTGCCTGCCTCTGTTGTAGATCCAAATGAAGTACAGCCAATAATGTCTACCCCAGTCTGGAACCCATGAAGTTTTTATTCTGATCACCAGGAACTGGAGGCGTTTTTTGGCGCACTTTTGGTTGCAGAACGCGACCGTTTCCTTTTGTGCAAATTTCACGTGGAACGCATCAAGTTTGGACCTCCGGTTCAGGATCTCCTAGATGCGATTCGTTGCTAGCCAGGAGCCTACCACGTACGTGCCCATCGAGTGATGCTGGCATGAACGGAGCCACAAGCAGCCCACAATTTCATGACAAGCCATTTGTTCTCTACAGTGTGTGCGCGCGCGCGCGCGTTCGAAAGGAAAGTGCGTTGGCATGAGATCATGATCTCTGTAGACTAAACTGCTTCGATTTTGGACCAGTGATCATCCTCGGTGTTGGCGAAGTCATCTGTTCTGGTTTTGGTCCCGTCACGTTTGGATTGCACTATTGTGTGTCAGCCTCCACATGCGGGCTCTAGTGCTATGCACCACTCCATGTTTTGCTGTCGTTGCAGTTTCAAACACGGACCGTCTGCCATGGATTCGGTTTGGTCATGTGATGTTGAAGACCACAGTGGATCGTTTGATTTGGTCATCTCTTGTGTGGAGGCAACTGATTTGATCATTTGTTTAGCCACAAGCTTTACCAAAATACGCCAAAAGTTACATGAAATCGTCGTAGCAGGCCTACATCTCATCCTCTACAAAAGACTTTTTCCAGCTAAACGTGCTTGACAAAATGTACAAAAGAAGGTTCAATAATAGTTATTTTCTTAATCTTCTTGACTTTTATTGTTTCCTATGTACCAAGTACTATATGACTTGAGATGTGTGAGAGCATGGTTTGCTCCAAGTACTATTATTGCTATGTTAAGTATTGAGACCTACTTCAAAATGCTTGGTTACATGCGATGTTGCTTAAGTTGCTTACGTGATGTCATCATCATTATATCATTGTTGTGGTCTCCTTGCTTACTACTCCTTCTATCTCTTTTACTCTGCATATAAGATTTGTTTGAAGTCAAACTATGCAAAGTTTGACTGAATTTATATTAAAAAGTATCAACAGCTATAATACAAAAGTTATATAGTATGAAAACTTACTTCATGATGCATCTAATGGTATTAATTTTGTATTATGGATGTTGATAATTTTCCTGTAAAGTTGGTCAAACTTTAAGAAGTTTGACTTCAAAAAAAATTTATATGCAGACTAAAAATAAACGGAGGGAGTACCTATGTAAGCATGAATTCTCAATTGTATGCCATGTCACACACTCCACCATGTGACATCAAGCTACATGATTATCATGTTTTTATCTCACTTTGATGTGCAAAGATGCCTTACATGTTACATCAATCACATTTTGTTACACCCCACTTTGGTCTAGGATTTAGGGGAGGCTCCTTTACATTGTAGATGTGCATCATGCTTCAGTGAGAATGATGCACAAACTTAGAGGGGGTCTTAAATGATCGGGATTGACCAGAGGGGAGTGAATATGCACAACTACAAATTTAAACCGATCATTATCAATTTTTGGCAATACAGACAATAAAGATGGTTAGGCATAACACCAGTTTCATAGAATTGCCTTACCAGATTGGTGATGTCATCTCCTATCCAGTCCCAAGCAGCCAAGTAGAAGGCCATATTTAATCCATCTGGCCTTGGAGACACATTAGCCTTCATTTCCTTCAATATGCTCCAGATTTCCTGGTTGTCAGGGATGCTATTGGTGTAGTCTCTTTGATCACTAGTCCTTAGGGCCTGTTCTGAAGTCCTCCCAACTCTCCCAACTCTAAAAATTCTGCTTCTCAACCCAGCTTATCACTCCGTGTAGCGATTCACATCCGTTCGGCAGCGAAAACAGCTTCTGTTTCGTCACTTTGGGCCGGTAGCGGCTGCTCACATGGTCTAGCGCCATATTGGGCTGGGTGGAAATCGTCCCATGGGCCAAGCATGCAGCCCAAAAGAGAAGGAGAGAGGTGTTTCTGTACGAGAAAGGAGCCACGAGCTAGTTTTCACGAGGAAAGAAGGGAGGAGAGAGACTAAACGAAACGTTATGTTCACTTGGCGGTGGCAAACCACGTAATTTCAGCCAACTCCACGTTTTGGAGGATTCCTAAAGCTGCGATTTCCTAACTTCTCCAACTCCACGCTTTTTACACTAGGATCCATCCCAGCTTCTCAAAGCTAAGCTTCTGGAGCTAGAATCGTTCGGCAATGCTTCGCACATGGAGTTTGTGAAGCATGGAGTTGGGGGACTTCAGAACAGGCCCTTAGTGTAGCTACATACGACCTTCCATGATCTTTATTGTTAGACTGAAAAATGTTTTTAAAATAATCAACAAAGGTATGAGCTATCTTGTCATGAGTAATGTTATTCTCTGTGAGTTTAGTCAAGTTTTCCTCAAACCTGCACACAAGAGCGGCTTCTAGCTTGTATCCTGTTCATGTGAAGGTTTCATCTGAATATTTCTGATTTGTTCTTCCAGAAAACTGAGCTCCTAGTTTAAAGTTTTCTTAATACAAATATTGTGTTAATTCCTAAGAATATTGTATGCATCACACATGCCGATTTCAGGCCCATAAGCCTATGTAATGTTGCATATAAAATCATTGCTAAATCTCTGGCTAATAGACTCAAACTCCATCTCCCTGACTATATCCATCCTTCTCAACAAGCATTTATTGAAGGGAGAATAATTAGTAACAACATTATAATTGCTCAAGAAATTACTCATTCTTTTGCTCTAAGATCTTGCTAATGCTTTTGACCGTCTTAATGGGATTTCATTGTCTCATCTTTAACACGTAAAGGTCTACATGGTCATTTTATCAATCTCATATATGCTTGCATTTCAACACCAGTGCTCTCTGTTATTATAAACAGCCAACAATATGCTCGTTTTAGGAGCACCAGAGGTATAAGTCAAGGATGTCCTGTCTCCCCATATCTTTTTGTCCTGGCCATTAATGAGTTGTCTGTCTCCTTACAGGAAGCAATGAGGGAAAATAACTATCAGGTATCTCTCTTGGTCCAAATTGTCCGTCTATCCACTCTCTTATGTTTGCTGATGATCTTTTAGTTTATGGGCAAGCTACTACTCAAGAAGCTAATTCTATGTGCCAACTGATTCAAACCTTTTGTACAAATTCTGGCCAAATTCCAAATTGGACCAAATTTAGTATTATCTTTAGTAGGGGTGTAGACACCAACATGCAACAGGCTATAATTAACATTTTTCCTGTTCCTTGCATTGACAATAACTTCACTCATTTGGGACACCCATCCTTCCGACCAAAGATGGATCCTCTGCCTATAACTTTGTGATAGACAAATGCAAAGCCAAGCTTCCAACCTACAAAGCCAATAAGCTCTCTCATGCTGGTAGGTTGACTCTCATAAACTCTGTCTTTGCTTCCATCCCCATTTATTACATGTCCAATATTCTCTTCCCCAAGAAATTCTTAGCCAAGCTTACTTCAATTATAAGAAATTTTTGGTGGAATGGAGTTAGAGAGGAAACCAATGCTAAATCGCTTTGCCTTAGATCCAGGAAGGACATCTGTTCCCCAAAAAAGGAGGAGGTCTAGGTATCAAAAATTTGCAAGCCACCAATAGAAGTCTGTTCCTCGCGGCTGGTTGGAGAATTGCAGAAAACCAAACACCTATCTTTCCAAGGTCTTGCAATCCAAATACTTTCTGGATTCCTCTCTTTGGATGGCCAATCGTAATATTCCAAAATCTTCCTTTTGGGCTTCCATTCTAAAAGTCAGGCCGATTCTTATCAAAAACTCCCTTTCCAGATTACAACAGGCAACATATCTCTCTGGAGTAGTCCTTGGTATAGTTCTTGGAAAACTATTTATGATCATCTTATTATCATCCAAAGTAATAAATTTGTTTACCCTGCTCTAGTAAAAAATCTTTGGCTTCCAAACCAGAAAAGGTGGAATGATGATCTCATTGATACTTTGTTTACATATGAAACAACTAACATTATCAAACAGGTTCCAATCATTCAAGATGATAATGAGGATCTCTTATGCTGGAAACTCATGCCCACAGGAAAATTTACTACAGAAAGCGCATATACAGCTTGTTTAGAAGTCATGCAAGAGGAGGGAGAACCGCAGCCTAGAGCTCTAAGCAATAACATAAAGGAACTTCTAAGACAGGTATGGAATGATAAGACCATTGCTCCCAGAATTCAACCATTTGCATGGAGGCTTATCAGGAGAGCTCTACCTACTGGAAAAAGAGCGGGTAAGTATTCCAAACATATTAGAAAACTCTGTGCTAGGTGTGATATGCAACAAGATGATATACACATTTTCTTTACTTGCCCTTTTGCTAGAGCAGCATGGTTCACTGGACCTTGGCATATGAGATCCGATTTGCTTGTCCAAAACTCAGATTCTTTAGTTAATATTATATCAAACCTAGTTAATTCTAACCATCCACAAGTTACTTTAAGCAACATATTCTCCTTTATGTGGTGTATTTGGAAATCTAGAAATGTTAATCTTTTTCAAAGGAAAGATGCTTCTCCTCTACAAATTTTTTATGCAGCCCATGCTATCACAGAAAGCTTGTCCTTGGAAGTACAATCCAAAATGCCGGGTACAATAGATCATGACAAACTAGAACAAAGTAAACATGATGAACACAAGTTGGAACAAGGATGTACTATTGACTGCATAATGCTCTCAACACCAATTAAAGTGTTCACAGATGCGGAATGGAATGTACAAGACCAATCAAACAATACAGGAAGAGGCAGAGTAGGTATTGGAATCTTTATGCAGGTGGAACAGGCTAAAAAAAGAAAGAGGGTTAGGATTGCGGCAATAACCAAGCAAGCTCAATCACCAATTCATGCAGAGGCACTTGCAATAAATCTAGCAGCAATTATTCTACACAAGTTAAATATTCAGGAAGCAGCTATATTAACAGATAATCTCACACCAGCGAAGGCTGCAGCAGCAAGAATGCCAAGATCACAACCAGGCCATTGGCAAATTAGAAGTATCCTAGAAGAATTTTGTGCCTCAACGGTCTCCAAGCAAATTTAGATTTTTCATATTAACAAAGCCTATAATGTGGAAGCTTACCAAGCAACTCAAATAGCCTGCAATCAGGGAATTCATCCAAATCAGAATGCTATGATGTACTGCACTAATGATAGTCACCAGGACTGGCATAATTTCCTGCATCAGATTAGCTTAGATGTTCTTTACCAGGGATATGCCATCACTCATGTAAACTGCAGTTCAATGAATGGAAGGCGCCATGGGCGCCATTGTGTTGTTCCAAAAAAAGATGTCCCTTAACAATTGCTACAATGACATAAACAATGCAATAAAATGTGTTCAATAAGTTATAGTGAATACAAGGCTAAGTGACCACAGTAAACCACAAGTAGGGAGCTAGGGATAGAGATAACCATAGACACAAAGATGAGGATGTATCTGATGTTCACTTTCTTCGAGGAAAAGCTAGTCACCTTGGGTGGTGTCGGTGTTATCATGAACGCACACCAACACCACGAGGCCTAACCATATTGTCCTTAAAATATCACAACGAATGCGGTTCTCAACCACTAGTGGTAGACCTTGAGAAAACCTTCAAACCTTAACAAACTTTCAAGGGGTAAATCACAGGTTGATTCCTCATTGAAGACTCCTACCACCTAGGAGTCTTCAACCTCCAAGAGTAACAAGATCAAGGAGAAGTGCTCAAGACTTGCTCAAATCACAAATTGCTTTAGACAAAAGAGAAAGGATGAGTGGATCTATTCTCGGATGAAATCTCTCTCTGAAGAACTTTCACAAATATCCTTGGATTCATCAATTTGCTGTGTGGAGAAGGTGATGGAACTTTTATCAGATCTAGGATTCTTCTTTATTTGTTGGTCACCCCCTCCATGCAGTGCTAGAAGCGTATTACTCTTCGAAAGGATGTTGGAGTACCCACTTTCCTGGGTTGCTCGAGGACGAAGCCTCCTGACCGACCGTTGCTAGGTGGCTTGCGTTGGGAGCCTCTTGGGGGTGTTCCGAGCCGTCCGATCTTCCCGGATGGGTCAGACCCTGGCGACTCGGCTCGGAGGTCCATGACGGGTGGACCGCCCAGCACGTTTGGTCACCGCGTCATTGGGCGGCTTCTTGCGCGCCCCGCCAGCTCGCGAGGGCCTGACCGGGCCCGCTTGCCCGCGTCTTCAACCCGGCGGCTCGTTCGGTCATTACAGTCGGGTCGTGCGATGCACCTGCCTGCGCCTCGCCCAAGCCCATCGAGGCTATGAAGGTGACCCATTTTGGTGGTACATGGCGGGTGGACCGCGGGCTTGTCCTGGGCAACCGCAGGTCGGCTGGACCCGGTTGTCGATCACGTTTAGCACTATCCGGCTGGGTCCACCTTCACATGTTGTTCTCGATCGCGTTCATGTGAGCACTCTCGTCGGTTCCCCATGCGTGACCGACAGGCCGGGTCCGACTGTCAGCATCTGCTACTTCTTGAGCTTGCGTTGGTTTTTCCCTTGAAGAAGAAAGGGTGATGCAGCAAAGTAGAGATAAGTATTTCCCTCAGTTAAAAACCAATGTATCAATCCAGTAGGAGGAATACACAAGTCTCCAATAATTGCACATGTACAAACAAACAACTACTTGCACCAAGGGGTTGCCAATCCCTTCATGGTTACTTGCGAGGATGAGATATGATAGTGATGGATACAAAAGATAAATAGAAGTGCGAAATAAAATAAAAGTAAATAAATTGTAGCAAGGTATTTTTGTGTTTTGATTTTGTAGATCTGAAAATAATATGATAAAATATAGACCCGGGGGCCATAGTTTTCACTAGAGGCTTCTCTTTTGAAAGGAAGCATACGGTGGGTAAACAAATTACTGTTGAGCAATTGATAGAAAAGCGCATAGTTATGACGATAACGAAGGCAATGATCATGTATATAGGCATGACGTCCGAGACAAGTAGACCGACTCCTGCCTGCATCTACTACTATTACTCCACACATCGACCGCTATCCAGCACGCATCTAGTGTATTAAGTTGACAAGAGCGAATGCGCCTTAAGCAAGATGAGATGATGTAGAGGGATAGATCAATCAATATGAACAAACTCCATCTTTTATCCTTAATGGAAACAATACAAATCGTGTCATGTCCCTTACATCCTTTGGGATTGAGCACCACACGATTGAACCCATTACAAAGCACCTCTCCCATTGCAAGAAAAATCGATCTAGTTGGCCAAACCAAATCAATAGATCGGAGAGAAATACAAAGCTATATAAATCATGCATAAAAGACTTCAGAGAAGACTCAAATAATATTCATAGATAATCTGATTATAAACCCACAATTCATCGGATCTCAACAAACACAACGCAAAAGAAGATTACATCGAATAGAACTCCAAGAACATCGAGGAGAACATTGTATTGAAGATCAAAGAGAGAGAAGAAGCCATCTAGCTACTAGCTATGGACCCGTAGGTCTGTGGTAAACTACTCAAACATCATCGGAAGGGCAGCAAAGTTGATGTAGACGCACACGATGATCAAATCCCCCTCCGGCAGAGCACCGGAAAAGGTCCCCAGATGGGATCTCACGAAGACAGAAACTTGTTGTGGCGGAAAAGCATTTTTGGTGTGCCCTCTGGTATACGGGGAATATTAGGGTATTTATAGTAGAAATATTAGGGTTGGAAGTGCCACAAGGGGCCCACAAGCTTGGGGGTGTCGGGGTTATGATACTGACAATGAGTACTAGGGGTACCAATAAGGGGCAGAGCCTAGCTACGGCGTAGATGTAACACACGGTGTTTAACGAGTTCAGGCCCCTCACTCGATGGAGGTAAAAGCCCTACGTCTCGTGCCTTGAGGCTTGCTTTTATCTGTTAGATAGGATTACAGAGTTGAACCTTGCCCGGCTATGGAGAGGGGTGTGGCTTATATAGAGTGTGTTGCAGCCCCATGTCTCCCACGCCATCGGGGCAATAAATGCCATTGAATGAGGCAGTTACTAGTGTAATGAGCCTATACTACAGCAGTTACAGGTAAATGTAGTTATAACTCTATTTAGTGGACGACTTAGGATGCCTTGACCGTTGCAGCTCCCACGACACCTTCCTGTCTCGTACGTCCGAGTGGTTCATCGTCGGCCGTGTGAAGTTTGGTTGTCCGAGTGCTGTAGAGCCGTCTGAGTGATCCTCCTAATGTGCGCATCCGAATGCTGGCATGGTCTAGGGACCTACCTATGATGATGATGGGCCCCATGTGGGTCCCAAATAATGGGTCCATGACCCTACCTGTAATAGGTGACCACATCATTAGCCCCCAAATCAGTTGGGATTCCGTGGAACAGAAGAATCGATCTTTTGATTGAGTTTGAGTGCTCCAGGGCTCTCGGAATATGTTTCAGAGTCGTGAATTTCTGTTCCTTGGACGGAAACGCAACGGATTCTGGACCTTAAATTTACCAAGATGACCGGATGTTGTTGATCGTCGAGAAAACCTGGTGGCATTCGTTTTGTCTCTCAGAAGAGATAGACTAGAGGCCCGAGTGAGGGCATGCCATTACAACTCGAGGGCGACGCCAGCATGTGGTCTGATGCTCTAGAGAGAAGCCACTCTTTATCCCAGGGGAACGCCAGCGTGGGCCTTCTACAAGTCCAGGTTTACGAGTCATGCACCTTGGAGCCTACCGAGAGGGCCAAGTGAACCCGCAGAGGGGCGTCAAGCTCGTCACATAACGATCCTGAAGAAGACTTTAGTCGGGTGTTTAACGTGGCCGAGTGCACGGGTCCCTGCGGAGGGTGGTCAGTCGGACTGACGTGCGTCCTTTAGGAAATGAATCACTGGTAATCAATCGGATTGATATGTCCCGGAAATCCCGGGATTTGAATTCGTGTGTTCGCGCGTCGAAGCGGTAATGTCGTGCGTTGGTGGGAAAGTGAGGGCGTGGCCCCTCGATTTGCATGCACGATCTCCGCCACGTGCCAGGGCTATCCTGTGCAGCGTCCTGCCGCGCGGGCCGTTGATCCGGGGATTCGCGGTGAGAGATTCGCCCCAAGATCTTGTCTGTTGATATAAAAGGTTCAGCAGCAGAGCTCCTCGTCTCAGATCCCCTTTCTACCCTCTCGACTCCTCCGCTTCTTCTCTCGACCTGAGTGTACGGCGATGGTGAGGGACTCCACTGCCAAGGCGGAGAAGGCAAAGAAAGCGGGGAAGACATCTTCCTTCGGCTCTAGCACGGCGATTGGTGGTGCGGCGGGGGACTGGATCCCGTCACGCGTCACGCCCTGCGGTTGGAAGAGCTGGCGGAGGAAGGGATGATTCCGCATGAGGGATGGCAGCGTCCGAGCGCGAGAGAGGTCGAGCCGGCGCCTCAGGAGGATGAGCACATCTTGCTCATCATGCATATCGAGCGTGGCTTTTCAATGCCTCCCCACCCTTTCTTTCGGGCATTTTTTTATTACTTTGGTGCACAACTTCATCACCTTCCCCCAATGCCATCGTTTATCTCTCGGCTTTTGTTTCCCTTTGTGAGATTTTCTTGGGCTGCCAACCCCATTGGGGTCTCTTCAAGTACATTTTCACCTGCCGGTCGATGACCGTCAAGAAAAATTCACCGACTGGTGAGAAGACCAACATCACTCAGTTGTGTGGGGGTCTGGGCATCCAGGTTCAAGATGAGCTTCCCTGACTCCGTCAAGGGATGGCAGGGCACCTGGTTCCATTGCAGGGATGTTCCCAGCATCAGCACTCGGTCAGGTCTCCCTCCATACTCTTCGTAGAGGGTGAGGGCCCCTCCGTCACTCTTTGTGGCGAGGGAGGAGAAGGCGGAGGTCGACATCCTGTCCACCGCCCTCATCAGTGTCGTGAATGCTGGCGTCAACGGTATGGAGCTTGCTGGAGGTGTTTCTCACTCGGTGAATCCAGCCACTACAGGCCAGGGCCCACCCGATGTGGATGTATGAAGGGCCGAGTGACCCCGCCTGAGTGCATCCCGAGGAGCTTGCATAGGCGGGTGTGGAAGCCAAGATCAAGGCCATCACATGTACTCGATACAACCTGAGGGGGACCAAAAGGGTGCCCCCATATTCCAAAAACTTGCAGCCCCTAGAGGTACGTATACGCTGCCCATTTGGTCTATGCATACGCCGTTTTATTTGCATCTGACTCTAGTTGATGTGACAATTTTGCTCTTCCAGGACTTCCCAAGATGATCTCCAAGGTTCCAGTGGTGAAACGTTCACCCAAAGACGTGACGAGTGACATCGAGCAACGATACTTGGAGGAGTCTGATGATGAGAGTAATGATGACAGGAAAAGTGATGACGAGGAGGAGGAGAGCTTTGAGGAGGGGCCCGAGGTGGAGTTCTCCCCCTATTACGAGATTCCGAAGGAGCCTCGCTCCAAGACGTTGCACGACCAAAAGGGCAAAGCAAAAATGTGGCTCAGGAGCCGACTGTCCCGGGTCGGGCGACTCGGAGCTCGAAGCAAGCCCGCGCCGAGGCTGAGAACTCGGCAGAAAAACAGTCCAAGCAGCCCAAACAGATTTCTTCCAAACCCCGGAAGGCTGTAGTTCCTCGGATCAAGGTGTCCATGCCTGTGGCTTTGAAATGAGTGCCCTTGTCCACTCCTTGTCTGTTTTTGTGTTAGTTTGGCAACTGACCGAGTGTTCTTCTGATTTCTGCAGTAATGGTACTTCGATGACTTTGGTGGACCCACATACCCACAGGCCAGACTCAAATGATGCTGAAGCTGCGGACACTGCTACTTCCAAGGGTACGTTACTCCGACTGACTTATGTGGTCACCCTCTTATTCAACCGAACTCTGACAGTGTCTTTGGTTTATGTAGCCCCATACGAAATCATCCGGTTGGACGATGAAGTGGATACTGATCCGCTGACCCTGGATGCCACCCGGGGGGTGCCGAGTGTCGACGCGCCCATGCCGGATGCTTATCCCTGCCGAGCGCCCCATGTTTCTCCATAGAAGGCCACCACAAAAGCTGCTCGGCCGAGTCCTCTGGCCCAGGGTGGCCCGACGTCTTCGTCAGCGGCAGGGCCACTCATAAGGTCCACCCAAGCTCCTCCGAGTGGTGCGGCGATGATCCCGACTCCGAGGCTGCCGTCTATGACTCCGTCAATCCCGACTACCTCCTTCCCCCTATACCATGTCCCTGAGGATCAGATAGGGGCGAGCAAGGAGGCTCTAATCCAGGTGGGGTTGATGTGCGACCGATTGAAGGATATGTCTGGCCTTGATCTTGTGGCTGCAGATAACGTCCGAGTAAGTACCATTGTGAGTATGATTACCAATTGAAATTTCTTCTTTTCTTGTAGTAGGCTTTCTACCAGTGGGTTTGCACGGGCACACCCACTGGGTGTGCATGATCCAGTGGGGGCATCTTTGAGTGCACTGCTTGGGTGTAGTCCCGAGGCTCTGTCATTTGGAATCGGTTGGCGGGGAGGCTTAGAGTGTTGAATTTTTGTATGTTCACTTGGAGTCTAGCCGGAGTGTAGTCGAGTGGACATGATCCAGTGGGGGCATGTTGAGTGCACTCACTAGGTGTAGTCCCCGAGGCTACTGTTGACTGTGAGAGTCGACGGTAGTCTTAGAGTTTTGTTTTTGTTTTTTTAGCTCCATCAATGAGTCACTTTCCAGTGGGGGCACACTGAGTGCACCCACTGGGTGTAGTCCCCGAGGCCGCCATTGATCACTGGCGATCCGTGGTGGCATTTAGAACTTGTCATTAGGCGTTCGGGGTGCCCTAATACACTCGTTACTTACTCGGGAGTCAATCGAATGGAGTAGGTCGTCTAGTATTGTTGTCCTCAATCTTCTTCATCGCTGACTCGGGAGTCAACCGAGTGAAGTGCATCATCTAGTGTTGTTGTCCTCAATCTTCTTCATTTCCGACTGAGGAGTTAGTCGAGTGAAGATAGATCAGAGGGTACTTCAAGATCTGGTATTGATCGAGCTTGTTCCACTCGGTACCAAGGGTACTTTAGGATCTGGTATTCATCAAGCTTGGTCCACTTTCGGTAGTCTTGTGGCCGACTCAGTAACTAGGATGTACCTGAGAGTTTGGTATTGGTCAAGCTTGTTCCTCCTGGATACTTGTGAATTACTGCTTCCGGTTTTTTTTTCAGGTTCTTCCAGCTGACTATTTTTTGTGTGTTGCAGAGGACCTGTGAGATGGGGTCTCACTATGCCGCGATGGAGAAGGAGGTGGCGTCTCTTCGACTCGACTTGGAGGCCGAAAAGCTCAAGAGTGCCCGACTGGAACAGGAGAAGAAGGCCATGGGAGGTAAGCTATTTCCTTCGACTGGTAGCTAAATGTTGATCTTCCTTCTTGATCCGAATCATTTCGCTCCGATAGATGTTCGTAGTGAGAATGCCCAACTTGTAATGAGGCTAAGGACTTATATTTCTTTAGAAACCATGAAGCAGGCGCTGGAGAAGAAGGACAAGGACCTAGCGATGCCTCAAAAGGAAGCAAAGACCAAGGCCAAACTTGCCGATGAGAAGCTGGCTTCAGTCGGCAGGTTGGAGGAGGAGATCAAGAACCTTAATGTTGCCGCCGAGTCCTTCGCCCAGGAGAAGGCTAAGCTGGACGAGAAGGTCACCCAACTGACTAACAAGAAGGATGCCCTGGAGAAGCGCATTGAAGACGTCTGTGAAGAGTTTAGTGAGAAGAAGCCCGCTGGTAAGTTCTTCTTCGCCCGAGTGAAATTTGCATTGCCAAATTCCCCTTGATCATCCGCTCACAGAATGTTTTTCTAGATGCAGAGCATTGCTATAACAAGGAGCTGAAGCTGCAGAAGATAGAGAGGGATGTGGACCCTTCTAGGTCGCTCGTCGCTGACAATGCCGCCCTTGCCATCCTTCGACTTGATGACCACTTGGAGAACGCCTCGGGCTATATCACTCGGACAAGAGGTGCTGTGGGTCGGATTGATGTGGAGTTGCAACCAGGTTAAGAGACTCGAAAGGACCTAGAGTCAGTGATGACGAGGCTAAACGAGGTTCATGCTCGGGTGAAAGCTTGGAAGAAGTATGCCGCCCGAAGTGGAGCTGATGTGGTGTTGTCACTCGTTCGTGTTCATTGCAAGAACGTGGATGAGGAGAAGCTGAAGAACCTCCGAGTGGTAAACTAGAAGAACCTCAAGTTTGAGGATTTCGTGGAGACCTTCGCTGAAGCCGCCACTCACATCACCGATGGATTTGATCTAGAGACCTTCATCAACCCAGCCAGCCCTCCTCCGGAAGCTAAAAAACAATTGATTGAATTTGCCCGAGAATGTCGGGTAGTTGATGTAATGAAATACTTTGCCGAGCGTTTGGGCTCGCTTTGCCTTGGAGACATTTGAACGGACCAAAACTTTAATTCGAAACCCTTTGCGCTTCTATTTGCTTCGTGTTTGACTTTGGGTGAAAGATGGTTTGTAGCCGAGCCCCTGAATGTGGAGCGGATTCTCACTCAGAATGTTTTTTTAACTTAGGCAAAAGCTGATTCGCGGCTAAACCCCCAAGTGTGGAGCGGATCCTCACTCGGCTTGTTTTCTTAACTTAGGCAAAAGCTGGTTCACGACTAAGCCCCTGAGTGTGGAGCGGATCCTCACTCAGATTGTTTTCTTAACTTTGGTGAAAGCTGGTTCGCGGCTAAGCCCCCGAGTGTGGAGCGGATCCTCACTTGGATTGTTTTTGAACTTAGGTGAAAGTAGGTTCACGGCTAAGCCCTCGAGCGTGGAGTGGATCCTCACTCGGATTGATTTTCAACTTAGGCAAAAGATGGTTCGCGACTAAGCTCTCTCACCTTTACACCCACTGGAGGTGTGTTAGTTTCCGCATGCCATTGATCACCCGATTGAAATGCAATCATAGGTCGAACTAGACGATATACGAAAAAAGTGAGACTTTTATTCATCTAAGTTTGTTTGGACTAACTATTACAAGGGAGAAATCTTATTCTAAGTGTAAAACTTGCAGAGTAGATCTGCATTCCAAGCTCTGGGCTCTTCTATTCCTTTTGTGAAGTTGTACAGTCTGTATGTTCCATTGTGCAAGACCTTGGAGATGGCGAATGGTCCCTCCCAAGGAGGTGCTAGCTTATGAGGTTTCTGTTGATCCACTCGGAGGACCATGTCTTCTTCCTGGAAGGCACGCCCTTTGACATGTCTGTTGTGGTAGCGACATAAGTCCTGCTGGTATAACGTTGATCTTATAATCACTAGCTCGCGTTCTTCCTCCAAAAGGTCTAGGCCATCTTGCCTTGCCTCCTCGGCCTCGACTTCCGAATAAAGATCCATTTAGGGAGAATTGTGGAATAGGTCACTCGGTAAGACCGCCTCTGACCCGTACACCATGAAGAATGGGGTGCGATTCGTGGATCGATTCGGAGTCGTTCGCAGGCACCAGAGGATTGATGGTAGTTCGGTCACCCATGCGTCTGCTGCATGAGTCAGATCACGCATGAGGCGGGGTTTCAATCCCTTAAGTATGAGCCTGTTTGCTATCTCGGCTTGCCCATTCGACTGCGGGTGCACCAGGAGGCGTAGTCAACCTGACTGCTTTGGGTGTAGCAGAACTCACGGAACTCGTCCGAGTCTAAGTTATACCCGTTATCGGTGATGATGCTGTGTGGGACTTCAAACCTGAAGATGTGCTCCCTCATGAACTGAATGGCAGTGGCCGAGTCTAGCTTCTTTATGGGCTTGTCCTCGATCCACTTGGTGAACTTGTCCACTACTACCAATAGGTGCGTGAAGCCACTCGCCCCAGTCCGGAGAGGACCAATCATGTCGAGTCCCTAGAAAGCGAATGGCCGAGTGAGGGGAATGGTCTTGAGCGGACGCTGGCTTGTGTCACTGGTTTGCATAGAACTAGCATCCCACGCATTGATCTACTACGGCTCGGGCAGCTTCATTGGCTCGAGGCCAACAGAATCCGGCTCTGAACACTTTGGCGACCAAGGCCCGGGAGGACGCATGATGCTCGCATGTTCCCGAGTGAATCTCTTGCAATACCCGACGCCCCTCCTCCGGGGATATGCATCACTGAGTGACTCTAGTTGTACTTTTCTTGTATAGTTGATCGCCCATGACAGTGAAAGCTTTGGATCGACGGACGGTCTATCATGCTTCATCCTTGTCCTCTGGGAGCTCTTGCCAGAGCAAGTACGCCAGATACGATTAGGTCCACTCGGGAGTGATGACCAATACCTCTTGGACCAGATCAATTACTACGGGAATATCTACTTCAGTCGGATTGGAAGGTCTGGCTGGCTACTGATGACCCACAAGTATAGGTGATCAATTGTAACTCTTTTCGATAAGTAAGAATGTCGAACCCAACGAGGAGCAGAAGGAAATGACAAGTAGTTTTCAGTAAGGTAATGTCCGCAAGTGCTGAAATGGTAAGTAGCGAGTAGTTTGATAGCAAGATAATTTGTAACGAGGAAGTAACGATAGTAGCAATAAGTATGCATCAAGGTAGCCCAATCCTTTTGAGGCAAAGGACAGGCCAAAACGGTCTCTTATGATAAGCAAAGCGTTCTTGACGGTACACGGGAATTTCATCTAGTCACTTTCATCATGTTGGTTTAATTCATGTTCGCTACTTTGATAATTTGATATGTGGGTGGCCCGGTGCTTAGGTGCTGTTCTTACTTGAACAAACCTCCTACTTATGACTAACCCTCTCGCAAGCATCCACAACTACGAGAAAATTATTAAGAATAAATTCTAACCATAGCATTAAACTTTTGGGTCCAATATGTCCCTTACGGAATAGTGCATAAGCTGGGGTTTAAGCTTCTGTCACTCTCACAACCCACCATATATTTACTACTCCACAATGCATTCCCTTAGGCCCAAATATGGTGAAGTGTCATGTAGTCGACGTTCACATGACACCACTAAGGGAATCACAACATACATACTATCAAAATATCAAACACATATCAAATTCACATGATTACTTGCAACATGATTTATCCCGTGACCTCAAGAACAAAAGTAACTACTCACAAATAATGTACATGCTCATGATCATAGGAGTATTAAATAGCATCATGGATCTGAACATATAATCTTCCACCAAATAAACCATATAGTGATCAACTACAAGATGTAATCAACACTACTAGTCACCCCTAGCAACAATCTATAGTACCGGTAACAAGATTGAATACAAGAGATGAACTAGGGTTTGAGATGAGATGGTGCTGGTGAAGATGTTGATGGATATTGCCCTCGCCAAGGTGGGAGAGTTGTTGGTGATGATGATGACGATGATTTCCCCATCCGGGAGGGAAATTCCCCCGGCAGAATCGCTCTGCTGGAGGGCAAAAGTGCTCCTGCCCAAGTTCCACCTCGAGATGGCGGCGCTCTGCCTCGAAAGTCTTCTCCTTATTTTTTTATAGGTCAAAATGACTTATATACCAGAAGATGGGCAGGAGCGCCGCCCTGGTGGACACTTGAAAAATATTTGGGTTTAAGGGTTTTTGGATGCACAAGTAGTATCTCTACTTAGTGCAGAATTTTTGGCTAGCAAAGATAGGGGGCAAGCACCACATGTTAAAGGATCATTGACAATATGACTTCTATGTGAATATAAACAAACATAGACTATTACGTTGTCTTCCTTGTCCAACGTCAACAATTTTGGCATATAATATTTTGATGTGGGCTCACAATCACAAAAGATTTCTAGGATAGTATATTTACATGTGAATCTTCCCTTCCCTTATTAATTCTTTCATGAGTTGTATCACTGACTAATGCTATGTTTGCCAATCTCTAATGAAATTTACTTTCCTATACTTTTCCTTATACTTTTCTTTATGTGGTGCTATCACCTACCATAGGATTAGTATATGATCTTATTGATTTATTTCCTTTCTTTTATTTGCTTTCTTTCCTCTTTTTCTTTCCTTTATTTGCAACATGAAAGTAAGAAAGCATAACTCAAACTAAACTTTATTATATAACTTGCACACGATTACAATGATAGATCACTAAGAAAACTCTCAAAGAAGAAAAGGATCAAACTAAACTTTATTTCATCTAAAGCAAAAAGATTGAACTAAGATAAGTAAAAGCAAAAAGATAGTGGGATGATACAATACTGGGGCACCTCCCCCAATCTTGGCGGAAGCCAAGGGGAGTGCCCATACCCGATACTTCGTTCTCCTTCGGTGGTGAAGAAGGTGATCGTGGTGTTGAAGAAGGTGATGGTGGAGGTGAGAAGATAGGGGATTTGCCCTTTGCCTCCTTCAACTTCTGACTGAGAGTAAAATTCTCCATCATCAACTCACAATTATCTATCTCGAGTTTTATTATCTTCTTGCATAACGCCTCCATGCTTTCGTTTTTGAACCGAGGAGGAATCGATTCATCTTCAACTTCTTCAGAAGTCCAGCTATAGTGCTTCTCATCCCCATAGGACTTGGGGTTTGCGATGAGATTAGCAACATAGCTCTCTCCCTCATAGTCATGGGATGACATATTTTCAGATCTGCGCAGAAAACAGCAAGAAAAGAGAACAGAGGATTTTCTCCGTGATACGGTGGTAAACAGGTTTTGGAAGTATATATAGATTTTTTTATCTTGGAGGACAAGTACATGGAAGAAAAACGGAGTACGGGAGGTGTCCCAGGTGGGTACAACCCACACAGGCGCGCCAGTATGCCGGCGTGCCACGGTGTCTTGTGCCCACCAGGGGACGCTTCCTGGAAGTTTTTTTATTTCCAAAATTCTAAAATATTCCAAAACTGACAAAAAATATTTTTGCGGATTTTTCGGAGTCCGTTTACTTACCGTATCACGTACCTCCTTATTTTGATGATTCTGGAGTGTTCCGGAAGGACTCTTTTGTGTGATCTTCCGGTGTCAAAGGTTGGATAATATTGCTTTCAACATTAATAGGCGTACCTAATGCTTTATTCGTTGCCCATTGACAACCTTCGGGTTAGTACCTTCGGAATTATTTATTTTGATGGCTCAAGACCGGTAAACCTCCTCGATGACATATGGGCCTTCCCATTTCGAGAGGAGCTTCCGTGCAAAAAATCTTAATCGAGAGTTGTACAAAAAACATATTCTCCGAGTTTAAACTCACGCTTTTGGATTCTTTTGTCATGCCATCTTTTAAATTTTTCTTTGAATAACTTAGCATTTTCATAAGCTTGGGTTCTCCATTCATCTAATAAGCTTATATCAAATAACCTCTTTTCACCAGCAAGTTTGAAATCATAGTTGAGTTCTTTAACTGCCCAGTATGCTTTATGTTCTAACTCAAGAGGCAAATAACAAGCTTTTCCATAAACCATTTTATAAGGAAACATACCCATAGGATTTTTATATGCTGTTCTATAAGCCCAAAGTGCATCATCTAATTTCTTAGACCAATTCTTCCTGGACCTATTAACAGTCTTTTGCAAAATTAATTTTATTTCTCTATTACTAAGTTCAACTTGACCACTAGACTGAGGATGATAGGGTGATGCAATTCTATGGTTAACATCATACTTAGCAAGCATCTTACGGAAAGCACCATGAACAAAGTGTGAACCACCATCATTCATTAAATATCTAGGGACTCCAAACCCTGGGAAAATAACTTCCTTAAGCATTTTAATAGAGGTGTTGTGATCAGCACTCTTTGGTTGGAATAGCTTCTACCCATTTAGTAACATAATCAACAACAACCAAAATATGTGTATACCCATTAGAGGAAGGAAAAGGTCCCATGTAATCAAATCCCCAAACATCAAATGGTTCAACAACAAGTGAATAATTCATAGGCATTTCTTGATGCTTATCGATATTACCTATTCTTTGGCATTCATCGCAAGATGACACATACTTACGAGCATCCTTGAAGAGAGTAGGCCAATAAAATCCAGATTGCAATACCTTATGAGCAGTTCTATCTCCAGCATGATGCCCTCCATAAGGTTCGGAGTGACATTTACGTAGGATTTGTCCTTGTTCATGCTCAGGTACACAATGTCTAATAATACCATCTACTCCTTCTTTATAAAGATGTGGGTCATCCCAAAAGTAATGTCTTAAATCATAGAAGAATTTTTTCTTTTGTTGGTATGTAAAGCTAGGTGGTAAATATTTTGCAACAATGTAATTAGCATAGTCAGCATACCAAGGAGTACTATTAGCAACATCTATTGCAGCTAACTGTTCATCAGGAAAACTATCATCAATAGGTAGTGGTCATCAAGCACATTTTTAAGCCTAAACAAGTTATCAGCTACGGGGTTCTCAGCTCCTTTTCTATCAATAATATGCAAATAAATTCTTGCAACAAGAGAACCCAACGAATAAGTCTAGGTTTAGCATCTTTCTTTTCCATAAGATATTTAATAGCAGCATGGTGCAGTGAGCAGTTACTTTAGAATCAACAATATAAGGTCTAAACTTATCACAAGCAAACGCCCTTTTCTGAATTCTTTTTCAGTTGTAGCATAATTTCTTTGAAACCTTGTCTAGAGTTTTACTAGCATAATGAATAACATTCAATTTCTTATCAACTCTTTGTCCTAGAACAACACCAACAGCATAATCACTAGCATCACACATAATTTCAAAAGGCAAGTTCCAATGATGTGGTTGAACAATAGGTGCAGAGATTAAAGCTTTCTTGAGTGTTTCAAAGGCTTCAAGACAATAATCATCAAAAACAAAAGGAATATCCTTTTGCAAAATATTAGTAAGAGGCCTAGAAATTTTAGTAAATTCTTTAATAAATCTCCTATAGAAACCAGCATGACCTAGGAAACTATGAATACCTTTGATGTCCTTTGGACATGGCATTTTCTCAATTGCATCAACCTTAGCTTGGTCCACTTCAATACCTCTTTCAGAAATTTTATGACCCAAGACAATGCCTTCATTGACCATAAAGTGGCACTTCTCCCAATTCAAGACAAGATTTGTTTGTTCACACCTCTACAAAACTCGCTCAAGATTGCTTAAACAATCATCAAAAGACTTCCCATAAACAGAAAAGTCATCCATGAAAACCTCAACAATCTTTTCACAAAAGTCAGGCTATATAGCCATCATACATCTTTGAAAGGTAGCAGGTGCATTACATAAACCAAAAGGCATACGTCTATAAACATAGGTTCCAAAAGGACAAGTAAAAGTGGTCTTTTCTTGATCAGGTTGAGATACAGGTATTTGTGAAAAGCTAGAGTATCCATCAAGGAAGAAAAAGTGTGTGTGCTTAGATAATCTTTCAAGCATTTGATCAATAAAAGGCAAAGGGTAATGATCTTTTCTAGTAGCTTTATTTAATTTTCTACATTTAATTACCATTCTATAGCCTGTAACAATTCTTTGTGGAATAAGTTCATTCTTATCATTAGGAACAACAGTAATACCTCCTTTCTTAGGGACACAATGAACATGACTTACCCATCTACTATCAGCTATAGGATAGATTATACCTGCTTCCAGAAGTTTTAATATTTCCATTCTTACCACCTCTTTCATCTTCGGATTTAACCGACGTTGGTGATCAACAATGGGTTTAGCATCAGGTTCCATAATTTTGTTCCAACACAGAGTGGGACTAATGCCCTTTAAATCATCAAGAGTATATCCAATAGCAGCCCCGTGCTTCCTTAGAACTTTCAATAATATTTCTTCTTCATGTTCGAAGGTTAGCACTGATAATAATAGGATATATTTTCTTTTCATCAAGATAAGCACATTTCAAAGTGTCTGGCAATTGTTTTAATTCAAACACAGGATCACCTTTAGGTGGAGGAGGACCTCCAAGAGTTTCAATAGGCAAATTGTGTTTAAGCAGAGGATGTTGTTCAAAGAAAATTTTATATATTTCATTTCTTTCATGCATATGTAAATCATTCTCATGCTCTAGCAAGTATTGTTCTAAAGGATCAATAGGTGGCACAACAATAGAAGCAAGAACAATTAATTCATCTTTACTAGGCAATTCTTTTTCATGATGATTTCTACTAAACTTGGAAAAATTAAACTCATGAGACTCATCACCAAAGCTAACACCGACAGTTTGTTTATTGCAATCTATATTAGCATTAACTGTGTTCAAGAAAGGTCTACCAAAAATAATGGGACAAAAGTCATCTTGTGGGGAACCAAGAACAAGAAAATCAGTAGGATATTTTATTTTCCCATAGAAGACTTCAACATCTCTAATAATCCCATAAGGTGATATGGTGTCTCTATTAGCAAGTGTAATAGTAACATCTATGTCTTCTATCTCTGCAGGTGCTATGTCTTTCGTAATTTCTTGATATACAGTGTAAGCAATAGCGCTCACACTAGCACCCATGTCACATAAACCATGATAACAGTGATCTCCTATTTTAACTGAAATGACAGGCATGCCAACAACTGGTCTATGTTTATCTGTTTTATGGGGTTTAGCAATTCTATCAGCTTCTGCACAGAAGTAAATAACATGCCCATCTATGTCAGATTCTGGGTTCCGGCAAACCCTTGTGAGGTTCGAACTCTGGGGTGCACAGGAAGGATTCTCCCTCCCTAGTTCGCTCGCTCAACGATCTCACGACCTAGCTCGTCAAACCCAAAGAACACGAGACACAGAGGTTTATACTGGTTTGGGCCTCCGTTGCGGTGTAATACCCTAGCTACTCCAGTGTGGTGGTGGTGGATTGCCTCGGGGGCTGAGGATGAACTAGTACAGGAGACGAACGACCTCCGGAGGAGAGGTGTTCTTGAGCTCTATGAGCTGATGTGTGTGAGGGTGATCCGAATGATCCGTCCCCTTCCTATGGTGGTGGCTAGTCCTATTTATAGAGGCCCTGGTCCTCTTCCCAAATGTAGGCGGGAAGGGATCCCACAACGGCCAATTTTGAAGGGAGACAACTAGTAGAAGTTATCCTGACAAAAGTAGTCTTCGCCTGCTAAAGGCTCTGGTGGTGACGCTGCCGTGGGATCCGTGATGACCTACGTCATGTTGTCCTGTTGGTCCTGGTCTCGTTACACCGATATAGAAACTCTTGCCTGATGCCTCGGGACTCCTCGTCTACGCCTGCCTCTTTAACACCAAAGAGGAAACTGGTACACTGCGCCCGCTAGCGCCCGCCTGGCCTTGGTCGTCACGGCTCACGTCATGCGAACCTCGCGAGGTGCCCCTTGCCTAGATATCTCCGCTCCTCAGGAGCCAGCCTAGCGAGGCCGCCCCCAGGGAGGTCTTGCTGTCGTCCGCCTCGCGAGGCTTGGCCCCTCGCGAGGGTCTTGAGCTGTTGCTGCTGAAGCTGGGCCGTACCGGGCCATTGGTGGAGCCACGCCATGGGCCGCAGACATGCAAGTCTGGGTACCCCCATTCCGAGGACGCCGATAGTAGCCCCCGGGCCCAAGGCGCGCTCAAACTTGGCTTCGAGGCGAAGCCAAAGGGAAAGTGCGGAGCGCCGCGGGCCCCAATCGCCTGCGGCCTTGGTCGACGCATGGCGATTGACAGGTCGTGGGCGCCTCCGCTTCCCCACACTGCCTCGGCAACCATTTGACTTGACGGGACCCTGCTGCATGCGGAAGGAAAACCATCATTGCATGTGATCGTGGAGATCGACGGTTGGCCTACTTCTGGCTATAAATGAGGAGAGGGGCAGAGCCCCTGTTGCTCATCTCCTTCCTCCCGCTACGTGCTCCTTATTCTTCCTCCTTGCTTCGCCGTCTTGCCGCGCTACCCATGGCATCGACGAAGAGGTTCTCAACCGTGGAGAAAGGGAAAGCCCACCAGGAGAGGCCCGGCTCGCGTCCGCCCAAGAGGTAGCGTGGTCGCCCCCGCAAGCACGCCGCGACCCCGGCCATTGTTCCTCAAGGGCGCGAGCGAACATCTTCAGGGTCCGGTGCCGTCCCTGGCGGCCGCAATGGCGTCTCTTCTCGCGGTGGGAGTCACTCGAGACGTGGCGGTCCTCCTGACGAGGGGAGGCGCGCCCTGGTTGCCCGGCCTCCCCGGCCACTCTTCCACTCGGCAGAGGCGCTGCTGGAGTTAAATCACGTGGTCGAGAGGCACAGTCGGCTTTTGGCTCCGACTTCCGTGCTCCTTTGCTGGTGAGCTGCCGGCCACGGGTCCTGGCGGCCTCTGGCTGCAATCCGACGGCTGCTACAGCAAGGCTTCATGGGTCCCGGTGGAGGTCTCCGTCGCGGGCAATGTGGCCCTGACCCGTGGCTGGCAGACGTTTGCCTGCGTGCGCAGCCTGAGCAGGCGGTGCACCCTCCACTTTAAGTACGACGGTGCCGCGACCCTCTTTGTGAGGGTGTTCGGGGAAGATGGTCGTCGCGCGGGGTGCTGCCCCGAAGAAAGCAGCGGCGGCGATGCGCCTGGCCTTGGCGCTGGTTGTGATGAGGCTGAGGGCAAACTCGCCCTCGGCGACAGCCGTGGCTTGGCGGCTCCTCCTCTGGTGAAAGCTCCAGCAGCTGCGGCTATGACCAATCGCCACGTCGCTGGGCTCGCTTCGAGAATGGTGGCGGGTCGTCCCGTCCCCACGCCCCGGTGAAGCGTGAGTAGGGCTCCGGCTGAGTCCGGGGCACGCTGGGAGCCGATCCTCGCGAGCTGCTGCGGGCGTGGGCGCCGCTTTTGCCCGTCCTCTCCTTTCTTCCTGCATTTCAAGAAACAAGTATTGGGCCCTGCGGGGGCGTGTAATGAACCATGATTTCCGGCCGCTATGTCATGCTTATTATTCCTGTGTTGTGTTGTGGTATTCGTGCTTCATGTAGACGTAGGAAGATAACTTAGCTTGATGCACCCGGGGTAGTCTCCTGTCTTGTGAGGGCGCGTCCTCTGGCACCTGGTAAGGCCCCTTCGTTTCTGGCTCAGGAGCCGTTGACCTCGGGTGGTGTCACAAAGCTACAGAATTCGTTTGGACGTCCGTCGGGTGCCTTATCCTTCCTTACGCGAGACCTCAGGTATGGGCTAATCATGGCCTAGTGCACCATGTCGCGGTACCCGTGGGGCACAGACTTAGAAGGGTGCGCCAATCACGAGCTCAATCGACGGCGCCTCGCGAAGATCAGGGGAGCCGGAGCTCTGGAGCGATAGGGCTTCGGCTGGGTGTGTCTGTGGTTTAGGCTAGCCCAGCGCACGCACACACACCTGCCTAGCCCCCGCGCGAGGCGCACGAGGGAGAGCATCGACAACTGCCGTCCTCCCTGGCGCAAAAAATGAAGGAGCGATCGAAGAAGAGGAAAGGGGAAACCCAACCGAACAAGCGAAAAAGAACACCAGAACTCCAAATTCCATTAAAAAGGTTGCAAACCAGCTACAGAAAGCAAATGAATAGCCGCGTCTGGCACCCAATCCAGTCTTCTCACCAGCGCGGAGCTAAGTGCTGCCACTAGGACGTGGGAGGGAGCCCCCGAGGCACGAGGGCAGCACTCCGGAGACTCCGGGGCCTGTACAGCCCCACTCATTATTATGTGAGAGTGTCACGGGCGGAGACCTTCACAAGCACTGGGCCTTGCTTCATGGGTAGAACTTCCGGAGGTGTTGGATGTTCCAGGCGTTCTGGATGGGGATCCCGTCCTGCGTCTCCAGGCGCACGGCGCCAGGCCTGGAGATGCGGCCAATCCTAAATGGCCCTCCCACATGGGTGAGAGCTTATGTAGCCCTTCCCTGGAGAGCACCCGCCTCAGGACGAGATCACCCACCTCAAAGTCTTTGGAAGGCCAGACGATCTTGGCGGTGGTACCACCACCGCGGCCTTTCTTTGGTACCTCGCCGCTCGGAGTGAGGCTTGGCGGTGGTGTTCCTCCCCCAACACGAGGTCCATCCCCGCATGGCGTCCTGGCGCTCCTCGTCAAACACCAAGACCCGCGCGGAGCGATGGTTGACCTCGTGAGGGAGGACCACTTCGGCTCCGTAGACGAGGAAGAAGGGAGTCTCGCCCGTCAGCTTGGTGGCGGTGGTGCGGATTGACCACAGCACTGACTGGAGCTCGTCGTGCCAGCCCCTGCCGTAGGCCTCGAGCTTCTTCTTGAAGGTCCTTGTCTTGAGGCCTCTCAAAACCTCCACGTTGGCGCATTCAACTTGGCCGTTGCTTCTGGGGTGTGCCACGGAGGCGTAGCATATCTGCGTACCAAAGTTAGCACAATATGCTTTGAAGAGGTTGCTAGTGAACTGTGAGCCATTGTCGGTGATGATGCGATTAGGGACTCCGAACTGGCTCACGAGGCCCTTGACGAACTTGACTGTGGAGCCGGCTGGGATGGTGCAGACATCTTCCACCTCCGCCCACTTGGTGAGCTTGTCGATGGCGACATAGAGGTAGCGGTAGCCCCTGGGCGCTCAAGGGAACAGACTGTCGGTGTACAAAAGAAGGGGCGCACCATTGTACCCCTTTACCTGTGCACGGACAGTCAGAGCCGCGCCCACGACCACATTAAGCAGAGCAGAGGAAGTGAACCAAGGTAAAACCAAAGTCCGAGGCAGCCAGAGCAACACCAAGGCCAAGACCACAAAGAGCAGAGGGACAAAGCAGGTTCCCCCAGTAAGGCCCTTGCCGGGGCAGCCTCAGCGGCCCCCGGCAAGAGCCTTGCCAGGGCGGCTCGTCCAACACCAGCGGAGCACGCCACCCCTGAGCCCACGATTCCCAACACCATCAATTGCGTCGGGGAAGGGCTCGGGAGGCGCCTCCGCGGTGGCATGCAGATCTTTGTGAATACATGGAACACTCAAGATCAGATGAGGATTGGAAGACGATGATCCTCGGCAAGATCCTTGCCGAGGAAAGCCACGAGAGCCCCACCAAGATCCTTGCCGGGGACGACAGCGCGCCACGACAAGACCCTTGCCGGGCCACTCGGCGAGGCCCTCGCCAAGGACGACAGCAGGGCCACAGCCAGGCTCGCGTCGACCAAGACTCCACCGACCGTCCCCAAGTAGCTGCAAGCTCAACCAGCTGGGCACGCACCTGCGTGGCGACGAACAACCTCTACACCAACTCAGCAAGCACCTGTGTGGTGGCATGCAAATCTTCATGAAGGCTCCGCCATCGCGCCACCTCAGCTACCTGCCTGCCTACATGGCGCCGCATACGTCGCTGACCAGGGCGTGTGTCGAAGCGAGGAGGAGCGGCGATGGACGGGACAGGCTCCGTTCCCGTCCCCGATAAAGCGAGGGGACACCTAAGCGATGCATTAAATGCATCTTGTCCTGTAATACGGGCGATAAGCTCACCACACTATTACCTTTCCACCTCCTGTGTGCCACTGTGGCGATCCCTTTTCCTATAAAAGGAGGCCCGAGGCGACCATGAGAAGGATTCGGCTTTTCTGGGCTCGTTTCACCCCGTAGCTAGCTCAAGAACACAAGAACACTCTGAAATACACTCACCAAAGCAGGACTAGGGTTTTATGCATCCTCGCGGCCCGAACCAGGGTAAACGATCCTTGTGCTGATTACTAATCCTGCTCTATTCACAACCCTGCGCCCCGGAAACCGTAGTAGGGATTCTCGTGATCCCATAGGTGTCGTTCCACACCAAACACAGACCTAGAATGTCCAGCCCCCAGACCGCGAATGGCCAAGAGAGCGGAATGGGCTGAAGGCCCTGAGCAGGCTGGTGGATTTGCTTGGCGTGAAACTGGCATGCCTCGCAGGACCTCACTAGCTCGGTCGCGTCATTGAGCGCCATGGGCCAGTAGAATCCGCCGCGGAACGCCTTGCCCACCAGAGTGCACGATGATGAATGATGCCCGCAATCCCCGCCGTGTATGTCAGTTAACAGCTCGCATCCCTGTTTCCTGGAGATACACCGCAAGGAAACATCGTTCGATCATTTTCGATACAGGTCATCGTCCTGAATGCAGTACGCTGTAGCCTGGGCCACGTGCTCCGTGTCTTCTTCCTTCTCTGGTAGTGTTCCTTGCACCATGTACGCCCTAAACTCTTCGGTCCAGCACCCCTCCTGGGGCTCGAGTGCCAGGAGTAGGCGCGCTCCTAAGGTTGGACCGCAGGCAGGGGCTCCCGAGGCTGGTGGTGGGGGAAGCCCTGATAACCCACAAGTATAGGGGATCACAACAGTTTTTGAGGGTAGAGTATTCAGCCCAAATTTATTGATTCGACACAAGGGGATCCAAAGAATATTCTCAAGTATTAGCAACTGAGTTGTCAATTCAGCCGCACCTGAATAACTTAATATTGTTGGAAATATGCCCTAGAGGCAATAATAAAATGATTATTATTATATTTCCTTGTTCATGATAATTGTCTATTGTTCATGCTATAATTGTGTTATCCGGAAATCGTAATACATGTGTGAATGCATAGACCACAACATGTCCCTAGTGAGCCTCTAGTTGACTAGCTCGTTGATCAATGGATGGTTACGGTTTCCTGACCATGGACATTTCATGTCATTGATAATGGGATCACATCATTGGGAGAATGATGGGATTAACAAGACCCGATCCTAAGCATAGCACAAGACCGTGTAGTTCGTTTGGTAGAGCTTTTATAATGTCAAGTATCATTTCCTTAGACCATGAGATCATGTAACTCCCGGATACCGTAGGAGTGCTTTGGGTGTACCAAACGTCACAACGTAACTGGGTGGATATAAAGGTATACTACAAGTATCTCCGAAAGTGTCTGTTGGGTTGGCATGGATCGAGACTAGGATTTGTCACTCTGTATGATGGAGAGGTATATCTAGGCCCACTCGGTAATGCATCATCATCATAATGAGCTCAATGTGACCAAGTGGTTGGTCACGGGATCATGCATTATGGAACGAGTAAAGTGACTTGCCGGCAACGAGATTGAACGAGGTATTGGGATACCGACGATCGAATCTCGGGCAAGTAACGTACCGATTGACAAAGGGAATTGTATACCAGATTACTTGAATCCTCGACATCATGGTTCATCCGATGAGATCATCGTGGAACATGTGGGAGCCAACATGGGTATCCAGATCCCACTGTTGGTTATTCGCTGGAGAGCTGTCTCGGTCATGTCTGCGTGATTCCCGAACCCATAGGGTTTACACACTTAAGGTTCGATGACGCTAGGGTTATAAGGAAGATATGTATGTGATTACCGAATGTTGTTTACAGTCCCGGATGAGATCTCGTACGTCACGAGGAGTTCCAGAATGGTGCGGAGGTGAAGATTTATATATGGGAAGTTGTCATACGGTCACCGGAAAAGTTCGGGAGCATACCGGTATTGTACCGAGGCCACCGGAGGGGTTCCCGGGGTCCACCTGGAGGGGCCACCTCTCTCGGAGGGCCTTATGGGCCGTAGAGGGAAGGGAACCAGCCCCTAGGAGGGCTGGGCACATCCCCCATTGGGCCCATGCGCCTAGGGTTGGGGGGGAACCCTAAGGGGGGCGCCTCCCTTGCTTGGGGGGCAAGCCCCCTCCCCCTTGGCCGCCGCCCCCCTTTAGATCTCATCTAGAGGGGCCGGCCCCCTTCCCCCTTCTCCCTATAAATAGAGGGGTGAGGGGAGGGCTGCATAACAACATCCAAGGCGCAGCCCCTCGCCTCCCCAACACCTCTCCTCCTCCGTTAAGAGCTTGGCGAAGCTTGCCGGAGTACTGCCACTCCATCACCACCACGCCGTCGTGTTGCCGTTGGAGCTCTCTTCCTCAACCTTTCCCTCCTCCTTACTGGATCAAGGCGCCGTGCGTGTGTTGAACGCGGAGGTGCCGTCCGTTCGGCGCTAGGATCATCGGTGATTTGGATCACGACGAGTATGACTCCATCAACCCCATTCTCTTGAACGCTTCCGCTTGCGATCTACAAGGGTATGTAGATGCACTCCTCTCTCTCTTGTTGCTAGATGAATCCATAGATTGATCTTGGTGATGCGTAGAAAATTTTAAATTTCTGCTATGATCCCCAACAAATATCTGCAGCAAAGTATTTAGTAGCAAAGTAGTATGGTAGTAACGGTAACGGTAGCAAAAGTATCGGTAGCAGTTTTGTAGTGATTGTAACAGTGGCAACGGTAAAGTAACTAAGCAAAGATCTATATGTGAAAAGCTCGTAGGCATTGGATTGGTGATGGATAATTATGTCGGATGTGGTTCATCATGTAACAGTCATAACATAGGGTGACAAGGAACTAGCTCCAATTCATCAATGTAATGTAGGCATGTATTCCTAATATAGTTATACATGCTTATGGAAAAGAACTTGCATGACATCTTTTGTCCTACCCTCCCGTGGCAGCGGGGTCCTAGTTTAAACTAAGGAATATTAAGGCCTCCTTTTAATGGAGTACCAGACCAAAGCATTAACACATAGTGAATACATGAACTCCTCAAACTATGGTCATCACCGAGAGTGGTCCCGATTATTGTCACTTCGGGGTTGCCGGATCATGATACATAGTAGGTGACTATTGACTTTCAAGATAGGATCAAGAACTCACATATATTCATGAAAACATAATAGGTTCAGATCTGAAATCATGGCACTCGGGCCCTAGTGACAAGCATTAAGCATAGCAAAGTCATAGCAACATCAATCTCAGAACATAATGGATACTAGGGATCAAACCCTAACAAAACTAACTCGATTACATGATAAATCTCATCCAACCCATCACCGTCCAGCAATCCTACGATGGAATTACTCACGCCCGGCGGTGAGCATCATGAAATTGTTGATGGAGGATGGTTGATGATGACGATGGCGAAGGATCCCCCTCTTCGGAGCCCCGAACGGACTCCAGGTCAGCCCTCTCGAGAGAGATTAGGGCTTGGCGGCGGCTCCGTATCGTAAAACACGGTGAATCCTTCTCTCTGGTTTTTTTCTCCCCGAACGTGAATATATGGAGTTGGAGTTGAGGTCAGTGGAGCACCAGGGGCCCACGAGGTAGGGAGGCGCGCCCCAGGGGGGTGGGGCGCCCCCACCCTCGCGGATAGGGTGTGGGCCCCCTGGCCTTGATTATTTCGCCAGTATTTTTTACTAATTCCAAAATAATTCACCATTGATTTCCAGGTCATTCTGAGAACTTTTATTTCTGCACAAAAATAACACCATGGCAATTCTGCTGAAAATTGCGTCAGTCCGGGTTAGTTCCATTCAAATCATGCAAGTTAGAGTCCAAAACAAGGGCAAAAGTGTTTGGAAAAGTAGATACGACGAAGACGTATCAACTCCCCCAAGCTTAAACCTTTGCTTGTCCTCAAGCAATTCAGTTGATAAACTGAAAGTGATAAAGAAAATCTTTTACAAACTCTGTTTGCTCTTGTTGTTGTAAATATGTAAAGCCATCATTCAAGTTTTCAGCAAAGATTATGACTAACCATATTCACAATAACACTTAGGTCTCATGTTTACTCATATCAATGGCATAATCAACTAGCGAGCAATAATAGGAAATCTCGGATGACAACACTTTCTCAAAACAATCATAATATGATATAACAAGATGGTATCTCGCTAGCCCTTTCTGAGACCGCAAAACATAAATGCAGAGCACCTTTAAAGATCAAGGACTGACTAAACATTGTAATTCATGGTAAAAGAGATCCAGTCATATTCATACTCAATATACATTAATAGTAATGGATGCAAATGACAGTAGTGCTCTCCAGCTGGTGCTTTTTAATAAGAGGGTGATGACTCAACATAAAAGTAAATAGATAGGCCCTTCGTAGAGGGAAGCAGGGGTTTGTAGAGGTGCCAGAGCTCAATTCTTGAAATAGAGATAAATAATATTTTCAGTGGTATACTTTCATTGTCAACATAACAACTGAGAGATCTCGATATCTTCCATGCTACACACATTATAGGCGGTTCCCAAACAGAATGGTAAAGTTTATACTCCCCCACCACCAACAAGCACACTCCACGGCTGGTCCGAAACAACGGGTACCTTCCAACGAACAACAATCACAGGGAGTTTTGTTTGCAATTATTTTGATTTGTTTTGCTTAGAGCATGGGACTGGGCATCCGGTGGCGAGCCATTTTCTCGTGAGTGAGGCCGGAGTCCACTCCTCTTGAGAATAACCCGCCTAGCATGGAAGATACGGACAACCCTAGTTGATACATGAGCTATTTGAGCATACAAAACAGAATTTCATTTGAAGGTTTAGAGTTTGGCACATACAAATTTACTTGGAGCAGCGGTAGATACCGCATATAGGAAGGTACGGTGGACTCATATGGAATAACTTTGGGGTTTAAGGGATTGGATGCACAAGCAGTATTCCCACTTAGTACAAGTGAAGGCTAGAAAAAAGGCTGAGAAGCGACCAGCTAGAGGCGACAACAGTCATAAACATGCATTAAAATTAATAAACATTGAGTGCAAGCATGAGTAGGATATAATCCACCATGAACATAAATATCGTGGAGGCTATGTTGATTTTGTTTCAACTACATGTGTGAACATGTGCCAAGTCGAGTCACTCGAATCATTCAAAGGAGGATACCACCCTACTATACCACATCACAATCATTTTAATCACATGTTGGCACACAAGATAAACCATTATAAACTCCTAGCTAATTAAGCATGGCATAAGCAACTATAATCTCTAATTGTCATTGCAAATATGTTTATTCATAATAGGCTGAATCACGAACGATGAACTAATCATATTTACAAAAACAAGAGAGGTCGAGTTCATACCAGCTTCTCTCATCTCAATCAGTTCATCATATCTCGTCATTATTGCCTTTCACTTGCACGACCGAACGATGTGTATAATAATAGTAGTGCACGTGCATTGGACTAAGCTGGAATCTGCAAGCATTCAATTCAAGGGAGAAGACAAAGTAATATGGGCTCTTGGTTAAATCAACAATAATGTATATAAGAGCCACTTCAACATTTTCATTATGGTCTTCTTCTCTCGACCCCCAAAGAAAAGAAAAGAAATAAAACTATTTACACGGGAAAGCTCCCAACAAGCAAAAGAAGAACAAGGAATCTTTTTGGCTTTTCCTTTTAATTATTACTACATGCATGGAAAGTAAACTAGCTAAAAACTACAACTAATTTTTTTTTCTTAAGGTTTTTCAAACACACAAGAAGAAAGCAGGAAAAAGAAAATAAACTAGCATGGATAGTACAATGAAAAAGTATGAGCACCGACAACTAGCATGAGTGTGTGAACATAAATGTAATGTCGGTGAGAAATACGTACTCCCCCAAGCTTAGGCTTTTGGGCTAAGTTGGTTTATGCCCATGGATCAAAGTTGTAATTAGGGTCGTACTGAGAAGGAGCAT
Source organism: Aegilops bicornis (assembly GCA_021605145.1). Taxonomy (NCBI): domain Eukaryota; kingdom Viridiplantae; phylum Streptophyta; class Magnoliopsida; order Poales; family Poaceae; genus Aegilops; species Aegilops bicornis. The sequence goes on from CM038669.1 coordinate 524,082,121, forward strand.
CGGGATGCCACCGGTTGGCAATTTCCTCCAGATCCCACTGGTAAACAGACTGGCGTGGTGGGTCGAGTGATGGCTCCGGTTGAGGTTCCAGAGCTGGTAGCTGGTAGCTAATTCTGGTAGGCATGAATGGCCTCCGGCGGAACAAGGTACTTACCTGCAGATAAGTCAAACAAGGAAGGAGCAGGCAAAGTAATAGTCTTAAAATAATTCTTATATAATATCAGTCTATAGTTAAGCTCATTTTTCTTGTTCTTAACAATAAAATCATGTGCTACCATACTCTTATAGTCTAGAAAAACAGGAGGCAACAACTTTTCTTCTTTCTCATAATGCCTAATAGGTATGTTAAAATGTGAAGCAAGGCGCGAGGCGAAAATACCTCCCAAGATGGGTCCCTTCGTACGGTTAAGATTTAACCGCTTTGCAACAATAGCGCCCATACTAAATGTGTCATCATGGAACAAGGCATGGCACAAAACGACAATATCAGGGCACTAAGGTTGCCACAGTTTCCGCGACCAATTAAGCATCTACTAGCAAATATTGCAAAGTAACGTAGAACAGGAAAGTGTATGCTAGTAATTCTTGCATCGGAAACCTTCCTTGTTTCCCCTACAGCAATTGTATCAATAAACCCCTCCACATCGTTACGATGTGGTTCCTCTACGCTGCCTGGAAAGGGCAACTTGCAAACCTCACAAAATTCATAAAGGGACATCTCCTTATACTCATCCTATAAATAGAAATCCACCGAAGGTGGTGACCTCCTAGCATGGAAATGAAAATTTTGCACAAAAATATTAGTGAGTAGGAGATACTGTCCGCGTTGGTCACGGAGGAAGTCGGTGAGGCCTGCATCCTCAGCCAACTCATAAAAAATATCATAAATCCCGGCTGCTCTCAAGGAATCATCACAAGGCCATTCACACGGCCGAACCTCCGCGGTGCGAGGGAGATTATATTTGGCCTCTTGTCTTCTTCACTTTGCTTATCCTTCGAGCTTATCGAAGAGCCCTCAAAAATCTCTTCATCATTTTTACGAAAGTTTCTGAAATTTTTAGTAACTTCAAATAAAAGTGAACCAAACTCAACAAAATTGATAGCAACTACTCCCACAAGTGCCTAGAGACTATATCATGCATTAGAACTACTTGGGACCAAATAAATTTGACATGCAAGATCAAGAACAGGGTCATCTAGGCAGCAAAAATTTGCAATGAATAAAGCACTAGAACAAAAATTAATTGGACCATTGGAGGAGTCACATACCAAAGAACAATCCCCCAAAGCAGTTTTTTGAGTGGAGGTTTGAGCAAGGAGATCGAAAATGGCAGCAAGATGAGCTAGAACTCGTGCTTGAGCTGGTTGCTGATTTTTTGGGAGGAAGAAGAAGTGTGTGGGTGCTGGAATAAGTGGAGCGGAGCCACCATGGGCACACGAGGCAGGGGGCGCACCCTAGACCCTCGTGGCCAGGTGCTTGCTCCCCCTGCTGTGTTCTCAGTGCGAGGTATTCTCAAATATTCCAGAAAAAATCATATTTCAATTTCAGGGCATTTGGAGAACTTTTATTTTCGGGGTATTTTTTTATTGCACGGATAATTCAGAAAACAGACAGAAAATACTATTTTTGCTTTATTTAATCTAAATAACATAAAGTAAAAAGAGGGAACAGAAGGTTGTGCTTTCTAACTTCATCCATCTCATGCTCATCAAAAGGAATCCACTAACAAGGTTGATCAAGTCTTGTTAACAAACTCATTCCGAATAACATGGAACCGGAGAAATTTCGAATAACACTATGTTACCTCAACGGGGATATGCACATCCCCAACAATAAGAAAATCATATCTGTTTTTGACGGTAGGAAGAGGAAATTCAAAACCTCCAATAGTAATAGTTGAAAATTTTCCAATAGAATTGATACTGTGGACTTGAGGTTGTTTCCTCGGAAAGTGTACCGTATGCTCATTACCATTGACATGAAAAGTGACATTGCCTTTTTTGCAGTCAATAACAGCCCCTGCAGTATTAAAAAAGGGTCTTCCAAGAATAATAGACATACTATCATCCTCGGGAATATCAAGAATAACAAAGTCCGTTAAAATGGTGACGTTTGCAACCACAACAGACACGTCCTCACAAATACCGACAGGTATGGCAGTTGATTTATTGGCCATTTGCAATGATATTTCAGTAGGTGTCAACTTATTCAAATCAAGTCTACGATATAAAGAGAGAGGCATAACACTAACACCGGCTCCAAGATCACATAAAGCAGTTCTAACATAGTTTCTTTTAATGGAGCATGGTATAGTTGGTACTCCTGGATCTCCAAGTTTCTTTGGTATTCCACCCTTAAAAGTATAATTAGCAAGCATGGTGGAAATTTCAGCTTCCGGTATCTTTCTTTTATTTGTAACAATTTCTTTCATATACTTAGCATAAGGGTTCATTTTAAGCATATCAGTCAAACGCATATGCAAAAAGATAGGTCTAATCATTTCAGCAAAGCACTAAAAATCCTCATCCTCCTTTTTCTTGGATGGTTTAGGAGGAAAAGGCATGGGTTTCTGAACCCATGGCTCTCTTTCTTCTGGTGCTTCCTAGCAACGAAGTCTCTCTTATCATAACGTTGATTCTTTGATTGTGGGTTATCAAGATCAACAACAGGTTCAATTTCTACATCATTGTCATTGCTAGGTTGAGCATTGACATGAACATCATCGTTAATTTTAGCACTAGTTTTATGTTCATCACCATATTGTGTTTCAACATCAGAAATAGAAATATCATTAGGATTCTCATGTGTGTCAACAACAGGTTCACTAGAAGCATGCAAAGTCCTATCATTTTTCTTTTTCTTTCTCTTAGAAGGACTAGGTGCATCTACATTAGTTCTTTGAGAATCTTGCTCAATTCTCTTAGGGTGGCCCTCAGGATACAAAGGTTCATGGGTCATTTTACCCCCTCTAGTCACAACTCTAACAGTATTATCATTTTTCTTATTATTTTAGTCACTGAGAAAATCATTTGAGCTTTAAGTACTTGTTCTACTTGAGTGGTAACCATAGAAGCATGTTTACTAATGAGTTTAAGTTCACCTTTAACTCTAGACATATAATCACTCAAGTGTTCAATCATATAAGCATTGCGTTTCAGTTGTATACCAAAATAAGCATTATAATCTTCTTGCTTAACCATAAAATTATCAAACTCATCTAAGCATTGGCTAGCAAACTTAGTAGGAGGGATTTCAGCTTTATCATATCTATAGAGAGAATTTACCTTTACTACCTGTGTCGGGTTATCAACACCATGTATTTCTTCAACAAAGTGATGAAATTAAGACCATGTATTTCTTCAACAGGAGGTAAATTCTTAAAATCTTCAGCTTTTATACCTTTTTTTCATAGATTTCTTTGCCTCTTGCATATCTTCAGGACTGAGAAATAGAACACCCCTTTTCTTAGGAGTTGGCTTAGGAATTGGTTCCAGAAGTGTCCAATTATTTTCATTAGTCAGCATATTATTCAATAGAATTTCAGCTTCATCAACAATTCTTTCCCTGAAAACACGACCAACACAACTATCCAGGTGGTCTCTGGAAGCATCGGTTAGTCCATTATAAAAGATATCAAGTATTTCATTTTTCTTTAGAGGATGATCAAGCAAAGTATTAAGTAATTGGAGAAGCTGATGTCTACTAAACAACTTTCTTCTTGTAGACGTTGTTGGGCCTCCAAGTGCAGAGGTTTGTAGGACAGTAGCAAATTTCCCTCAATTGGATGACCTAAGGTTTATCAATCCGTGGGAGGCGTAGGATGAAGATGTCTCTCTCAAGCAACCCTGCAACCAAATAACAAAGAGTCTCTTGTGTCCCCAACACACACAATACAATGGTAAATTGTATAGGTGCACTAGTTCAGCGAAGAGATGGTGATAAAAGTGCAATATGGATGGTAGATATAGGTTTTTGTAAACTGAAAATATATAAACAGCAAGGTAACTAATGATAAAAGTGAGCGTAAATGGTATTGCAATGATAGGAAACAAGGCCTAGGGTTCATACTTTCACTAGTGCAAGTTCTCTCAACAATAATAACATAATTGGATCATATAACTATCCCTCAACATGGAACAAAGAGTCACTCCAAATTCACTAATAGGGGAGAACAAACGAAGAGATTATGGTAGGGTACGAAACCACCTCAAAGTTATTCTTTCCAATCAATCAGTTGGGCTATTCCTATAAGTGTCACAAACAGCCCTAGAGTTCGTACTAGAATAACACCTTAAGACACAAATCAACCAAAAACCTAATGTCACCTAGATACTCCAATGTCACCTCAAGTATCCATGGGTATGATTATACGATATGCATCACACAATCTCAGATTCATCTATTCAACCAACACATAGAACCTCAAAGAGTGCCCCAAAGTTTCTCTGGGAGAATCAAGAGGCGACGTGTGCCAACCCCTATGCATAGGTTCATGGGCGGAACCATAAGTTGATCACCAAAACATACACCAAGTGAATCACGTGATATCCCATTGTCACCAGCGATAGGCACGACAAGACATACATCAAGTGTTCTCAAATCATTAAAGACTCAATCCGATAAGATAACTTCAAAGGAAAACTCAATTAATTACAAGAGAGTAGAGGGGGAGAAGAAACATAAGATCCAACTATAATAGCAAAGTTCGCGATACATCAAGATCGTGCCATATCAAGAACACGAGAGAGAGAGAGAGAGAGAGAGAGAGATCAAACACATAGCTCTTTGGTACATACCCTCAGCCCGAGGGTGAACTACTCCCTCCTCGTCATGGAGAGCGTCGGGATGATGAAGATGGCCACCGTTGAGGTTCCCCCCCTCCGTGAGTCTTGGAACAGGGTCCCGATTGGTTTTTGGTGGCTACAGAGGCTTGCGGCAGCGGAACTCCAGATCTATTTTGTTCTCCGAAGTTTTTAGGGTATATGGAGATATATAGGCGGAAGAAGTACGTCGGTGGACCTCCGGGCTGTCCACGAGGCAGGGGGCGCGCCCTAGGGGGGTTGGCACGCCCCCCACCCTCGTGGGCAGCCCGGGACTCCGCTGGTGCAACTCCGGTACTCCGTGGGCTTCTTCTGGTCCAAAAATAAGTTCCGTGGAGTTTCATGTCAATTGGACTCCATTTGATATTCCTGTTCTTCGAAACACTGAAATAGGCAAAACATCAATTACAGGCTGGGCCTCCGGTTAATAGGTTAGTCCCAAAAATAATATAAAAGTGGATAATAAAGCCCAATATTGTCCAAAACAGTAGATAATATAGCATGGAGAAATCAAAAATTATAGATACGTTGGCGACGTATCAAGCATCCCCAAGCTTAATTCCTGCTCGTCCTCGAGTAGGTAAATGATAAAAAGATAATTTTTGATGTGGAATGCTAGTTGGCATAATTTCAATGTAATTCTCTTTATTGTGGCAAGAATATTCAGATCCATAAGATTCAAGACAAAAGTTTAATATTGACATCAAAATAATAATATTTCAAGCATACTAACAAAGCAATCATGTCTTCTCAAAATAACATGGCCAAAGAAAGTTATCCCTGCAAAATCATATAGTCTGGCTATGCTCTATCTTCATCACACAAAATATTTAAATCATGCACAACCCCGATGACAAGCCAAGCAATTGTTTCATACTTTTGACATTCTCAAAACTTTTTCAATCTTCACGCAATACATGAGCGTGAGCCATGGATATAGCACTATATGTGGAATAGAATGGTGGTTGTGGAGAACACAAAAAGGGAGAAGATAGTCTCACACAACTAGGCGTATCAACGGGCTATGGAGATGCCCATCAATAGATATCAATGTGAGTGAGTAGGGATTGCCATGCAACAGATGCACTAGAGCTATAAGTATATGAAAGCTCAACAAAAGAAACTAAGTGGGTGTGCATCCAACTCGCTTGCCCACGAATACCTAGGGCATTTTGAGGAAGCCCATCATTGGAATATACAATCCAAGTTCTATAATGAAAGATTCCCACTAGTATATGGAAGTGACAAAATGAGAGACTCTCTATCATGAAGATCATGGTGCTACTTTGAAGCACAAGTGTGGTAAAAGGATAGTAGCATTGCCCCTTCTCTCTTTTTCTCTCATTATTTTTATTTTTATTTTTTATTTGGGCCTTTTTCCTTTTTTTATGGCCTCTTTTTTTTCCCGGAGTCTCATCCCGACTTGTGGGGGAATCATAGTCTCCATCATCCTTTTCCTCACTTGGGACAATGTTCTAAAAATGATGATCATCACACTTTTATTTTCTTACAACTCAAGAATTACAACTCGATACTTAGAACAAAATATGACTCTATATGAATGCCTGCGGCGGTGTACCGGGATATGCAATGAACCAAGATTGACATGTATGAAAGAATTATTAACGGTGGCTTTGCCACAAATACAATGTCAACTACATGATCATGCTAGCAATATGACAATGATGGAGCGTGTCATAATAAACGGAACGGTGGAAAGTTGCATGGCAATATATCTCGGAATGGCTATGGAAATGCCATAATAGGTAGGTATCGTGGCTATTTTGAGGAAGGTATATGGTGGGTATATGATACCGGCGAAAGGTGCGCGGTATTAGAGAGGCTAGCAATGGTGGAAGGGTGAGAGTTGAAAGCACAAGTGCTCCCTAGGTGGTTTTGGTAATTAATGTCAACATATTTTGGTAATTAATGTCAACATATCTCTTGTTGGACTAACACTTTTATCTAGTATGTTTCAGACAAGTTCAACAATGGAGTGGCATGGACCAAAGAATGTGAGAACTCCTTCAAGATGCTAAGGACAAAGGATTGGCTCAAGCTTCAAGCTCAAGACTCTTGATTTTACATTTTAGTGATCCAAGATCACATTGAGTCTATAGGAAAAGCCAATACTATCAAGGAGGGATGAGGTGTTGCTTAATGAGCGTCTTGCTTCATGTGCTTAGTGATATGCTCCAAAACCCTCTACTACTTTCTCACATCCACATATGACCTAAACCTAAAGTCAAACTCGGCCCTACCGATTCTTTCTATCCGGCGCCACCGAGTACAGATGTCATAGCCACTGCCACAAACCCTAGGCAAATCGGTTTTACCGATAGGGGTCTCGGTCTCACCGAGATGGGATTGTAATCTCTCTGTGTATGTCCATTACCACAATCGATCTCACCGAGTTTGTGCAATCGGTACTACCAAGATTACAATGCAAACTTTCTGGTTAACTTATTACCCAAATCGGTCTCACCGAGTTTGAGTAATCAGTCTCACCGAGTTTGCCTGACCAACTCTCTGGTTAGCTAATTACCAAAATCGGTCTCACCGAGTTTGTGTAATCAGTCTCACCGAGATTACGTTATGCCCTAACCCTAACCAAATCGGTCCTACCGAGATGCAAGTCAGTCCCACCGAAAATCCTAACGGTCACTAGGTTTACTAAATCGGTTTGACCGAGTTTTATGATTCGGTCCCACCGAGTTTGGTAAATTGTGTGTAACGGTTAGATTTTGTGTGGAGGCTATATATACCCCTCCACCTCCTCTTCATTCGTGGAGAGAGCCATCAAAACAAGCCTACACTTCCAGCATCCTATTTCCGAGAGCTACCTACTCATGTGTTGAGGCCAAGATATTCCATTCCAACCATATGAATCTTGATCTCTAGCCTTCCCCAAGTTGCTTTCCACTCAAATCTTCTTTCCACCAGATCCACATCCTATGAGAGAGAGTTGAGTGTTAGGGAGACTATCACTTGAAGCACAAGAGCAAGGAGTTCATCATCAACACACCATTTGTTACTTCTTGGAGAGTGGTGTCTCCTAGATTGCCTAGGTGTCACTTGGGAGCCTCCGAAAAGATTGTGGAGTTGAACCAAGGAGTTTGTAAGGGCAAGGAGATCACCTACTTCGTGAAGATATACCGCTAGTGAGGCAAGTCCTTCGTGGGTGACGGCCATGGTGGGATAGACAAGGTTGCTACTTCGTGGACACTTTGTGGGTGGAGCCCTCCGTGGACTCGCGCAACCGTTACCCTACGTGGGTTGAAGTCTCCACCAACGTGGATGTACGATGGCACCACCTATCGGAACCACGACAAAAACATCTGTGTCTCCAATTGCGTTTGATTCATCCAAACCCTTCCCTTTACATTCTTGCAAGTTGCATGCTTTATTTTCCGCTGCCTATATACTCTGTGCATGCTTGCTTGTTATGGTTAGAGAATGTTAAACTTGTGCCTAAACTCCATTTAAACCAAAAGAAGTTAAAAACTACAACTTTGGTACTTAGTGTCTAATCACCCCCCCCCCCTCTAGACACCTCTTCTCAAGATCTTACAAGTGGTATCAGAGCATTGGTCTCCATTGCCTTGGTCTAATCACCATTGGAGGAAGATGGATGAGTCTACTTTGGGGAGTCTTAGACATAGAGTGCCTATTCTTGATGGAGAGTATTTTCATGAGTGAAAAATGAGATGCTTGTGATTTTCAATCAATATCAATTGAACAAGTACATTGCTAGCCCTTGTGCACCTCATGTTGATCATATGCATCCTACCCTTGATGAATCTATTGACATGACTAGAAATCTTAGAACTGTTAATCTTATCACTAGAGGCTTGCCTAGAAACTTGATTAGAATCTTGCCTACTTTTGAGTGTGCCTACACTATATGAAAATTTCTTGAGGAACGCTTTCCGAATTATTCCTTGAAAAATCTAGATGAGATTCTCTATAAGTCTATTGCCTTAAGTAAGATGAATACTAGTGATCCTATGTTTGGTGATCGTCTATTTGAACTCACTCTGATGAATTACCCTCTCTACAATTTGATCCACCACATGACGATGTTGAACATGGATACTATGATGAGAATGATGATAGTGACTTCGATCTTGATGATGCAATGAGACATTTTGGTCTTATGGCAAATCTTCGGGGATATGTGTCAGGGAGAAAGGAATGGGTTCTTGACAGTGGATGTACCGATCACATGACCGGAGATAAAGACATGTTTCGTGAGCTTGCTGAAAATGATAGTCCTCGAAAGTATGTCACTTTCGGTGACAACTCAAAGGGTAAGGTGGTTTGCCTTGGTAAGGTGGCCATCTCACATGATAGCTCCATTCAAAATGTCATGCTCGTTGAGTCACTTGGCTACAACTTACTTTCAGTATCTGGACTTGCTGATTTCGGTTTAAATGTCCTATTTACTGAAGTAGATTGTCAAGTGTTTCGTCGAGACAATCATAAAATGATCATTACCGGTATACGTAGAGGTGATCTTTATATTGTTGATATCTCTAAAAAGGCACAACCTAAAACTTGCTTCATCGCTAAATCCTCAAAAGGTTGGTTATGGCATAGAGGACTAGGTCACGTTGGCATGAGAAACCTTGACAAGCTTATTAAAGGAAATCATATCCTTGGAGTTAACGATGTCATATTTGATAAGGATAGACTATGCAGTGCTTGTCAAGCAGCTAAACAGGTCGGAGGAAGGCATCCCGTGAAGAACATCATGACCACAAGGAGGCCACTCGAGCTACTTCATATGGATCTCTTTGGTCCCAACGCCTACAAAAGTCTCGGTGGAAATTCTTTTGGTCTAGTTATAGTTGATGATTTTTCAAGATTTACGTGGGTGTTCTTTCTCGATGATAAATCGCAGGTCCAAAAGATCTTCAAAAACTTCGCTAGGAAGGCCCAAAACCAATTTGAAGTGAAGATCAAGAAGGTTTGCAGTGACAACGGAACGGATTTCAAGAACGCAAACGTGAACACCTTTCTTGACGAAGAAGGGATTTCAGACGAGTTCTCGGTTACGTACACACCTCAACAAAATGGAGTTGTTGAGAGGAAGAACCGGACGCTCATCAAAATGGCGAGAACGATGCTTGATGAGTACAAGACATCGAAGCACTTTTGGGCAGAAGCGGTTGAGACAGCTTGTCATGCAACAAATCGCTTGTATCTTCACAAGCTACTCGGCAAGACGGCATACGAGCTCCTCACCGATAACAAACCCCAAGTTGGATACTTTCGAGTATTCGGCTCAAAGTGCTTCATTCTTGATAAGCATCGTCGTTCAAAATTTGCTCCTAAATCTCATGAAGGTTTCCTACTTGGTTATGGCTCAAACTCTCACACTTACCGTGTCTACAGCAATTTCACCCAAAAGGTTGAAGAGACAGTAGATGTGAAGTTTGATGAATCTAACGGCTCGCAAGTAGAGAAATTGCCAATTGATGTAGGAGACAAAGACCCTTCGGAAGCAATCCAAGACTTGCCTATTGGCAAGGTCCGTCCAACGGAGGTGAAGGAGGGTACCTCGTCTGTTCAAGTGGAAGCTTCTACTTCACGACAAGGAGAACCAAGAGTTGAAACGGAAGCATCCACAAGTGGAACACACCAAGATGAAGAAAACGAGGAAGAACATCATGAACGTCAACAACCTCCTTCTCCACCTCGACAAGAAAACGACAACGCCAACAATGAATATGATCAAGAAGAAGAAGAACAAGATGAAGAATATGTTCAACCGAGACCCAAGCAAAAGATTTCACGAGTTCGAGCAAGAATTGCTATAGACCATCCCGTCGAGCAAATCTACAATGATATTCAAACCAGGAGAATCACTCGCTCTAAAACTCGTTTAGCTAACTTTTGTGAAAACTATTCTTTCATCTCTAGCATTGAACCTATGAAGGTCGAAGAAGCATTGGAAGATCCGGATTGGATAAATGCTATGCATGAAGAGCTACACAACTTTGAGAGAAACCAAGTTTGGACATTGGTTGAGAAGCAAGCAACAACCACAACATCATCGGTACCAAATGGGTGTTTCACAACAAGCAAGATGAAGATGGACAAGTAGTTACGCAACAAAGCACGTCTAAATGGCCCAAGGCTACACACAAGTCGAAGGTATGGACTATGGTGAGACTTATGCTCCGTTGCTAGACTTGAGTCCATTCGCATCTTACTTGCCTATGCTAATCACCATAATATCACGTTGTACCAAATGGACATTAAAAGTGCTTTTCTAAATGGTGAAATAGAGGAGGAAGTTTATGTTAAACAACCTCCGGCTTTGTCAATCCTAAGAAACCAAATCATGTTTACAAACTTCACAAAGCTCTTTATGGTCTTAAACAAGCTCCTAGAGCATGGTATAAATGCTTGACCAAGTTTCTTCTTGAAAAAGGCTTTGAAATTGGGAAGATTGATTCCACACTTTTTACTAAAAGGGTTAATGGAGAATTATTTGTATGCCAAATTTATGTTGATGATATCATATTTGGATCAACTAACCCTCATTTTAGTGAAAAGTTTGGGAAGCTAATGTCGGAGAAGTTTGAGATGTCAATGATGAGTGAACTCAAACTCTTTCTTGGGTTGCAAATCAAGCAAACTAAGGAAGGTACTTTTGTCTCTCAAACGAAGTACACTAAGGACTTATTCAAGAAGGTCAATATGCAAGAATGCAAAGGTATGCCTACACCCATGCCTACTAGTGGACATCTTGATTTGACCAAAGATGGTAAACTGGTTGATCAAAAGGTTTATCGCTCTATGATTGGATCATTGTTATACCTATGTGCTTCACATCCCGATATTATGCTAAGTGTGTGCATGTGTGCAAGATATCAAGCTGCTCCTAAAGAATGTCATCTTAAGGCCGTGAAAAGGATAGTGAGATACTTAATTCATACACCAAATTTTGGCATTTGGTATCCTAAGAGGGCCTCTTTCGATCTTGTTGGCTATTCCGACTAGGACTATGCCGGAGACAAGGTTGATAGAAAGTCCACTTGGTGCTTGTCAATTTCTTGGTAGATCTCTTGTGTCTTGGTCCTCCAAGAAACAAAACTTCGGTATCCTTATCTACATTAAGTGGAGTACATTGCCTGGTTCATGTTGTGCTCAATTACTTTGGATGACCCAAACTCTTAAAGATTATGGGATATATGTGAAACATGTTCCATTGCTTTGTGACAATGAAAGTGCTATCAAAATTGGTCATAATCCCGTACAACATTCTCGAACTAAGCATATTGAAGTTCGTCATCATTTCATTCGAGATCATGTTGCTAAGGGTGACATTAATCTTAAGCATGTTCGCACCAAAAAGCAATTAGCGGATATATTTACTAAACCTCTTGATGAGAAAGTGTTTTGCAGGTTGAGAGGAGAATTGAACATCATAGATGCTTCAAACTTGGAGTAGATACTCCATTGGATACATGCGAGATATGAGCTTATGACTAATCCATGATATCTCTCTTATAATGAAAATCTTATGTCATGGATATAGCATCTTGCATGTCATCTAACCCATGTAGGTACTTGGTTGAATCAAATTCCATGAGATTGTAATCTACTCACATCTTGGGCAATCTCTACATCACCAAGTCTCTACCCTATGGTGGATGAATACAAGGAAGCACGGAATCATTCTAACATATCCTTTTGACAAACTCTATGATTAAGCTTCATGATTGTCATTTTGGATACACAAGTGCTCTTCCTTGCAAGAACTAACCCATGTAGGTAGATGGACTCAAATTCCAAGTGGTGCTCCCAACTCATGATGAGCTACATCAACTTTGAGCAACCCACACAAGTTCAACTACATGGACTACACCACCAACCAAGGTATGTTATTCCATCTTAGAAAAGCTTTACTCCAAGTCATGAGCTAAAGCAACTCGACAAGATGTGAATACATCAAGATGCTTAAACAAAAAATGGTAACCCCATTTTGAGCTTAAGCGATGAGTATGACCCATGATCAAGTGATCTCACTTGACTCCTAAGTCAATATACTCTAACATAGGTGACTTTGTCACCGACCATCTCTAGATGAAGTTCTCTCGTGTTCTTATTTGTGTTTTTTTTGCATCTGTCTCATGCATATTTGTTTCCCCTTTCAAAAAAAACTTCATCTAGATATCATTCTTTCCTTTCTATTTGCTCTGCATTTTCAGCATCCAATTCATTGCAAATCATTTCGTTAATTCCTTGCAAATCTTTGTGAGACCTTTCTAGTTTAGTGAGCTGAGGTGACAAATGTTTTCTCTGCGATGAACTCGGCTTCACCGATTTGTTGTTTTCGGTCCAACCGAATCTTTTCGGTACCACCGAAGCATCCCACTCGGTGCCACCGATTTCCCAATAGGAAAAACAATTTTCCACGTATTCTGTGTTTCTTTTAATCCAGGTCCACTCAATGAATCTTTTCCTCTACAAGCATCACAAATTTTATCCAGTGCTTTGTGTTGTGACTCAAGGACCAAACCCATACACAACAAATTCCAGAAGACCCTTCTTGGAAATTGATGTCAAAGGGGGAGAGAGAGAGATCACATCAAAGCTTATCACTTAGAGAGATCACATCAGAGAAAGTATTAAGGGGGAGAAAGAGATCTCCAGGGGGAGAGAATACTCAAGTAGACAGTATTTCTCAAGGATCCCAGATGCTTGATATTCAAGAGGAGATATGCCACATGTCTTTTTGGGGGAAAGCCATGTTCATCTGTGCTTATTTGCATTAAGCTATGTTCATTTATATCTTTCAGCTCTGTTTTCAGCTCTGATTTTCTGTTCCCTATCTTCTCCCAGTATCCCATGCTAGATTCAGGGGGAGCAAGACATCTAAGGGAAAGGAATCAATCAAATTCATTGCATATCTTTACTCTTGGGGACATGTCTAATCAAATGTGGTACTTAGTACTCACTTTCTACATGTCATCCCAGTCTTGGTATTCTTGTGGTTTCTTACATTTGGTGCGGCGATAGATGTACCTGTGTTATCTAACCATGTTTGTGCAGGTTCATTTCACCCTAAGCCAACTCAAGACTACAAGGTAAGTATATGCATCACACTCATGTGTATGAGGAATTCTTGCTGATGTACATACTGTTTTGCAAGAAGGACTCATGAGCATGAAGGTATTTTCTTTAATATTCTTTGCTCTGATGCATATGGCCAAGATACATGTAACACATGGACTACTCTATCATGGTTTTTGCTCTCACATGTCTCTATATTCCATATTCACATGATTGCATACATATAGGGGGAGCCAATGCTTGTTACATGTCTTTCCGAAGCTTTACTTGCTATTCTTTATATCTTTATCTAAAGCTTTGATGTATGTTGCCATCAATTACCAAAAAGGGGGAGATTGAAAGCACAAGTGCTCCCTAGGTGGTTTTGGTAATTAATGTCAACATATCTCTGGTTGGACTAACACTTTTATCTAGTATATTTCAGACAAGTTCAACAATGGAGTGGCATGGACCAAAGGATGTGGGAACTCCTTCAAGATGCTAAGGACAAAGGATTGGCTCAAGCTTCAAGCTCAAGACTCTTCATTTTACATTTTAGTGATCCAAGATCACATTGAGTCTATAGGAAAAGCCAATACTATCAAGGAGGGATGAGGTGTTGCTTAATGAGCCTCTTGCTTCATGTGCTTAGTGATATGCTCCAAAACCCTCTACTACTTTCTCACATCCACATATGACCTAAACCTAAAGTCAAACTCGGCCCTACCGATTTCTAAGAGAGAACTACCTACTCATGTGTTGAGGCCAAGATATTCCATTCCAACCATATGAATCTTGATCTCTAGCCTTCCCCAAGTTGCTTTCCACTCAAATCTTCTTTCCACCAGATCCACATCCTATGAGAGAGAGTTGAGTGTTGGGGAGACTATCATTTGAAGCACAAGAGCAAGGAGTTCATCATCAACACACCATTTGTTACTTCTTGGAGAGTGGTGTCTCCTAGATTGGCTAGGTGTCACTTGTGAGCCTCAGACAAGATTGTGGAGTTGAACCAAGGAGTTTGTAAGGGCAAGGAGATCGCCTACTTCGTGAAGATCTACCGCTAGTGAGGCAAGTCCTTCGTGGGCGACGGCCATGGTGGGATAGACAAGGTTGCTTCTTCGTGGACCCTTAGTGGGTGGAGCCCTCCGTGGACTCGCACAACCGTTACCCTACGTGGGTTGAAGTCTCCACCAATGTGGATGTACGATAGCACCACCTATCGGAACCACGACAAAAACATCCATGTCTCCAATTGCGTTTGATTCCTCCAAACCCTTCCCTTTACATTCTTGCAAGTTGCATGCTTTATTTTCCGCTGCCTATATACTCTTTGCATGCTTGCTTGTTATGGTTAGAGAATGTTAAACTTGTGCCTAAACTCCATTTAAACCAAAAGAAGTTAAAAACTGCAACTTTGGTACTTAGTGTCTAATCACCCCCCTCTAGACACCTCTTCTCAAGATCCTACAAGAGTGCGTATAATCCATGGACTTAACATTAGTCATAAAGAACTCACATACCTATTGCAAAAATCTATTAGTTATCTAAACAAAGTACTACGCGCATGCTCCTAGGGGGGGTAGATTGGTAGGAAACGACCATCGCTCGTCCCCGACCGCCACTCATAAGGAAGATAATCAATAAATAAATCATGCTCCGACTTCATCACATAACAGTTCACCATACGTGCATGCTATGGGAATCACAAACTTTAACACGAGTATTTCTCAAATTCACAACTACTCAACTAGCATGACTCTAATATCACCATCTCCATATCTCAAAACAATCATCAAGCATCAAACTTCTCTTAGTATTCAACACACTCACAAGAAAGTTTTTACTATTCTTGAATACCTAGCATATTAGGATTAAGCAAATTACCATGCTATTTAAGACTCTCAATATAATATAAGTGAAGCATCATAGTTCATCTATTTCTTCAAAATAAGACCACCATCGTGCTCTAAAAGATATAAGTGAAGCACTAGAGCAAACAACAAACTACGCTGAAAGATATAAGTGAAGATCAATGATTAGTAGGATAATTATGCAACTATGTGAAGCCTCTCCCTTTTAATAATTTCAGTCTTGGTACTTTATTCGAACAGCAAGCAAAGCTAAAGAAAATAAAACGACGCTCCAAGCAAAATACATATCATGTGGTGAATAAAAATATAACTCCAAGTAAAGTTACCGATGAACGAAGACGAAAGAGGGGATGCCTTCCGGGGCATACCCAAGCTTAGGCTCTTGGTTGTCCTTTAATATTAACTTGGGGTGCCTTGGGCATCCCCAAGCTTAGGCTCTTGCCACTCCTTATTCCATAGTCCATCGAATCTTTACCCAAAACTTCAAATCTTCACAACACAAAACTTAACAGAAAACTCGTGAGCTCCGTTAGCGTAAGAAAACAAAACACCACTTCAAGGTACTGTAATGAACTTAACAGAAAACTCGTGAGCGCTAAAGTTTCTGTTTTTTTACAGCATGATCATAAAGACTTCACCCAAGTCTTCCCAAAGGTTATGCTTGGCACAGACACTAACTAAAACACAAAACCACATCTAAATAGAAGCTAGATGGATTATTTATTACTAAACAGAACCAAAAAGCAAAAACCAAAAATAAAGTTGGGTTGCCTCCCAACAAGCGCTAATGGTTAACGCCCCTAGCTAGGCATGATGATTTCAATGATGCTCACATAAGACATAAGAATTGAAACATAAAGAGAGCATCATGAAGAATATGACTAGCACATTTTAGTCTAACCCACTTCCTATGCATAGGGATTTTGTGAGCAAACAACTTATGGGAACAATAATCAACTAGCATGGGAAGGCAAAACAAGCATAACTTCAAGATTTTAAGCACATAGAGAGGAAACTTGATATTATTGCAATTCCTACAAGCATATATTCCTCCCTCATAATAATTTTCAGTAGCATCATGAATGAATTCAACAATATAATCAGCACCTAAAAGCATTCTTTTCATGATCTACTTGCATAGAAATTTTATTACTCTCCACATAAGCAAAATTCTTTTCATTCTGAATAGTGGGAGTTTCATAAGAGACTTGAATACTATAAATTGCTTGCACATTAAAAGAGTAATGTTCAGAAAAATGGGAATCATGATAATGACAATTTTTATAAATATAATCATCACTACTCTTTATAGCATAAGTTTCATCACAATAATCATCATATGTAGCAACTTTGTTCTCATCATAATCAATTGAAACCTCTTCCGAAATAGTGGATACATCACTAAATAAAGTCATGACCTCTCCAAATCCACTTTCATAAATATTATAAGATTCAACATCCTCCAAAAAAGTGGGATCACTACTTCCTAAAGTTGACACTCTTCCAAACCCACTTTCATCAATATAATCATCATAGATAGAAGGCATGCTTTCATCATAACAACTTTGCATATCAAAACTTGAGAGGCTTAAATATCATCTTCATTAAACATAGCATCCCCAAGCTTGGGACAAACATTAATTGCAGCAAATATATTCTCAAATATGTCATCCTCATTAAACACAGCTTCCCCAAGCTTGGGGCTTTTCATATCATAAGCATAATCACTCTCATCGTTAATAGTATGGATAGCACCAATAGTATAGCAATTATCATATTCTTCCAAGCAAGTGCCAAAAAGATTTTCAAGATCATAAGAGGTATCATTATCTTCCCAATCATAATCATCACAACAAGCAATAGGCATAACGAGATCATCATCAAGTGCATCATCTTCCACAATTATTTTTGATTCATTTTCATGTGGCACAACAATAATAGGAGCAAAATTATTTGGGAGAGATACCTTTTTACCTCTCTTCCTTTTTTCTTTTCTTCTTCTGCACCTCATGTGTGGGCTCAATCCTCTTTTTGGAGCTCCTTATTAATGAGATTGGTTGAATAGAAGGCTCCTCCTCGTTACCTGATTCATCATAAGAAATAATAGGAGGATATTGGGAAGTCTCTTCCCTTTCGTTAGTATTCTCTTCATCTTCTATTTGTTTTCTTTTCTTTATGTAATTGGCAATATAAGGAATTTCAATGCAATTCACCGCACAATACATATAAATTTCTTCTAGATCAATATCGAGGAATTTCTCAAGGTTATATTCTGGAATAATCTTAGTTTGACGTTTCATTTCTTCATAACCCAAAAGCAAACTAAGTTCATTGTAACGTGCAAGGGAAATCAAGTCATCACAATTTTTGGACACGATTCGATCATGAAACAATTTGCATTTGATATTTAAATGACCATGTTCATTGCAAAATTCACAAGTATGGCTAAGATATTTTAAATTTTCCGCACTAGCATTTAGCCTTTCTTGCAACCATTTAGTTTCTAAATACTTATGCCTCTTGTAATATCTATCTTCCCTATTTGGTGTGTACTTGCAAAACCAATGCACTCCACAAAAATTGACTTGTTTATAGGAGACATTTTCATCATAACTAGTGCAATCATCATTAGTACTATGGATATTCAAGGAGTTCATATTAACAACATTGCAATCATGCTCATCATTCAAAGATTTAGTGCCAAACATTTTAATGCATTCTTCTTCTAACACTTTGACACAATTTTCCTTCCCATCATACTCACGAAAAATATTAAAAAGATGAAGCGTAAGTGGTAAACTCAATTCCATTTTTTGTAGTTTTCTTTTATAGACTAACAAGTGATAAAACAAGAAACAAAAAGATTCGATTGCAAGATCTAAAGATATACCTTCAAGCACTCACCTCCCCGGCAACGGCGCCAGAAATTGAGCTTGATGTCTACTACACAACATTCTTCTTGTAGACGTTGTTGGGCCTCCAAGTGTAGAGGTTTGTAGGACAGTAGCAAATTTCCCTCAAGTGGATGACCCAAGGTTTATCAATCCGTGGGAGGCGTAGGATGAAGATGGTCTCTCTCAAGCAACCCTGCAACCAAATAACAAAGAGTCTCTTGTGTCCCCAACACACCCAATACAATGGTAAATTGTATAGGTGCACTAGTTCGGCGAAGAGATGGTGATACAAGTGCAATATGGATGGCATATATAGGTTTTCGTAAACTGAAAATATAAAACAGCAAGGTAACTAATGATAAAAGTGAGCATAAACGGTATTGCAATGCTAGTAAACAAGGCCTAGGGTTCATACTTTCACTAGTGCAAGTTCTCTCAACAATAATACCATATTGGATCATATAACTATCCCTCAACATGCAACAAAGAGTCACTCCAAAGTCACTAATAGGGAGAACAAGCGAAGAGATTATGGTAGATGCAGAAACCACCTCAAAGTTATTCTTTCCAATCAATCCGTTGGGCTATTCCTATAAGTCTCACAAACAACCCTAGAGTTCGTACTAGAATAACACCTTAAGACACAAATCAACCAAAACCCTAATGTCACCTAGATACTCCAATGTCACCTCAAGTATCCGGGGGTATGCAGCACACAATCTCAGATTCATCTATTCAACCAACACATAGAACCTCAAAGAGTGCCCCAAAGTTTCTACCGGAGAATCAAGACGAAAACGTGTGCCAACCCCTATGCATAGGTTCATGGGCAGAACACGCAAGTAGATCACCAAAATATACATCAAGTGAATCACGTGATATCCCTTGTCACCATAGATACGCACGGCAAGACATACATCAAGTGTTCTCAAATCATTAAAGACTCAATCCGATAAGATAACTTCAAAGGGAAAAACTCAATCCATTACAAGAGAGTAGAGGGGGAGAAGAAACATAAGATCCAACTATAATAGAAAAGCTCGCGATACATCAAGATCATGCTAAATCAAGAACACGAGAGAGAGAGAGAGAGAGAGATCAAACACATAGCTACCGGTACATACACTCAGCCCCGAGGGTGAACTACTCCCTCCTCGTCATGGAGAGCGCCGGGATGATGAAGATGGCCACCGGTGAGGGTTCCCCCCTCCCGTGGTCTTGAACAGGGTCCCGATTGGTCTTTGGTGGCTACAGAGGCTTGCGGCGGCGGAACTCCAGATCTATTCTGTTCTCCAAAGTTTTAAGGGTATATGGAGATATATAGGCGGAAGAAGTACGTCGGTGGACCTCCAGGCTGTCCACGAGGCAGGGGGCGCGACCCCCACCCTCGCGGGCAGCCCGGGACTCCCCTGGTGCAACTCCGGTACTCCGTGGGCTTCTTCTGGTGCAAAAATAAGTTCCGTGGAGTTTCAGGTCAATTGGACTTCGTTTGATATTCCTTTTCTTTGAAACACTGAAAGGCAAAAAATAGCAATTCTGGGCCTCCGGTTAATAGGTTAGTCCCATAAATAATATAAAAGTGGATAATAAAGCCCAATATTGTCCAAAACATTAGATAATATAGCATGGAGCAATCAAAAATTATAGATACGTTGGAGACGTATCAGAAGCCTCCCCCAAGCTTGTTGGAGACTCTCTTCTTCAATTTGCACAAAATTATATATATCCCTTAAAGCAGCTTGTTTCTTATGAGCAGGGAAATATTTAGCAGAGATAAATCAAATCCTGGGGACTACGCACACAACCAGGATCAAGAGAATTAAACCATGTCTTAGCATCACCCTTTAATGAGAACGGAAATAATTTAAGGATATAGTAGTGCGAGTTTTCTCATCATTAGTGAATAGGGTGGCTTTATCATTTAATTTAGTAAGATGTGCCACAACAGTTTCAGATTCATAGCCATAGAAAGGATCAGATTCAACCAAAGTAATTATCTCAGGATCGACAAATAAATCATAATCCTTATCAGTAACAAAGATAGGTGAAGTAGCATAAGCAGGATCATATTTCATTCTAGCATTTAGAGATTTTTCATTCAGCTTAGCTAATAATTTCTTAAGATCGCTCCTATCATTGCAAGCAAGAAAGTCCCTAGCAGTTTTTTCATCCATAACATAACCCTCAGGCACAACAGGCAATTCCTATCTAGGAGTAGAATCTTCATCATCACTTTCATCAATATTATCAGTTTCAATAATTTCATTCTCTCTAGCCCTATCAAGTTGTTCATCAAGAAATTCACCTAGTGGCACAGTGTTTTCAAGCATGGAAGTAGTTTCATCATAAGTATCATGCATAGCGGAAGTGGCATCATCAATAACATGCGACATATCAGAATTAATAGCAGAAGCAAGTTTAGGTGTCGCAAGCTTACTCAAAACAGAAGGTGAATCAAGTGCAGAGCTAGATGGCAGTTCCTTACCTCCCCTCGTAGTTGAGGGATAGATCTTGGTTTTCTCGTCTTTCAAGTTCCTCATAGTGATCAGCAGATATAAATCCCAAGACACTCAAAGAATAGAGCTATGCTCCCCGGTAACGGTGCCAGAAAATAGTCTTGATAACCCACAAGTATAGGGGATCACAATAGTTTTCGAGGGTAGAGTATTCAACCCAAATTTATTGATTCGAAACAAGGGGAGCCAAAGAATATTTTCAAGTATTAGCAACTGAGTTGTCCATTCAGCCACACCTGGATAACTTAATATCTGCAGCAAAGTATTTAGTACCAAAGTAGTATGGTAGTAACGGTAACCGTAGCAAAAGTAGTGGTAGCACTTTTGTAGTGATTGTAACAGTGGCAACGGTAAAGTACCTAAGCAAAGATCAATATGTGAAAAGCTCGTAGGCATTGGATCGATGATGGATAATTATGTCGGATGTGGTTCATCATGTAACAGTCATAACATAGGGTGACACAGAACTAGCTCCAATTCATCAATGTAATCTAGGCATGAATTCTGAATATAGGCATACATGCACTACAAAAAAAAGACACATCCCTGACATTTTGGGCCGAACGAATTTTTTTTCTGTCATACATATGACACTTCTATGACGATAATTGTAACAAAACCCGGTATCATCATAGATGTGGTGGGCTCCTACTTCTATGAAAAAAAATCATGACAGAAAATGGGCTTTTCATCACTGGCGGGCGGAGGCGTAGCTGCATGACATTCTTTGGGGCGTCCATGACGGAAAAAACCGTGGTAGAAGCGAGGGAGGAAAATTTCGGGAGTTGCGGTTCTGATGGGAGGTCGAGGGAGCGATGCACGCGTTTATCTCATACGTCTGTGGCGTGTGTGCGGCGTTGGCTCTAATCGAACCGGCGAGGCGTTGGGCTCTAATCGAACCCGGCGATTACCTTTGCGAGCTATGCGTTCTTGAACCCGGCGATTGATCAATGGCTGATGGCGAACCCGATGGAGCGATTCGCCTTGCTGCTGCTAATCAAGCCGATCGATTGCATGAGCGATGGCGTTGCGGGGGTGGTTTGGATGAGCGATGGCGGTGGCGTTGCCTCTCGATGAACGGGACCCGTGGTGTGGAGGGCTGGATGAGCGATGAAGCGGTGGAGGGGTGGCCGTGGAGGGTGGTTGAACAGACCCGTTGTGTGGAGGGCTGGATGAGCAGTGAAGCGGTGGAGGGGTGCCCGTGGAGGGGTGGTTGAACGATGGCCGGTGGAGTAGCGCGCGGTGGAGGCTGGATGAATAGGAGCCCGTGGAGGCTGGAGGAGGTCGACGGTAGCCCGTGGAGGCTGGAGGAGGTCGACGGTGGAGATGAACAGTATCCTGTGGAGTCCCATTTTGCGGTACGCCACAACCCTCCCGATGAACATGACCCCCGTTTCGACCTAGCGCTCTAACACAAGTCCGTTTCCTCCGTTTTGCGGTACGCCACACCCCTCCCGATCAACAGGACCCCCGTTTCGATCATAGGAGGTCCGTTTCCTCCGTTTTGCAGTACGCCACACCTCTCCCGATCAACAGGACCCCCGTTTCGACCGTAGGAGGTCCGTTTCCTCCGTTGTGCGCTACGCCATGCCTCGTTTCCATCGCCTGTTCCGTCCAAGCCCTCCCGATGAACACGACCATGCATTCCGTTCCAACCCAGCCGGTTGGCTCCCACGCGTTTCGTTTCCTCCCGATGAACATGAAGCATTCCGTTGCCTCCCGATGAACACGACGCATTCCGTTGCCTCCCCATGAACACGGCAGCGATGCTTTCTCCGTTCCGACCCAGCCATGTACGTATGCGCGAGTAGGCGTTCGAGACCCTACCCGTATGTACGTACGTGGCCGTATTTTCTTTCTTGCACCCTCGCCACGTTACGTACGTGTACATGCTACGTGCGCGCCTCTAATACGACACGTGCACGCCTATACATCTACCAGTATATATGTACGTACACGTTCGCGCCCAGAATGACAACGCTACGTACGCTTCGACCAGGTGGGTCCCGACTCTCAGGCAGTTCCTTGTGTGCGAAAATGTAGTTGGTGGGTCCCGGCGGTCGAGAAGCGAATCGTTTTTGCGGACGAACTTCGCTTTGCGTGCGAAGATGTAGGCTGGTGGGTCCCAGCGATCGAGGTGAATCGTTTTTTGCGGACGCACTTCCTTGCGTGCGAAGATGTAGCTGGTGGGTCCCGGTCGAGAAGCGAATCGTTTTTTTTTGCCCGGACGGACTTCCTTGCGTGCGAAGATGTAGCTGGTTGGTCCCAGCAGTCAGGAGGAAACTTTTTTTCGCGAAATACGGTGGCCCATCCGGTGGGTCCCCGCTGTCAGGTGGAGGAATCATTATTTTCTGTGTAATAATGAGGCACTTCCTTGCTGCGGCCGTGGACCCGGTATCGGCCTCTCCACGTCTGATCCACGTCTGATGGAAGTCGTTCCTTGACCATGTTGACCACGCCGCGCCGAGAGAACCACGACGGTGGACGACGGCGAGGCCTAGGAAGGGTACGACTCGAAGCCGGGAAAGACGCATCAGTGGATGCCCACACGAAGATGAGTACGAGGGTTCACTGGTTCGGCTGCGGTGTGAGGCTGCTGTCGCCGCAGAATAACAGGGGTGTGGGTGAGTAGAGGGATGGCCTGGCCAGCGGTGGGAGTAGTAGGGGGTGGTGAGGCCTCCGCGACATCACAGCCGGCCACGGGAGGCAGGAGCACGCGGCACGACCGGCGCTGGTTTGGGCGGCTGGAGCAAGAAGACCAGAGGTTGAAGAAGCGCTACAACCGTTGGATGAACATCGTACGGTAATAGGAGCTAGAATCGTTCATATTGACTAAGTTGACAAACCCCTCCGTCCCGTCAACTTGGTAGGCCCACAAGTCAGCCTCCCGGTATCTTTGGGTTCCAGGTGGCGGAGTATTCATTTTTGTGCGTAATAAGGAGGCACTTCCTTGCGTGCGAAGATAGCTGGTGGATCCGACAAGTCAGCGGGGGCACATTTTTCACGAAATCTGAGAGGCCCTTCGGTGGGTCCCGGATGTCGTGGAGGAATCATTATTTTTGGCGTAATAAGGAGGCATTTCCTTGTGTGCGGACGTGGACCCGGTATCGACCTCTCCACGCCTGATCTACTTCCGATGGTGTCGTTCGTTGACCACGTTGACCACGCCGTGTGCGGCGCATCCAAGGTGGTGGACGACGGCGAGGCCCGGACAACAACAATGGGAGATGGGAAGGCGCGGGAGTAGAGTCGCAGACGGAGAGGTGTACCGAGGTTAACTAGTTCTAGTGCGGTGTGGTTGGCGGTCGGTGGAGAAGAACAGGAGGTGTGGAGGGGTGGAGGGATGGCACGGCCAGCGGTGGAGTAGCGCTTCATAGAGATGCGTGCTAAGCAGAGCTGCTAGCAGCAGGAGGCGGGAGGTGGTCCCGGCGGTGCAGGAGGAAGAAGACGAGAGATTGAAGATGGATGCCGGCCGTTGGATGTAAATCCAACGACTAACATGTCAGAATCATTTGTTGACTAAATTGACAACGACTTGCGTTGGCTTCGACCTATTGGCCCACATTTCAGCCTCCAAAAATGTGGCACGTATTCAACCCATTTTTTGAATTCTGATCTTTTTTTTGCGCGGTAGAATTTACAGTCAATTTGATCTTTTTTTTATTTACAGCCATTAGCTGGGCTGGGTGAACAATTAATGTAGCGTCCATGCGACCCATTTATTTTATTTCCTAAAAAATTACAGGCCATTTGCACTTTATCTAGATACACGATTTTCTTTGGGCTGATTACGATTATAATGTTGGGTTGGGCCAGCAATGTTATCAAAAAATAAAAAAGGGCTGAGCATTTCGTTATAAATATATTAAAATAATAAGTGATATTATTTCATTCGTCCTTAAATCTTACCAAGCTTTTGTACACAATCAGTAGGATTGTCGTGCCAAAACAATTCAGGATTTTATTTTGTTAAGAAATTATTTTTATAAGTTAATAAGATGTGGGATATTGTTTTCTTACATATGTAAGTATCTGTTAAATATATGATGACAATAAAAATAATATATAATAACATATAAAATAATTTAAAAATATATAATATAGTTAGAAGGGAAACCTAAGTTGTACCTGGCGTTCCTATTCTTATATAGAAAAATAGAATATACCTCTGCGTATTCTTCAAAAAACTACATAAATTGGGCTGCCAAAAATAAAACCTCGGATGGGAGGTCCATAGGCCGGTCGATACATGACGGCCCTAAGAAAATACAAATAGGCCCTCCCATCCGAGGTCGTGGGCTGCGCATGTTAAAAATGAAAGCCTAGACATGGCAGCCCAAAACCACGTCCAACACTTGCCAAAACTTTGTCCCTCGCTTTTTCTACGTGTTTCGCACACTCGACATTGTGTGGGCATTTTGACTGTGCATCATACGAAGATGTGCTATGCATGAATGTTGATCAACATGATGTTAACTGGCTGGTAGTTCCATTTTCGACCATCAATAAAACATCCAACTTGATGTTAACCCTGTTTGAAAAGGCCGTGTTAATATAAATGCTCTGCCTCTGAAAATTCTGATTTCTTATCTGGCCCGAACTTGCGATTTCTTATCTGGCCCTGAAACTTGCAGTTTCTTCTCGTCTGCACTTTTATACTCCTATGAAACTACATTTTTTTAAGTGCTAAAAATAGATCACTAGAATTCATAAAATTCTTCATATGCTCAATACTGCAAATCTGAAATTCAAACGACATTCATATCTGAAAGTACTCTCAAAATTGTAACATCCCAAATTTTCAATTTGGAATGTTATACATTAGGTCATCATGCATATCATATTTTTCTCGCATTTTCCGATCCTAGAAAATTTCACGCAACTCAAGGACCCTCGGAGAGAGTTGGAAGTTTCATTATTTTCATATTTGGGATTTCTCAAATCTTGAAAATAGGATCATTGGATTTATTTAATTATCTTCATAAAGTTTTTCCTATAAAACTTAAGAGAGGAATAATATGACTTTCCCAATATTTAGGAAAAATGAAGATATTATAAATAAATCAAAATTTGGTTTTGGAAGATTTATTTTGCTTAGGCAAAAATGAGCATTTAAAATTTATGCATGTTTGCCGTTTTAAAGTTCATTTTGTTCGACTCATTTTAGGAGTCGGGAAAATTATTTTTATTAAAATCGGAGTTCGTTTGGTATTTTTTAAATCCGTTTTGTTTTGTTTTAAATATAAAAAATCGCGCCCCCACAGGCCAAGGCCAGCCCGGCCAGCCGCCCGGCCCGGCCCTACCCACCTCCTCTCTCCCTCGCGCCACGCCCTTGCATGATGCCCACTGCCGCCACCCGCCGCCGCCGTGTCAGGGTTGACACGCCGGACGCCGCCGCCCCGGCCCCTTCCCAAGCCGGCCAGCCCCCTTCTATTATCTGCCGCCGCCCCCCCTCTCTCACGAGCCCGCCCGTCGAGCCACCCGCCCTCGCCCGCGGAGCCCCTCGTCGCCCTCGCCGCCCCTCCCGACCCGACCCCGGAGCCCTTGAAGCCCGCGGCGAGCCACCGGAGGTAGCCTTCCCGACCGATCCGGTTTTCCCTAGAAAACCAGGTCCGGTTTTTTTTAGATATGTTCGTTTTTTTTAAAAAACCTAGACGGTTTTATTTTTCGGTTTTCTTAATTAACGAACGTTCACCGACCCGTTCGTTTCAATGAACGTGTTCGTTGGATTAGTTCTGTTAACGAATGTCCGTTATTTAATCCGTTCGTCGTTTTCTTTTAATCGGATTTAATCCGTTATTTCTCAGGTTCGATTTCCGATCCGATTTTCAAATCTGTTTTATTTCTTGCTCGTTTATCGGAATCAGGTGATTCAAGCGCCTGGAGTTTCGTTACGAAACCGCCGTTCCGACTAACCTACTTACACAGAGTTTTGCTACTGTAAAATTTTGACCTAGTTCAGATTGCTAAACCGAGTCATTCTCTCTCGAGTTCCGACTTTTGATGCTTATTTGATTCGATTCTTTTGCAACCAGGGTTCTTAAGTTGAACTATCTGGTTAGATCTTTTATTCGAGATTTCCCTGTGCATTAGATGAGTACTTATTGTATGCTTGTTGTTTGTCTGCGTTAGATCACCCGGAGTCGCCGCTTGTTACTTGAATCTCTAGGACTCGCGGATCATCGACAAGGCAAGTAACACTTTGATCATACCTTTTCTACTACCCGGTTTTATTGCATTAGATCAAACCCTCAAACACTTGCATGTTTAGGATCTAATTAAATTGTGGGATGGGAAGTAGATTGAGGTAGTACCTATTACCTGTTTTACTTATGAAACCTTGGGAGTTACTTCTCGTTTGCTTAATTATGCCATGCTATGCTAGTAGGCGTGGATTGGGTGAGTGATATCCATAACAGATGTGAGATTGTTAATTAAGGTTTATCTAAGGTGGCAACCTAAACACACATCTGGGTGGATTGAGGCACCTGGTTTCTATCGAGGACTTACTGTATTTCTTGGACCGCCACCCGGGCTCTAAGGGATCATAAGATTATTCAAGCTGGAAACTTCCGTGTGCAGCCACAAGCCAATTATGGGCTCTGGCGTAGTTGACTAAGTTGTGCGAACTCTTACGGGTAGGCTAGCTGATGTAGGGGATGTAGGTTGGTACGGTCTACCCACATGTAAGGTGCTAAGCGCTTACGAAGACTATGTCTCGGTCATCCGTTTCTCAAACACCATGTAGTCGAGAAACCAAGCGGAGGCGATCGAGTCTTGTGGGGAAAAGTGCAAACCTCTGCAGAGTGTATAAACTAATCATGATTAGCCGTGTCCCCGGTTATGGACATCTTGAGTATCTAGTACTTGAATATCATGTGAATCTCAACATGTTACTTCTAATAATAAATGTTATTGGGTTTTTAATGAGTACTTTTTAATTGGGATTGAGGATGTCATCAACCATTCTCAATGTTTAACAACCACCATGATAGTTAAATAAAATTATTCCTTTGATGTAGGGAAAAACCAGCTTTATGCAAAAATGTAATCAGAGAGCCTTACCACCAGCCATATATGCATGTAGTATAGGCTTGTTGCTTCATTGTTCTCTATGTGTTACATTGCGGCATATTCCATGTCTTGACCCGTTTTCGGGCTGCAACTTTTACGTTGCGAGACTTTTCGGACAACGAGTAAGGTGTTAGGTCGTGGTTCTATACTCGGTGATGCCGATGGAGTTGATGGACTCACTTGTCTTCCAAGCCTTCGCTGTTATTATTAGATGGCCTTAAGCCATATTATTGTATTAAGTTCCCTTGTGGACAACGATGTAATAAGTGTGTGATTGCTACTCTGCTATAAATCCTTGAAATCTTGTGTGTGGTGTCGACATTCTTGATCCGAGGATGACACCGAGCACAGAGCACTAGATCCATTCGGTCCGGTCGCTCTGAAGAATGGTATCGAGCACACGCCGATCGTAGGACACGACCACTAAGATAAAGCCATAGATCACTATTCTCTTCCCATTTTCTAACTCCTCATCTTTTCTACTCTCTTTAGGATGAAGGACACGAAGATCAAGTACACCCAACCGGATGAAGGCACACCTTTTGGATTTCACTTGAAGGAAGTTACCAAGTACCTGAACATTGGACTACCAAGCTTCACCGGGACTTTCAACGCCACTCTGCCTGAAGAGGAGCGTTGGAAGATTCACGCTCACGTTCCAGGAAGGACATTCGCACCAATCACCAAACCTATAGATAGTGTTTTCAGTGCACCAACTTGGAGTCTGGGAAAGAGCATGGCAGCTCACATCACCATGGGACGCATTGGAGAAGTTTATCAAGAAGACCTTAAGGACACTATCTACCAGATTTGCGGACGCCGAGATGACAAATGGGACGTCACAAGACCAAGAAGGATAGATCCATTGCAGCGTTCATCCAGAGTTAAACCAGCACATTCGGCGCCAGAGAACCAGATGTGCAATGATATGTTGGAGTTGCGAATGCAAAGGGAAGGATCATCGAACTTGAAGAAGAACTAAAGACAACTCGCAAGGACTATATGGACGAGATCGTAGCTCTAGCAAGACACAAGAACGATCTTAAGTGCGAGATTGAAGAACTCAAGAAGAAGTTGGCGCTCAGGAATGAAGACCAGTATGTCGATTGCCCAAGCGACTACATCAACATCGACGACACCGATTCGGATCCAAGTGAACCCGACTTTGAAGACGAAGCAGGAGCAGACATTATGGAGTCTTCCACCGGTTCAAATTAGTAGAAGTTCCCCACATATTAGTAGTATTTCCATGTAAACATTATAGTACACGCTATTTTGCGTTAGTTAGATCGCTGTAAGCCGTTGTTTGTTTGAATGAACTGATTTTGTGTGTATTTGCTCATGTGCATTTGGGTAGTGATTCCCTTAGACCTCATTCTATTCTAATTTCTCTTCTTTTCTAAACCCATCAGATGCCTCCGAGACGCGACCGGATTTGTTTTTCCGCCAGAGATCACCCAACTGATCCAAGAGCGAATACCCTGATTCAAACATTGGTGCGTAACTGTGGCAACAACAACAACAACCCACCACCACCACTGCGGATCATCGACTCGTTTCCTTAGACTAAACCCACCGGTGTATTCCAGTAGCACCGAGCCAATTGTAGCAGATGACTGGCTCCGCAAGATAGGCAGGGAGTTGACCACTGCAGGATGCACAGATGGTGAAAGAGAGAAGTTTGCAACACATCAGCTTTAAGGACCCGCAAAGAAGATGGTGGGAGAATTTCACAGCCACTTACCACATGACACCTTTGTCACATGGGATCAATTTCAGCAAGCTTTTCGCCTTGCCCATGTTTCAAGCAGGAGCTATGGCCATGAAGAAGCGTGAGTTTCGCAACTTACGCCAAGGAGGAAGGACTGTTGGCGAAGACGTGGATGACTTTAGTAAACTAGCACGTTATGCCCCGGATGACGTTGCTACCGATGCACTAAACAGGAGAAGTTTCTAGAAGGACTGAATGATGAGTTCAAGATGCCGTTGATGGTAGCCAGTTTCAATAACTACCAGGAATTAGTAGACCGAGCCCTCATGATTGAAGGAAAGCAAAGAATTGAGAACTGCATAGCGGAAGTATGGGCAAGGGAAGTATAACTCTGGAGCTCAGCAGAAACCTCGTTATACCCCTAAATCGGGAATTCAGTTTCAGCATACCCATGGAGGAGGTAATTCGCATAACCATAATAGCACCAAGAATGGGAACGGAAGTGGAGGAAGCAGCAGACGTAATCGCACCAACCCGTCAACACCATCCAAAGTAGACCTGAGTCATATTACTTGCTTTAAGTGCCGCAAGACTGGGCATTATGCCAATGACCGGCCCGAGAAGGCCGTAATGGAAATGGCAATGGAAGCTCGAAAGAAACCCAACCCTTTCAACAGGGGACGGGTGAACCACATTGAAGTGGAGGAGGTTGAAGATCAGCCCGATGCACGATGTCGGTAAGTTTTTGGTTAAGTCATTTACTGCAGTTGTTCTTTTAAATCTTGGTGCATCGCATTCATACATATCAAGGGATTTGTGGATAAGTACAAGTTACCAACCCAAGCCCTTAGGTCACCCATGCTAGTAACCTCACCGGAGCAGAGTACATGGCTAGTAAATGGTGTGATCGATTGCCATTAAGGATTGGACACTATGTTTTCCCCTCGCACCTAATAGTTCGGAATCCCAAGGATTGGATGTGATATTAGGTATGGATTGGTTATCAAGGTATGGCGGAAACATAGATTGCACCACAAAGTCAATTTTGCTCACCACACCAGAAGGAAGAAGGATTAAGTATGTATCACGGCACGAGCCGAGAAGAGCGCAAGTTAATTGCTTATCAGGAGTGGTGCAGGAAGAAGTACCAGTGGTGAAGGATTATCCTGATGTATTTCCTAAGAGTTGCCGTGAATGCCACCGGATAGAGACATTGAGTTTTTGATCGAGTTGTTGCCGAGAACAGGCCCAATATCGGCGACCATATAGGATGCCCGCATACGATTTGGCGGAAATCAAGAAGTAGATTAAGGAGCTTTTGGATAAAGGTTTTATACGCCCAAGTTCTTCACCTTGGGGATCACCCGTTTTGCTAGTGGAGAAGAAGGATGGATCGTTAAGAATGGTTGTTGATTATCATGGATTGAATGAAGTAACAATCAAGAACAAGTACCCACTACCTATGATAAATGATCTGTTTGATCGCTTGCAAGGAGCCAAGGTGTTTTCCAAAATCGACTTGCGATCGTGGTACCATCGGTTGAAGATTCGGGAGCAGGACATACCCAAGACAACATTTACCACGAGATATGGACTATCTGAGTATACCGTTATGTCATTTGGACTGACTAACGCACCAGCCTATTTCATGAACCTGATGAACAAAGTGTTTATGGAGTTTTTGGATAAGTTAAATGCGTGGTGTTCATTGATGACATTTTGATTTTCTCGAAGAATGAAGAGGAACACAAGGAACATTTGCGATTGGTTTTGGAGAAACCGAGGGAACACCGGTTGTATGCCAAGTTCAGCAAATGTGAGTTTTGGCTAAAGGAAGTTGGATTTCGGACATGTTATATCCGGAGAAGGAATAGCAGTTGACCCCACAAAAGTTGAGACCGTAACCAAATGGGAAGCACCAACGACAGTTGGAGAGATTCGAGTTTCCTTGGACTCGCAGGATACTACCGAAGATTCATTGAGAATTTCTCAAGGATTGCTAAGCCTATGACTGAATTGTTGAAGAAGGAAAATAAATTCATATGGACTAAGGACTGTGAGGCAAGTTTTCAGGAGTTGAAGAAAAGATTGGTTACCTCACCAGTTTTGATATTGCCAGATCAGACTAAGGATTATGAGGTGTATTGCGACGCTTCACGTCGAGGACTTGGAGCAGTGCTTATGCAGGAAGGAAGAGTTGTTTCATATGCTTCACGACAACTTAAGCCCCATGAGTTGAATTATGCCACTCATGATTTGGAGTTAGCAGCCGTTGTGCATGCCTTGAAGACGTGGAGACATTTTCTCATTGGAAATCATTGTGAAGTATATACGGATCACAAGAGTTTGAAGTACATTTTCACACGTATGAATTGAATCTCGGACAAAGGAGATGGTTAGAGCTTATCAAGGATTATGACATGAGATTGCATTATCACCCCTGAAAGTCTAATGTCGTAGCAGACGCATTGAGCCGTAAGATCCACGTCAATACCCTAATGATGGGAGGAATACCCAATGAGTTAGCCGAGGACCTTCGAGAGCTATGTTTGGAAATAGTTCCGAGAGGCTATGTAGCAGCGTTGGAGATTCAGTCGACACTAATGGAGAAAATCAGAGAAGCCCAAATGTCAGATAAGGAAGTTGCCTCTATAAAGGAGAAAATGAGCAAAGGAAAAGCTAAAGGATTTCGTGAGGATGAGCACGATACCCTATGGTTTGAGGACCGTGTTTATGTGCCCAATAACCCGTAGATCGAAGTTGATTTTACAAGAAGCTCATGATTCACCCTATTCGATTCACCCGGAAATACCAAGATGTACTTGGATTTGAAGAATACTTTACGGTGGACCGGAATGAAGAAGGATATTGCGGAGTAAGTAGCAGTTTGTGACGTATGTCGAAAGTAAAGGCGTAACATCGAAGCCGGCAGGATTGTTACAACCATTGCCGATACCCGAATGGAAGTGGGATAAACTAGGCATGGATTTTATCACAGGATTACCAAAGACTCGTTCAGGATATGACTCGATTTGGGTTATAGTCGACCGTTTAACAAAGGTAGCTCATTTCATTCGGTCAAGACCACCTATAGCGATTGCTAAGTTGGCAAAGATATACATGACCAGAATTGTGTGCTTACACGGAGTTCCGAGGAGCATCGTATCAGATAGAGGAACCCGGTTTACCTCGAAATTTTGGAACCAATTTACACGAAACATTGGGAACCCGATTGGAATTCAAAGATGCAGCTTTCCACCCACGTAACCGATGGAGAGACCGAGAGAGTCAATCAGATTTTTGGACATGCTGAGAGCTTGTGCCCTAGATTATGGATCTAGCTGGGAGGATAATTTGCCGTATGCAGAATTTTCCTACAACAACAGTTACCAAACCAGCTTGAAGATGGCACCTTTCGAGGCTCTGTATGGAAGAAGGTGCAGGACACCGTTGTTATGGGACGAAACTGGAGATCGTCAGTTGTTTGGACCAGATTTGATTAAGGAGTCTGAACAGAGGGTTAAGTTGATTCGAGACAGGCTCAAGGTAGCCCAGTCCAGACAAAAGAGCTATGCCGATTCAAAGCGCAAAGCGATTAAGTATGAAGTTGGAGACAGAGTATATCTCAGAGTATCCCCGCTTCGAGGAGTTAAGCGTTTTGGAGTTAAAGGAAAGTTAGCACCCCGTTTCGTTGGACAGTATAAGATTTTGCAACGCATGGGAGAAGTTGCTTATAAGTTGGAATTACCAGAAGGACTGTCAGGAGTTCATGATGTATTCCATGTTTCTCAGTTGAAGAAATGTCACCCCGAGATAGCAGAGGTACCGTTAAGAGACATAGTGCCACTGGAAGCAATTCAGTTGAAGGATGACTTGCCATATGAGGAAAAACCGGTTAAGATTCTCGATTATGCCAGCAGAGTTACCCGCAGCAAGGTTATCAAGTTTTGCAAAGTTCAGTGGAGCCACCACACCGAGGATGAAGCCACACAGGAAAGAGAGGAAGTTTTGCTCAAGGACCACCTCACCTATTTTCTAGCCAACCCGAATCTCGAGGGCGAGATTCATCTTAAGGGGGTAGGTTTGTAACATCCCAAATTTTCAATTTGGAATGTTATACATTAGGTCATCATGCATATCATATTTTTCTCGCATTTTCCGATCCTAGAAAATTTCACGCAACTCAAGGACCCTCGGAGAGAGTTGGAAGTTTCATTATTTTCATATTTGGGATTTCTCAAATCTTGAAAATAGGATCATTGGATTTATTTAATTATCTTCATAAAGTTTTCCTATAAAAACTTAAGAGAGGGAATAATATGACTTTCCCAATATTTAGGAAAAATGAAGATATTATAAATAAATCAAAATTTGGTTTTGGAAGATTTATTTTGCTTAGGCAAAATGAGCATTTTAAAAATTTATGCATGTTTGCCGTTTTTAAAGTTCATTTTGTTCGACTCATTTTTAGGAGTCGGGAAAATTATTTTTATTAAAATCGGAGTTCGTTTGGTATTTTTTAAATCCGTTTTGTTTTGTTTTAAATAAAAAATCGCGCCCTAGGCCAAGGCCGGCCGGCCCAGCCCAGCCGGCCCAGCCGCCCGCCCACCTCCCTCTCTCCCTCGCCTCGCCCGCCCCATGTGATGCCCGCCGCCACGCCACGCCCGCCGCCCGTGTCCGGTCGGACACGCCGAGACGCCGCCGCCCCAGCCCCTTCCCCAAGCCCGGCCCCACTTCTATTTATACCGCCGCCGCCCCTCCCGACCCGCCGAGCCCCGCCGGAGCCCCGCCGGCGAGCCACCGGAGGTAGCCGCCCCGACCGATCCGGTTTTCCCTAGAAAACCAGGTACGGTTTTTTTAGATATGTTCGGTTTTTTTTTAAAAACCTAGACGGTTTTATTTTTCGGTTTTCTGAATTAATGAACGTTCACCGACCCGTTCGTTTCAATGAATGTGTTCGTTGGATTAGTTCTGTTAACGAACGTCCGTTATTTAATCCGTTCGTCGTTTTCTTTTAATCGGATTTAATTCGTTATTTCTCAGGTTCGATTTCCGATCCGATTTTCAAATCTGTTTTATTTCTTGCTCGTTTATCGGAATCAGGTGATTCAAGCTCCTGGAGTTTCGTTATGAAACCGCCGTTCCGACTAACCTACTTACACAGAGTTTTGCTACTGTAAAATTTTGACCTAGTTCAGATTGCTAAACCGAGTCGTTCTCTCTCGAGTTCCGACTTTCGATGCTTATTTGATTCGATTCTTTTGCAACCAGGGTTCTTATGTTGAACTATCTGGTTAGATCTTTTATTCGAGATGTCCCTGTGCATTAGATGAGTACTTATTGTATGCTTGTTGTTTGTCTGCGTTAGATCACCCGGAGTGTGCCGCTTGTTACTTGAATCTCTAGGACTCATGGATCATCGACAAGGCAAGTAACACTTTGATCATACCTTTTCTACTACCCAGTTTTATTGCATTAGATCAAACCCTCAAACACTTGCATGTTTAGGATCTAATTAAATTGTGGGATGGGAAGTAGATTGAGGTAGTACCTATTACTGTTTTACTTATGAAACCTTGGGAGTTACTTCTTCGTTTGCTTAATTATGCCATGCTATGCTAGTAGACGTGGATTGGGTGAGTGATATCCATAACAGATGTGAGATTGTTAATTAAGGTTTATCTAAGGTGGCAACCTAAACACACATCTGGGTGGATTGAGGCACCTGGTTTCTATCAGGACTTGCCTGTATTTCTTCGGACCGCCACCCAGGCTCTAAGGGATCATAAGATTATTCAAACTGGAAACTTCCGTGTGCAGCCACAAGCCAATTATGGGCTCTGGCGTAGTTGACTAAGTTGTGCGAACTCTTACGGGTAGGCTAGCTGATGTAGGGGATGTAGGTTGATGCGGTCTACCCACATGTAAGGTGCTAAGCGCTCGAAAGACTATGTCTCGGTCATCCGCTTCTCAAACACCATGTAGTCTGAGAAACCAAAGCGGAGGCGATCGAGTCTTGTGGGGAAAAGTGCGCAAACCTCTGCAGAGTGTATAAACTAATCATGATTAGCCGTGTCCCCGGTTATGGACATCTTGAGTATCTAGTACTTGAATATCATGTGAATCTCAATATGTTACTTCTAATAATAAATGTTATTGGGTTTTTAATGAGTACTTTTTAATTGGGATTGAGGATGCTGTCAACCATTCTCAATGTTTAACAACCACCATGATAGTTAAATAAAATTATTCCTTTGATGTAGGGAAAAACCAGCTTTATGCAAAAATGTAACCGTAGAGCCTTACCACCAGCCATATATGCATGTAGTATAGGCTTGTTGCTTCATTGTTCTCTATGTGTTACATTGCCAAGATATTCCATGTCTTGACCCGTTTTAGGGCTGCAACTTTTACGTTCTGCAGACTTTTAGAATGACGAGTAAGGTGTTAGGTCGTGGTTCTATACTCGGTGATGCCGATGGAGTTGATGGACTCACTTGTCTTCCAAGCCTTCCATTGTTATTATTAGATGGCCTTAAGCCATATTATTGTATTAAGTTCCCTTGTGGACAACGATGTAATAAGTGTGTGATTGCTACTCTGCTATAAATCCTTCGAAGTACTGTGTGGTGTCAGCATTACTGATCCAGGGATGACACTGAGCACAGAGCACTAGATCCATTCGGGTCTGGTCGCTACAAAAATACACAACACAAAACACAATTCACAACCTGCAAATACTGACAACCCTAAGCTCCTCCTGACAATTCACAACCTGCCCGACTATTGGGCAGGGGCAGCCCCTCCTATTCCTCGGCGGCGCATACCGCCCGTGAGAAGATGTGAGCGACGAGGAAGACGATGGCGGGAAGCGTCGTCGGGCCAACTGCTTTTCTCCTCTTGTAGTAGGGTTCGGTCGACGAAGACTCCACCGGCTCGCTCTGGCGGGACACCCTCACAAACGGCACCTGTAGATGCTCGATCCTTCAATCTCGGTGGATGCTCCATCCGGGATCGATACTCCACCACCACTCCCTCACGATCGGATTCGGTGAATCTGTTTGCTCCATGGCCCAGAGGAGCAACTCTATGTACTCCGGCGCGACTCCCTCCGGGAGTATCGCCGCCTTTTCGCTTTGTTGCAGATATTTGGCCATGGATGTCGCTGTCGCCGCTAGTTGGTCCTTGTTGTCAAACCAAGACTGTATCTCCAACATCCTAGCTAGCTTCACAGGGTCGACGTCTATGATCCTCACGTATCGATTGTACTCCTCCATAGATCTACTTCTCCACAGCACCTTCACTCTCGGGCGGTGGTTTTGAATGGAAGAGGAGAGGAGCAGCGCTGGTTTTGGATTAGAACGGGAGAGGAGCGGCGCTGGTTTTGACCGGAGCAGGAGATGAGGCGGTGGTTTTGAAATGGAAGAAGAGAGGAGCGGCACTGGATTTAGATTGGAACAGGAGAGGCGGCGGTGGATTAAGAGGAGAAGAGCGGAAGAAAGCGCTGGTCTTGGAAGTATTTTTTGTTGTTTTATGATTTTGGGTCAAAGTTTGACCACGTACTATATGTGACAAGCAAAATGTGAATGCATGTCACCAAAAATTGTATCGTTTGGTTCGTATCTGAATGTACTTTCGAATTATATTATTTTTGCAACATATAACATATATTTTATGTGCGAAAATCATGGTCAATTATGACCCAGAATAAAAGGGAGACTAGTTAATGTGGGATCGCTTTCTTAATTGAAGGGTAAATTGATTTTGATTTTGATCCAGTCACAGCGCGCCGGCCCTCTCGCCCAATCCTAAATCGTTGCCGCACGCTCCTCTCCCTCTTCTCCATTGCAAAACCACCTCCTCTCCTCTCCATCATCTCCATTCCAAAACCACCGTCTCGCCTCTCCCTCTTCTGATCTTCTCCATTGCAAAACCACCTCCTCTCCTCTCCAGCATCTCCATTCCAAAACCACCATCTCGCCTCTCCCTCTTCTGATATTCTCCATTGCAAAACCACCTCCTCTCCTCTCCATCATCTCCATTCCAAAACCACCTCCTCTCCTCTCCATCATCTCCATTCCAAAACCACCATCTCGCCTCTCCCTCTTTTGATCTTCTCTCCATTGCAAAACCACCTCCTCTCCTCTCCATCATCTCCATTCCAAAACCACCTCCTCTCCTCTCCCTCTTCTCTATTGCAAGACCACCTTCTCTCCTCCCATCTTCCAAAGCTAGCACCAGACCACTCAGAACGACATCTATGGAGAGGATGCAGCGTAATCAGGCGGATCGTCGGCGGCGACCGTGCAAAGTTAGCTGGTTGAAGGAGATCCTTAGTTGGTTTGATAATGAGTGGGAGATTTCGAGGACGGTGCGGGCCATGTGGCAATGTATGCGAAAGAGCGAGATGGCATCGATGAGGGCGGCGATGTACATGTACTCCTTGGCGGCAGTCACACCACAGTCCTCCGAGTTCATCGAGTATCTCCTATGGGCGATGGAGCAGACAGATTCACCCGAGGTGTCGTGGAATTGTCACGGCAGATTTCCTCTTGCAAGGACTTAGTCGTGGAGCCATCGCAACTAGGAAGCTTAAAGGGGTTAATCGAGACAAAGGACACGAGAGGTTTATACTAGTTCGGCCCCTTACGGTGAAGGTAAGGCCTACGTCTAGTTGGGTTGGTATTGCTTGATGTTTCGATTACCAGGGAGCGAGATACGCTATGCCTAGCTCTCGATGAGTTGTTTCTTGCCCTAAGCCGCCAGCGGGTCGTCCCCTTATATACACGGGTTGACGCCCTGCGGCCTACAGAGTCTCGGTGGCTCATAAACAGTGTCCGGCTTGGTGACTAGTTAATTCTACCTTACGATATAAGCCATGCCATCATGGCGGTTTACCACTACGGGCCTTA
Source organism: Aegilops bicornis (assembly GCA_021605145.1). NCBI lineage: Eukaryota > Viridiplantae > Streptophyta > Magnoliopsida > Poales > Poaceae > Aegilops > Aegilops bicornis. Next base: position 524,120,989 of record CM038669.1, read on the forward strand.
AGTCGCTTATGGGCTTTAGACCCTTTATTGAACCACCATCTCCACGCTTGGTCTTGGGCTTCTTCTGGCAAATCCCTATTTGCGTAACCCGGCCCCTCATGGGCGGCTTACACAAATAGTTATATCCCCAACATTAGGCCCCAGATTGATTTGGACCTGTTCATGTCAATCTTAAAATACCTTAAAAATAAACCTTCAGTCTTCTGTCTGTTCAAAGGTTTTAACCCGCCGTGATGTCCTCCTCTGGATCCGGGTTAACCCGCCGTGACGTCATCCTCAATTAAATTCATATTTTATTCCGTCATATCCTTCAACGGATCTTTGCTTTTATTGACCGTTCCGAAAACCGAGGCATCGGGGCCGCTGGATAATGATGTCTGGCCTCCTTGTTTCTCGCGCTGTATCAGTCAGCCTTTCCTTATAAATAGGCACGACCTAGGTATTTTCCATTCTCCCCCTTCGTTCATCTTCTTCCTCTCGCTGTCTCTCTGCTGTTCGAGGTTCGCCACCGCCGCCGCCGCAGATCTCCTCGTCTTCTCCAACTCAGGCCGCTGCATCAACCTGATTTGACCAGAGAAACACGACGGGACCTTGCAACACGCTGCATCCGTAAGTTCTTTTCGTTAACTGTTTTTAGATCTGCATTGAGGCCTCCTGAGTTCGTCGGTGTTCATCGCTATCCGTCATGAACCCTTGGTAGATTTCACCTCTGACGCCCTTCTCTGATCTTAAGATAATATCAAACTGCTGCGGTAGCTGTTTCGCATCCATTTCAAATGCACATAGATCCCTTTCTATTGCACAGAGGATCCGTTCGAGCCTATGAGCTTCATCTGCGTCAGTTATAGGTCTAGAAATTTTTCCTTTCAGAACAACCGTTTGATCCAAAATAATAGCTACAACTTGTGAAACCTGTTTCTTCCGTACTTAACCCAAAAAAAACTGTATCTGTTAAGTCTGCTTCACACGGTAGCTCATGTAGCCGGTTTAAGAAGACAACACTGATTGTCAGCTTTACTTGCTTCCCGCAGCTTAAGAAAATTTAACTGCCTTTGATACCTGTAGCGGCTTAAATATCACTGAATAGCCACCCATATGTCATTAGGCCCCTTCTTAAGCCGCCATTTAGAATAGACTTAAAATATTTTCCTCCGGGTTAAATTTGAACCGGAACTTCTTATTTTGTCATAGGCTTCAATTTATACAATGGCACCCAAGGATCACAAAGCTCCTGTGACCTGCAACTGGGTCAAATCCACTGTTACAGAAAACACTTTGTCTGACTTCTGAAATCCGGCCACCTGCCCAAGAGAGAAGTCATGTCTTATCGTGCTCCTAACCCATCAGAGGAGAGGCCTCAACCCAAAGAGGGAGAGGTGATCGTGTCTACTGATCACATGAACCGGGGCTTCGCTCCACCCGGTTCAAAATTCTTCAGGGATGTTTTGCATTTCTTTGATCTCAGACCTCAGGACATCGGGCCCAATTCCGTGTCAAATATTTGCAACTTCCAAGTTTTCTGCGAGGTGTACCTTGGAGAAGAACCCTGCATACTTTTATTCAGAGAATTGTTTTACTTAAACCGGCAGAACAAACACGCCAACGGGCCCAGTCTGGAACTTGGTGGCATCCCGATTCAGCGGCGGAGAGATTGCCTGTTTCCTTATGCTGAACTGCCGAGTCATCCAAAGGATTGGAATCAGACATGGTTCTACTGCGAGGATACTTCTCCGGCTGACGAAAATCCTCTGGCCGGCTTCCGCGCCTTGCGCCTTGAATCCAATCACCCGCTGCCGGATAAACTGACTGTTGTTGAACGTCTGCCACTCGCTCCCACCATTAGTAAGATCAAAGCTCTTTTGGGAAATGGCTTAGATGGTATTGACCTGGTCCGAGTCTGGGTCGCTTAGCGAGTGATTCCATTAAGCCGCCATACGGCTTAATGTGCACTTACTCAGCGTAGAAGAATGACCAACTGCGTCATAGTCCCGACGACTTAGCGAGATGATGTGGTGGATGCTACGACCCGGACGTTCTTTGAAAGAGGGCACGGTGACCAGTAACACCTTTGGCTTACTTCCTTTCTGCAAGAAGAACCCGGCTCCTGCAGTAAGTCATCAACCTCAATAATTACTCTGTACTGTGTTATACCTTACTTTTATTCATAACCCCTTATCATTCTTCACAGGCCGTTGATAACTTCACGGAAGGTCAAGTATAACCATGAGGCGGCCAAACAAGCCGGAAGCGGCAAAAGAGCCGAAAGGAAAACCGCCAAGACTGGAACTTCAAGGAAAAGGAAGCCAAGTGCTTCCGATTTACTTAAATTGGATGACACTTCTGACGACGAAGAAGAGGTAACTTTTAACTCCCTTGAATCTTTATCATCACCTTGCTGACCCTTAATATTTTCAGGAGGATACGGGGAACAACCGAGCCGTCGAGGAAGAGGTAACTATAATCTCCTCCGACTCCGAGCCCCTGCCGCGTCAAAAAGTTCGAAGAGTAACCCGGAAAGTAAGATTTTCACATCCTTTGGCTTACCAAGATCCTCAATTTCTTTTGAAGCAACATCAATTTGAAAGCCGGAGGCGCATCTGCATCAAAGAACGATATAGATCTCTCCTCCGGCTTACCTGACGTAACCAGGAAGCGTCGGGCTGAGGTTATCTCTGATTTACGTTCTGTTTACCCTTTGGCGGGTTTAATTCGTCAACCTCTCAATTCATCGGACTCCAATTATCAGGATACCTCTGCTTCCTCCGGCGAGTCTATGCAATCTAACATGCCGGCTTTCAAGACTGCCCCTGGGTAATATATTTTTGTTTTCCTTATCCTTTACCTTACTCATATTTTTGTTCTCACCCTTCTGCTTTGTCCACAGCATGCAGGTGAAGCCCAGTAAGAGGGCAAAAAAGAATAAGCCATCCGAAGACCCGGTAGTAAATGAGCCGGAACTCGGAACAGCCGCCCCTGACACTTCCACTCATCAACCGCCGCCTGAACCGGCATATGAAATTCCAGCACCATCCTCTGATCCGCCCGCTGAAGAAACTCTTGGCAGCTCTGACAAACCGGAAACTCTTAGCCTGGTCAAGGCAATTGATCCAGAAGTTGAAATTACCAAGACTCAGTTTGTCGAGCCAAGTCAGCCCACCGTCCTTGCCAAGTGCTCTGCCAAGGAGGAGCTTTTGGAGCGCCCAAAGGCTAAATTAGACATTGCAGATTATACTCATTTGAGCATTGGAGATATAGTATCTGGTTATATCAATCAAGTGCAACAGCCGCGACCTGGAAATTGATATGGTGAAGCAGATACAACAAAAATCTGAGGTATAAGTTATGCTACTTTCCTTTATCATACTTACTGTATAAGCCCCGAAGTCTATTTGCTTATGAATGAATATGCTGTAGACTTAGAAATCTGCCTAGCGCTGCTTTGTCCGGTTTAGACAAAAGATTTTTAACCCGGTTGTAACATGATACCTTGAATTTGCGATACACATTAGCCCCCAAGTGCCAAGTATCTTTGCTTGCAAAGTGTTTGGGACTTAATTTCCATGAACCGGCATTGTACATTAACTTTCTTCATCATACATTAGCCCCCAAGTGTCAAGTACCTTTGCTTGCAAAGTGCTTGGGACTTAATGATATCTTACCATAAATCTGACTATAACCCGGCATCAATGCAGGCCACCAAAAGTCAATTTGAGTCGGAGATTACTGATCTGAAGAGCCGCCTGGAAGCTCAAGAGCTTGAACTTAAAAAGGCCAAGTCCAAATTTGAATTCAGCGTCTCTGAACAAGGGAAGTTGACAAAGAATTTTGATGCAGAAAAGAAAACCTGGGCTGATGAGAAGGCCTCATTGGTGACCCGAGCCGAGACAGCAGAAACATCACTCGCAGAAGTAACAGCCGAGCTGTCCGGCTTAAAGCGGAAGATATCTCAAATCGTCTCAGCAATCTTCGGTAAGTTACTATATATAACCTCAAATATTGCAAACCCTCCTTTGATGGCTATTTAAGTGCTATCTCCGGCTCACCTTATGCTTATGAACGTAGGCCCCAGGAGCACAAACCTCAAGCAGGACATGTTGATCAAGCTGAAGGCGGTTTATACTCTGGTGGAACAGCTATACACCGGGTCACAACGTGCTTTGGCTGTTGTAGCTTTATCAAATGACGTTCGCCATCTCCTGCAAGATGTGCTAAAGCGGCTTGCTGTGCTACCCCAGCGGATCCAGGAGTTAAGAGGGGCATCTGCCAGAACCGGGGCTATCATTGCCTTGAGCCGGGCCAAGGCGCTGCTTCCAGAGTTAGACTTGGCAAACGTTGCTCTTGGATATCCCAGCTTGAAGGAAGAAGGCTCTGTATTCGATGAAACAGACTTTACCGCCTGTGTGAGAGTTGTACGTCCTGTGGCTACCATCATTGGGCATGATATTGATCTTACCAAGTATCAGCCGGGCTATGATAGCGAGAACCGGAGAATTCCAACACCTTACTATGATGACGTTAGCCTGATCCCTCCAACTCGCAAGCACACCTTTTCCCCTGAAGTTGACCCAGCCGGTTTAATAGATGATGAAGCTGAGTTTGAAGCCTTAAGCGGCATTGGCTGGGCCTCGCCAACCTTCCGTGACAGAGGCAGCGAGCGGATAAGCGGAGAAGGATAACCCGGAAGCTTCAAGCCCACCAAAGGAGTGAACCGCCAGACGTCTATGACTTTGCAAAAAAATGCTTCATTATTCAGACTCGGGGGGTCTTGTAATAGGGTAGAAAAACATCTCCGTTGTTGTCATGCCTTCGCGCATGCTTGTGGCGCTTAATACTTTCGTAAGCCGCCATCGCTATATACTTACAGCTTATGTTGATCTTTCCTTGATGTTTTAAAAAACTTGCTTGCCTTATCCTGCATATAAAACAAACAGAATTCCCTTGGCGACTTATCGCATCCGGGGTCACATAAAGTACTGATAACCTGGAGTACGAACGAAAACATCATATAAAGGCCGGTTTATGATTTTAATCACAATAGCATACCTGCGACCTTATTGGTATTCTCGCCGGCTTATGTGACCCAAATCATGAGAGTGAGTTTAACTCCTGAAAGTTGGCACATATAATGTTCACTTGGCCTTTAATTAACATTTATACTTGCAAAGTATAATGAATAATAAACTTAATATTAAAGGCCTCTGATTCGAATACGGTCAGTGAACCGTTCCAAAGGGGTTAAGCTAAGATTCGGATACGATCATATAGCCCCCAGTTGCTTTGGCGATGCCGATCAAGTGGGTATCGACAACTATGTTCTCTTTGGTTCGAATACGACCTATGTTTGAATAGGATGCCCCCAAGTGACCATAAGAGTTGTTTAATGACGCTGATTCGAATACGATCCATGTCAGACCCAAAGACGTTAAGCTATGATTCTAATATGATCAAGAAGCCCCCAAGTGGGTTTGGCAGTATGCCGATCAAGTGGGTATCAACAGCTATGTTCTCTTTGGTTCGAATACGACCTATGTTTGAACAGAAGCCCCCAAGTGATCATGGCTAGATTCAGATATGATCATAAGCCGGACCAAAGGGAAAGCCGGATTCAGATATGATCCGCTCCCTGTTGGTTGTTTCCACCATCTGATAAAGAAGACATATCAACCTTTGAGGGTGAAAAGGACCGAGGTCTTGCTTTATTGCTTTATATGATATATACAAAAATATATACATTTTGAGAGCCGGTGGCTCAAGTATAGTAAGGCCGAAGATGAGCGATGTTCCACGTCGGCGGGTCTCTTCCTCCAACTTACGTGAGTCTTTGTCCTCTCGAACATCGATGAGGTAGTATGACCCATTGTTCAGATTCTTGCTGACCAGAAAAGGTCCTTCCCAAGGAGGGGATATCTTGTGCATATCAGACTGATCCTCGATGAGCCGGAGCACTAAGTCGCCTTCCTGAAAGGCTATGCTTCTAACCCGGCGGTTGTGATAGCGGCGCGGGTCTTGCTGGTAAATCGCCGAGCGGGCTATTGCCAAGTCTCGCTCCTCATCCAACAAATCATGTGCATCCTGACGAGCTTTTTCGTTATCAGCCTCAACGTAAGCCGTCACGCGGGGTGAGTCGTGCCGGATGTCACTTGGCAGGACTGCCTCCGCTCCGTATACCATGAAGAATGGTGTGTAACCTGTAGATCTATTAGGCGTAGTATTGATGCTCCATAACACAGAGGGTAGCTCCTCCACCCAACAACCTGGAGTCTGTTGTAAGGGGACCAAGAGCCGGGGTATGATACCCTTTAGGATCTCCTGATTAGCTCTCTCTGCTTGACCATTGGATTGAGGATGAGCAACAGCCGAAACATCAAGTCGGATATGTTCTCGTTGACAGAATTCTTCCATGGCACCTTTGGAGAGATTAGTGCCATTATCAGTTATGATGTTGTGTGGAAAACCAAAATGAAAGATCACCTTTTTCATGAACTGAACCACCGTGGCTGCATCACACTTACTGACCGGCTCTGCCTCAACCCACTTTGTAAACTTATCCACTGCCACCAGGAGGTGTGTCTTTTATCCTTAGACCTCTTGAAAGGTTCAACCATATCAAGCCCCCAGACTGCGAACGGCCAAGTAATTGGAATCATCCTCAACTCTTGAGCCAGCACATGAGCTCGTCATGAGAATTTTTGACATCCGTCACATTTGCTAACCAGATCCTCCGCGTCAGCATGAGCTGTCAGCCAATAGAAACCATGACGGAAAGCTTTGGCAACAAGAGATTTTGAGCCGGCATGATGACCACAGTCTCCCTCATGGATCTCACGTAGTATCTCTTGACCCTCCGCAGGCGACACACAACGTTGAAACGCCCCAGTAACACTGTGGTGATGTAACTCGCCATGAACAATCGTCATAGATTTGGATCGCCTGATGATTTGTCTTGCCAAAGTCTCATCCTCACGCAACTCTCCCCGGGTCATATAAGCCAAATACGGCACTGTCCAATCCGGGATGACGTGTAGGGCTGCCACCAGCTATGCCTCTGGGTCTGGCACTGCTAGTTCTTCCTATGTAGGTATCTTGACAGAAGGATTATGCAAAACATCGTGAAAGGTGTTAGGCGGCACCGGCTTACGCTGAGATCCCAGCCGGCTTAAAGCATCAACCGTCTCATTCTTCCTTCGATCAATGTGCTCCACTTGATAACCTTTGAAGTGCCTAGCCACGGCATCAACTTCACGACGGTAAGCCGCCATTAAGGGATCCTTAGAATCCCACTTGTCTGATACTTGTTGAGCTACAAGATCTGAGTCACCCAAGCACCTTACCCGGCTCAAATTCATCTCCTTGGCCATCCTGAGACCATGGAGTAAGGCCTCATACTCAGCTGCATTGTTAGTACAAGGAAACATAAGCCGGAGCATATAACAAAATTTGTCACCTCGAGGGGAAGTTAAAACAACTCCAACCCCCGAGCCTTCTAACTGCCTGGACCCATCAAAGTGAATAGTCCAGTATGTGTTATCTGGCTTCTCCTCAGGTGCCTACAACTCTGTCCAATCATTGATAAAATCCACCAAGGCTTGAGATTTAATAGCGGTGGCATGTACTTCAAACCATGAGGCCCAAGCTCAATGGCCCACTTGGCGACTCGTCCTGTGGCTTCCCTGTTCTGGATGATGTCTCCCAAGGGGGTAGAACTTACCACAGTTATAGGATGACCATGGAAATACTTCTTCAGCTTCCGGCTTGCCATAAACACTCCATAAACAAGTTTCTGCCAATGCGGATACCTCTGCTTAGACTCAATGAGCACCTCACTGATGTAGTAAACCGACCGTTGAACCGGATGCTCCTTGCCAGCCTCCTTACGCTCCACCACGATGGCAACGCTGACAGCTCGTGAGTTAGCAGCCACATATAACAGCAACAACTCTTTATCAAAGGGAGCCGCAAGGATCGGTTGCTCAGACAATTGTCTCTTTAAATCTTCAAAAGCAGTATTAGCAGCATCACTCCAGACAAAAGTATCTGTTTTCTTCATCATCTGATACAGCGGTAGGGCCTTCTCACCTAACCGACTTATGAACCGGCTTAAGGCTGCAACATGACCCGCCAGTCGCTGAACATCATTGACGCACGCCGGTTTAGCCAAAGAGGTAATTGCCTTGATCTTCTCCGGATTAGCTTCAATGCCTCTGTTTGAGACCAGGAAACCCAAGAGCTTGCCTGCAGGTACACCAAATACACACTTTGCCGGGTTAAGCATCATTTTATAAACCCGGAGATTATCAAAGGTCTCTTTCAAATCAGATATCAAGGTTTCCTTCTCTCTGGACTTCACCATGATTTCATCCACATAAGCGTAAACATTACGCCCAATCTGATCATGGAGACAGTTCTGTACGCATCGCTGATAAGTCGCCTGAGCAGTCTTGAGCCCAAATGGCATAGATACATAGCAGAAGGCTCCAAACGGAGTAATGAAAGCCGTCTTATCCTGGCCATTAACCGCCATTTTGAGCTGATGATAACCGGAGTAAGAATCCAAAAAGCTCAAACGCTCGCAACCCGTCGTAACATCAATGATTTGATCAATACGGGGGAGAGCAAAGGGATCAGCCGGACAAGCTTTATTTAAGTCCGTGTAATCCACACACATCCGCCAGGTACCGTTCTTCTTGAGGACAAGCACCGGGTTAGCCAACCACTCCGGCCCTGGGCAACTTCCTCCCCAATAGCTTTCCGTCTCTCTTCGTTGAACTGTCGAAGAAACTGCCTGCCCGACTTATACTTCGGATCAATATTGAGAGTGTGCTTAGCGAGTTCTCTCGGTACACCCGACATGTCAGAAGATTTCCATGCGAAGATGTCCCGGTTCTCACGGATGAACTCGATGAGCGCGCTTTCCTATTTAGGATCCAAATTGGTACTGATACTGAACTGCTTAGATGAATCGCCTGGAGTAAAATCAACAAGCTTTGTTTCAGCAGCCGACTTAAACTTCATCGCCGGGTCATGCTCGGTGGTTGGCTTCTTTAGAGAGGTCATATCCGCCGGGTCAACATTGTCTTGATAATACTTCAGCTCCTCTGCTGCACAAACAGACTCAGCATAAGCCGCGTCGCCTTCCTCACATTCCAGGGCTACGTTTCGACTTCCATGCACGGTGATGGTGCCCTTGTGACCCGGCATCTTAAGCCGCAGATAAACATAACACGGCTGTGCCATGAACTTGGCATAAGCTGGCCGACCAAACAGAGCATGATATGGACTCTTGATTTTGACCACCTCAAAAGTTAATTTCTCAGCTTTAGAATCATACTCATCTCCGAAGGCCACTTCCAGCTCAATCTTGCCAACTGGGTATGCCGACTTACCAGGCACCACTCCGTGAAAAACAGTGTTGGACGTCCTCAAGTCCTTATCAGTCAACCCCATGCGGCGAAAGGTCTCATAATAGAGGATATTGATGCTGCTACCTCCGTCCATGACTGTCAGCATTCTGGGAACGGGGGTCCCCAAACTTGCCTGCATGCGGCCTGCGGCGTGGCTCAAAGGGGGCCCATCACGGCCCATCTTCATCAACACAAGCTCAAGACCCTCGCGAGGGGCCAAGCCTCGCGGGGCGGACGACAGGGAGCTTCCTCAGGCACGGCCTCATCAGGCTGGCTCGCGAGGAGGCGGAGAGATCAAGGTGGGGTACCTCACGAGGTGCCCATGACGCAAGCCATGACGACCAAGGGCGCCAGGCGGGCACCAACCCGCGCAGTGTCCTCCGTTCCTCTTTGGTGCAAAGGGAGCAAGCACAGGCGAGAGCATCAAGCAAAGGCATCCATTTCGGTGCAACAAGACCAAGACCAGTCCAACGGCAGGAAGGAAGTCACTGTGGAGCCCAAGTCGGCGTCATCACCGGAGCCTTTGACAGGCGAGGACCGACTTTAGTCAGGATAAGTGTACCAGATGTTCCCCTTCAAAATGGACAATTGTTGGCGCCCTTCCCGCTCAATATTTGGGAAGAGGCCCAGGGCCTCTGCCTATAAATAGGACTAGCCACCCACAGGGTAGATACATCAAGAAAGGTAGCAAGAGAACAAACAAGAGAGATAGAGAGAAGCGGTGAACTCCCCTAGCAGTTCATCGCACCAGCCAAGAAACAGACCCTCATGAGGCTGTTCTTCCTTGTATTGTTCATCACCATCAGCCCAAGAGGCAATCCACCACACCACAAACTAGAGTAGGGTATTACACCACAATGGTGGCCCGAACTAGTATAAACCCCTGTGTCTCTTGTGCTGTTCCTTTCAGAGTTCGAGATCCTAGCGTGGCGGCGGGGTGCGTGTAGGTAGAGGGCGAGATTCCGCTACAAGACCCCAGTGTTTGAACCTCAAGGGTCTGCGGAACCCGAAATCCGACATTTGGCATGCCGGGTAGGGTGCGCCGGAATTCGTCTTCCGCCGCCTCTGTTCTCCGTCGACTTCGCATCCATGTCGACGCTCGTCGGGCCCGTCTGCGTCTGCCGAGCCGCTCTCGCTTCCCAGCGTCGCCCAGACGCCTCCGTCGGCGGGCGCCCTCGTCTTTCCCGTCGCCGCGTCAACGCCGTCACCGCCCGGCGGGAACGAGCAGCAAGCATCGTCCCAAAGATCCCTCCGTGAGGCAAGACGGCCGCATCGCTACCCTCGCCGCTTCGCCCGGCTGGTTCTTCGTCTCGCGCGTTCAGCGCGCCACTTGGAGGCTCGAGCTGCGCTCATCGCGGCAAACGAAGCTCCTGCGCTACCGTCCCTGCCGACGACGTCTACGAAGAGTGGCTCGACCGCGTCGCGAAGCTTCGTCTGCGTCGCAGGGGCTCCCCTGCGCCGCCCTGGGTCTCCGCTGCACCAAACTCCCCGCCCCTGCTGGCGACGAAAGCCCAGGGCGCCTCGGCCGCCTCCCCCTCAAGAAGGCGCCCTGGCCCCAAGGCGCATGGTCCCTGGGCGGAACCCGCTCCGTCCGGCGCCAGCGCGACAAGAGCAGAGCTGTCAGGAGGTCCCTCGCCCGTAAGAAGCTGCCTGAGTGCTCTCCAGCTTGTCGCGACCACGCCCCTGCCCCGGCATGTCAAGACCCCGCGCTGCTCCCAGCTGCAGCGCATGGGGACCCGCAAGACCAAGCTCTTCGTCATCCAAGGCCTCCCGTGGCCACAACTGGATGTCGTGCCTTCACCCCGAAAGCTGCGCAGCGTCAAGCGTGGTTCGGCAAGTTCAAGCCGGACCTGCCTCCTTGCTACGACGGTACGGCCGACCCTGCAGAGTTCCTCCAGCTTTACGAGCTGGGCATCAAAGCCGCCAACGGAGACGAGAAGGTCATGGCGAACTGGTTTCCCATGGCGCTCAAAGACGGGCCCGCACTGCTCCTGAACCTGGCCCCGGGCACGATCTCCTCCTGGGACGAGATGCGTACCCGCTTCATCGCCAACTTCCAAGGTACTCGTACCGGCCACCCGTCGTGAGCGACATGCGCTGCATCAAGTAGCAGCCAGGCGAGACCCTGCAGAAATACATCCAGCGCTTCAACAACGCACGCCTCAAGATTCCCAAGGTGACCGAGGAGGCCGTCATCTCCGCCTTCTCCGACGGTGTGCGCGACGTCAAGATGAAGCGAGGAGCTGGCGATGCATGAAGACTTGTGCACTTCCTTGGAGTTGTTCAACTTGGCGACCAAGTGCGCCAGGGCCGAGGAAGGGCGTCTCTCCCTCCGTGAGCTGCCTGCCGCAGACCTAGAAGGGAAGAAATCCAAGGCCAAGGACGTGAAGCGCAAGGGGGCTGCCGTGCTCGCGGCAGAATCGGACACCAAGCGGGGCAGAGATCAGCCCGAGTCTTCCAAGGGCGGCCGGTACTGCGTGTACCACGACCTCCACACCCACAACACCAGCGAATGTCAAGAGCTCCGAGCCGTGCGAGAAGGGAGGATCGGCCGACGTCCCGACCGCAGCGACCGGGGCTACGACCGAGGAGGAGGAAGGAACGCAGGATGCTGGGAAGACCGTGGCCCTCGCCAAAGATGGCGCGACCAACCTCGCGAGGATTGCTGGCAGGACCCGCCTCGCGAGGGAGGCTAGGGATCAGCCTCACGAGGATCGCCCGCAAGGCAACGCAGGCCTCCCTCCTCTGCCACCGCAGCCAAGGAGAAATGAAGACCATCATTAGGACGAGGGGGCTGGGGGCTTCTAGGAGCCGCGCGCAATGGCCTCCATCCTGGGCGGAGCTCAAGCCCCAGCCTCTGAGCGCATCTTCAAGCAGTTCGTCCGTGAAGTGAATGCAGTCCTCCCCAAGCTCGAAGCCACACGCCCCCTCAGGTGGTCGGCGTGCACCATCACGTTCAGCTCAGCGGATCAGCTCAAGTGTGCGGCCACAGCCGGAGTCCTCCCGATGCTCTGTTCCCCAATCATCAGCAACGTGCTAGTCACCAAGACCCTCATCGATGGCGGGCAGGGCTCAACGTCTGTCTGCGTGAAACGTTCAATAATCTCCAGGTGCCTTACAATCAGCTCCAGCCAAACAAGCCTTTCTCTGGGGTCACCGACGGCTCCACGGTCCCGATCGGGTAGGTTCGCCTCCCTGTCACCTTCGGCGCACGCGACAACTACCGCACCGAGCTCATCGACTTCGACGTCGCCGACATTCGCCTGCCGTACAACGCCATCCTCGGGTACCCGGTGCTGGCCAAGTTCATGGCCGTAACCCACAACGGCTACAACGTCCTCAAGATGCCAGGAAGTGGCGGAGTCATCACGGTGCCTTGCGAAGAGAAAGACGCAGTGTGCTCCCTGGAGCGAGCCTTTCAGGCCGCATCACCGAGGACCGTGTCAGATCGCGAAGCCGGAGGCTTCCTGAGACCGCTCCCAAGAAGAAGAAGACATCGTCTGGCCCGGCCCATCAGGAGGCAGGCCCCTCAGGGCCCGCGCCTGCTCAGGGGGAACCTCCTTCTATCGCATAGGAAAGGAAGCGCCCGCACCCTCCTCGGGCAGGGCTCGAGGGCTCCCCCCTGGAGGGCCACCGACCTTGCTAAGGTCACGAGGGAGGCGCTTGGGCACCACTTGGAGGCGTGTTTCGAAGCACGTTTCCCTCAAGAAGGAGCAAGGCAAGGAGGGCCAAATCCTCAGGAGTTCGTCAACAAGATTGTTCAGGAGCTGCAAGAGTCAAGAGTCATGAGTGGCAGCCGCCGCTTACCTGCCGTGGCTCCCCATCCAGGCGAGGATGGTGGGCTGCGCGTCTGCATCGACATACCAGGGCTCAACCGAGCCGCCTCTCAGGAGCGCCTCTGGCCCTCTCGCGTGGGGCGCTGCGAAGGTCCACCTCACAGCTACGTTCGCATGCCTTACGGCCTGCCGAACGCAGCCGCCACGTACCAGCGCCTCATGAGGGACATCCTGGAGGCTCAAGAGGCCAGGCGTTCCGCAGCCCTGGCGGAGATGGAGATGGTCCACGAGGAGCCACCAGCGCCTCCGGAGCCTCCCGAGGCCCCTGAGCCTGGGGGCTCGTGAGAATCGGCTCCCGCAGCCCACGGAGTCTGCTGCATCAACACCCTTTCGTCTTCAACGCTACCAGGTGACATCTTTCAAGTTTCATTTCCAGCTGGGAGCGCCCCCCAGGGCTGCATTATTCCCAGGTCGCGTGGGTCCGTCCCTGCGGCGTGTATCCCCTTTTACTTCTTGTTCCTAGCTTACCTTGTTGGGGCGCCTTGGTCAGCATCATCCCCAAGTCGCTCGGGCGAGACCGGCGGCATGTATCCCTTATGCGTTTATTTCGGTCATGCGTCAATCCCGTCCCGCTTGTTATTTGATGCCAATCCATGGCACGTTCTCTTCGTTCATGTCGACCGCTTACACGTTAAAGGGGGGGGGGTACCTGAGCATCGCGACTCAGGGCTCCTACTGGCTCTCCAGCCCTCACCCTCTGGCCTTGTCCACGGCATCGCGACCTGGCATACCAGCGACGGCTAAGACCAGCTCGAGGGCCGGGACCCGAGGACGTAGAGCGCCGGCATCTAACCAAATCTGCAGGAACACATCACAAGATAAGGCCCAGTGCCAGGCGCAACCCGCCTTGAGGTAGGGTCCCGTGAGTCCCGCGCTGACTCACGGGTGCCCAGATACACCTTGTCAAGCCCTACCGTGCCAGCCACGTGTCAGGGCGGGGCTGTACACGCTCCGGGGTCTCCTCCCGGAGGGGAGCCCCCTCCCACACACCAGTGGAAGCACCATGCTCCACGCTGGCTGACGACACTCCCGAGGAGCGGCTATGCCCGTACACATACGGAAGCGCTATGCTCATGGGTGCTAAACAAGCGAGGTGGCCCCGGGCTGCATCAACCTCGGGAGACCAGAGCTTAGTGTCTGGCCTCATCGCAACGCCTCCCCTCGGGAGTCTTGCAGCGAGGGGCTGGGCGCGAGGGTTGCTTGCCTGGGTCGCGCCCAGGCGCCGCCACCAGCCAGGCCCCTCGGGCTGGTTCGTCATGTGACTCTCCCCGAGCGGAGCCAAGGTACGAAGGCCATTTGAGCGTCAAGGGGGACTCCTGAGCATCGCGACTCAGGAGCCTAACTGGTGACGTAGCCCCTCACTCCTTAGTTCCGAAAGGCTAACGGCAGTTGAGGTATGCGTGGGGCCGGGCTCTGCAGACATAGAACGGTAGATCCACCCACATCTCACCTCCCTACTTGTTGTTTGTGCGCCAAGGGGGACTCCTGAGCATCGCGACTCAGGAGCCTAACTTGTCACGTAGCCCCTCACTCCTTGGTCCCGTCCTGGTTTCGGTCGGGGCTAACGGCTTGGCCCAGTGTCACCTTGTGAGGGCCGGGCTCTGCCGGCGTAGAACATAAGCAAGTAGGAAGCACAAATTTCAAGGAATTCAAAAGCAAATATTACACTCCATAACTGTTATCACAACACCAAATGCAAGTTTAAATGCCTCCCCGAGGCATGATACATGTGCAGGAATTAAAAGCAGAACAGGAGCCACAATGGAGTCATTTGTCGGCAGTGGAGCTGCGTGGAGCGGGTTCGCCTTGTGGAGCCGCAGGGTCGGCAGCGCCCCGCTTTGGCTTGGTGCTGAAGGCCCGGCACTTCCCCAGCAGAGCCTCCGCACGACCCTTCACGGCCTCAGCAGCGGCAGCGGCAAGCTTGATGCTCACTGGCTCCAGCAGGCTGTCGAGGTCGACGTTGGGATCGCGAAGGTAGACGTGGGTGAGGACCCGCGTCAGCGCTGCAGAAGACAAGACACGCTCCTCGGCCTCATCCATAGGGCCAAGGCCAAGGGCGGCATCCTCAAGAGCGCGAACCAGGAAGGGAAGCAAAGCCTAGGCAGATGCCGCTCCTTTATCGACTCGCGCGGTTGATAAGGCACCCACGTCCAATCAACCGCCACGCGGCGCCCAAGGCCGCCGGCTGTTAGGGCCCACAGCGCTTCACACTTGCCCCTTCGCCTCTCTGCTCGGCCAAGTCCGGGCGTGCCTTGGGCCCGGGGGCTACTGTCGGCTGCAGGAGCAGGGGTCCCAGACTTGCCGCTGCGGCATGCGGCGTGGCTCAAAGGGGGCCCATCACGTCCCATCTTCATCAACACAAGCTCAAGACCCTCGCGAGGGCCAGCCTCATGAGGCGGACGACATGTAGCTTCCTCGAGCCTGCGGCCTCATCAGCCTGGCTCGCGAGGAGGCGGAGAGATCAAGGCGGGTACCTCACGAGGTGCCCATGACGCAAGCCATGACGACCAAGGGTGCCAGGCGGGCGCCAGCCCACGCAGTGTCCTCCTTTCCTCTTTGGTGCAAAGGGAGCAAGCGCAGGCGAGAGCATCAAGCAAAGGCGTCCATTTCGGTGCAACAAGACCAAGACCAATCCAATGGCAGGAAGGAATTCATTGTGGAGCCCAAGCCGGCGTCATCACCAGAGCCTTTGACAGGTGAGGACCGACTTTAGTCAGGATAAGTGTACCAAATGTTCCCCTTCAAAATGGCCAATTGTTGGCGCCCTTCCCGCTCAATATTTGGGAAGAGGCCCAGGGCCTCTGCCTACAAATAGGACTAGCCACCCACAGGGTAGAGACATCAAGAAAGGTAGCAAGAGAACAAACGAGAGAGATAGAGAGAAGCGACTGAACTCCCCCTAGCAGTTCATCGCACCAGCCAAGAACAGACCCTCGCAAGGCTGTTCTTCCTTGTATTGTTCATCACCATCAGCCCAAGAGGCAATCCACCACACCACAAACTAGAGTAGGGTATTACACCACAATGGTGGCCCGAACTAGTATAAACCCTGTGTCTCTTGTGCTGTTCCTTTCGTAGTTCAGATCCTAGCGTGGCGGCGGGGTGCAGGTAGGTAGAGGGAAAGATTCCGCGCGCACCCCAGTGTTCGAACCTCAAGGGTCTGCCGGAACCAGAAATCCGACAATGAGTACCTTAGTGAATTTATATCCACCACCCTGAGGTGCTACCACCAAGGCCAACTGACCCGGATTATCAACGCGGAGGGGGTGATCTTCCCGGCTCCACATAATGAGCTGTTCTGACCACATTAAATAACGGGGAACCGCCGGCTCAACAGAATTTACGGCCCTCTTATGAACCTTCTGGTCAGGTTTGCACAAATTAGTGGTGAACACATGATATTGCCCACCATTCAGCTGCTTCGGGTGGCTTTGATAACTGACCGCTGCTGCTGTCCCCCTTGACTGCATCATTGCCGTTGATTATAGCCGCCTTGATTTCCTTGAAAGCCAGAACTTGAACCGCCGCCTGGGCCCTGAAAGTCGCCAGCTCCTGAGCCGCCGCCCGACCCATGATTGCCACCAAACATGTTGGAATTCTTGAAAGCCTTCATGATCGCGCAGTCCTTCCATAGGTGAGTGGCGGGTCGTTCTCGGGTGCCGTGTCTCGGGCAAGGCTCATTGCGTAACTGCTCAAGAGATCGGCCTGACCCGCCAGACCGAGGGGGTGGCTTACCCTTACTCTTTGATTGTTACCCTGTGCATTGGCGTTGGCTACAAACTCCGCGTTACCCTCAGCCTTACGCTTATTGCCTCCTTGATACGTTGGGTTATGCTGCTGACCCTTTCCATTGCCGTTCTTCTTTCCCTTCCCTGTCTTTTCCTCATCAGACGCGGGATCCTTGGTACTATCAGAATCAGCATATTTGACTAAAGCTGCCATCAGCGTACCCATATCATTGCAATCACGCTTAAGGCACCCCGGTTTACATCTCGAGCTCAAAGCGGCAGTTCTTCTCCAACATGAGGACTGCAGAACCGGCATCCATCTTATCAGACGAATGTATTATCTCCCTTACCCGGCGTACCCAATGAGTCGTGGATTCACCTTCCTCCTGCTTACAATCCGTTAGGTCCACAATCAACATAGATTGCTTGCAAGTATCTTTGAAGTTCTGGATGAATCGGGCTTTCAATTCTGCCCATGAGCTAATGGAATTGGGTGGCAAGCCCTTTAACCAAGATCGGGCCGTTCTGTAACACCCCGGATGTAACTTTCCATATTTGTAACTCCAACTCTTGCCATTTTCGGCATTGTGATATGATATTCCCTCCGTGGTTGGGTTTTTTTTTCATTTTTGCATTTTGTCCTTGTCATGCATTCCATATCATGTCATCATGTGCATCGCATTTGCATACGTGTTCGTCTCATGATTCCGAGTATTTTCCCCGTTGTCCGTTTTGCAATCTGGCACTCCTATGTCCCCCGGCGTCCCCTTTTACGTTTTTCCATGGGCGGGTTCTAAACTTTCTCGGAATGGACCGAGCCTTGTCAAGTGGCCTTGGTACACCACCGGTAGACCACCTGTCAAGTTTCGGGTCATTTGGAGCTCGTTTGGTACTCCAACGGTTAACTGCACTCTCGCAAAAGCCTCTTTTAAGTTGCAGCCCAACACCCTTTCAAAACAGCCCAATAACCCATCTAAGTCACTTCCATGCTCTCCATCGTTCGATCACGATCGTGTGGGCGAAAACTACACCTCATTTGGAGCTTCGTAGCTCCTTCTACCTATAAATATGCATCTCCCGCTCCAAATCTGGACGAAACCCTAGCATTTTTTCCCCTCCGCGCCGCCGGACGAAATCCGGGCGGCCGGACACGTCCGCGCCCGCGCCGGGAGCAAGGAAGCCGCCCGTGGCCCGTGCCCCGCCAGCGCGCCGCCCGCCCGGGCCGAAACCCTCCCAGCAGCGCCCGTGCCGCACCCCAGCGCCTCCGCCCGCCGCCTCCATTCCATTGCCGCGGGCTTGCCCGCGCCGATTCACCGGCCGGTCCCTCGCCGCCGCCCGGTGCCGCGCCGCCCCAGCCCCGGCCGCCACCGACCCCGCCGCCGGCCTCTTCCTCCTCCGGCGCCCCTCCTCCGGTCTCTCTTCCCCGAGCTCCAGCTCCGGCGAGCCGGCGCAGCCGCCTCGGTTCGCGTGGAACCAGGCCAGATCCAGATCCGGTCTTTAATTCTGTGATAATTTGTTGTGTTTTCATCGCACCATAACTCTGTACCCGTAGCTCCGTTTCGTTCGTGTAATATGTCAAACTGTTCGCCTCGAAGAGTAGATCATTTCATCTCATTGCATTATTTTCATTTGAGCTCATCTTGATGCCTGAAATGATGTTAGAAGAGGGCTATGTGATGTTAGTTTCTGTTTCGTAAAAGAACATGCACTTTTGTCATATTTGCCATGATTGATGTGTGCATCCTATGAATTTGAGTCCTACATGTGTTTTGTAATATGCCATGCCATCTTTCCAGGGGTATATGCCATGTATTTTTGTGATCTCTGTGGTGACTAGCACAAGCATGCAAACTAGGCTTCATGATGTTGCTGATTTCAGCCCCTGTTTTGCTGATATTTTTATGCCATGTTAACTTGATTCTACCGAGAGATCCATGCATATTTTGAGATACTTTACTAAGGATGTTTTGAACATATGGTTATGCTCTATCCATACATGCCTTTGTTTGCTATTATGGAGTGCCATAGCTTGAGTCAATCGAGCTCTACTTTTGCTATAAAATGTTTCCTGGCAGATTGTTTACATGTTACTCAATTTTGCCAAGGTGGTTGTAGTTGATTCATGTATGCTATGATGTTGTTATTGCCATGTGTGTCTTATATGCCATGTCTTCTTGATGTATGTATGCTTAGTTTATCATGCGATGCTCTGTAGTGAGTGCATCGAGCTCTTAAACATGTCTACTTGTTATCTGTTTTTGTCATGCCCTGTTGCTGAATCTGTTAACGAAACTTGCTATATTGACATGGGTGTTATTATATTTTCTGATCCTTTTTGGCTTATGGTCATTAAGGGACTTTTGTTATATGCTTTGAGTAGATTCATGCCATGCCTTGTTTTGCTATTATAAGTTCCAGTAGCATGTTTTTTCATTGCTCTGAACATTGCTTTCTGATGCTGATTTTGCCATGTTCAGTAATTTCCCTAAGTCTGTGAAGCTGATATATTTTGCACTTTTGCCATGCTTGTTTGAACCTGTTATGATGTGATTTAGCCGTAGCTCAGTGTTCATCTTTTGTCAAGCATCTTGAGTAGATCACTTCCATATGCTTTGTTGATACGTTTGGGTGCAGTAGCTTAATTTCTTGTTGCTTGCTAAGTGGCGTCATGCTGTTAATGGCAGATTTGTGCCATTCTTGTTTTGCTTGTCATTTGCAAACCGTGCATCCGATTTCGGTGATCTTTATATCGATTTCAACCGAAATCATCTCATCTTTCCAGCGGCATACTTGGTTTGCCAAGTTGATTCCTGGTTCATCATTTCCTTCCGGAGCACGCATACGCATTGCATATCACATCTCGCATATCATGTCATGTTTTGCATCATGTTGCTTGTGCATTGCACCGTGATTTATTGTGGTTCCTTTGTTTGTGTTCTTGCTTTGGGTAGAGCCGGGAGACGAGTACGTGAACGAGAAACCTGTTGAGAACGCTTACGAGGATCAAGCTTTCGACAACTCTGAGAACCTTGCAGGCAAGATGACCGTACCCTCGAAATCACTTCTATCTTTGCTATGCTAGTTGCTCGCTCTTTTTCTATGCCTATGCTACGATGCCTATCACTTGCTATATCATGCCACCCATATTGCCATGTCAAACCTCTAACCATCCTTTCCTAGCAAACCGTTGATTGGCTATGTTACCGCTTTGCTTTCGGCCCCTCTTATAAGCGTTGCTAGTTGCAGGTGAAGTTGAAGTTTGTTCCTTTTGGAACTTGGAGATGTTGTTCCTTCTTGGAACATGTTTACTTGTTGGGGATATCACAATATATCTACTATAATTAATGCAACTATATACTTGGTAAAGAGTGGAAGGCTCGGCCTTATGCACAGTGTTTTGTTCCACTCTTGCCGCCCTAGTTTCCGTCATACCGGTGTTATGTTCCTTGATTTTATGCGTTCCTTACACGGATGGGTGATTTATGCGACCCCCTTGACAGTTCGCTATGAATAAGACTCCTCCAGCAAATACCAACAAAGGATTTACCATTTGCCACCTAAGCCTTTTTCCCCCGGGTTTTCGCGAGCCCGAGGGTCATCTTTATTTAACCCCCGGGCCAATGCTCCTCTGAGCGTTGGTCCAAACTAGAGCCACTTGCGGTGCCGCCCTGAGGCAACTTGGGGTATCTTCGGTTGCCGTACGTACTGCTCATCCGGTGTGCCCTGAGAACGAGATATGTGCAGCTCCTATCGGGATTTGTCGGCACATTCGGGCGGCTTTGCTGGTCTTGTTTTATTGCTGTCGAAATGTCTTGTAGTCCGGGATTCCGAGACTGATCGGGTCTTCCCGGTAGAAGGAATATCCTTCATTGACCGTGAGACTTATTATGGGCTAAGTTGGGACACCCCTGCAGGGTATTATCTTTCGAAAGCCGTGCCCGCGGTTATGAGGCAGATGGGAATTTGTTAATGTCCGGTTGTAGAAAACCCGAAGTTGACCTTAATTAAAATACACATCAACCGCGTGTGTAACCGTGATGGTCTCTTCTCGTGAGTCCGGAATTGAACACGGTGTTGGAGTTATGTTTGACGTAAGTAGTTCAGGATCACTTCTTGATCGCTACTAGCTTCACGACCGTGCCTTGCTTCTCTTCTCGCTCTGTTTTGCGAATGTAGCCACCATATATGCTAGTCGCTTGCTGCAGCTCCACCTCACATGTCTGTCCTTCCTATAAGCTTAAATAGTCTTGATCTCGCGGGTGTGAGATTGCTGAGTCCCCGTGACTCACAGATTCTACCAAAACAGTTGCAGGTGCCGACGATGCCAGTGCAGGTGACGCAACCAAGCTCAAGTGGGAGTTCGACGAGGCACGTGGTCGTTACTATGTGTCTTTTCCTGATGATCAGTAGTGGAGCCCAGTTGGGTAGACCGGGGATCTGTGTAGCATTTGGGGTATCTTCTTTTATTTTGGTTCCGTAGTCGGACCTTGAGTGTAATCTGAATGATGGATGTTTATTTATGTTTTGTGTGAAGTGGCGACTGTAAGCCAACTATGTATCTCTTTCCCTTATGTATTACATGGGTTGTGTGAAGATTACCTCATTTGCGACATTGCTTTCAATGCGGTTATGCCTCTAAGTCGTGCTTCGACACGTGGGAGATATAGCCGCATCGAGGGCGTTACACGTTCCATCTAACATCATGGTGAAGTACTTAGCCATTGCTGCATCACTCACCTCTAACAGCTCCATGGCCATCTCATAACTTTTGATCCACGCCCCGGGCTGCAAGTCGGCCATGTAATTCGGCACCTTCCTAGGTCCCTTGAAGTCCTTGGGTAAACGTACATTGCGTAAAGCCGGCACTAAGCAAGGAACACCGCCAGTTCTGGTAGCCACTCCCACCTCAACGGAAGTCGGAGGATAATCTGGAAGGTCCTGATGAGCCGTTTGTTGACCCGCTAGCTGAGCCGCCCGCTCGTCCTCCTGACGTATCCGGTCCTATACCGGGTTAAATCCATCGGGCGGGTTACGGCGCTGGGCGTTGCTTGACACAGCTTCTGACTCCATGTGCCTGCTGTAACTCGGACTCCGATTTTGATGAGCCGGAGCTAACCAAGGCGGAGGAGTTGAATGAATCCTGTCCCGGCTGTAAGAATAAGTCTCTTGCTGAGCTAGGGCTGTGCAGGCGAGGTCTCACGATCCTTCGGGTCTCCACCGCCGTCGGATCATCACCGTACACTGGGAGAGCCGCTAGACATGCCGATGCTGCGATTAAGTTCTCCATGGGGTTGGAAAAATGACCCGGTGGTATTGGTACATAGCGGGGCTGGGACATACTCCCATGAGGAGGTGCCATCTCTCGAGGCTGAGCCGGTCCTCCTTCTCTGGCCGTCGTAAACTGATGTGCATCGGGCAGGTTGCTAGGACCGGCACTGGGTGTAGCGAAAAGGTTCCGAGGGTCGTAAACCAGAGGCAAACGGGGTTGAGTTTTCTGGTGCCTCCTTCTCACCACCTCATTAGATGCGTTCAGGCTCATATTAAGCTGGAAAGCCTCTGACTGGAGTCGCCACGCCCGCGCATCCAAAGCCGTCCGTTCTGTAGCTAACCTGGTGTCCTCAGCTGCCAAGGCCTCCTTGGCCCGAGCTATCTCCTCATGCACCTTTGCCACCTCCGCGTTATGCTCATCTTGATTTGCAGGAATAACCGTGGCGGTTAACGTCAGCTTATCCATGAGATCCATCAGCACCTGAGCCGGCGGGCGCATAGGGCCTCCTGCCCCGGCCACTCCTGACCTGGACGTTATTGCTGTTGCAGCCGTTGAGTTTTGACCGGGTTGAGTACCAGCCAGGAAGACTCCTACCCAGCTTGGCGGCTCATACGAGTCCGGAATACTAGAGCCGTCAGAACAGCCCCCAAACATGCCCTCTTGTACTTGATACAACGAATCTGTTGAACCGGCGGACGAATCACCATCAGAAAGGACGGCCATCTCACCACCATCTTCAGATCCTTTAGAAAGTTCCTCTCCATAGATGCAGCCAATGAAGGCATGCTTCATGCCGGCTTGAACTCGGGCGGGTCTCGTGCGCTGAGCCGTCTCGACGAGGTCGATGCAGTTGTCCGGCTCAGGGCCCGGCTCACCAATCCGCCGATGAAGGCGTGGATTCAGCGAAGGGGACCCGATACCCGTACTCAATTGAGTCGGCATCGGGGCCCCAGTCTTCGTTGTCGATGTAGATCTTGCCGCGACGACTCTTGGTCATCCGGCCCACTGCGTATCCCTTGAGCCCTTCGAAGTTTCCCTTCAAGAACTCAAATCCACCGTGCGCTGGCCCCATGGTGGGCGCCAGCTGTCGTGGAATTGTCACGGCAGATGTCCTCCTGCAAGGACTTAGTCATAGAGCCATCGCAACTAGGAAGCTTAAAGGGGTTAATCGGGACAAAGGACACGAGAGGTTTATACTTGTTCGGCCCCTTAAAGTGAAGGTAAGCCTACATCTAGTTGGGTTGGTATTGCTTGATGTTTTGATGACCAGGGAGCGAGTTACATTATGCCTGGCTCTCGATGAGTTGTTTCTTGCCCTAAGCCGCCAGCGAGTCGTCCCCTTATATACACGGGTTGACGCCCTGCGGCCTACAGAGTCCCGGCCGGCTCATAAACTGTGTCCAGCTTGGTGACTAGTTAATTCTACCTTACTATATAAGTCATGCCTTCATGGCGGTTTACCACTACGGGCCTTAAGTCGCATGTCGGCTTTAGACCCTTTATTGAACCGCCATCTCCACGCTTGGTCTTGGTCTTCTTCTGACGAATCCCTCTTTGCGTAACCCGGCCCCTCATGGGCGGCTTACACAAATAGTTCCCAACACGAGGCGACAGTCAGGCGGAGGTGGTGGGCGTACAGGTCGAAGGTCGAGCACCCAGAGGATAACGAATCGATCGAGTATGGTGTGCCGTTCGTGAGGGTGCAGAGCCAGCCGGAGCCACAGGAGTATTCGTTCTCCCACCGCAAGAGGAGGCCGGATGGTGCAACGTCGCTTCCCCGACGTTCTCCACGATTCCCTTGACGCTCGCCTCGTTTCAACGGCGATGGTAGGGTTTAAGGTAAGCTTCGCACTAACCTAATCTTCCACCTGCTCATGCTTACAATCAGTGTGACAGCTAATGAAAATCATGCTTACAATCAGTCTCTCAGTACTCGCCAATCACCCTAAAATAGCTCTGGACCTTTGGGTCAAAGTTGTGACACAGTGTACAAATGAAGAAAAATAGATATGTGCTTCTTTCAGAAAAGAGTACTCCCTAGAAAACTGCCAATATAAGCTACTAGTATTTGGTTAGAGGATTTGCTGCCGAGAAAGATCCGTCCACAGAGAGCGCCACACATCCCACTAGTTGTGGTGGATGCCAATGCGTTCATGCAGCATGGTTGGTGTCGGTAATTTTTAATTGGCACACCTACTTTTCTGCATATATGTCGGTTCCATACGTACATTTGTGCAGTTCCACCAAAATGCATTTGAATAACCACTGTTTGCACAAATAATGAAAAAGTGTGATTACATTATAGTGGCACTAGTTGATGAAACACACAAAATAAATAGAAGAAAATATTGCGATAGTATCATAGTATGCCATGTTGCGAGGGCGAGATGGGCCCTGCGACGCCTCATACGGTGCGCCTCATACTAGACATTGTCCCAAGTCTCCCAGATACACCTTCTGCCAGTGATGAACATCAGTGTACATCAGTAGTACAAGGAGGTGCCTTGAGACATTCAAATCTCTATTTTTGTACATATCAACTAAAATTAAGCACCCTAGTTTGCGAGAAGCGGCTTAAACATTAACAATGGGACTAGTTGATGAAACATACTTTAACCAAGAGAAGCACTTTCTTTATCTACATTGGAAATGAAATGATAGAGATGACACTCTCTCTATTTTAACTGTATTATTACTTCATTTTATCAGTGACACTAGGGTCGTGCTGGTGGCAATCGAGGTGTTCCTTTCGTCGCATGGATGGAGGCAGGGGTGCTTAGGCGGGATCTTTGAAGCTGGCTCTTTCAGTCACCAACATGGATGATTCAATTCATGGTACCTTTTGTTGCAGTTCACCTAAAGTGAAGCAATGTCCCATGAGCTAGCAGCTTCTTCTTCAAATTTTTTAAGAAGAGGGCTCCAGCCCCAGTTCCATTTCCATCGTAAAAGCAGAAACCGAGAGCTTCTTCTTCATTAGTTGCGATAAAATTGAGCAACATCAAGGTTGGTTGTGAAGCTCTTGGAATGCTCAACTATAATTTGGATATCATTTGTGCAGTTCAACTAAGATCGAGCGTGAAATGTATATCTCCGTTTGCACAAAAAAGGTGGAAAGGAGGGTGACTAACAAGTGATGAAACATGCATCAAATGAAAAGAAGCATGTTCCTTATCTGAATGGCAATCCTACAAGGACAGTTCCATCTAACCCAACTATCCCGGTGGAGAGGTGCTTATTTGAGTTAGAGTGGGTTAGGAAATAACTCTAACTTTAACTGTGTTAGAGTATCCAAACAGGGGCCCTTTGTGTGAGGCTAGCAAATCTAATCTTGGACATACTCATTGACTTGTCCCCAGTCCCCACTTTCTTTCCTTTTTCAACCAATAGATCGGGTTTATATTGAGTTTGTCTGCGTTTCCCTTTATTTCCCTATTAGACTTAGAGACCAGTTGGATAGCAGTCTACTGCTACTTTTCGCCCCCATTATTTCCTCTTCGGCCAAGTCCTAGATTCAGGTAACAAATCCTCCCCACCCCCACCCCTTTCTTCCTTGTTTGAACCAAGTAGTACTAGATTCGAGTGCATGAACTAGTTTTACCTCTTAAACATAAAAAAATTAGGTGGTTTTTAAACAGCCCGATCGATCCTATCTCTGAGGGGCCTGAGAAATAGTAAAAGTTACAAATGCAGCGATGTCAGGAGCTCGGGAAGTAGAGCAAGGCCGCTTTCGAAGGAAGTTATACCTGATGGTCGCCGGGATGTCGCTAGGTGGGCGGCGGGAGTCCGGATCTGCCCACACTACGGCAGCAAGGAAGAAGGGGTCGGAGGCCCTCCCTCGCTAGACTTGGGAGAGAACGGCAAGGCAGGCTGATCGGGGCGCGCCCAGTGATGGGTAAGAGCAATCGCCGAGGGCGACCAGCGTGAACATTGCACCTTCTCACCTTCCGGCGGAGAGGATCCGGCTGGATCTGTGACCAGCGGTGAGCAGAGAGAGAGTGTGTGGCCACCATTGTCGTGTTTAGATCTGGAGAGGCCGAGGGCGGTGTGAAGAGAGCAACAATAGCAAGCAAGCGCGGAGGCTCCTGCCTATATAGTGGAGTAGTACTTAGTTTTCTTTTGTCTACGGAGCCGGCTTGACCTCATCAATGACCCGAGAAGTCTTCATGCACGTGGCGAGGCGCAGCTTGTCGTCATTTGATCTGAAGCGCGGATTATAACATATAACACGAAAAATGCCACATGACAAGAAATCATAACCTCACTGCCCAAAGGAGACAACATGAATCCCGATGGACAAACTAGACGAGGAACAAAGCTCAAATTAAAGATATACTCGTAGAAAAGGGGTCCGTCGATAGATGTCCTAATTAACATAGCTGGCTTGACCTAGATGGCAGCCGAGTAGTCACTGTTCATGCATGTGGCCCCAATGACTAGCCCAACTCAATTGTCACTGTTTAACCCTCGCAGTGATCCGAAGCACATGACACATAATTTTGCGAGATGACAAGAAACCATTTTTTAGATTTCTCACCACAACTACAGCCATGTACAACACAGCCTGCACGATATGTAGACGATAGCCAATCCAGGCGTGTCTGCTGGAGTCTGGTCATATGCATGGACGAACTGATCTTCCGTGTCTTGCAGGGATCGTCCAGGCACCAACGTAGTACAACACTTCTCTAGTACTATCGCTCGTCTCCCTCTTCTATTAAGTCACCCGATTTGCGGGGCCGGGGAGTGTGCCTATGGTCGGTTCTCAATCATCGTCCCACATGTGTGTGCGAACGCAATATGACGCGTGTTCCATTCGGAGAGCAGCGTGCCAGACCGACCGAACGTATGGGGTGCGATGCGAACGCGACGGGCGTGCTGTATACTCCGTACATGTGTGCCGTCGTTTTCTAGACGCTTTGCTCCATGGCGCGGGTGCAATCCATGGATACAAAATTAGTATACTGTAGACTATTTAAAAGTTGAGGGCGGGGCTTTTCCTGCCCGGTAGGCGGCGCAGATCCGCCTAGTTGGTACGACAGAGACGCGAGAAGACGCGGGAGTAGCCTGCTGCAAACGTAGGGCTCTGTGATATGACAATGAAGTTCTCACTGGACAGGTGGGGCCACCGTGATTTGACTTGCCATTATCTCCTTGTTGAAGAGAGTAAAATTTTCTCCTAAGTGATGACTAACCTTATAGCTAACCTTGTTGTAGTACGAGTGACTAAGTGATGACTATGTATGACATGCCAACATCGGATAACCCTAACGCACCATGTTAAATCTCCAAAGGCGCGACCCAGCGCGTCGCGACGATCGTGG
Organism: Aegilops bicornis; assembly: GCA_021605145.1. Lineage (NCBI taxonomy): Eukaryota > Viridiplantae > Streptophyta > Magnoliopsida > Poales > Poaceae > Aegilops > Aegilops bicornis. The sequence goes on from CM038669.1 coordinate 524,148,544, forward strand.
TAGGTGCGACCATGATACGGAGTTCTTGGCAGCCCTGGATCTGAGATCAAGCGATGCGCATGCTAAGTTGCTGAAAATTTGCAGAATAACCCTCCCGCGGCAACCGACAAATTTCCTCCCGCAGGCCGGAGTAGGTTTCTCGGTTTGCATGCGGGTTTAATGGAGGCGAGGAGGCATGTTCAGCCGGGTGTGCAGTGGACGGCGCAGTACTATTTGATTTGACAACTACAACTAGTATATTATAAAAAACAAAGAAGAGTAGTAGAGATAGAGATAAGAATAGAGACTAGGGAGGAGCACCGTCTACTGCTTCGTGGGCTACTCCTACGCTCCATTCGGCGGCCGCAACGTCCCCTACAACCACTACCTCATGTGCTCCATTCGGCGGGGGCTGTTGACAAATGGGGAGCGCACTCTCGCGACTGCTAGCAGCCACGACTTCACCGACGACGACTTCGTCCCCGACCTCGGCAACCTCTTCCTCAACGACATGGGCGACAACCTCAACGACAATGGTGCTGCTCCCGTTGCACCGTATGTGTTTCTGTCCTTCCTGTTCGAAATCGTGGTAGAATTCATGTTTCTAGTCTGTGTCCTAGACTCGATCTGTTCATCTATTATGCTAGTCCGCATGATTAGTATAATCTCTGTTATAGCCGTCATGATTTATTTTGTAGTAAATATCGTAGTAACTTGCTCATATATTCAACTGGCGGAACGTCCCCTACAGCCACTCCCGTTTCATGGACGGCCTGGTTGATGCCTCCAAGGAGCCCTTCGTCTACTGCTATGAGTGCCCGGTGCCGTTTTGGGGCTCGCCGGCGGACATCGTGCATCACGGCTTCGAGCGTGCGGCGATCACTCAGCCCTTGGCAAAGAACATCAAGTACGATCGTGCTACCCGTTCACCGTCTTTGGAATCGCTGGAGGATCGATTACCTTTGCTAGTCTCGGAGGAGGACGGGCGTCTTCCTCTTGATCGTGGCCATGGCGAGGCCCTTGCGAGCTGCCGCCACATCTACGTAGTGTGCGTCGAAGCGACGCCGCTAACGCTGACACTGACACGAGGCCGATGTACGGGTGCATGCTCACTATTACTACCCCTCGAAGGTCCGTGGGCGGCGACACTGGCTACGTCAAGCTGACTTGGACTCTGCCGAGCTGGGACCTTCTCGCTGATGTGGAAATGGAAGAGGCATGGTATTATTTGACCCCCAACAATGTGCATGGGGACTCCAAGGAGGTTCACCTGGACATATGCATTACTAAGTTAAATGTTAATCATTAGTCTTCGCTCAATGTAATCCGCTTTCTAAGCATGTGGAGACTTCCATGCATGATATTGCTCTATTGGAGTATCGCGCATGAATAAATGTGTATCCATTTATGGTTTAGTCTAGAATCTTCCATGTATGAATTTTTACTACAGTACTAGTGAAAGACTTATGATGAACCATTTCCCGCAAAGCACAATAAGAGTTATTTCTTCACAAGTTTTGGATGCAGGTTGAACAGTTGAATGCTTTTGTTTGCAAAAGATACTTTTTTATCTATTTCACCCAGATGTTTCTGAGCTCTAGAGATGAAATAATATCCGAAGAAACCTATCGATACCTGTTACACATGAGATGACCCCCACATCCTTTTTCAAAATAATCAACACCCCGATCAATGCATTTCACTCTTCCATGCAACGGACGGTCACCTTACTTGCTCCTACAGGTGCTTAAGCTTACCACATAGGCATAAAGTCTGATGTGGCAAGTAAATCAAGAAGAAAGAGACTAGTTTGGTGACCCAAGGAAGAAACGGTGCTAAGCGCGTGTACCTACGTGAAAAGACAATTTTGAGTCTATAGCTAATTAAATGAAGCAAACTTAGCAACACCGTTTCATTGGAAGAGGTCACTCCTTGGTAAATGCAATAAATACTAGTACTCCCTGTGTCCATAATATAAGAACGTTTTGGCACTACACTAGTGTCAAAAAATGTTCTTATATTATGGGACGGAAAATCGAAGAAAAAGATAGAGAGGAGTAAAAAATACACTTATAGCCAACCTTATAGCCAACCTTGTTGTAGTATGAGTGACTAAGTGATCACTATGTATGACATGCCAACATCGGATAGCCCTAACGCACCGTGTTAAATCTCCAAGGCGCGACCCCGCGCGGCGGCGTGATGATAGTCGTGGTAGGCGCGACCATGATACGGGCTGCTGGCAGCCCTTGGATCTGAGATCAAACGATCGCATGCTAAGTTGCTGAAAATTTCCGGAATAACCCTCCAGGATAGGATATTCACCCATTGGTCTAGAATCACGCCATGCAACCGTTCGATCTCCGATCCAAGGGCCCTCGGAAGCCCATATCATGGGAGAATGGAAAGCCACTACCACCGTTCGCCGCGGCTGGCAGGTCGCCTCCTACTCGCCCCCCTTGCGTCCTTTAATACTACGGCGGTTCGCTCCTAGTCGTCCCGTCCATTCACATTACGGCAGTTCCACTAATCCTAACCCTCCTCCCAAATCCATGGCGTCCCAAATCTCCCGATCGGCAGTGAGTACAAGGTTAGAACCATCACCAGCGATGAGTTCGACGTCATCTACACCCGTTCTTCCGCCACGGTGAAAGGATGCCTTTCTGCGCTTGAGCGCATGTTCAAACTCGAGATGATGAGTGGGTGGCGGGCTACATGTTGAGTACACCACAGTCGTGGGGCGAGAGAAGGATCTAAAGGTCGAAGAGAGGGAGAAGCCCGCCGTGATCCAGGTTTGCATGCATGACTTATGCTTGGTCTACCACATATGCCATGCCGACGTTGAGTGCCAGGATTTTAAGGACTTCCTCGAGAGCAACCTAGTCAAATTCGTTATTGTGGACTTTGGTAACGAGAAACAAGTCCTGCATCGGATAGGCCTCGTTGTAGGCAACACCTTCGACCTCCAAAAGAATCGGCTGGTGTCCTCTCGTCGACCTTCAATCTTGACCTGGCAGGAGCCATGGTTCATCCTTCGTACGGTAAACTGGAGAAACCTCATTACATGTTTCATCGTCATGCATGGCAGCGGAATGTACTAGATATAGACCACATCCACTACGCTGCAATGGATGGCTACCTTTGTTTCAATATATATAAGGGTTGGATGAAGAGCAACAGCCAAGTTGGAGGTTCAAGCAAAGAAGTATCGGCCAAGAGGAAGAGGGACAAGGATGATGTCGAGGACGTGGACGAGGACTTCGATTAAGGTGGCAGTGTCGTTGCTCATGGTGGTTCTAATGCAGTGTCTACCAGAATAGTTGCAAAGTTCAATTTCAGGTGTGCTTAATTTAATTTGAGGGGTGTGTTGTCTTTGAGCCCCAATGAGAATTATGTTATGTTTCTTCTTGTTACTTTAACTCTTCAGTAAGTACATACTAGTATTTCTTACATTTCATCTTTTAGTTGGTATAGTACTACCACTCGTTTATTCACATTATATACGTACAATATATATGGCCAACATCATATAGCCAGCAGTTTAGAGGGTGTTTGTTTCCAGGGACTTATTGGTTTAGGGACTTAAAAAAGTCCCTATAAGTCCCATCTAAACCAAACAGGAGGGACTTATAGGGACTTAAAGTGGGCATTTGGGACTTATGAAATAAGACTCTAAAGGAGAGTCTTATAGGGACTTATAGTTGTAATATGGCCTTATAGGGACTTATAAGTCCCAGGAACCAAACAGGTAGGGACTTTTTAGGGACTTGGGACTTATAAGTTGGGACTAAAAAAAGTTCTAGGACTTATGTACCAAACAGGGCCTTAGTTGTCAAAGAATTTCAGGGTGCTTAGTTTTGTCAAAGAATTCCAGGGTGCTTAGTTTTATTTGAGGGGTGGGTTGTCTTTGGGACACCATTATTGTGACTAGCCTTTTAATAGTACTATATGCATAATTTGGCGTGGCGCTCTCTATATGTACCACCTTTTTAATTTCAAGTTTTGCTCCATGGCGTAATCCATCGATACTACTTCTTTGTACAAAGTATACATTTTAATAGGCTAGAGGGCGGGCAGTCTAGCTTGGTCGGTTTCACGAGGCGAGGCCTTTGTGATTTGATGGCTCATTATCTTTGGAAGGCGGGGCCTTGTGGTTTGACTACTTTCGTATAAATCTTGTGAGCGACTGATCGAGGAGGAGCAAAGAACCGTCTTGGTATACTCAAGTTTTCCCTTTGGAGTAATCTGCTGACGGTGGAACCTGAAACACGACAGCCCAGTGCCATATGGCGATAAAAAATGATCTAATTTGCTAGTCATCTCATTGCTACTAGCATTGTTCTATTCATTCCCTCAAAAAACAAAAACCATTGTTCTATTATGCCTCGCAGAGAACGTGACACGTGCGGCGAAACACCCGAAGCAAAAGATGAAACACAACAGCAAAATAAGAAGGAAGATTATCACCCCAAATGATCTAATTCGCCGCGGATTCGTAACCGCTTCTTCACCGCCTCCACGACCTCCATCTCCTTGCGCGTCTCCTCTGCCATCTTCTTCATTCTGTCCATGATGCGGGATTTCTCGACGCGAGCCTTCATCATCTGTTCCACGGTTGCATTACGTACCTTGACAGCAGCCGGGTGCTTGATGCAGAGCTTCGCCAACTCATCCTTCTGTTCCATGACGAGGGCATGCACCATCTTCATCGCGGAACTACTATTCTCATGCAGCTTCTTCCAGCCGGCGTTCTTCTCCTTCAACAGGTCGATCTCGTGGCAGAGCTTCGCCTTGTCCTCCTGAAGTCGCGGGATTTCGCCGGTCGCCTTCTCCTCCGAGGCAATGCTCTTCTTGGCTGACATCACCAAGCCAGCGGTCAACTCCCCCTGCTGATTGAGCTCAGCGGGCATGTCGTCGAAGCTCTCCTTCAGCAACTCCGTCAAGCCTTGGATGAACTCCTTCTGCTTATTGAGGTGCTTATTGAGCTAATCAGGCATGCCGTAGAGGGATAATGACTCGAGCTCCGCCGGCTCGGCATGTTCGCCTCCGCGGCTAGGATGCTCCTGGGAGCCATCGCCTGCCCGTGAGAGATCTTTCGAGGTCTCTGCGTGGCGGCGAGCCCTCTCTTTTTTTCCGCAGCCTTGGTTACCGCTCCCTTGTTACGAGTAGTTCTCGACCTAGAGCTCTGCTCACCGGCCATGGCAACGACGAACGAAGAGGAAGCACTTATGAGGAGGAAAGGTAGAGTAATTTTCGGTTAGGTAGTTCCCCTTTTTATAACCTAAGTACTAGCACTAGTAGTACTAATACCTGCATAGTGGGAACACGTTCAGGTTTGGTACGTACTAGTAGGTGTGAGCAGGCTTTCAAATGTGATTGGAACAAGGTAAAGATTAATTGATAGTTTTGGTTTCGAGGCCCGAAACGGCTCCCAATGAGTTTAGCGGAACATAAATTTCAAGTACTACACTGTCAAAAATTGGCACAAAATACGGAGACCAATGGAAGTACTACTAGAAACCCACGATTTAACTACTCGCATGCGCGCAGTGGAGTAATAATGTATTTCTTCCGCCCTCACGTCCACTCAATTTGCATGCGCTGTATTAATTGACCATCAATGAAGTGAACGACTTTACACGCGTCAAATTATCACATGGGGTGGATCTTGGTACAAAATTGTGTCCGCCCGTGTACCCGCGTGTGCATGCGAGGAATGAGTGCGTGCATGGCGTGCGTGCACATCTTAAACCGTGCATGTACCGCCAAGTATGGCTCAGGGAGGACGAGTACATTCTTCTAGAACCAGCAGCACGTCACTGTGATCAATCTACGCAAGGAGGTCACGACAACGCCTCCACATGTGCCACGTGGCTTCATGAACTGTAAGAGAGACACTGTGTAGCATGCCATTGGTATTCTAATTTACGTGTTTTTCACATACTCGAAGTACTAGTAATATACACATGCATTGCACGCATCAGATTTTGCAACCAAATTATTAATAAATACCACACTATAGCATGTAAGCTCTGAGTCATATATGCGTGATGTAGCCCTTCGTTTAATTCTTATAGTTCATCTCATTCAAAATCAAATTAGTTTTTATATAAAAGCTAAGAACGCGTGAATAGGAAAAACATGGGATTATAGTGGAATGTCGACTTGAATCCTACAGGATTGTACGAGTGTTTAATTTTGCATAGAAAAAACGCAGAATTATTTCAAAGAGGTTTGAGTGGATGGGATGTTTCCTATGAAATCTAGTGCAAATGAATCATATGGATAAATTCCTATGTTTTACAATCCTACGAATCGAACAACCAAAATAGGAAAAATTCCTAATGATTAGAATCCTCCAAAATTCCTTTGAGAATCCTTTGAATCAAAGAAGCCCTTAATCTATTTTATGATTCATGGAATTGTGCATTGTAAAGCATAAAGTAAAAACAAATAATGGCAATTCAACTAGAAAAAAAGTTTGTGTAGTTATGATACGGAAGATTCTAGAACAAAAGAGAACCACTGTTGTTTTGAGGTTTGTGCGTTATGCTCAAGTTCAACCATGGAGTCTGCTAGATTGTACATGTGGCAAAATCCGGTTGGGGGCTAGAAGATGGTGCGAGGGCGAGTGGAGGGAGACTATGAAGGAATGCACAAGTGCGAGATCGATATTAGAGAGAGGGGCGAACACGCGTCTTGTTGCCTGTGATGGCGGAGCCATGAAAAATAAATGAGCTAGGGGCCAAGCATTGCTAATCCTTTACGAGGAGGGTCAATTCATGAAATTAAACCTTTTTAGCAGCAATTGTCTAATGATCACATTCATATTAGCCTCGATATATAGTGATGTTAGGGGGGCAGGACCCTTACTGCCCCCTGTCTTCGCCATTGTGCACGCGTCTGAGAGATGAAGCGGAAGGCATGGATGATGAGAGGGGGACGTTGGATATATAATTAATGTGGGTGTATTAGCTATTTATGTTAATCCTATATAGAGAGGTATAGATTGGTTGATGTGGACGTGGGAGAGGTATATATTGATCGATGTGGACGTGGGAAAGAGGGTGAGACCTCACTGGATATATCGATTGATCGGTTTGTGTGGAAAACTATGAAAGACCTAGCTATATACACACATACATAGAGGAACATCGATCGTTGCGCATGCACGCGTGAGAGATAAAAATGCCCGGTATGATGGAGAGGGGGGTGTGTATGGGTGTGTGCCTTCATGGGAGACCGACCTGAAGAAAAAGATTGCATGCATGCGATTTATAATGCCGACTGGTAGTGTGTGTGCATGCATGCACGAGAGAAAGTTAGTGGTACAATTATAAAGAGAAGACTACTGTGTGGGTGTAAAAGAATAGGTGAGGTCATAATCAATGTAAAGTTGAATTCAAATATTTGAATAAGAGATCCTGATGTTTGAAACCCATGCATGCATGAATACAACGGAGATCTGCGCGGTGTGGTTTGGAAACGAGCATGTTGTAATTTATACACATTGAACAAGGTCAGACTGATTTGAATTTGAGATACCGATGGCAGACATCATTTGCCCACGTTGCATCCGTGCATGGACACACTATTCTAATTGGAGATGATGGGCGGCTTTCGCATCACATATCTATATCTATACCCCTAAATATATATTATATATATATATATATTTTTTATATTGTGTGTGGGTAACTTTAACTTTGAAAGATGGTCGTTGGATGAGGCGAATCCGATGGTCCAAAGATGGCAAATTTGAGCACTATTGGCCGTTGGATATCATCTAGATTCCACCAGATTTCGCCACATGTATAATCTAGAAGACTCCATGGTTGAACTTAAGCAAAATGCACAAACATCAAAACACAAGCACTTCTTATTTGTTCTAGAATCTTCCGTATCAGAATTGCCCAAATGTTTTTCTACATGATTTGCCAATATTTGTTTTTACTTTATGTCTTACAACGCACAACTCCATGGATCTTAAAATAGATTATATTTCTTATAAAAACTAGATGATTTTGAATGAAATGAACTATAAGAATTAAACGAACATCTACATCATGCATATATGACTCAAAGCTTGCATGCTATAATGTGGTATTTATTCATAATTTGGTTGCCAAATCTCATGCGTGCAATGCACGTGTACCTTACTCTAGTCTAAATGGTGTTTGTGTGTGTGTTGTGCGTGTTGAGGTGCAAATTGTCTTTTTTTGGGTACACGTTAAGCTTGTTCTTCCGAAATTTCAAGCCGCGCCATGTTATGCCGAAAATTGAAGCTAGCGTCTCTGTCTATCGTGCTGTGAAACTCCTGCCTCTTCAACCCGCGCCTTGTTAGCCCGAAATATTTAAGATATATCTTTGTCTCGTTCTGCTCCGACAACTCCCTCCATCTCAACCCGCGACTTGCTATTCCGAAATTACAACGCGCGCGAAAACTCCCACCTCCTGTGAAATCCCGACACGTGAAATGCACGTGGTACCCCTGAACCGAAAGAACCACCTCAAATCGGTGGGGGGTACTTTCGTAACTTACCCCACATTTCGGACAAGCGCGTCTCTAAGCCATGGTTCCCCACTGCCATCCCATCCGCCCACCCATTCAGACACCGAGGCCGCGAAAACCAGCGATGAAACCCCACACCTGCTCCGTCCGCCACCCAGCCAGAGCCTCTTCCCCGACGACGTCGTCCACGTAACACCTCGACATCCCTCATCCACCGTCATCGGATGAGGATCCGTCGTCGATCTCATCGTCCGCATGTTCAGCCACCCCGTCCTCCACCTCCAAGGAGCTGCCCGATGTTCCTCTCGTCTTCGCGCCACCTCCATTCCCACACCGCCGTCTTTCACCGCACCACCGAAGAGCATCATCATCACTGTTTCCTCGGATGAAGCTACAGCCCTAATCGGGCGCCACCAAAGAGGTTGTACACTAATTGCCGCATTTTCTTCTTGATTCTATCGGCCGGTCTTTGCCCGGCCTTTCGATCCCGAGCCGACACGGCGCGGCTCCATCCACGGCGGCGTCGTCGGCCACTTCCTCCATGACGTCGCTCCCTCGGCGGCGATGTCCAAATCAGTAGGAGCTGCTGCTGCTTTAGCTCTCGCTCGCGCTGCTGCTCTGCTGTTGCTCTCGGTCCCCTGCCTGGTCTGCTCTTGCTATTCCTCTTGCTTTCATGCTGCTTCTCGCTCTTGCTCTTGCTTGCGATGCTGCTCCGATTGGCTATACTTCAGTCCTTGAATCGACTTTTGGGTGGGTCGATTTTCAAGGGTGGGCTCGCTGGGTGATGGAAGAACCAGCAGTGAGGAGGGGGCTCACGGAGAGGCACCCACTATCTATCTTAGGGTTCAGCCGGGGGTGGTGGCGTGGGGATCGCGGAGAAAAGCTCGGCACGGGGCCTAGAGGATGGCAGGCGGTGGCGGACCGCCGGTGGGGAGTGTTTTGGTAGGCGGGCGGTGCACCGCCCGGCCATGGCGGCGAGGCTGCTGTTTGGCCGGTGGTGGTCATGGCGGCTAAGAAATTTGGAGGTTGAAGATGAACTGCAGGCCCTTGATTTCGTATCCAACGGGCTGCAAAATCAATGACCGGAGATGAAAAAGTCGATCGACCGACGTGTAGCCTCACCTTGCTAGTGCGTTCAGTTTGACAAGAAAATTCAGTTTCGGCAGTTAGGTTCGGTTTAACGATTAAGTTCAGTTTCGACGGTTAAGTTCTGCTTTGACGCTTAAGTTCGAGAGATGAGCGGCTGATGTATTTTACATCTAGCACTTTGTGGTTATGTATTTTACGTCATGTATTGGAGATGCTATTAGAATTCCACTCAGGTTAACGTTGTTCGTTGTTTCTCTTGTCCTGCTTCAACCTCGGCGTCGTACAACTCACCGGAGCTGCTCCAACGATTTAAACCCTCCATCACAGCCGAGCAGACCTCGGGCTCCATCTCCGGGCGCCTAATATCTTCTTCGCCTCCTCCGACAAAGCAAAGTCAGCCGAGCATCCTCACCGCCAACCCAATCACGCCGAGATCGACATGGCTTCGCCAAAGAGGTTGTACACTTGTTGCATCTCTTTTTACTCTACATGTTATATATATTGTCCATCGAGCGTAGTAACGGGAAATACGATTATTTTATCCTACTATATGACAAGCAATGAGGTACCAGACAACTTAGCTATCCGTGATGGACTCTCTTGAATGCCATCATTATTTATCTCTGCGCGTTTGAGCTGTGCATTTGTCGATGGGCCTGGGAGTTGAGCTAGTATGGAAGTGGCCTGGGTCCAAAGTAATAGAAGTAGCACAAAAACATTTTTTTAGTGTAGGATTTTCCTTGATCAAGCCTGCCTACTAGAATCGCCAGTGCTTGAAAGGAAAAGTGAATGAAAAACATAGGCATTGGAAAGTTTCCTATGGTACTACTTTTCATGAATTTGGTGCAAAGGAATGGACCAAAGGAAAACTGTAGGATTTGTTCCTTTAGTGTCTCCTTGAAGGAAAAACTGTAGGAATTCTAATTTCCACTTCTCCTCCTTTTTCAGATTCCTATTCATCAAGCACAAGACTAAGAGAGAGTAGCATAATAGCATTATAATCGTACATTTTCTTGTGGTTTGACTTAATCTCACCATGCTTTTTTGCATCCTGTGATCTTCCAATTGTTGTGAATCAAACACCCAGATTGATGTAAACTCTGTGTTTTAAATTCTCTGTTTTGCACGTGCATTCCTATCCTATTCCTGTCTATTTCCTATCCCTGCATTGTTAGAATTCTCAAATTCAAACAAGCCCTTACTCAATTACTTCTCTTACAGATATGTGTCAAAGAAAACCTTGTGTGGTTTGTCCTGCTCCTACGGCGCTGTGTTCCACCCCAGCTCAGTTGCTCTAATGACGGAAGGGTTCACCACAGCAGGGATCCGCTCTGCAGACTGTCTTTCTCCGCCTCAGATCTTCTTCCTTGCCGCCGGCAGCCACGACAACTGCATTACCATCATCAACTGAGCAGATGACCTTGAGGACTACACGGGTCCACAAGAGAGGTCGCACTCTTCCGTGTCTGCTTACGTTATGCGTCGCTTAATATGATGACATGCTACATTATCGTCGTGTTCACCTATTAGACTCCGAGTCAGGTCGAAACTAATGCTGAAACTTGAGTTTTTAAATGGTTGTGGGGTACTATTCTGAGGGGGATTCAGAAGGACAAGACCACTCCTATTTACCCCATGAGGTCTTCGCTCTAACTTAGCATGCTGATGATGGTAATATCATGCATATGGTGCCTTGCATTGCTTACTGTATACATTAAAGATGTCATCTGCTTAGTTTAGACATGCTTTGTGTCAATGTCATCTGTTTAGTTTCTTTATCGTATATGTGAATCATGCATTGCCATCTTGTCTAGCTGTGCATCATATATGTGAATTTTGCAATGCCACCACAGTTAGCCAAATCATCTTATATGTGAATTATATCATGCCATCATTTTTTTATTATGTGTTAAATTTGTCAACAATTTTAGTACATTCAATTACTCTTCCTGTGGATCAGCCATTCGGCACGGTCATGGAAAAACCTGGAGTGGAAACAAGATCTTCAGAGCAGACAATGCTATTGACGAAGCGCATGTCTTGCTGGTTACCGATAGCTCCTTAGAGGAGGATTCAGAGACAGATGACCAGTCATATTTCCCCCCTGAGGTGCATGCCCTAAATTGGCAGGGTTATGTTACTCATATCATGCGTATGGTATCTTGCATTGCTCTGTCATTTGCTTAGTTTAGACATGCTTTGTGTGAATGCCACATGTTTATTGTCTAATTACCATATATGTGAATTATGAAATGCCATCTTGTTGCAAGACATTATATATGTGAATTATACAATGTTATCTTGTTGCAAGGCATTAGGTATGTGAATTATGCAATGCCACGCTGTTTAGGCAAGCGTCATATATGTGAATTATATCATGCCGTCCTTTTTTTGTATTTCTCATTGCTTTTGTCGAGAATGTTTGTATATTCAACTGATCTTCCTGTGCATCAGCCATTTGAATTGGTGATGGAGAAATCTGGAGTGAAAACAAGGTCTTCAGAGCAGACAATGCCACCTGCTGAAGCAGATATCTTGCTGGTTACAGATAGCTCTTCAGAGGAGGATTCAGAGGCGAATGACCAGTCCTATTATCCCCACGAGGTGTATGCTCAAACTTGGCAGGGTTATATTACTCATATAATGCATATGTTGTATTGCAATGCTTAGTTTTTACATCATATACACAATATTGAATGCCATCTCCTTAGTTGACACATCATATATGCAATTGCCCTCTGCTCACTTCCTTAGTATATAAATCATATATTTGAATTATGTCATGCCATGATGTTTACATAGACAGCATGTATCCGAATTATGGCATGCCAACCCATTTTCTAAATACATAATATATCATCCAGTTTACATAGTCATCATATTTGAAATTATGTCATTCTGTCCGTGAATTATATCATGCCATCATGTTTCCATCGACGGCATGTTTGTGATTTATGGCATGCCAACCACTTTAATAGACACATCGTATAGTTATATCATGTCATCCTGTTTACATAGTCATCATATTTTGAAGTATGTCATTCTTTCCTGTTTAGTAAGCCATCATACATGTGAAATTGTGTCATGCTATCCTGTTTAATTAGCCATCATATATGTGAAATTATGTCCTACTATTCTGTTTGCTTAGACAACATAAATGTGAATTATTTCATGCCCTGTTTTCTTCCCTACTATCCATTGCACCTGCCTATCTTACAATGTCTGTACATTCAATTACTTTTCTTGTTTATCAGCCACTTCAATTTGAGGGAGTGATGGCAGTATCTGTGGGAGTAAAAACACGGTCTTCAGAAAAGATCGTGCTACACAGTCGATGCAGATAGAACCACGGTTGTACTTGCCCAAGAATCAGCCCCACCACACATAACCCACACTCATGCAGATTGTACCCCTACCCAGTTGGACAGAGAACCAGCTACACCCCTTCTAACCCCAACCCCAAAGCAGATAGACACCAGCCTCCGTTGACACAAAGACCGTCTCCACCATAGAGCACCCAAACACGAGCAGTTAGTACGGCAACTGCAGTGCCCAAATCACGAGGACCACCACTCCGAACCCAAGTCAACGCTTAAAGCGAAGAAGAATTGTTCTCGTGTCGGGTTCCGTAGCTATGGTTCATACTACTTTGCTCCTGCATCACTGTATTCTTGATACAACCAATTTAAAATTTGAAGAATGCAATTGAAACTCCAATGGCGCCTTGGTATGTTTTAAGCCTGTTTCTTCAACGTGTTTGGCTGTTTGCTGTTGTAACTTGCTCTATGTTGATTTCAGTTTCAATTGAATAAACATTTATGTTCTCATGCCATGCACATTACAAGTGTTGTTATTGCTGTGTAGTTTCCCACACTTATATTCTGTCTATGCTGCTTTGTCTTAAATAGATATGATTCGAACTGTATCTATCTTGATTTGGCAACATAAAATAGAATGATATAGACCATATAGTGACCATACTACATATATATATATATGTTTGTTTCATGTTGTTATCCTGTCCACCTTACTACTTAACTGGTTTACCAAAATGAGTTTCATATACTACATTGTAAACTTGTGATGTGTTTGTTTGTTTCTCTTTTAGAATGCGGATAAAATATTGGAGAAGAGTACCCTGTTATGCAATGGTAAAGGAAGTAATGCAGATAAGGTTCAAGATAGTGAGACATCCCTGTTGGTCTCCAAGAAAGCTGATAAAAACTATATTGAGGACACTGAGACAACCCCAAAGTCCTGTCTTGATGTAGTGTTCAAGTTACTGGCTACCACTGCTAGCACCAGCTCTTCGAACTCGTTGCCTGAATCAGTTCGGCTTCTTGAGTCTAAACTTCAAGTTGAAAGACATCGATCAGATGTTATGCGACAGGTAGCCGAAGGACTGAGGAAGTCCCTATAGAATTTAGATGCATACTTTCTGTTGCAACAGCAGGCGCTGGAGGACTTAAGCGCCAAACAAGAGAAAGTTAATAAGCTTGCTAAGCATCTTGCCAGCATTATGGGTACCCAGGATATTGTTTCTTGAGCTCTTCTGAAGTGGTTTCAGTTCTGGACTTGTTTTGTTGCGCGTTTATATGCTGCCGTGTTCCCTATATGTGCACTGGAGGCGAACTTTGATGCCCAGTGGATGTAATATGTGTAATAGCCATGATAGCCTAGTGTAAGTTGCTTGCTTATTTATTTCCTTGTTGTCTTGTTTATTTGTTTGCTTGTAGTCAGTGCAGTTCTTTTTCTGCGGTTTGCTAGTGGCTGAAATAACCTATTTTTTAAAACTAGGCCACAATAACCATGGGCTAATATTTACTGTAGTGACACTGGACCTACGGGCCGTAGAAACAGTGGGCCTTCTACAGGCCATATAAACAGTGGGCCTTCTACGGGCTGTAGAAACAATGGGCCTCCTATGGGCCGCAGAAACAATGGGCCTTCTACGGGTCGTATCATCAATGGGCCTTATACGGGCAGTATGATCGATTGGCCAAACACGGGCCAATAATAGGCCGCATTATGGTCGTAAACGGGCTAGAGTTGGAATCGTCCGTTCATGACGCTATGAAAACGGCCCAACATGTTAACGGACCACAAACGGGCCGACTGTAACCACACGCTGAATTTGGCCCATAAGCAGAAAATGACAGTAACGGGCCGTAAGTGAACGAATGCTGGAAATGAGCCCAAGAATAAATGGGCTCCGAGAAGGCCGAAAGATAACATGGGCTGGGAACGGCCCAACGGAATAACGGGCCCTTAATGGGTATAAAGTGATACATTGTTCATTACTGGCCAGTTTCACCACGGGCCGTTAATCGGTGTAAAGTAATACACTGTTCATTGCGGGCCAGTTTCACCACGGGCCGTTAATAGGCCAGGAGTTACATAGGGCCTCATATGGGCCGAAAGACGTCATGGGCCATACATGGGCCAGAAGTGAAAACGGGCTGGAATCATATTGGGTGGCCCAGATGACGCTATTGGGCCTAATCCGGATAGGGCGTAACATGCCTTGGGTTAGCGGGCTGTAAATGGGCTATATGCGAACAGGCCGTTAACAGGCTTTACATGGGCCGGCCCGCCACCTTTTGACCAAGTCAAACGGGCCGGCCTTTTCACAGGAATGGGCCTCTGTTGGGCCGTGCCACATGTCGACGTATCATAGGCGCCTTCTGTCCAATGAGTGGATGACATCTGTCCCAACGGTGAGCCGACACGTGTTTCCTCCAGCCAATGATGATTTTACACGTGGAAAATCCCCATTGGTCGGGGCTGTTAACGGGTTATCGGATCCAAAACCCGACCTGATAGCTTAACGGCGTTCCGTTACGGTGGATGCCATGTGTCGGTCACCCTTGACAAAAGCACTTCTGTGACGCACGATTTATCATCATGGAAGTGGACACTTCCGTGATGATAATTTTGGTAATGTCATGGAACACTTCTACGACATCACATGTATGACTATCTTGATTCTGTCATAAATTTGTCATGGATGTACATGCATGACAAAAAACGCGACCTATTGTGACAAACACGTATCATCACGGAAGTGTATTTTTTTGTAGTGATGCTTATGGAAAAGAACTTGCATGACATCTTTTGTCCTACCCTCCCGTGGCAGCGGGGTCCTAGTGGAAACTAAGGGATATTAAGGCCTCCTTTTAATAGAATACCGGACCAAAGCATTAACACATAGTGAATAAATGAACTCCTCAAACTATGGTCATCATCGGGAATGGTCCCGATTATTGTCACTTCGGGGTTGCCGGATCATGACACATAGTAGGTGACTATTGACTTGCAAGATAGGATCAAGAACTCACATATATTCATGAAAACATAATAGGTTCAGATCTGAAATCATAGCACTCGGGCCCTAGTGACAAGCATTAAGCATAGAAAAGTCATAGCAACATCAATCTCAGAACATAATGGATACTAGGGATCAAACCCTAACAAAACTAACTCGATTACATGATAAATCTCATCCAACCCATCACCGTCCAGCAAGCCTACGATGGAATTACTCACACCCGGCGCTAAGCATCATGAAATTGGTGATGGAGGATGGTTGATGATGATGACGGCGACGGATCCCCCTCTCCGGAGCCCCGAACGGACTCCAGATCAGCCCTCCCGAGAGAGATTAGGGCTTGGCGGCGGCTCTGTATCGTAAAATGCAATGAATCCTTCTCTCTGATTTTTTTCTCCCCGAACATGAATATATGGAGTTGGAGTTGAGGTCGGTGGAGCACCAGGGGCCCACGAGGCAGGGAGGCACGCCCCAGGGGGTGGGCGCTTCCCACCCTCGTGGACAGGGCGTGGGCCCCCTGGCCTTGATTCTTTCGCCAGTATTTTTTATTAATTCCAAAATAATTCTCTGTTGATTTCCAGGTCATTCCGAGAACTTTTATTTATGCACAAAAATAACACCATGGCAATTCTGCTGAAAACAGCGTCAGTCCGTGTTAGTTCCATTAAAATCATGCAAGTTAGAGTCCAAAACAAGGGCAAAAGTGTTTGGAAAATTAGATACGATGGAGACGTATCAAGCCCCTCCTGAGGTGACGCCGATTCCGCAGCCGGAGGGGCTGCCGAGGGCTTGAAGAGCCGCTCTTCGAAGATGCCAGGCTCCTGAGGCAGACACATGGACGCCCTCTTGGTGATCTCGTCGGCTTCCTTGTTCGTGCCACGGGGCACATGCTGCAGTTCCAGGCCCAAGAATTGCTTCTCTATTTTGCGTACCTCCGCGAGGTATGCCTCCCTGTGCTCGTCCTTCGGCTCGTATACCTTGTTGGAGAAGTTGACGAGGAGCTACAAGTCACCATTGATGGTTAGGCGTTTCACTCCCAAGGCTACCGCAGCCTTAAGGCCGGCAATGAGGCCTTCATACTCCGTGATGTTGTTGGAGACCTTTTCGCCCTGCTGGAAACAGAGCTGCACGGCGTAGTAGAGCTTGTCCTGGGTGGGCGAAATGAGCACGGCTCCAGCCCTCGCGCCCTAACACGCGAACGCGCCATCGAAGTACATGACCCAGCCATCTGGCGCTTCACTTCCTAGCGAGAGGGATTGGTTCTCGCCTGCTTCGGGTTCCGGTGCGTCGGTCCATTCCGCCATGAAGTCGGCGAGGGAGGCTCCTTAGATGACCCTAGTTGTGCTGAACTCCAGCTGAAACGCTTGCAGTTCGATGTTCCATTCAGCGACTCTTCCTACAGCGTTTTGGCTCCGAAGCACCCTCTCCAGTGGGTAGGCTGAGACGACCTTAATAGGGTGGCCTTGGAAGTAGTGACGCAGCTTGCGCAAGGCCACTAGGAGTGCAAGCAGAAGCTTCTGTGGCATGGGATATCATGCCCTCGCGTCCCGTAACCCCGGGTGGCAAAGTATACCGGGTGCTCGACGAGGGCAGGAGCTTCGATGGAGCCCAAGGCCTCTGGGAGGTTGGGACGCCTCCGGAGGTCTGGGGACCTCAGAAGCTTGGTCACCCATCGTGGCGACCGCAGTCGCGGGGCGCCGTCTTGTAGGGCCTGATCATCTGCTGGCATCTTTGTGGCTTTAAAGGCGGCGTCTTGGTGCCGCATTGTCCACACTGAAGGTGCGGCATTGCGCGGAGGGCCCTTGGCCTGGCGCTCCTCCCGGACAGCCACCAGCACCGCGCTGGCAGAGTGAGGTGTGGCGGCCAGGTAGAGCACTAGAGGCTTGAGGGGATGAGGCACCGCCATCACCGATGGGCTGGTTAGGTATCTCTTGAGGTCTTGAAAGGCCAGGTCGGCCTCCGGGGTCTGATACGTCTCCAACGTATCTATAATTTTTTATTGTTCCATGCTATATTATATTCTGTTTTGGAAATTATTGGGCTTTATTATACACTTTTATATTACTTTTGGGACTAACCTATTAACCGGAGGCCCAGCCTAGAATTCCTGTTTTTTTGCCTATTTCAGAGTTTCGCAGAAAAAGAATATCAAACGGAGTCCAAACGGAATGAAACCTTCGGGAACGTGATTTTCGGAACGAACGTGATCCAGAGGACTTGTATCCTACGTCAAGAAAGCAACCAGGAAGGCACGAGGTAGGGGGCGCGCCTACCCCCTAGGGCGCGCCCTCCACCCTCGTGGGGCCCATGTTGCTCCACTGACGTACTTCTTCCTCCTATATATACCTACGCACTTCAAACTACCGGACACGGAGCAAAAATCTAATTCCACCGCCGCAACCTTCGCACTGTGAGATCCCATCTTGGGGCCTTTTCTCGAGATTAAATCGGAGGGGCATCGATCACGGAGGGCTTCTACATCAACACCATAGCCTCTCCGATGATGTGTGAGTAGTTTACCTCGGACCTTCGGGTCCATAGTTATTAGCTAGATGGCTTCTTCTCTCTTTTGGATCTCAATACAATGTTCTCCCCTCTCTCGTGGAGATCTATTCGATGTAATCTTCTTTTTGCGGTGTGTTTGTTGATACCGATGAATTGTGGGTTTATGATCAAGTTTATCTATGAACAATATTTGAATCTTCTCTGAATTCTTTTTATGTATGATTGGTTATCTTTGCAAGTCTCTTCAAATTATCAGTTTGGTTTGGCCTACTAGATTGATCTTTCTTGCAATGGGAGAAGTGCTTAGCTTTTGGTTCAATCTTATGTGTCCTTTCCCAAAGGATGAGGGGCAGCAAGGCACGTATTGTATTGTTGCCATCGAGGATAACAAGATGGGATTTATATCATATTGCAAGAGTTTATGCCTCTACATCATGTCATCTTGCTTAAAGCATTACTCTGTTCTTATGAACTTAATACTCTAGATGCATGCTGGATAGCGGTCGATGTGTGGAGTAATAGTAGTAGATGCAGGTGAGTCGGTCTACTTGTCTCGGACGTGATGCCTAGATACATGATCATACCTAGATATTCTCATAACTATGCTCAATTCTCACAATTTCTCAACAGTAATTTGTTCACCCACCGTAATACTTATGCTCTTGAGAGAAGCCACTAGTGAAACCTATGGCCCCCGGGTCTATTTTCCATCATATTAATCTTCCAACAACAAGCTATTTCCGTTGCCTTTTATTTTGCTTTCTATTTTACTTTGCATCTTTATCATAAAAATACCAAAAATATTATCTTATCATATCTATCAGATCTCACTCTCGTAAGTGACCGTGTAGGGATTGACAACCCCTTATCGCGTTGGTTGCGAGGATTTATTTGTTTGTGTAGGTGCGAGGGACTCGTGCGTGGCCTCCTACTAGATTGATACCTTGGTTATCAAAAATTCAGGGAGATACTTACGCTACTTTGCTGCATCACCCTTTCCTCTTCAAGGGAAAACGAACGCAGTGATCAAGAGGTAGCAGGGTCCATTCGAACGGGCCCTTCTTCCTCAGCTTGAAGAATGGCAGGGCGCGCTCCCCAAGCTTGGAGATAAAGCGCCCCAGCGAGGTCACGCATCATGCGAGCTTTCGTATTTCCTTGAGAGTTTGCGGCGGGCTCATGTCTTCTATCCCCTTGACCTTCTCCGGATTCGCCTCGATCCCCCCGTGCGACACGAGGAAACCCAGCAGATTGTTGGAGGGGACGCCGATGCGCACTTCTCCGGATTGAGCCACAGGTCCACCTGGCGCAGGCTGGCGAAAGTCTCCTCCAGATCCTGAATGAGGGTCCTCACCTCCCGAGACTTTACCACGATGCCGTTGACGTAGGCCTCAGCGTTCCTCCCGAGCTGCTGGTCCAAGGCGATGTGCATTAGCCGCTGGAAAGTCGCCCCAGTGTTGCGCAGTCCGAACGACATGCATGTGTAGTAGTATACCCCACACGGGGTCAAGAAGGCCATCTTATCCACGTCCTCCACCGCCATATTGATCAGGGTGTAACCCGAGAAAGCATCTAGGAAACACAGCAGGTCACACTTGGCGGTGGAGTTGACGATCTGGTCGATGCACGGGAGCGAGAACGGATCTTGAGGGCAGGCTTTGTTGAGGTTGGTGAAGTCGATGCACATACGTTCCTTCCCGCCTTTCTTGGGCACGACGATGGGGTTCGCCAGCCACTCCGGGTACCGGACCTCGCGGATGACGCCCGCTGCTTGTAGCTTGCGGGTTTCCTAGATGATGAAGGACTGCTTCTCCATGGACTGTCATCGCGCCTTCTGCTTCACGCGGTGCACATTGGGGCACACCCTTAAGTGATGTTTGATTACCCCCCTTGGGACCGCCACCAACTTCTTGGGATCCTAAGCGAATACCTCCTTGTTCGCGCGCAGGAACTTCACCATTGCATCTTCTTGGTCCGGGTCCAGGTTGGCGCCTATGGTGAAGGTGGCTCCCGAGGCCCCGCCCTCCTCGACCGGTACTTGCTTCGTCTTGGCCCGATCTTGAGTGAACAGTTGTTTCTTTTTTTCTGGCGCAGCCCATTTAGCCCCTGGGGCGGCTTCGTCAGCCAGGCGTGTCACAGCGACGGCCCTTAAGGCGAGCTCGAGAGCCGCGTGGGCTTCTTTGGTGTCCCCGGGGACGGTGAGGACGCTGCTACTTCCCGGCATCTTCATGAGGTTGTAGACCGGATGGGTTGCTGCCATGAACTGAGCCAGGGCAGGGTACCCGAGGATGGCGTCGTACGGGAGGCTGATGCGAGCGATCTCGAAGTCGATAAGCTCGGTGCGGCAGTTGTCGCGGGTACCAAAGGTGACCGGGAGGTGGATTTTCCCTAGGGGCTGGTGGAACCGCTACCTTCTCCGGAGAAAGGCTTGGTGGGACGAAGCCAGCCGTACGGCATGTGAAGCAAGCCAAAAGCTTCCACAGAGAGCACGTTGAGGCCGGCTCCGCCGTCGATGAGGGTCTTGGTCACTGCTACGTTGCAGATGGTGGGCGTGCATAGCACCGGGATTGCGCCTGAGCTAGCGGTGGTTGCGGGGTGGTCCCCCGAGTAGAAGGTGAGGTTGGCCTTGGGCGCCGCCCATCCCGGAGGGGCACCCTGCTACACACAGGCGGCGCCAATTTGGCGGAAGAACTGCTTGATGTGGCAGTCCAAGGGCGGTGCCTGCGAGCCGCCAAGGAGGGGCTCAATAACAAGGGGTGCTGGGTGCCGCAAAGCGTGCGATGGAAAGGCCGTGCAGCTCCTCCCAGGAAGCCACAGAAGATCTTGGCAGGTTGAGCAGCCAGGCGCGCAGCGCGCCGTTGAGGGCCATGGGGAACCAGTTGGCCATGACCTTGTCGTCGCCTCCAGCTTCTAGGACGGCCTCCTCGTACGCCAGCAGGAAGGTCGATGGATCCGCCACACCATCATAGCGAGGCGGCATCTCCGGCCTGAACTTGTGCGGCCACTGCACTTGTCGCAAGGCGGGGGTGAGGGCCTGGAGGCCCAGGGCGCCATCGCGTGCGTCTGTCAATCCAGTCGGGGGAACGGTGCCGGACATGGGAGCAAGACAGGGAGGTGAAGCAGGCGAAGAGGCGAAGCTTCGGTGCACCCCTACCTGGTGTGCCAAATGTCGGATTCTGGGTTCCAGCAAACCCTTGTGAGGTTCGAATTCTAGGGTGCGCACGAAGGATTCTCCCTCCCTAGTTCGCTCGCTCAACGATCTCATGGCCTAGCTCATCAAAACCAAAGAACATGAGACACAGAGGTTTATACTGGTTCGGGCCACCGTTGCGGTGTAATACCCTACTCCGGTGTGGTGGTGGTGGATTGCCTCGGGGGTTGAGGATGAACTAGTACAGGAGACGAACGACCTCCGGAGTAGAGATGTTCTTGAGCTCTATGAGCTGATGTGTGTGAGGGTGATCCGAATGATCCGTAGTCCAATTTATAGAGGCCCTGGTCCTCTTCCCAAATGTAGGCGGGAAGGGATCCCACAACGGCCAATTTTGAACAGAGACAACTAATACAAGTTATCCTGACAAAAGTAGTCTTCGCCTGCTAAAGGCTCTGGTGGTGACGCTGCCGTTGGCTCCATGATGACCTACGTCCTGCTGTCCTTCTGGTCTTGGTCTCGTTGTACCAATATGGAAACCTTTGCCTAATGCCTCGGGACTCCTCGCCCGCGCCTGCCTCTTTAACACCAAAGAGGAAACTGGTACACTGCGCCCGCTGGCGCCCGCCTGGCCTTGGTCGTCACGGCTCACGTCATGCAAACCTTGCGCGGTGCCCCAAGCCTAGATATCTCCGCTCCTGAGGAGCCAGCCTAGCGAGGCCACCCCTAGGGAGGTCTTGGTGTCATCCGCCTTGCGAGGCTTGGCCCCTCGCGAGGGTCTTGAGCTGTTGCTGCTGAAGCTGGGCCGTACTGGGCCGTTGGTGGAGCCACGCCGTGGGCCGCAGGCAGGCAAGTCTGGGTACCCCCGTTCACAAGACGCCGACAATCTATATCTTCTTCCAAGAGATCTTTAACCATAGCAACATTATGTTCTACTCTAATTTTTTCATCTGGTTTAGGTGTTCTAACATAGCTTTTGTTAACCATAGTCGAAACCTTAGCATGTTCCTTCCTAAAAAGAAAAGGTGGTTTCTTAATGTAAGCAGTAGGAACAACTGGATCAACATTATAGAGTATAGTTTCTTATTTAACTAGTACCGGTTCTTTAATTTCTTCATTAATAGGTGGGTGGTATTTAAACCACTTCTCTTTAGGGAGTTCAACATGAGTAGCAAAAGATTCACAAAAGGAGGATACTATCTCAGAGTCAAGTCCATATTTAGTGCTAAACTTTTGAAAAGCATCGGTATCCATAAAAGATTTAACACAATCATACTTAAGCTTTATACCTGACTCTTTACCTTCGTCGAGTTCCCAATCTTCAGAGTTGCGTTTAATTCTTTCCAAAAGACCCCACTAGAATTCAATAGTTTTGTTAATGAAAGAACCAGCACAAGAAGTATCCAGCATGGTTTGATCATTATGAGAAAGCCGAGCATAAAAGTTCTGAATAATAATCTCTCTTGAGAGCTCATGATTGGGGCATGAATATAACATTGACTTAAGCCTTCCACAAGCTAGAGCGATACTTTCTCCTTCACGAGGCCAAAATGAACTAGATGCATATGATATTTTTTTTGGCGGAACTCCAATTTTAAGCGATTCCAATTCCATGATCCAATATCATCGCATAGCCTATACCATGCCAATGATTTTCCCTTCAAAGATAAAGTGAAAATATTTTTCATCACCTCATCTCCAGGTAAACCTGCAGCTTAAACAATCCACAAATATGTTCTACATATATCAAGTGCATATCAGGATGTTCTGTTCCATCTGCTGCATAAGGATTAGCTAGCAGTTGTTCTATCATACCCGAAGGAATTTCATATTCAATACTTTCGTTAGGTGCAGTAGGTTGAGGGGTGACTAATTGTGGTTCTGGACGAGGTGAAGATACCCCGAATAAACCCCACAAAGGATTGTTTTCTATAGTAACAAGTGACAATAAATTTCAGCACACTATATAAATGTTTCCTTACCAAATTCCACTTACCAAAGGCGCTTCACTCCCCGGCAACGGCGCCAGAAAATAGCCTTGATGACCCACAAGTATAGGGGATCAATTGTAGCTCTTTTCGATAAGTAAGAGTGTCGGACCCAACGAGGAGCAGAAGGAAATGACAAGTAGTTTTCAGTAAGGTAATGTCTGCAAGTGCTGAAACGGTAAGTAGCGAGTAGTTTGATAGCAAGATAATTTGTAACGAGCAAGTAACAATAGTAGCAATAAGTATGTAGCAAGGTATACCAATCCTTTTGAGGCAAAGGACAGTACAGAACGGTCTCTTATGATAAGCAAAGCGGTCTTGAGGGTACACGGGAATTTCATCTAGTCACATTCATCATGTTGGTTTAATTCGTGTTCGCTACTTTGATAATTTGATATGTGGGTGGACCGGTGCTTAGGTGCTGTTCTTACTTGAACAAACCTCCTAATTATGATTAACCCTCCCGCAAGCATCCGCAACTACAAGAAAAGTATTAAGAATAAATTCTAACCATAGCATTAAACTTTTGGGTCCAATCGGTCCCTTACAGAATAGTGCATAAATTGGGGTTTAAGCTTCTGTCACTCTCGCAACCCACCAACTATTTACTACTCCACAATCCATTCCCTTAGGCCCAAATATGGTGAAGCGTCATGTAGTCGATGTTCACATGACACCACTGAGGGAATCACAACATACATACTATCAAAATATCGAACACATACCAAATTCACATGATTACTTGCAACATGATTTATCCCGTGACTTCAATAACAAAAGTAACTACTCACAAATAATGAACGTGCTCATGATCACAGGATTATTAAATAACATCATGGATCTGAACATATAATCTTCCACTAAATAAACCATATAGTGATCAACTACAAGATGTAATCAACACTACTAGTCACCCCCTAGCAACAATCTATAGTTCCGGTAACAAGATTGAATACAAGAGATGAACTAGGGTTTGAGATGAGATGGTACTGGTGAATATGTTGATGGATATTGCTCTCCCCAAGATGGGAGAGTTGTTGGTGATGATGATGACGACGATTTCCCCATCCGGGAGGGAAGTTCCCCCGGCAGAATCCCTCCGCCGGACGGCAAAAGTGCTCCTACCCAAGTTCTGCCTCAAGACGGCTGCGCTCCGCCCCGAAAGTCTTCTCCTTATTTTTTCTAGGTCAAAATGACTTATAAACCAGAAGATGGGCATCTGAGGTGGGCCGAATAGGCCACAACCTACCAGGGCGCGCCTGGGGGGCCTTGCGCGCCCAGGTGGGTTGTTCCCACCTGGTGGCCCCCACTGGTGTTTATTGGCTCCAGTATTTCTTAAATAATCCATAAAAATCTCCGTGAAGTTTCATCTAATTTGGAGTTGTGCAGAATAGGTGGCCTCACGTAGCTTTTTCAGGTCCAGATTTCCAACTGCCGGAATTCTCCCTCTTGGTGTGCACCTTGCAAATTATGAGAGAAAAGGCATTAGAATTACTCCAAAAAGCATTATTATGGATAAAAACATTATAAATAACAGTAAGAAAACATGATGCAAAATGGACGTATCAGCTAACGGTGCTCTTCCACAAGATGATCTTCCTTGATAGTGGGCGAGTGCAAGTGTTCCAGGAACACATTCTTGGGTACTGGTTTTCGAATGGAGCCCATCTTGGCTAAGTCGTCAGTTGCTTGGTTCTTGAGGCGTGGTACATGGTGAAGCTCCAGCCCTTCAAAGTATTTCTCCAGTTTTCTGACGGCATTGCACTAGCCAGTCATTGCTGCACTACGGATATCACATTCCTTCATGACTTGATAAACCACCAGGTCCGAGTCGCCATAGATCATTAGTCAGCGAATTCCCAGAGAGATTGTCATTCGCAGCCCATACAGGAGGGCTTCGTTCACCTTTGTTGTTGGAGGAGTCGAAGTGAATCTGAAGAACGTAACTGAGTTGATCGCCCTTAGGAGACACCAAGACTACTCCGGCCTCGGAGCCGTGAAGCATCTAGGAGCCGTCGAAGAACATCATCCAGTGTTCAGGAACACTCGGGACAGGCTGCTCTTGCTCGATCCACTCGGCCTGGAAATCTACTAGGGCTCGCGACTTGATGGCCTTCTTGGCTTCAAACTTCATGTCCAATGGGAGGAGCTCAATAGCCCACTTGGCCACTTGGACAGTGGCATCTCTATTGTTCATGATCTTAGATAGAGAAGTGTCACTTATCACCGTGGCCTAGTGTTCTTGAAAATAATGTGCCACCTTCTTTGCAGTCAGATAAATTCCATATACTAGCTTCTGATAATGCGGATACATTTGCTTGGAAGGTGTGAGGTTCAGAGATGTAGTAGACTGGTCGTTGGAGCTTGAAGGCTTTGCCTTGTTCTTCCCATTCCATCGTGAGGACCGTGCTAACAACTTGGCTCGTGGCCGCGATGTATAAGAGCAAGGGCTCCTTGCTGCTCGGAGCAGCTAGCACCGGCTGGGTGGAAAGCAGGGCTTTAAGTTCCTGGAATGCAGCCTGCGCTTCGGGAGTCCACTCGAACCTATCAGACTTCTTCATCAATCGATAAAGCGACATGGCTTTTTCGCCTAGTCTTGAGATGAATCTACTCAGGGCTGCTAGGCAGCCTGTGAGACACTACACGTCGTGTAGTGATGACCCACAAGTGTAGGGGATCTATCGTAGTCCTTTCTGTAAGTAAGAGTGTCGAACCCAACAAGGAGCAGAAGGAAATGATAAGCACTGAAATTATCAGTAACAGATAGTTTTGTGATAAGGTAATTTGTAACGGTAACAAGTAACAAGTGTAAATAAAGTGCAGCAAGATGGCCCAATCCTTTTTGTAGCAAAGGACAAGCCTGGACAAACTCTTATATAGAGAAAAGCACTCCCGAGGCCACATGGGAATTATCATCAAGCTAGTTTTCATCACGCTCATATGACTCACGTTCGGTACTTTGATAATTTGATATGTGGGTGGACTGGTGCTTGGGTGCTGTCCTTACTTGGACAAGCATCCCACTTATGGTTAACCCCTATTGCAAGCATCTGCAACTACAAAATAAGTATTAAGGTAAACCTAACCATAGCATGAAATATACGGATCCAAATCAGCCCCTTACGAAGCAACTCATAAACTAGGGTTTAAGCTTCTGTCACCCTAGCAACCCATCATCTACTTATTACTTCCCAATGCCTTCCTCTAGGCCCAAATAATGGTGAAGTGTCATGTAGTCGACGTTCACATGACACCACTAGAGGAAAGACAACATACATCTCAATATTGAACGAATACCAAATTCACATGACTACTAATAGCAAGACTTCTCCCATGTCCTCAGGAACAAATGTAACTACTCAGCAATCATATTCATATTCATAATCAGAGGGGTACTAATATGCATAATGGATCTGAACATATGATCTTCCACCAAATAAACCAACTAGCATCAACTACAAGGAGTAATCAACACTACTAGCAACCCACAGGTACCAATCTGAGGCTTTGGGACAAAGATTGGATACAAGAGATGAACTAGGGTTTGAGAGGAGATGGTGCTGGTGAAGATGTTGATGGAGATTGAACCCCTCCCGATGAGAGGATCGTTGGTGATGACGATGGTGATGATTTCCCCCTCCCGGAGGGAAGTTTCCCCGGCAGAACCCACAGGAGCCCTAGATTGGTGTAGCGACCAGACCTCAGACGGTCAAGTCTCTGTGCATCAATGTCATCCCTGGATCAGTAATGCTGACACACACAGTACTCGAAGGATTTATAACAGAGTAGCAATCACACACTTATTAAATCGAATGTCTCAAAAGAGAAATTATTACAATAAATATAGCTTAAGGCCATCTAATAACGATAACAGCGGAAGGATTGGAAGATAAGTGAGTCCATCAACTCCAACGGCATCACTGAGTATGGAACCACGACCTACGGCACTTTACTCGTCGTTTTAAAAGTCTCCAACATGAACGTTGCAGCCCGAAAATGGGTCAACACATGGAATATGCTGGCAATGTAACACATAGAGAGTAATGAAAGAATAATGCTATACTACATGCATATATGGCTGGTGGAAAGCTCTATGGTTACAGTTTTGCGTAAAGCCAATTTTTCCCTACTACAAAGGAATAAATTTTATTTAACTATCATGGTGGTTGTTAAACATTGAGAAGGATGACACCCTCTCAATCTCAATTAAACACCATCATTAAACCCAACAATTTAAAACTAAAGTAACATGTTGAGATTCACATGATAATCCAAGTACTAGATACTCAAAACGTACATAACCGGGGACACGGCTAACCATGATTAGTTTATACACTCTGCAGAGGTTTGTGCACTTTTCCCCACAAGACCCTTTCAGAAGTGTTTGCACCTTATGATCGGATAGACAGTACCTACCTCAATCCCCTACATCTGTTAGTCTACCACTGTAAGAGTTCACACGACTTAATGAACTATGCTAGATCCCATAGTAGCTTGTGGCTGCACACAGAAGTTTCTAGCATGAATAATTTCATGATCCCTTTGAGCCTGGGTGGCAGTCCATAAAGAAAAACAGGCAATCGCTAGAATACCCAGGTGCCTCAATCCACCCAGATGTGTGTTTAAGTTGCCACCTTAAATAAACCATTAATTTACAATCTCACATCTATCATGGATACACTCACCCAATACACGTCTACTAGCATAGCATGGCATAATAAGCAAATGTAGAGGTAACTCCCAAGGGTTTGATAATAAAATAGGCAATAGGTACTACCTCATCTACTTCCCAAAACCCACAATTTAATTAGATCCCAATCATGCAATGTTTGAGGGTTTGATCTAATGCATAAAACTGGGTAGTAAAAAGGTATGATCAAAGTGTTACTTGCCTTGCTGATGATCCGTGAAACCTAGAGATTCGAAGTAGCACGCGGCGCACTCCGGATACTCTATCGCAAACAAACAAGCATACAATAAGTACTCATCTAATGCACGGGTAAAACTCAAATAAGAGATCTAACCAGAAAGTTCAACTTAAGAACTCCGGTTTGCAAAAAGAATCAAATCAAACGAAGCAACAAAAATCAAACGGCGAAAGAAACAAGCTTCATTTACTAATTTGGACCTAAGTCATTTTACAGAAGGAAAAACTTATTTGAGTTGCTTAAATGGAAAGAGGGTTTCGAGATGAAACTCTAGGCACTTGAATCGCCTGATTCCGATAAACTAGCGAAAAGTTATACTAATACGAAAATCGGATCAGAAATCGCGATCAGAAATAATCGCGGAAAATCCGAGAAAAAGAAAAACGACGAACAGGATAAAGAACGAACGTTCGCTGTCTACGGCTAAACGAGGAAAACCGTTCGTTAAAACGAACGTACAAACGAACGTCCGCTAAATAGATTAAACCGTGAAAAAAAATAAACCGATCTAAATAAAAAAACGACCGCGGTTTTTATAAAAAACCGGGCGGTTAACCGGTGAAGATCGGCGGCGGCGGCTACCTCCGGCGGTGTTGAACTCCGGTGGGGCGGCGGCGGTCGGCGTAGGTGGTGGGCGGCGGACGGCGGCAATGGCGGAGGCAACGGGCATGGCGGCGACGGCCAGCTGAAGCGCGGCTTTAAGCGGCGGCGGCGGCAAGGTTAGGGTTAGGGCGGGGCAGGCTCGGCTGGGCCTCCCGGCTTATAAAGGCCGGCCGGCCTAGAGTCCGGTCGGCACGGCCCGGCTAGGTCGGGATTCGTTTTTTATAATTTCGCACAGAAAAACAAATAAAAGAAATACTAAACAGACTCCAAAAATCCTGAAATAAATTTTCCCCAACTTCTAAAATCAAGCAGGACAAGATGAACATTTATTTGGGGCCTAAATGGAATTTTGAAAAACGCGTATTTTTCCTAAATTCAAATAAAACAGCGAAAAAATCCAAAATAAATCTTATTTCATTTTTTTATTAAATCCTCAATATTCCTTTATTTTGGGAAAGTCATTTTATTCCCTCTCTCTTATTTTACAATTGGAATAATTGAAGATAAAGTAAATAAAATCAAATGATCCTATTTTCAAAATTTGAGAAAACTCAAATATGAAAATAACGAAATCCCCAACTCTCTCCGTGGGTCCTTGAGTTGTGTGAAATTTCTAGGATCAAGCCCAAAATGCGATAAAATATGATATGCAATGATGATCTATGTATAACATTCCAAATTGAAAATTTGGGATGTTACAAACCTACCCCCTTAAGATGAATCTCGCCCTCGAGATTCGGGTTGGCTAGAAAATAGGTGAGGGTGGTCCTTCAGCAGATCTTCCTCTCGTTCCCAGGTGGCTTTATCCTCTGTGTGGTGACTCCACTGAACTTTACAAAACTTGATAACCTTACTGCGAGTGACTCGGCTGGCATATTCAAGAACCTTGACCGGTTTCTCCTTGTAGGTCAAATCACTATCCAACTGAATCGCTTCAGGCGGCACTATATCTCTCAGCGGTATATCAGCCATCTCCGCGTGGCACTTTTTCAACTGGGAAACGTGGAACCCATCGTGAACCCCTGACAATCCTTCGGGCAACTCCAACTTGTAAGCAACTTATCCCATACGCTCCAAAACTTTGTATGGTCCCACAAAACGTGGCACTAATTTTCCTTTAACTCCAAAGCGCTTAACTCCCCGAAGTGGAGATACATGAAGATAAACTCTGTCTCCGACTTTGTAAACTGTCTCCTTGCGTTTAGAATCTGCATAGCTCTTCTACCTGGGTTGGGCTACCTTGAGCCTATCGCGAATCAACTTCACCTTTTTTTCAGACTCTTTAATAAAATCTGGTCCAAACAACTGATGGTCTCCTACTTCGTCCCACAACAATGGTGTTCTACACCTCCTTCTGTACAAAGCTTCGAAAGGGGCCATCTTTAGACTGGATCGATAACTGTTGTTGTAGGAGAACTCTGCATACGGCAAATTGTCGTCCCAACTAGATCCATAATCTAGCGCACAAGCTCTCAACATATCCTCTAAAATCTGGTTGACTCTCTCGGTCTGTCCATCTGTCTGCGGATGAAAAGTTGTACTGAACTCTAGTCTGGTTCCCAAAGTTTCATGCAACTGATTTGAGAAGTTTGAGGTAAACTTGGTTCCTCTATCTGATACAATGCTTCTCGGAACTCCATGCAGACATACGATCCTGGTCATGTATATCTTAGCCAACTTGGCACTGCTATAAGTAGTCTTCACGGGGATGAAATGAGCTACCTTCGTCAAACGATCGACTACAACCCAAATCGAGTCATGGCCTGAACGAGTCCTGGGCAATCCCATGATAAAATCACTGCCTAGCTTATCCCACTTCCATTCGGGTATTGGTAATGGTTGTAACAGCCCTGCTGGCTTCTGATGCTCTCCCTTCACTCTCTGACATACATCACAAACTGCTACATACTCCACAATATCCTTCTTCATTCCGGTCAACTAGAAAGTATCCTTCAAATCCAAATACATCTTGGTATTTCCTGGGTGAATCGAATATGGTGAGTCATGGGCCTCCTGCAGAATCAACTTCCTGATCTCCGGATCATTAGGCACATAAACACGGTCTTCAAACCATAGGGTGTCGTGCTCATCCTCACGAAATCCTTTAGCTTTTACTTTGTTCATCTTCTCTTTAATAGAGGCAATCTCTTTGTCAGACTTCTGAGCTTCTCTGATCTTATCCATCAATGTTGACTGAACCTCCAGTGCTGCTACATAGCCTCTCGGAACTATCTCCAAACATAGCTCATGAAGGTCCTCGACTAACTCCTTTGGTAACTCTCCGGTCATTAGTGTGTTGACATGGCTCTTGCGGCTCAACGCATCGGCTACTACGTTAGCCTTTCCGGGATGATAATTTAATCTCATACATCCTTGATGAGCTCCAACCATATCCTTTGTCTGAGATTCAGCTCCTTTTGTGTGAAAATGTATTTCAAACTCTTGTGATCCGTGTACACCTCACAATGGTTTCCAATGAGAAAATGTCTCCCAGTGTTCAATGCATGCACTACGGCTGCTAACTCCAAATCATGTGTGGCATAATTAAACTCGTGGGGCTTAAGCTGTCGTGAGGCATACGAAACAAATCTTCCCTCCTGCATAAGCACTGCTCCAAGTCCTCGACGAGAAGCGTCACAATACACCTCGTAATAATTGCGCTGATCTGGCAGAATCAACACTGGCGATGTAACCAAACATTTCTTCAACTCCTAGAAACTGGCCTCACATTCTTAAGTCCATTTGAACTTAGTATCCTTCTTCAACAACTCCGTCATGGGCTTTGCAATCTTCGAGAAATTCTCAATGAACCTCCGGTAGTATCCTGTGAGTCCAAGAAAACTCCGAATCTCTCCAACTGTTGTTGGGGCTTCCCATTTTGTCACAGTGACAACCTTGGTGGGATCTACTGCTATTCCTTTTCCGGATATAACATGTCCGAGGAATCCAACTTCCTTCAACCAAAACTCACATTTGCTGAACTTGGCATATAACTGATGTTCTTTGAGCTTCTCCAGTACCAAATGCAAATGCTCCTTATGCTCCTCTTCATACTTCGAGTAGACCAAAATATCATCAATGAACACCACGACGAACTTATCCAAAAACTCCATAAACACCTTGTTCATCATGTTCATGAAATAGGCAGGTGCGTTAGTCAGACCAAATGACATAACGGTATACTCGTACAGCCCGTACCTGGTGGTAAAAGCTGTCTTCGGTATATCCTGCTCTCGAATCTTCAACTGATGGTATCCTGATCGCAAATCGATCTTGGAAAATACCTTAGCTCCTTGCAATTGGTCAAACAAATCATTGATCATCGGCAACGGGTACTTGTTCTTAATTGTCACTTCATTCAATCCTCGGTAATCAACAACCATCCTCAATGATCCATCCTTCTTCTCCACTAGAAGTACTGGCGATCCCCAAGGTGAAGAACTTGGGCGAATAAAATGTTTATCCAGTAACTCCTTAATTTGCTTCTTAATTTCCTCCAAGTCTTGTGCTGGCATCCTGTACGGTCTCTTAGATATCGGCCCTGTGCCTGGCAAAAGCTCAATCAAAAACTCAATGTCTCTATCCGGTGGCATGCCTTGCAACTCCTCTGGAAATACGTCGGGGAAATCCTTCACCACTGGTACTTCCTCCTGCACAACTCCTGATAAGGAATTTACTTGAGTCCTCTTCGGTACGTGCCGGGGTACATACTTGATCCTTCTTCCTTCTGGTGTCATAAGCAAAATCGTCTTACTGGCGCATTCAATGTTCCCTCCATACTTCAATAACCAATCCATGCCTAATATCACATCCAATCCTTGCGATTCCAATACCATTAGGTCCGAGGGGAACACATAGTTACCAATCCTTAATGGTAACCGATCACACCATAAACTAGCCATATACTCTGCTCCAGGCGAGGTTACTAACATGGGTGACCTAAGGGCTTCGGTTGGCAGTTTATACTTATCCACGAATCCCCTTGATATGTATGAATGCGATGCTCCAGTATCAAAAAGAACGAATGCAGTAAATGACTTAACCAAAAACTTACCTATTGAAAGGGTTCGGCTTCTTCCCTGAGCTTCTATTTCCATTTCCATTCTGGGCTTCAGGACATTCATTGGCATAATGTCCAGTCTTCTGACACTTATAGCAAGTGACTTGGCTCAGGTCTCTCTTGGCTGGGGTTGACGGGTTGGTATGGTTCTGACCGTTGCTTCCTCCATTCCCGTTACCATTCTTGGAGCCATTATGATTATGCGAATTCCCTCCTCCATGGGTATGCTGAAAAAGTCCTCTCGGTTTCGGGGTAAAACGTGGCTTCTGCTGAGCTCCAGAACTGTACTTCCCTTGTCCATAGTTCCTCTCGCGGTTCTCAATCTGCTGCTGCTTCCCTTCAATCATAAGAGCACGATCTACCAACTCCTGGTAGTTGTTCAAAGTTGCTACCATCAACTGCATGCTCAGCTCATCATTCAGTCCTTCCAGAAACTTCTCCTGCTTTGTTGCGTCTGTAGCAACGTCATCTGGGGCATAACGTGCTAGCTTACTAAAGTCATCCACATAATGGCTAACTGTCCGTCCTCCTTGGCGCAAGTTACGAAACTCACGCTTCTTCATGGCCATAGCTCCTGCTGAAACATGGGCAATACGGAAAGCCTGCTGAAACTGATCCCATGTGACAGTGTTAATAGGATAAGTGGTTGTGAAATTCTCCCACCATGATGTTGTGGGCCCTTCAAGTTGATGTGCGGCAAAACGCACCTTTTCCGCATCTGTGCATCCTGAAGTGGTCAACTCCCTTCCTGTCTTGCGGAGCCAATCATCTGCAACTATTGGCTCGGTGCTACTGGAGATCACCGGCGGGTTCAGTCTAAGAAAATGGGTTAAGTGATCAACAGGTGGTGGAGGTGGTGGGTTGTTGTTGTTGTTGTTCCCGGTTACGATTACGGACTAGCAATCGCATCAACGCGATTCTCTTTGGATCAACTGGGTGAGCTCCGGTGGAAAAGCAAATCCATTGTCACGTCTCGGAGGCATCTGAGGGTTTTAGAGAAGATGAGATCATAGAATAGAATGAGGTCTAGAGAGAAAACACTACCCATATGCACATGAGACAAATGCAAACAATATCACTCATTCAATTCAAGCAAGGGCATACAATGGTCTCTCTATCGTTATAAAGGTGCTCGGACTATACTAGGTACATGGGGGAATACTACTATGTTATGGTGGTCGACTAGAAAAACTGCTCCGAGGAAGACTCCATGATATCCGCTCCAGCTTCATCAACATAGTCATCATCATTTGTAAATGCAGGTCCGAGTGGTGTAAATGCGATGATGATATAGTTCTCCGCAAGTGGAATCGTCATCTTCTCCTCCTGGCGCAGGGTCTCCCATGAACACTCCTAGCTTCCTGGTCAGGTCGTCATTCTTCTCCACTAATACTTCGATTTCCTCCATATAATCTACGCGTGTAGCCTTGAGTTCTTCCTCCAGTTTCATGATCTTGGTCAAGGCCTTCTGCAGATCTATCATGCCTGCGCACATCTGGTTCTCCTGGCGTCAAATGTGCTGGTTTAACTCCTGGATAAAAGCTTCGATTGATCTATCCTTCCTGGTGCTGATCATCTCCCATTGCTCATCTCGGCGCCCACAAATCTGGTAAATATTATCCTTGAGATCTTGGTGGTAAACTTCTCCAATGCATCCCATTGTGATGTGGGCGGCCATGCTCTTTCCTAGACTCCAGGTTGGTGCATCAAAGGAAAACTCTATGGGCTCAGTGACGGGCATGAACGTCCTTCCTGGAACTTGAACTTGAATCATCCAGCACTCCTCTTCGGGTAAAGTGGCGTTGTAGGTCCCGGTGAAGTTTGGTACTCCGATGTTCAGGTATCTAGTGACTTCCTTCAAGTGGCGTCCAAAGGGTGTATCTTCATCCGGTTGCGTGAACTTGTTCCTTGCATCCGCCATCCTAAAAGAGTAGAAAAGATGAGGAGTCACAGATGAGAACAATTATTTACAATCTCACATCTGTCATGGATACACTCACCCAATCCACGTCTACTGGCATAACATGGCATAATAAGCAAACGTAGAGGTAACTCCCAAGGGTTTGATAATAAAATAGGCAATAGGTACTACCTCATCTACTTCCCAAAACCCACAATTTAATTAGATCCTAATCATGCAGTGTTTGAGGGTTTGATCTAATGCATAAAACTGGGTAGTAAAAAGGTATGATCAAAGTGTTACTTGCCTTGTTGATGATCTGTGAAACCTAGAGATTCGAAGTAGCACGAGGCGCACTCCGGGTACTCTATCGCAAACAAACAAGCATACAATAAGTACTCATCTAATGCACGGGTAAAACTCAAATAAGAGATCTAACCAGAAAGTTCAACTTAAGAACTCCGGTTTGCAAAAAGAATCAAATCAAACGAAGCAACAAAAATCAAACGGCGAAAGAAACAAGCTTCATTTACTAATCTGGACCTAAGTCATTTCTGAAGGAAAAACTTATTTGAGTTGCTTAAATGGAAAGAGGGTTCGATATGAAACTCTAGGCACTTGAATCGCCTGATTCCGATAAACTAGCGAAAAGTTATACTAATACGAAAATCGGATCAGAAATCGTGATCAGAAATAATCGCGGAAAATCCGAGAAAAAGAAAAACGACGAACAGGATAAAGAATGAACGCTCGTTGTCTACGGCTAAACGAGGAAAACCGTTCGTTAAAACGAACGTACAAACGAACGTCCGCTAAATAGATTAAACCGTGAAAAAAAATAAACCGATCTAAGTAAAAAAAGCATCAGTAGTTTTTATAAAAACCGGCGGTTAACCGGTGAAGATCGGCGGCGCAAGGGCTACCTCGCGTGTTGAACTCGGGTGGGCGGCGTGGCGGCGTAGGTGGTGGGCGGCGACGGCGGCGGGCAACGGAGGCAACGGCGGCGACGGCAATGGCGGCGCGAGCGGCGGCTTTGGCGGCGGCTCGGGGCGGCAGCGGCTAGGGTTAGGGCGGGGCTGGGCGGCTCGGGCTGGGCTCCCCCGGCTTATAAAGGCCGGCCGGCCTAGAGTCCGGGTCGGGTACGGCCCGGCTAGGTCAGTTCGTTTTTTTATAATTTCGCACAGAAAAACAAATAAAAGAAATACTAAACAGACTCCAAAAATCAAACGGCGAAAGAAACAAGCTTCATTTACTAATCTGGACCTAACTCAAATTTTATAGAAGCAAGAACTTGTTTGAGTTGTTTAACCGGAAAGAGGGTTTCGAAATGAAACTCTAGGCGCTTTAATCGCCTGATTTTGATAAACGAGCGAAAAGTTATACTAAAACGAAAATCGGATCACAAATCGCGATCAGAAATAGTCGCGGAAAATCCGAGAAAAAGAAAAATAACGAACAGGCTAATGAACGAACGTTCGCTGTCTGCGGCTAAATGACGAAAATTGTTCGTTAAAATGAACGTACGGACGAACGTCCGCTAAATAGACTAAACCGGAAAAAAAAATAAACCGATCTAAATAAAAAAACGACCGCGGTTTTTATAAAAAAACCGGACGGTTAACCTGTGAAGACCGGCGGCAGTGAACTCCGGCGGGGCGGCGGCGGTCGGCGGTGAGGTGTCGGTATGGCGGCGCATATGGCGAGCGCCAATGACTCGGGATGGCGGCGGATAGGGTTAGGGCAGGGCTGTGCGGCTCGGGCTGGGCTCCCCTGGCTTATAAAGGCTGGCCGGGCTAGAGTCTGGGTCGGGTACGGCCCGGCTAGGTTGGTTCCTTTTTTTTAATAATTTCACACAGAAAAAAATAAAAGTAATACTAAACGGACTCCAAAAATCCCGAAATAAATTTTCCCCAACTTCTAAAATCAAGCTGGACAAGATGAACATTTATTTGGGGCCTAAATGCAATTTTGAAAAACGCGCATTTTTCCTAAATTCAAATAAAACAGCGAAAAACTCCAAAATAAATCTTATTTGATTTTTTATTAAATCCTCAATATTCCTTTTTTTTGGGAAAGTCATTTTATTCCCTCTCTCTTATTTTTATAATTGGAATAATTGAAGATAAATGAAATAAAATCAAATTATCCTATTTTCAAAATTTGAGAAAACTCAAATATGAAAATAACGAAATCCCCAACTCTCTCCGTGGGTCCTTGAGTTGCGTGAAATTTCTAGGATCAAGCCCAAAATGCAATAAAATATGATATGCAATGATGATCTATATATAACATTCCAAATTGAAAATTTGGGATGTTACAATTGGTTCCGCCAAGGTTCCGCCTCGTGGCGGCAAAGTTTCTTCCCGAAAGCTTGGTTATGATTTTTTCTCGGACGAAAGACTTCATATAGCAGAAGATGGGCACCGGAGGCCTGCTAGGTGTTGTGGTAACGATCCCGACAGTAAGAGAGTTGTAGGATAAAGGAGCATGATCTATGGAGATGCATATGGGTGACACAGTGGTTTTAGCGAGTTCGGGCTCTCACGGTGGAGATAACAACCCTACGTCTCGTGCTCCGGAGAGGCTTTGTTTTATCTTAGTATGTATCCGGAGATTACAATGAGAGGAGAACGGATCCCCGTTGTCCTGAGACTAATGGTGAAAAAGAGAGAGAGATGGAAGAAAAAGCCCCCCAGTCTAGTGGTGGGGGTGGCTTATATAGAGTGCGCCACCCCCTCACCTCCTATTTTACAAAGTGGAACATCAATGTCATAATGCCTATCCACAACAAAACCGTCATGCTGACTATTGGTCTTCGCATATCCGAGTGAGTTAAATGGCCTAGTGGAATGAGCTCGTCGAGTGGAGTGCCGTGCTCCGAGTGGTTGTTGCCGACCGAGTGACTTTTAAGTTGCGGTACATCTGGACGGCGATCTGGCCCAGGGGCCCGGTACAAAGTGTACGGTGTCCATGGGTAGGGTCTTTAGGCCAGGCCTGTTACGCTACCTCTAATACATGTCCCCATCATTAGCCCCCGAATCGGTCGAGGTTGAACGGGTCGAGTCGAGGTGTATTCCCAGATAAGTCAAGTGCTACGGAGACACTTATGAACTTCCTCTGGTCACCCGGCGGTCTTATCTCCGTGTGTTGCCTTGATGGATTCTAGACTGCATGGTGTCCGAGTGAAATGAGCTCAAACGGGTTCGCGGAGGAGCGTTGAACTCACCTTATAGCAGTTTTTTTGGAGTGATTTGGAGCTGGTCCTGCATCGAGTAACTGATTACTCGGAATTTCTTCACGCCTGGACCGTGTCTTTTTGGTGTTGTTTGGCCGTCACTCAGACCCGGGCGGACCCGTTTTAGTGGATACCATTCCGGTGGGGGCACACTAAGTGCACCCACCGGGTGTAGTCCTCGAGATCGCTGCCGATCATTGCGGGCAGCCGCGGAGTCTTAGAGCTGTCTTTTTGTTGTTGTTCATCACTCGGACTGGTCAGGCCATACCGAGTGGAGATTACTCCGATGGGGGCACGCTTAGTGCACCCACCGGTGTAATCCTCGAGATCGCCATCGATTGCGGGCGATCGGCGAAGTCTGAGAGAACTAAAACTCTTTTTAGCTGGTAATCGATCAAACTTGTTCTTCTCTCGGATTGGTTTCATTTGCTTGATACAGCTTCTGAAGAGGAATCAGCAGTCGACCAGTTGGACGATCCTTGAGCAGCATTGATCAGCTCATCAGCAAGGCCCTCAGCAATGGTCTTGACGTTCCTGTCTCAGCTCACCATCAAGGCACTCAGCAATGGTCTTGACGTTCTTGTCAGTCGTCTGCTTTGGGTCGCAGTCGACCAGCACCATTCGGTGGGGCCGGTCAACTCATCAACGAGTTATTCAGTAATGGTCTTGACGTTCCTGAGTGTGGCTCGCCTTGGCGACACGCTCAATCTCGTCCTTCTTCTTGATGGTACAAATATGAAGTGGTGGTCGTGGCCGACCCGCACTTTGCTAAGCCCCCGAGTGGGAGGATTGCGCACCACTCGGTAAGATTTTTCAAACTTAGGCGAGTTCTGGACTGCAGCTAAGCCTCTGAGTGGGAGGATCGCTCACCACTCGGTAGGATTTTTCAAACTTAGGCGAGTACTGGACTGCAGCTAAGCCCCCGAGTGGGAGGATTGCTCACCACTCGGTAGGATTTTTCAAACTTAGGCTAAGCCCCCGAGTGGGAGGATTGCTCACCACTCGGTAGGATTTTTCAAACTTAGGCGAGTATTGGACTGCAGCTAAGCCACCGAGTGGGAGGATTGCTCACCATTTGGTAGGATTTTTTTTACTTAGGCGAGTACTGGACTGCAGCTAAGCCCCCGAGTGGGAGGATTGCTCACCACTCGGTAGGATTTTTTATTACTTAGGCGAGAACTGGACTGCAGCTAAGCCCCCGAGTGAGAGGCAGACTCACCACTCGGTAGGATTTTTTATTACTTAGGCGAGTACTGGGCTGCAGCTAAGCCCCCGAGTGAGAGGCAGACTCACCACTCGGTAGGATTTTTTTATTACTTAGGCGAGTAGTGGACTGCAGCTAAGCCCCCGAGTGAGAGGCAGACTCACCACTCGGTAGGATTTTTCTTCGACTTGGGCGAAATGGATTCGCAGCTAAGACACCCACTGGGGGATTTTAAAACATGTAAAAATGAACAACAATCATTCGGAAGACTGTAAAATCATGTCTTTTGATAATCAAACTAAAGGGTACTTCTTTCTGAGTTCTCTTCCAGTGGGGGCACGCTGAGTGCACCCACTGGGTGTAGTCCCCGAGCCTCTGTCGGACTAGATGAGCCTGGCAGAGGGTTTAAATCTCCTGGTAAACCTCTACGCAGTCGACACGGTAAATATCTTTTTAGTCTGAAATTGAGTCAATCGGATGCATCTTCAGTCACTTGACATGGTAAATAAGCTCAGCCTGGAGCTAAGACAGTTGGACTGATCTTCATGCACTCAGCACGGTAAATAAATTCAGCCTGGAACTCGGTCAAGCAGGCGAATCTTCGTGCTCTCGGCACGGTGAATGAATTCGGCTTTGAAACTGCCGATCGTAGAAAAAAGCCGACACTCCAGGAGTAATTGTTCGATGGTACTTCTTATATTGACCGTTAGATTTTGCATGAAAGGGGTATTTGCAAGAGTATATTATATCCGTAGAGGAGCTTCGTTTTCACCCTTTTGCAGTCCTGAAGATGACTTTAGGTAATGATTTGGGCGATCGTCCGAGTGGACAGTACTACCCTTATAGATTTCCGGCAGACCGAGCATGTATGGTCAGAAAGATATTCCTGATGTGATCAATGGGTTGATTGAATGGGCGTAAACCCTGAGGGCGGCATGGCCAATGGTTGTGCGTAGCCCCCGAATGATGCTCGAAAGAGGTATGCTTGCTACAGAGTGTGATATGAGGTTTGATCATATGAGTAACTTAGTCGTTCCCGTGTTGGGGGTGTAGAGGTAAAGACATGTCCAACTGATGGTGATGCGTGAGGCTGCCGAGGGGCGATGATGTGTACAACCGAGTGACGACGTGCTGGGCGGTCGAGTGGTGAATACGTGCACAACCGAGTGGCGACGCGCGGAGCGGCCGAGTGGTGAAGACGTGCCCAACCGAGTGGCGACGCGCGGGGCGACCGAGTCATGATGTGCGAGGTGGCCGAATGATGAAGACATGCACAACTGAGTGGCAACGCGTGGGGCGGCCGAGTGTTGAAGACGTGCACAACCAAGAGGCGATGCACGGAGCGGCCGAGTGGTGAAGACGTGCACAACCGAGTGGCGCGGTGAGGGACGGCCGAGTGTGGATGCGCGAGGTGGCCGAGTGAAGGAATACGTGTCCAGCCAAGTGGCTGAAATGGTCTTTGAAGGAGTTAGCCAGATGCTCTCGAAGCTAATGTAGCGACGAGGTCGGTGTAGTGTGGTTGCAACACAACAAGACGGGCGTGACAACTGAGTCTGAGTAGGAATGAAGATGGCGTGCAGAGCGTCTGGATGATTATAGAACTTGTCAAAGTGGCGGATCGAATGCACTTGTTGAAGTGAAGGATCTGACTGGTGATGAAGTACTAGACCACTCAGGTCCACTGAGGAGTGTCATTCCTAATGAGATGCAGCCTCCGAGAGCGGCGTAGCCCCCGAGTGCGGCGTAGCCCCTGAGCGTACTACAGGCTTCGACAACGGACATGTCAAAATACGAGAAATATAGTTTTGAATGGATAATTTGCAATTCATTGAGTCGGACTCGGGAAAAGATGAGGAGGAGCTTCCGAGTGATGCTCGAAAGAGGCAAACTCGCAAAAGAGTGAAGTGTGAAGTTTAATTATAAAAGGACTTATCTGTCTCATGCATGATGAGGTCTATATCATTGATACGATGAATAGGATTCCACAGAGGGGTTGGCCGGATGTGTTTGAAGTTAACAGAGTGACAAGGTCGTTGTTGTGGTGCGCTGGGACCGGTATGGTGACCGAGTCCGAGCAGCGATGAAGTTGGCGCATAGGGCCATCGAGTGATCGCGTAACTTGTGTAAAAAATGGCACAAGCCAACGAAATAATTTCTTGAGGAAATTTGATGTGTGCTGAAATAAATTGTGTGAATAACACCCATAGACACCCACTGGGAGTGCAAGGGGCTTGCTGGTTAACCAGCAAGAGTCTGAAAGAGCGAAGGATCCGTTCGAACTTGTCAAAGTGCTGGCTCAAATAAAACGGAAGTGTAGTGTTTCGACTGAGTTGCAGCCCCTGAGGACCGATCCAAACTCAAAATGAAGAACACATGGTGTTCGTGAATGAAGTATGCGAAAAAATGAAAGTTGGACTCGGGTGAAAATAAGCAGCCGAGCGTAGAGGTACACTTGGTGGCGTGGCCTCCGAGTGAATGTGATGTGTGAATAACGGGATACTCGGGAATGCGGAAATAATAGAATGTAGTGCATGTAGAATGACTTAGCTGTCTGAAGGTGCGTGAGTGGCCGAGTGGTGAAGAGGTGACCAACCGAGTGGCGATGCGCGGGGCGGCCGAGTGGTGATGAGGTGACCAACCGACAGTGACACGCGGGACGGTCGAGTGGTGATGAGGTCACCAATCGATGGTGACACGCTGGGCGGCCGAGTGGTGATGAGGTGACGAACCGATGGCTTAGTATTGCTATGATTAAAGATCTCTTGGATGAGGACCTATACACCTCCTGAGCAAATTAATGTTGAACCTAGTATTGCTATGATTAAAGATCTCTTGGATGAGGACTTAGATGGGCATGTTATCTCTTTCTTGGGTGAAACTGCTAATATTGCAAGACCCGATACTAAGACACGTAGACCTGTTGTAGGCATGCCTGTTATTTCTGTTAAAATAGGAGATCATTGTTATCATGGCTTATGTGATATGGGTGCTAGTGCTAGTGTGATACCCTATGATCTTTATAAACAAATTATGCACGATATTGCACCTGTTGAATTAGAAAACATTGATGTTACTATTAAGCTTGCTAATAGGGACACCATTAAACCTATTGGGATTCTTAGAGATGTTGAAGTCTTGTGTGGGAAGATTAAATACCCTGCTGATTTTCTTGTTCTTGCTTCCCCACAAGATGATTTTTGTCACATTATTTTTGGTAGACCCTTCTTGAATACTGCTAGCGCTAAGATTAATTGTAAAAGGAAGGTCGTCGCTGTTGGCATAGATGTCTCATGAGTTCAATTTTGCTAAGTTTAGTAGACAACCTCGTGAAAGGGAACCACCTAGTAAGGATGAGATTATTGGTCTCGCTTCCATTGTTGTTCCTCCAACTGATCCGTTAGAACATTATTTGTTAGACCATGAAAACGATATGTTTATGAAGGAAAGGGAAGAAATAGATGAAGTGTTCCTTAAACAAGAACCTATCTTTGAAACATAACCTTCCGTTGAAATTCTTGGGGATCCCCTCCACCCAAGGGTGATCCCGTGTTTGAACTCAAACCCTTACACGATAATCTTAAGTATGCTTATCTTGATGAAAAGAAATATATCCTATTATTATTAGTGCTAACCTTTCGTAGAAAGAAGAAGAAAGATTATTGAAAACTCTGAAGAAGCACCGAGATGCTATTGGATATACTCTGGATGATCTTAAGGGCATTAGTCCCGCATTATGTCAACACAAAATTTCAGTGGAGAAAGATGCCAAACCAGTTAGAGATCCTCAAAGACGATTAAATCCCAAAATGAAGGAAGTGGTAAGAAAGGAGATACTAAAGCTCCTTGAGGCAGGTATTATTTATCCCGTTCTTTGATAGTGAATGGGTAAGCCACATCCATTGTGTCCCTAAAAAGGGAGGTATTACCGTTGTTCCTAATGAT
The DNA here is from genome assembly GCA_021605145.1 of Aegilops bicornis. NCBI lineage: Eukaryota > Viridiplantae > Streptophyta > Magnoliopsida > Poales > Poaceae > Aegilops > Aegilops bicornis. The sequence goes on from CM038669.1 coordinate 524,191,965, forward strand.
AAAGATGAATTGATCCCACAAAGAATTATTACAGGCTATAGGATGGTAATTGATTTTCGTAAGTTAAATAAAGCTACTAAGAAGATCATTACCCTTTAACTTTTATTGATCAAATGCTAGAAAGGCTATCCAAACACACACATTTTTGCTTTCTAGATGGTTATTCTGGCTTCTCTCAAATACCTGTGTCCGTGAAGGATCAATCTAAAACTACTTTTACTTGCCCTTTTGGTACTTTTGCTTATAGACGCATGCCTTTTGGTTTATGTAATGCACCTGCTACCTTTCAAAGATGCATGATAGCTATATTTTCTGATTTTTGTGAAAAGATTTGTGAGGTATTCATGGATGACTTCTCCGTCTATGGATCCTCTTTTGATGATTGTTTTAGCAACCTTGATCGAGTTTTGAAGAGATGCGAAGACACTAGTCTCGTCCTGAATTGGGAAAAAGTGTCACTTTATGGTTAATGAAGGCATTGTCTTGGGGAACAAGATCTCCGAGAGAGGTATTGAAGTTGATAAAGCCAAAGTTGATGCTATTGAAAAGATGACATGTCCCAAGGACATAAAAGGTATAAGAAGTTTCCTTGGTCATGCCGGCTTTTATAGGAGGTTCATTAAGGACTTTTCTAAAATCTCTAGGCCTCTGACTAATTTATTGCAAAAAGATATTCCTTTTGTCTTTGATGATGATTGTGTAGAGGCATTTGAAATGCTTAAAAAAGCTTTGATCACTGCACTGTTGGAGATATGCCCTAGAGGCAATCATGTATGATGATATTTCCTATGTGTTTATGAATAAATATAGTCCTTGGACATTTTCAATGATGTGTATCAGCAAGTATGTGACTTGTTTGTGGGACTATGCATTGTATGATGACTGTCCTAAAAGGTCCCTAGTCAAAAGGGCTGTGTGGACGCGCAAGCGACTAGACTTGCATATGACACGGTCGATGGCTTGGTCTCACTAGTCATGGAGCATTGGATGCTAACCGAATAATATGGACTTGGAAAGGTCTGGTCGAATTCGACGTAGTCGGATCCGAGTCGAGATAAGGTCCGAGTCGGACAGACCCAACTATGAGACGCATCGATATGTCATCTGTGAGTCTCTAGTACAACATACGTTCTATGTTCTAAGACCTGAGCTGACGCATGTACTCGAGATGGTGACAGACTTGCTTTGGGCCGACCAAACGCTACTCCGTGACTGGGTAGTTACAAAGGTAGGTTTCGGGTTTGTCCAGTCCCATGTTGCGAGACATGGTCGAGCAAGATGGGATTTGCCCCTCCAACCAGGAGAGATATACTCTGGGCCCCTCGTGTGATCCCACCAGGAACAACATGGCCATGCGACAAGGATTATGAGATAATCCGGATAGTGGTCGGTATCACTGGAATGAGAAAGAGTTTGGGCTAGCACTAGGATGACAGTCTCGCCTTGAGCCCGACAACATATATCCTGTGGCAAAGGGAACAGAAGTGTGACACGTTGTACAGGTTCGCCTAACCAACTTCATAGTCTGCTTGGTGGTCGGCATGCCTTGCTAGAGGCCGCTACAAACCATGCAGGTCGGAGGTGATCCGAACTGTGACCAAGCTGACTTGAACCTAAGTGGTCGCGCGCTTAAGGGAAGGAACCTACGAGGTCGGTTCATAGGACACTGGTCGATGTGATCCTAACTAGACTACGAACGTGACCGAGTAGACTTTGGGCTTTAGGGTCCGTGCGAGGCCCAAGTGTTGAGCCTGCAACGGACGCCTATATAAAGTGGAGGTGCGGCACACTCATGCGGTTGATCGATTCGGCTGCGACTAGGGTTTGCATGTGTTGTGAATAGCCACCTCCACTCGCGCCGACTGTGTGATCGGACCTAGCAGTCCGCCGCACGGTGTTCCTCCTGCACGCGCGGATACCGTTAGAGGTGGTGCACTTGCGCCGCTCCGGCGAACTCGTACGTGGGAACCGACGACCGGACGCTCGATGGAGATCGGTTGAGGAGGAGACGATCCACGCGGACGCGCTGCCTCAACTCTTCTTCCGCTGCACGGCACTGTGCGTCTAGTGGTAATGATCTGTGATCCATCTCCCGTAGCATGTTCTTGGTTGTTCTGCGCGTAGGAAATTTTAATTTGTAGTCGATGCACCCTACCGTAGAACCCAACATGCACCTATTGTACAGCCACCTGATTGGAATTTACCTTTTGAAATTATGTGCGATGCTAGTGATTATGCTGTAGGTGCTGTTTTAGGGCAAAGAGTCGATAAGAAATTGAATGTTATCCAAAGATGCTAGTAAGACTCTTGATCTTGCCGGAGAAATTATGCTACTACTGAAAAGGAGTTCTTAGCAGTTGTGTTTGCATGTGATAAGTTTAGACCTTATATTGTTGATTCCATAGTTACTATTCACACTGATCATGCTGCTATTAAATATCTTATGGAAAAGAAAGATGCTAAGCCTAGACTCAGTAGATGGGTTCTCTTGCTCCAAGAATTTGACTTGCATATTATTGATAGAAAGGAGCCGAGAACCCCGTTGCGCATAACTTGTCTAGGTTAGAGAATGTTCTTGATGACCCAACGCCTATTAATGATAGCTTTCCTAATGAATAATTAGCGGTCATCAATGCTTCTCAGATCGCTTCCTTGGTATGCTGACTATGCTAATTACATTGTTGCTAAATATATACCGCCTAGTTTCACATACCAGCAAAAGAAAAAGTTCTTTTATGATTTAATGCATTACTTCTGGGATGATCCATACCTTTATAAAGGAGTAGATGGTATTATTAGATGATGTGTGGCTGAGCATGAACAGGAACAAATCCTACGCAAGTGTCACTCTGAATCTTATGGAGGACACAAACTGGAGATAGAACTGCACACAAGGTACTACAATCTGGTTCTTATTGGCCTACTCTTTTCAAAGATGCTCGTAAGTTTGTCTTATCTTGTGATGAATGTCAAAGAATAGGTAACATTAGTAGACGTCAAGAAATGCCTATGAATTATTCTCTTGTTATTGAACCGTTTGATGTTTGGGGCTTTGATTATATGGGACCTTTTCATGCCTCCAATGGTTATACACATATTCTAGTTGTTGTTGATTACGTTACTAAGTGGGTAGAAGCTATTCCAACTAGTAGTGCTGATCTTAACACTTCTATTAAAATGCTTAAAGAAGTTATTTTTCCGAGGTTCGGAGTCCCTAGATATCTTATGACTGATGGTGGTTCACACATTATTCATGGTGTTTTCCGTAAGATGCTCGCTAAGTATGATGTTAATCATAGAATAGCATCTCCTTATCACCCGCAGTCTAGTGGTCAGGTAGAGTTGAGCAATAGAGAGCTCAAATTAATTTTGCAAAAGACTGTGAATAGATGGAAGAATTGGTCCAAAAAACTTGATGATGCATTATGGGCCTATAGAACTGCATATAAAAATCCTATGGGTATGTCTCCATATAACATGGTTTATGGAAAAGCATGTCATTTACCTCTTGAACTTGAACATAAGGCATATTGGGCTATTAAAGAGCTCAATTATGACTTCAAACTTGCCGGTGAGAAAAGGTTATTCGATATTAGCTCACTTGATGAATGGAGAACCCAAGCCTATGAGAATGCCAAGCTTTTCAAAGAAAAAGTCAAACCATGGCATGATAAGAGGATACAAAAGCATGAGTTTAACATAGGAGATTTTGTGTTATTATTCAACTCTCGTTTAAGATTTTTTGCAGGAAAACTTCTCCCAAAATGGGAAGGTCCCTACGTTATCGAGGAGGTCTATCATTCTGGTGCTATAAAAATCAACAACTTCGAAGGCACAAATCCGAGGGTGGTAAATGGTCAAAGAATTAAACATTATATTTCAGGTAATCCTATCAATGTTGAAACTAATATTATTGAAACCATAACCCCTGAGGAGTACATAAGAGACACTTTCTGGAACGTTCCAGACTCCGAAAAGGTATAGGTACGTGGTACGGTACGCAAACCGACTCCAAAACAACTCTAATGGCATTTTTTATCAGTTTTGGATTATTTAAGAATTTTAGGAAGAAAGAAGTGGTCCGAAAGGGACACGAGGCTCCCACGAGAGAGGAGGCCGCGCCCCCCCTGTGGGGCGCGCCCCCTATCTCGTGGGCACCTCGTGTGCCTCCTGGACTCCGTTTTCTTGTATGTTATGTATTTTGGTTGGTAAAAATTCATTATATAACTCCCAAAGGTTTTGACCACCGTATCATGCAAATATCCTCTGTTTTCGTTTTGAGCTGTTCCTGTTGCAGATTTGGAACAAGATGTCGTCCCATGATTCGGAGGGAGAGAGCTACATGGCTGATTATATTGCAGACCCAAAAGTATATGGGGATGTGGAACATTATGGCTGGACCATAGAGGAAGAAGAAGACTATGATCCAAAGAGGAAGGATGAGACAAGCTCCGATGAAGAGGACGATCCACTACCTCAACCTGGTGATATGCATGTAGAGTTCAAGAAGTCAAGCCTCCCTAAGGTCCAATCTATCCCACCACACTTTTTGCAGGACAGCAAGGCAGCACTATGCAAAAAGATAATGAAACTTGAGCTCGAGAATGAGGATCTGAGGGAGGAAAATTTTAGCCTCAGACGCAAGCTAGAGAAGAAAAATGCAACAACTCTACCGTCATTACCATCTCCATCACCTCCGAAGAAATAATCACATGGGTATGGGCACTCTCCTTGGCAACTGCCAAGCTTGGGGGAGGCGCCCCGGTATCGTATCACCATCACACTCCTATTTTTACAGCTTTATTTAGTTCGATCCTTTTAGTAGTATCTTGATCTAGTAGATTGAAGTTTTGATATCAAGTAGTTTTGAGTTTTGCATTGTGATCTCTTTATGTAAGCGAGTCCGTGTGCTATCTATAATAAAGATTAGTGTTGAGTCAAGGGCTTTGCCATGATGCTATGATCTTGTGAAAGTAGAAAGAACAAAAGAGTTCATATTGATCTTATGGATAGTGATAACTTCACACATAGAAAGTATGAGGCATAAAAATTGTTGGGAGTTGATGAACGTAGCCTTGGTCATCGTTGCAATTAATAGGAAGTGATAAGGAAAGAGGGTTCACATATAAATATATTATCTTGGACATCTTTTATGATTGTGAAGCACTCATTAAGTATGACATGCTAAAAGAGTTGACGTTGGACAAGGAAGACAACGTAATGGTTTATGTTTTCCGACATCTCGCTTAAAGTATATTGTCATTGACCTTCCAAACATGTTGAGCTTGCATTTCCCCTCATGCTAGCTAAATTCCTTGCATCAAGTAGAGATACTACTTGTGCTTCCAAATATCCTTAAACCCAGTTTTGCCATGAGAGTCCACCATGCCTACCTATGGATTGAGTAAGATCCTTCAAGTAAGTTGTCATCGGTGCAAGCAATAAAAATTGCTCTCTAAATATGTATGACTTATTAGTGTAGAGAAAATAAACTTTGTACAAACTTGTTGTGGAAGTAATAAAAGCGACGGACTGCATAATAAAGGTCCACATACAAGGGGCAATATAAAGTGACATTCTTTTGCACTAAGACTTTATGCATCAACCCTAAATGCGCATGACAACCTCTGCTTCCCTCTGCGAAGGGCCTATCTTTTACTTTATGTTTTACTTTATGCTTGAGTCAAGGTGATGCTCACCTTTCCCTTTTTATTTTTATCCTTTGGCAAGCTCCTCGTGTTTGAAAGATCATGATACATATATCCAATTGGATGTAAGTTGGCATAGGCTATTATTGTTGACATCACCTAAAGGTAAATACGCTTGGGAGGCAACACAATAAGCCCCTATCTTTCTCAAAGGTCCGCTGAAACTCTATAACCACAAGTATAGCGTGAGTGTTAACAATTATAGGAGACTACGAGATAGTTGAGTATGTGAGCTTGCTGAAAAGCTCCATTATTGACTCTTTCTGATGTTACGATAAATTGCAGTTGCTTCAATGACTGAGATTATAGTTTGTTAGTTCCACATGAAGTTTTTGAACCATACTTGACATTGTGAATCGTTTATCACTTGAGCATAGGAAATCATATGACAAAATCTAGATATGTTGCTGTTATTAGAATGATCATGATTCCCTCATGTCCGTATTTTATTTTTATCGACACCTCTATCTCTAAACATGTGGACATATTTTTCGATTTCGGCTTCCGCTTGAGGACAAGCGAGGTCTAAGCTTGGGGAGTTGATACGTCCATTTTGCATCATGCTTTTATATCAATATTTATTGCATTATGGGATGTTATTCCACATTATATCTCAATACTTATGGCTATTCTCTCTTATTTTACAAGGTTTACCATGAAGAGGGGAATGCCAGCCTAGAATTCTGGCTGGAAAAGGAGCAAACGTTGGAAACCTATTCTGGACAACTCCAAAAGTCCTGAAACTCCACGAAACAACTTTTTGGATTTAACAAGAATTTATGAGCGAAAGAAATAGGCCGGGGGGACACACCCTGTCCATGACACAGGAGGGCGCCCCCCCCCCTCCCCCCCCGTAGGGCGTGGCCCCCTATCTCCTGGGCCCCCTGGTGGGCCTCCGGCGTCCATCTTCTGCTATATCATCACTTTTACCCTGAAAAAAATCGTGGGCAAGCTTACGGGACGAAACTCCGCCGCCACGAGGCGGAACTCATGGAATCAATCTAGGGCTCTAGCGGAGCTGTTTCGCCGGGGACACTTCCCTCGGGTGGGGAAATCATCACCAACGCTATCACCAACGATCCTCTCATCGAGAGGGGTCAATCTCCATCAACATCTTCACCAGCACCATCTCCTCTCGAAACCCTAGTTCATCTCTTGTATCCAATCTTGTATCAAAACCACAAATTGGTACCTGTGGGTTGCTAGTAGTGTTGATTACTCCTTGTTGTTGATGCTAATTGGTTTACTTGGTGGAATATCATATGTTCAGATCCTTTATGCATATTATTACTCCTCTAATTATGAACATGAAAATGCTTTGTGAGTAGTTATGTTTGTTCCTGAGGGCATGGGTGAAGTCTTGCTACTAGTAGTCATGTGAATTTGGTATTCGTTCGATATTTTGATGAGATGTATGTTGTCTTTCCTCTAGTGGTGTTATGTGAACGTCGACTACATGACACTTCACGATTATTTGGGCCTAGAGGAAGGAATGGGGAAGTAATAAGTAGATGATGGGTTGCTAGAGTGATGTAAGCTTAAACCCTAGTTTATGCGTTGCTTCGTTAGGGGTTGATATGGACCCATATGTTTAATGTTGTGGTTAGGTTTACCTTAGTACTCCTTTTTGTAGTTGCGGATGCTTGCAATAGGGGTTAATCATAAGTGGGATGCTTGTCCAAGTTAGGGCAGTACCCAAGTACCGGTCCACCCACATATCAAATTATCAAAGTATCGAACGCGAATCATATGAACGTGAAGAAAACTAGCTTGACGATAATTCCCAATGTGTCCTCGGGAGCTCCTTCTTCATTATTAGAATTTGTCCAGGCTTATCCTTTGCTACCTAAAGGATTGGGCCACCTTGCTGCACTTTATTTACTTTATTTACTTTTTGTTTGTTACTATTTATCTTATCACAAAACTATCTATCACCTACTATTTCAGTGCTTGCAGAGAAAACCTTACTGAAAACCGCTTATCATTTCCTTCTGCTGCTCGTTGGGTTAGACACTCTTACTTATCGAAAGGACTACGATAGATCCCCTATACTTGTGGGTCATCACCCCGTAGTCCTGAGACTAATGGTGAAAAAGAGAGAGAGATGGAAGAAAAATCCCCCCAGTCTAGTGGTGGGGGGTGGCTTGTATAGAGTGCGCCACCCCCTCACCTCCTATGTTACAAAGTGGAGCATCAATGTCATAATGCCTGCCCACAACAAAACCGTCATGCTGACTATTGGTCTTCGTGACATCCGAAAGTGAGTTACATGGCCGAGTGGAATGAGCTCGTCGAGTGGAGTGCCGTGCTCCGAGTGGTTGTTGCCGACCGAGTGACTTTCAAGTTGCGGTACATCTGGATGGCGATCTGGCCCAGGAGCCCAGTACAAAGTGTACGGTGTCCATGGGTAGGCTTTAGGTCAGGCCTGTTACCCTACCTCTAATACATGTCCTCGTCACTAGGGGGCCCATGAGGCAGGGGGCGCGCCCAGGGGGTGGGGCGCGCCCCCCACCCTCGTGGCCAGGGTGTGGGCCCCCTCTGGTATTTTCTTCGCACAGTATTTTTTATATATTCCAAAAATTACTTCCGTGGACTTTCAGGACTTTTGTAGTTGTGCAGAATAGGTCTGTAATATTTGCTCCTTTTCCAGCCTAGAATTCAAGCTGTCGGCATTCTCCCTCTTCATGTAAACCTTGCAAAATAAGAGAGAATAGGCATAAGTATTGTGACATAATGTGTAATAACAGCCCATAATGCAATAAATATTAATATAAAAGCATGATGCAAAATGGACGTATCATGCAGTCGTTCTGGTTGCTTCATTCGCACGATTGCCCCTATCTTCTCTAGATTGGCATCGATCCCTCGTTCAGAAACAAGAAAACCCAGTAGCTTTCCCACGGGTACATCGAATGTACAGTTGGTTGGGTTGAGCTTGATGCTGAAGGCTCGCATATTCGCGAAGGTCTCAGCGAGGTCAGTAGGAGGTCGAAACCTTTCCTGGACTTAACCACAATGTCATCCATATATGCTTCTGCGTTCTGACTGATTTGCTTGCGTAAGCATTTCTGGATCATTTGCTGGAATTTTGCCCCAGCATTTTTCAACCCGAATGGCATCGTGATATAGCAGAAACAGCCGAATGGGGTGATGAACGCTATTTTTATTTCATCAGGGCCATACAATCTGATCTGGTGGTACCCAGAGTACGCATCCAGAAATGATAACCGCTCACATCCAGCAATAGAATATACTATCTAATCTATGTGAGGGAGAGGAAAATGATCCTTCGGGCAGGCCCGATTGATGTGCCCAAAATGTAAACACATTCAAAGAGACGTATCTTTCTTTGGCACCATGACGACGTTGGCGAGCCACTCGGAGTGGTACACCTCTCGGATGAATTCGGCGGCTAAGAGTTGTGCTATCTCCTTGCCTATCGCCTTGCGCTTCTCCATCGAAGATCGCTGAAGATATTCTTTGACCCGCTTTGATGCCGAGTCGACACAGAGTCTGTGCGCGGCCAGCTCCCTGGGAACACCCGGCATGTTAGAAGGCTTCCATGCGAAGATGTCCCAGTTCTCACGAAGGAACTGGACGAGCGCAGCTTCCTATTTGATGTCCAGGGTGGTGGAGATGTTGGTTGGGGCAGCATTCAGGTCTTCAGGATGGATGTGCACCGGCTTTGTCTCCCCTGCCAACTTGAAAGCGGATTCCACAGTCGGTTTCTTGGACTTCAAAAGCTCGCTTGGATCTGCCGCCTTCTTGTACTCGTCTAACTCGGCCATCACCATCTGCTCATCAGCGATCTGGAGGCCTTTCTGGATGCACTCTTCGGCCAATTTCTTTTTTCCTGTGATGGTAATCACGCCTTTAGGCCCTGGCATCTTGAGTTTAAGATACACGTAACATCGACGGGCCATGAAACGCGTGTAGGCAGGCCTACCCAGGATGGCGTGATAAGCACTCTTGAAGTCAACCACTTCGAAAGTCAACCATTCCTTTCAGAAGCTCTTGTCTTCGCTGAATACGACGTCGAGAGCTATCTAACCAAGTGACTTGGCCTTCTTCCCGGGGATTATGCCTTGGAGCTGCATATTGCTCTTGCTGAGCCTGGTCATCGGGATGCGCATTGCCGCTAGGTTGTTGGCATAGATGATGTTGAGCCGGCTGCTACCGTCCATTAGGACTTTGCGCAATCGGACTCCTCCCACGACTGGGTCTACTACCAGATCCTGCCGCTCGAGGGTCGGTATGCGAGCCGGATGGTCCGACTGATCAAATGTGACTGGTGTCTTGGCCCAGTCGAGATATTTGGCGACAGTCGGAACTTCCATGTTGACCTCTCGGTTGATCACCTTGAGGTGGCTCTTGCTCTCAATGTCAGCAAAAATCATGAGGACATTCTCAACGTTGGGGTTCCCGGAAGTACCTTTGCCTCCATCTTCGTCGTCTTCATCTCTTTGTTTAGAATCTTGCCGCATCTCTTGCTTCAAGAGCCGACACTCCCGAGTGGTGTGTTTGGGCAAGATCAAGTTACCCTCCTCATCTTTCTTCGTGTGGATCTGGCAAGGTTGGTCGGGAATGTCTCTCTTCATGGTGGCGTGCTTCTTCCCTTTCCAATCCTTCTTCTCCTTTTGGGACTTCTTTTTGCCTTGGCTGTCCAAAGCCGTGGCCTCAGCATTCCCTCCAGTATCTTCTTTCCGCTTGTGCTTCTTGCCCTTGTTCTTCAACAGATGGGCATCCCGTGCTCTGCTCTTGCCGCTTCTTAGTCGGTCTTCCTCTTCACCATTGGCATACCGGTTGGCTATCTCCATAGCCGAACTGAGAGTCGAGGTCTCAGTTCGGCCGAACTTCATGTTCAGCTCCCGATACCTAACTCCGGCCTTGAAGGCGCAGATAGCCTGGTGTTTGGTGACATTCTCCACTGTGTTGTGCAGAGTGGTCCACCGCTGGATGTACTCTCAGAGAGTTTCATTCTACTTTTGCACACAGTGATGTAACTCCGTTAACCCTCCTGCTCTCTTGTACATGCCTTCAAAGGTCTTGACGAACACTTTCGCCAGGTCGTCCCAGCAAAAGATACTACTCAGTGGGAGTTGTGTCAGCCAAGCCCGAGCAGAGCCTTCCAACATCAGCGACAAATGCTTCAGGTCCATGTTGTCGTTGCCGCCATCGATCTGGACTGCCACTCGGTAATCTTCTAACTAAATTTCAGGCTTGGATTCGCCGGTGAACTTGCTGATCCCCGTGGCCAACCTGAAGTTCTAGGGAATTTCAGCTGCTCGTATATAACGGCTGAAGCATTCAGGACCCGATGGTACGGAATCACTCGGCACGTCGTGCTCCAGGCCCTCCCGTAAGGTCCGGCCTCTGTCGACAAAGTTCTGAGCGAGAACTGATCTCGCATTGAACAACGAGTCTTGAGCTTCCCCCAACGGATGAGTAGGACTCGGCCTGCGGTCACCGCCATGCGTACGCCAGTCATCGTAGGGCTGCGCCCGTACACGGCGTCCCGCGGTGGAGGCATCAGTGAATTATCGTGATCGTCATTTCGCCAGGGCGACGTGACTCGATCATGTCTCCGATCTTCATTACGGTCTCAGGAGGAGGAAGTAGCTCGGCGCCCGCCCGAGCCGAGTGGACTATGAGTCGACTGGACAATCTCCGCACTCACGGATGCGCTATGGATCCGGTCTCTGGACTGGGACACCACCGCATTCTGCGATAGTGCTCTTTTGAGGAGCACTTGGATCTGATGAATCCCTTCCCCGGCCGAAGAGCCGACGGGCTGGATGGAATTCGCGATCTGAGTGGTGGCTGCTAGATATTGTAGTGGATTACTAAGGAATTGATACTTACAAGGCTGGTCACTCGAATAGAGCTGGTGCTAGTGCCGACTGGAACTGGGTTGATTGCGCTTGCGTTCATCCAGCTCCCTCTGAAGTCGTTTGAGGCGATCACGCTCGGGCAAAGTAGCCAGGCGAGTTGACTCCATGGCTAGCGCCGCGGGAGTTGTTCCGGTGGTGGGAGTGTTCAGGAGCTGATCGTTCCAGTGACGGAGCTCATCTGGCTGATCCCGAGTGCGAGCTTGAGACACATATGGCTCGTGCCCCGGGAAGCCGCCGTTGGTGTTGACGTGAGACGCACCTTGATACGTCTCCAACATATCTATAATTTTTTATTGCTCCATGCTATATTATCTTCTTTTTTGGACATTATTGGGCCTTATAATTCAATTTTATATTATTTTTGGGACTAACCTATTAATCGGAGGCCCAACCCAGAATTGCTGTTTTTTTACCTATTTCAGAGTTTCGCAGAAAAAGAATATCAAACGGAGTCCAAACGGAATGAAACCTTCGGAACGAACATGATCAAGGAGACTTGGACCCTACGTCAAGGAAGCTTCCAGGAAGCCACGAGGTAGGGAGCGCGCCTACCCCCCTGGGCGCGCCCTCCACCCTCGTGGGCCCCATGTTGCTCCACCGACGCACTCCTTCCTCCTATATATACCCACGCACTTCAAACGATCGACACGGAGCCAAAACCTAATTCCACCGCCACAACCTTCTGTACCCACGAGATCCCATCTTCGGGCCTGTTTTGGAGCTCCGCCGGAAGGGGAATCGATCACGGAGGGCTTCTACATCAACACCATAGCCTCTCCGATGAAGTGTGAGTAGTTTACCTCAGACCTTTGGGTCCATAGTTATTAGCTAGATGGCTTCTTCTCTCTTTTTGGATCTCAATACAATGTTCTCCCCCTCTCTCGTGGAGATCTATTCGATGTAATCTTGTTTTGCATTGTGTTTGTTGAGACCGATGAATTGTGGGTTTATGATCAAGTTTATCTATGAACAATATTTGAATCTTCTAAATTCTTTTATGTATGATTGGTTATCTTTGCAAGTCTCTTCGAATTATCAGTTTGGTTTGGCCTACTAGATTGATCTTTCTTGCAATGGGAGAAGTGCTTAGCTTTGGGTTCAATCTTATGTGTCCTTTCCCAAAGGATGAGGGGCAGCAAGGCACGTATTGTATTGTTGCCATCGAGGATAACAAGATGGGTTTTTATCATATTGCATGAATTTATCCCTCTACATCATGTCATCTTGCTTAAGGCGTTACTCTGTTCTTATGAACTTAATACTCTAGATGCATGCTGGATAGCGGTCGATCTGTGGAGTAATAGTAGTAGATGCAGGCAGGAGTCGGTCCACTTGTCTCGGACGTGATGCCTATATACACTATCATACCTAGATATTCTCATAACTATGCTCAATTCTGTCGATTGCTCAACAATAATTTGTTCACCCACCGTAAAATACTTATGCTCTTGAGAGAAGCCACTAGTGAAACCTATGGCCCCTGGTCTATTTTCCATCATATTAATCTTCCAATACTTAGTTATTTTCATTGCCTGTTATTTTACTTTGCATCTTTATCACAAAAATACCAAAAATATTATCCTATCATATCTATCAGATCTCACTCTCGTAAGTGACCGTGTAGGGATTGACAACCCCTTATTGCGTTGGTTGCGAGGATTTATTTGTTTTGTGTAGGTGCGAGGAACTCGCGCGTAGCCTCCTACTGGATTGATACCTTGGTTCTCAAAAACCGAGGGAAATACTTACGCTACTTTGCTGCATCACCCTTTCCTCTTCAAGGGAAAACCAACGCAGTGCTCAAGAGGTAGCAAGAAGGATTTCTGGCGCCGTTGCCGGGGAGGTCTACGCAAATGTCAACATACCAAGTACCCATCACAAACCATTATCTCCCGCATTACATTCTTTGCCATTTGCCTCTCGTTTTCCTCTCCCCCAATTCACCCTTGCCGTTTTATTCGCCCTCTCTTTTCCGTTCGCCTCTTTTCCGTTTGCTTGTTGTTATGGCTGGTCCCTTATCGACTCCTTTGTCCCATGAGTTTGAAGTCTTTCACTTCAAACAAAGGCAAGGAGAAAACTTAAAAGATGCCTGGGTGAGAATAATGGATTCTTACCGTAATTGTACCTTTGAAGTGAACCTGAGAAATTTGCTTCGCAATTTTTATGTTGGATTAAATATGTCTCATAGACAACTCTTGGATTGCGTTGCCAAAGGCAATTTAATTGAAATTGATCCCCATATTGCGCATGAAGTTATAGAAGGAATAGTGGGAACACTACCTCAACAAAAGGGGCCTCATCATACCCAGGAAGAGACTCAAGTTTTTTAAAAAAATTGCGAAGTAGCTAAGATTTTACAAAAGTCTCTTGAACCTTTTAAGAACGTTAGCGGAAATATTCACCGCATGAATATGTTGATTACTCTTTGCAATAAGCTGTTGGATTATTTAGATCTAAAAATTTCAGAATATGAAGGGAAACGTAAAGAACCTCCCGGATTCAAGCTTGATTCCGCTAAAAAGTTGAAAGCCAAAGATGGCAATACCTAGATCTATCCTTGCTTTTATGGCTAGCTAGGGGCGTTAAACGATAGCGCTTGTTGGGAGGCAACCCAATTTTATTTTTAGTTTTTTTGCTTTTTTCTTCTGTTTAGGAATAAATATTTCTTATAGACTCTGGTTAGATGTGTTTTTATATTTTAATTAGTGTTTGTGCCAATTTAAACCTATAAGATCTTCTTGGATGATAGTTATTTGATCTTGCAGAAATTTCCAGAAACTTTCTGTTCACGAAAATAATTGTTAAAAATCACCAGAACGCGATAAAATATTGATTCCAATTGCTGCGGATCAATAAACAAATTTTCTAGGTCTTCCTATTTTGGTTGATTTTTTGGAGTTCTAGAAGTTTGCGTTAGTTACATATTACTACAGACTGTTCTGTTTTTGACAGATTCTGTTTTTCGTGTGTTGTTTGCTTATTTTGATGAATCTATGGCTAGTAAAAGAGTTTATAAACCATAGAGAAGTTGGAATACAGTAGGTTTAACACCAATATAAATAAATAATTAGTTAATTACAGTACCTTGAAGTGGTCTTTTGTTTTTTTTCGCTAACGGAGCTCACGAGATTTTCTGATGAGTTTTGTGTTGTGAAGTTTTCAAGTTTTGGGTGAAAGATTTGATGGATTATGGAACAAGGAGTGGCAAGTGGGGATGCCCATGGAACCCCCAAGATAATCTAAGGACACCAAAAGTTAAAGCTTGGGGATGCCCAGAAGGCATCCCCTCTTTCGTCTACTTCCATCGGTAACTTTACTTGGAGCTATATTTTTATTCACCACATGATATGTGTTTTGCTTGGAGCGTCTTGTATGATTTGAGTCTTTGCTTTTTAATTTTACCACAATCATCCTTGCTGTACACACCTTTTGAGAGAGACACACATGATTCGGAAATTATTAGAATACTCTATGTGCTTCACTTATATCTTTTGAGCTATATAGTTTTTGCTCTAGTACTTCACTTATCTATACCACTATATAGTGTATGAATAACTTTGAATATTGGCTATTGGATGAAACTGATCCAACGGTTGAGAGGTGGCAAATCCGAGTGCTCTTGGACATTGGATATTCTCTCCACCACATTGGATTTTTCCACGTGTACTAATCTAGAATATTCCACACTTTTGCTTATGCATGAACCTGAAAACAAAGACAGTTCTTCTTTGTTCTAGACTCTTCCATACTTCAATTCTTTAAGTTTTTCTATGTTAAAAGAATCACCATTCATGTTTATTCTATCATTTACGTTGTACAATATGCACATAACTCATACACTTCTCATTTGTTCTAGACTCCTATACACTTTAGTTCTAACAAGTTTGGTCTTCCAAGAGAATTGACATTTATTTTTACTTGAGTTTTTTTTGTTTTGGTTCAAAGCCAATGCAGCATCTTTCCCAAATTCAATTTTATTTGCAAATGGAGTAATCAATTCTTCTTTTATATTTCATACGAGTTTTGTGTAGTATATACCACACAGTCATCAAATATTATGTAGTTATAATTTGATTTTGAATGGGTTGGGCGACGAGATTTAAACCTACATATTAAATTCATTTGCGCATGACTCAAAATGTATATGTTTATCTGTTATATTGTGGTACATTTATGTTGATGTCTGGTCGCACTTCACTCTCACGTGCAAGGCACGTATAACTTACTAGTATCTTTTAGAGCACGGTGGTGGATTTGTTTTATAGAAACTATTGATCTCTCATGCTTCACTTAGATTATTTTGAGAGTCTTAAATAGCATGGTAATTTTCTTAAATAATCCTAATATGCTAGGTATTCATTAATAGTAAAAATTTCTTATGAGTGTGTTGAATACTAAGAGAAGTTTGATGCTTGATGATTGTTTTGAGACATGGAGGTAGTGATATCAAAGTTGTGCTAGTTGAGTAGTTGAGAATTTGAGAAATACTTGTGTTGAAGTTTGCAAGTCCCGTAGCATGCACGTATGGTAAACGTTATGTAACAAATTTGAAACATGAGGTGTTCTTTGATTGTCCTCCTTATGAGTGGCGGTCGGGGACGAGCGATGGTCTTTTCCTACCAATCAATCCCCCTAGGAGCATGCGCGTAGTGCTTGGTTTTTGATGACTTGTAGATTTTTTCAATAAGTATGTGAGTTATTTATGACTAATGTTGAGTCCATGGATTATACGCACCCTCACCCTTCCATCATTGCTAGCCTCTTCGGTACCGTGCATTTCCCTTTCTCACATTGAGAGTTGCTGCAAACTTCGCCCGGCGCATCCAAACCCCGTGATATGATACGCTCTTTCACAAAAAAACCTCCTTATATCTTCCTCAAAACA
This sequence comes from Aegilops bicornis, assembly GCA_021605145.1. NCBI lineage: Eukaryota > Viridiplantae > Streptophyta > Magnoliopsida > Poales > Poaceae > Aegilops > Aegilops bicornis. The sequence goes on from CM038669.1 coordinate 524,208,449, forward strand.
GCCACCATACCTACCTATTATGGCATTTCCATAGCCATTCCGAGATATATTGCCATGCAACTTTCCACCGCTCCGCTTATCATGACACGCTCATCATTGTCATATTGCTTAGCATGATCATGTAGTTGACATAGTATTTGTGGCAAAGCCACCATTCATAATTCTTTCATACATGTCACTCTTGGTTCATTGCATATCCCGGCACACCGCCGGAGGCATTCATATAGAGTCATACTTTGTTCTAGTATTGAGTTGTAATCATTGAGTTGTAAATAAATAGAAGTGTGATGATCATCATTTTCTAGAGCATTGTCCCAAGTGAAGAATAAAAAAAATAGAGAAAGGCCATAAAAAAAGAGAAGGCCAAAAAAATGAGATAAAAATAGAGAAGGGACAATGGTACTATCCTTTTACCACACTTGTGCTTCAAAGTAGCACCATAATCTTCATGATAGAGAGTCTCTTGTTTTATCTCTTTCATATACTAGTGGGAATTTTTCATTATAGAACTTGGCTTGTATATTCCAACAATGGGCCTCCTCAAGTGCCCTAGGTCTTCGTGAGCAAGCAAGTTGGATGCACACCCACTTAGTTTCTTTTGTTGAGCTTTCATATATTCATAGCTCTAGTGCATCCGTTGCATGGCAATCCCTACTCCTTGCATTAACATCAATCGATGGGCATATCCATAGCTCATTGATTAGCCTCATTGATGTGACACTTTCTCCTTTTTTGTCTTCTCCACATAACCCCCATCATCATATTCTATTCCACCCATAGTGCTATATCCATGGCTCACGCTCATGTATTGCGTGAAAGTTGAAAGAGTTTGAGATTACTAAAGTATGAAACAATTGCTTGGCTTGTCATCGGGGTTGTCCATGATGAGAGCATTCTTGTGTGATGAAAATGGAGCATGACTAAACTATATGATTTTGTAGGGATGAACTTTCTTTGGCCATGTTATTTTGAGAGGACATAATTGCTTAGTTAGTATACTTGAAGTATTATTATTTTTACGTCAATATGAACTTTTATCTTGAATCTTTCGGATCTAAATATTCATACCACAATTAAGAAGAATTACATTGAAATTATGCCAAGTAGCATTCCGCATCAATAATTCTGTTTTTATCATTTACCTACTCGAGGACGAGCAGGAATTAAGCTTGGGGATGCTTGATATGTCTCCAACGTATCTATAATTTTTTATTGCTCCATGCTATATTATCTTCTGTTTTGGACATTGTTAGGCTTTATTATTCACTTTTGTATTATTTTTGGGACTAACCTATTGACCGGAGGCCCAGCCCAGAATTGATGTCGTTTGCCTATTTCAGAGTTTCGCAGAAAAAGAATATCAAACGGAGTCCAAACGGAATGAAACCTTCGGGAACGTGATTTTCGGAACGAACATGATCAAGGAGACTTAGACCCTTCGTCAAGGAAGCTTCCAGGAAGCCACGAGGTAGGGGGGGCGCCTACCCCCTGGCGCGCCCTCCACCCTTGTGGGCCCCATGTTGCTCCACCGACGTACTCCTTCCTCCTATATATACCTACGTACCCCCAAACGATCAGATACGGAGCCAAAAACCTAATTCCACCGCCGCAACCTTGGGGCCTGTTCTGGAGCTCCGCCGGAAGGGGCATCGATCACAGAGGGCTTCTACATCAACACCATAGCCTCTTCGATGAAGTGTGAGTAGTTTACCTCAGACCTTCGGGTCCATAGTTATTAGCTAGATGGCTTCTTCTCTCTTTTTGGATCTCAATACAATGTTCTCCTCTCTCGTGGAGATCTATTCGATGTAATCTTCTTTTGCGGTGTGTTTGTTGAGACCATTTAATTGTGAGTTTATGATCAAGTTTATCTATGAACAATATTTGAATCTTCTGAATTCTTTTATGTATGATTGGTTATCTTTGCAAGTCTCTTCAATTATCAGTTTGGTTTGGCCTACTAGATTGATCTTTCTTGCAATGGGAGAAGTGCTTAGCTTTGGGATCAATCTTATGTGTCCTTTCCCAAAGGATGAGGGGCAGCAAGGCACGTATTGTATTGTTGCCATCGAGGATAACAAGATGGGGTTTTTATCATATTGCATGAATTTATCCCTCTACATCATGTCATCTTGCTTAAGGCGTTACTCTATTCTTATGAACTTAATACTCTAGATGCATGCTGGATAGCTGTCGATGTGTGGACTAATAGTAGTAGATGCAAGCAGGAGTCGGTCTACTTGTCTCGGATGTGATGCCTATATACATGATCATACCTAGATATTCTCATAACTATGCTCAATTCTATCAATTGTTCAACAATAATTTGTTCACCCACCGTAAAATACTTATGCTCTTGAGAGAAGCCACTAGTGAAACCTATGGCCCCCGGGTCTATTTTCCATCATATTAATCTTCCAATACTTAGTTATTTTCATTGCCTTTTATTTTACTTTGCATCTTTATCATAAAAATACCAAAAATATTATCCTATCATATATATCAGATCTCACTCTCGTAAGTGACCGTGTAGGGATTGACAACCCCTTATCGCGTTGGTTGCGAGGATTTATTTGTTTTGTGTAGGTGCGAGGAACTCGCGCGTAGCCTCCTACTGGATTGATACCTTGGTTCTCAAAAACTGAGGGAAATACTTACGCTACTTTGATGCATCACCCTTTCCTCTTCAAGGGAAAACCAACGCAGTGCTCAAGAGGTAGCACACGTGCATGATCACCTTTGGGCTCCAGGTAGCCCGGGGGTACGCGGTGATCAGATTTATCCGCCATAAGGACTTCAGTGGTCTACTCGATGCTCTCGGAATCAGACTCCTCCGAGGAATCGCGAAGTGATTCGTCTGATAGGTCAAGGGCGGGCTCATCAAACTCGATAGCCGCCGCATGTTCCGCTGCCGCCTGAGTGGCGACTGCGTGCTTGAGCCAACGCTGCAGCCGTGAGCGCCCGGAGCACTTGCGACGACGCGCAACGGTGGATTGGACAACCACTCGGTATGGATCCGAGGGTTGTTGAAGAAGGTCTCCATAGGAGGAGGCCTGGAAGTGCGTCGCGCCATGGGTGGGCAACGCCTCCACGTCTAGCGGGGCTTCACTTAGCCACGATGAGTCGTCGGCGATGAAGGAGATGGTCCCAAAACGGATTTCACCGCCGACTGACATGATGATGATGATGAAATCCACCTACATCGTGAAGTTTTGCTAGATGCCTAGCCCCACAGTGGGCGCCAACTATCGGGGTTATGATACTGACAATGAGTTCTAGGCGTACGAATAAGGGGCACAACCTAGCTACGGCGTAGGTGTAACACACGGTGTTTAACGAGTTCGGGCCCCTCATTCGCTGTAGGTCAAAGCCCTACGTCTCGTTCCCTGAGGCTTGCTTTGATTTGTTAGATGGGATTACAGAGTTGAACCTTGCCCGACTATGGAGAGGGGTGCGACTTATATAGAGTGCGTTGCAGCCCGATGTCTCCCACGGCGCCAGGGCAATAAATGCCATTGAATGAGGCAGTTACTAGTGTAATGAGCCTATACTACAGCAGTTACAGGTAACGGTAGTTATAACTCTATTTAGTGGACGACTTAGGATCCCTCGACTATTGCAGCTCCCACGACGCCTTGCTGTCCCATACGTCCGAGTGGTTGATCGTCGGCCGAGTGACATGTCGTTGTCTAAGTGCTGTAGAGCCGTCCGAGTGATCCTCCTGATGTGCGCATCCGAATGCTGGCATGGTCCAGGGACCTACCTATGATGATGATGGGCCCTATGTGGGTCCCGAATGATGGGTCCATGACCCTACCTGTAATAGGTGACCACATCAGGGGGCGCCCCCCTAAGCTTGTGACCACCTCGTGGCTCTTCCGACCTCCTCCTGAAGCTTCCAGGATGTCTTGCGGTCCAATAAAAATCATCAAAAAGTTTCATTCCATTTGGACTCTGTTTGATATTGATTTTCTGTAAAGACAAAAACAATGGGAAAACAACAACTGGCACTGGGCACAAGGTTAATAAGTTAGTCCCAAAAACTGATATGAAATAGCATAATAATGCATATAAAACATCCAAGATTGATAATATAATAGCATGGAACAATAAAAAATTAGATACCTTGGAGACGTATAAGCATCCTTAGTCCCTGCCAGGACAGGTCGCGTTCGCCTGTCAGCGTCCTTACACCTTGGTTGGGATTGTTCTATCGTGCAAGCCGGCACGCTTGACCGCGCGTCTCGACATGCTGCCTCCCTCGGCGTGTGCATCGGTCCAACGTCCTAGGTTAAGCGCCATCCAGTGAGCTTCTTGGCTTGTTCATGTCGGTTGCTCCTAGTTGGTTTGTTTAGTTGGCATTTCTGCCTTTTAGCTAAGAAGGTTAAGTTGTTCTACCAATTCGTTGTTTTATGCTGATCGTTGGACCTGTCTTGTTGTGCGCTTCCCCCTTGCTTTGGCCTCTTCCAGCTTACTCATGGTCGCCTCTGGGCGGGCGGTGAGTAAGGGAGCCGACGTTGATTAAGCTTACTCGGAGCCGTCGCCGGGCCGGGCGTCTTCTAGCTTACTCGACGCCAGTTGCTACTTCCACAGGAGTTGTTCTATTCCCCGAAGCAGAAAGTATTTCCCTCAGTTAAGAATCAAGGTTTATTAACCAATAGGATTCACCAAGCTAACAACGTAAACAACACCTGCACACAAACAAATAAAATTGCTTGCACCCAAGTTGGCAAGGGGGTGTCGGTCCCCTTGTCTTGCTAGTTACAAGATTAAAAGCAAATAGAAGTGGTGAAGGCAAAACGACAAATAGTAAAGGTGAATAAAAGAGCAAAATTTGTAGGAGTTTTGTATTAATGGAGAATGGATCCGGGGCCCATAGGTTCACTAGTGGTATTTCTCTCAAAAGAAGCTAGTGGCATGGTAGACAAATTACTATTGGGCAATTGATACGACTCTGATAACCGACAAGTATAGGGGATCTCAACAGTTTTTCAGGGTAGAGTATTTAACCCGAATTTATTGATTCGGCACAAGGGGAGCCAAAGAATATTTGCAAGTATTAGCAGTTGAGTTGTCAATTCAACCACACCTGGAGACTAAATATCTACATGAAAAAGTGATCAGTAGCATAGTAGTATGGTAATTTGGTAGTGATAGCAGTGATAGTAACAGCAACAGTAACGGTAACAGCAGTAGCAGTAATTTTGTAGTAGTTGTAACAATAGCAATGTAATAGTAACACAGCAAAGATCAATGTGTGAAAAGCTCGTAGGTATTGGATCGTTGATAACGTTGGATAATATTCATCATATAACAGTCATAACCTAGGGCGACACAGAACTAGCTCCAGTTCATCAATATAATGTAGGCATGTATTCCGTAAATAGTCATACGTGCTTATGGGAAAGAACTTGCATGCCATCTTTTGTCCTACCCTCCCATGGCAGCAGGGTGATGACCCATAAGTATAGGGGATCTATCATAGTACTTTCGATAAGTAAGAGTGTCAAACCCAACGAGGAGCAGAAGGAAATGACAAGCGGTTTTCAGCAATGTATTCTCTGCAAGCACTGAAATTATCGGTAACAGATAGTTGTGTGATAAGATAATTTGTAACGGGTAACAAGTAACAAAAGTAACTAAGGTGCAGCAAGGTGGCCCAATCATTTTTGTAGCAAAGGACAAGCTTGGACAAACTCTTATATAAAGCAAAACGCTCCAGAGGACACATGGGAATTACTGCCAAGCTAGTTTTCATCATGCTCATATGATTCGCATTCATTACTTTGATAATTTGATATGTGGGTGGACCGGTGCTTGGATCTTCCCTTCCTTGGACAAGCCTCCCACTTATGAATAACCCCTCTTGCAAGCACCCGCAACTACGAAAGAAGAATTAAGATAAATCTAACCATTGCATGAAACATATGCATCCAAATCAGCCCCTTACGAAGCAACGCATAAACTAGGTTTTAAGCTTCTGTCAGTCTAGCAACCCATCATCTACTTATTACTTCCCAATGCATTCCCCTAGGCCCAAATCATGGTGAAGTGTCATGTAGTTGACGTTCACATAACACCACTAGAGGAAAGACAACATATATTTCATCAAAATATCGAACGAATACCAAATTCACATGATTACTTATAACAAGACTTCTCCCATATCCTCAGGAACAAACGTAACTACTCACAAAGCATATTCATGTTCATAATCAGAGGAGTCTTAATTATCATTAAGTATCTGAACATATGATCTTCCACGGAATAAACCAACTAGCATCAACTACAAGGAGTAATCAACACTACTAGCAACCCGGAGGTACCAATATGAGGTTTTGAGACAAAGATCGGATACAAGAGATGAACTAGGGTTTGAGAGGAGATGGTGCTGGTGAATAAGTTGATGGAGATTGACCTCCTCTCTATGAGAGGATCGTTGGTGATGACGATGGCTTTGATTTCCCCCTCCCAGAGGGAAGTTTCCCCGGCAGAATAGCTCCACCGGAGCCCTAGATTGGTTGTGCCCAGGTTCCGCCTCCAGACGGCTGCGCTTCATACCGAAAGCTTCCTTCTAATTTTTTCCAGGTCAAAACACACCATATAGCAAAAAATGGGCATCGGGGGCTTGCCAGGTGGCCCACTAAATAGGGGGCACGCCCTCCACCCTTATGGATGGCAGGCGGCCCCCCTCTGGTACTTTATTCGCCCAATATTTTTTTATTAATTCCAAATGACTCTCCGTGAAGTTTCAGGACTTTTGGAGTTGTGCAGAATATGTCTCTAATATGTGCTCCTTTTCCAGCCCAGAATTCAAGCTGTCGGCATTCTCCCTCTTCATGTAAACCTTGTAAAATAAGAAAGAAATGGCATAAGTATGTGCTATAATGTGTAATAATAGCACATAATGCAATAAATATTAATATAAAAGCATGATGCAAAATGGACGTTGATACTTCTCCAACGTATCTATAATTTTTTATTGTTCCATGCTATTATATTATCTGTTTTGGATGTTTTATATGCATTAATATGCTACTTTATATTATTTTTGGGACTAATATTAACCTAGAGCGTAGTGCTAGTTCCTGTTTTTCCTTGTTTTTGAGTTTCGCGGAAAAGGAATACCAAACGGAGTCCAAACAGAATGAAACCTTCGTGATGATTTTCCTTGGACCAGAAGACAACCAGGAGACTTGGAGATGAAGTCGGACGATCCACGAGGCGGCCACAAGGACGGAGGGCGTGCCCAGGGGGGTAGGGCGCGCCCCCACCCTTGTGCCCCCCCCCCCCCCCGTGACCCTCCTGACCTAATTCTTTCGCCTATATATCCAATATATCCCCAAACCACCAGAGGCATCCACGAAAACACTTTTCCACCACCGCAACCTTCTATACCCATGAGATCCCACCTAGGGACCTTTTCCGGCACCCTACTGGAGGTCGATTCGATCACGGAGGGCTTCTACATCAACTCAATTGCCCTTCCAATGAAGCGTGAGTAGTTTACCACAGACCTACGGGTCCATAGCTAGTAGCTAGATGCCTTCGTCTCTCTCTTTGATCCTCAATACCATGTTCTCCTCGATGTTCTTGGAGGTCTAACCAATGTAATACTTTTTTATGTGTGTTTGCCGAGATCCAAAGAATTGTGGATTTATGATCAGCTTATCTATGAATATTATTTGAATCTTCTCTCAATTCTTATATGCATGATTTGATATCTTTGTAATTCTCTTTGAACTATCGGTTTGGATTGGCCAACTAGATTGGCTTTTCTTGCAATGGGAGAAGTGCTTAGCTTTGGGTTCATCTTGCGGTGTCCTTTCCCAGTGACAGTAGTGTTGGGAAACGTTGCATGGAAAACAAAAAATTTCTACGCACACGCAATGATCTATCCATGGAGATGCATAACAACATGGGGGAGACTGTTTCTACATACCCTCGTAGACCGTAAGCGGAAGCGTTTCACAATGCGGTTGATGTAGTCGAACTTCTTCGCGCTTCAAACCATCAAGCACCGAACACACGGCACCTCCGCATTCTACAAACGTTCAGCTCGATGACATCCCTCGCCTTCTTGATCCAGCAAGACATCGAGACAGTAGACGAGTTCCGTCAGCACGATGGCGTGGTGACGGTGATGGTGAAGTGATCTCCGCAGAGCTTCACCTAAGCACTACGAAAATATGACCGGGGGTGTAAATGGTGGAGGGGGGCGCCGCACACGGCTAGGCAATTGTCTGTTATGTGCTAGGTAAGGGAGTCCTGGATTAGGGGGTACTCGGGCGTCCGGTCTATGTGACATGGGCCGGACTCATGGGCCATGAAGATACAAGATGGAAGGCTTTCCCCCGTGTCCGGATGGGACTCTCCTTGGCATGGAAGGCAGGCTTGGCACTCGGATATGAAGATTCGTTTCTCTGTACACCGACTTTGTACAACCCTAGCCCCCTCCGGTGTCTATATAAAACAGAGGGTTTAGTCCGTAGAGACAATCATAATCATACAAGCTAGACATCTAGGGTTTAGCCATTATGATCTCGAGGTAGATCAACTCTTGTAACCCCTATACTCATCAAAGTCAATCAAGCAGGAGATAGGGTATTAACTCCATCAAGAGGGCACGAACCTGGGTAAACATTGTGTCCCTTGCCTCCTGTTACCTTCGATCCTTAGACGCACACTTCGGGACCCCCTACCAGAGATCTGCCGGTTTTGACACTGACACTAGGCGCCCCCTCCTCATATATATAGGTGGGAGGGAGGGTGGAGCATCCATAGGAGGCGCCCAAGTAGGAAGAATCCTACTTGGAGTCCCTCCCAAGCCGCGCGCCCCCCTGCCATATATAACCGAGGGGGAAGGAAAGAGGCGGGGGAGAGGGAAGGAAGTAGGAATCCAAATCCACACTTTCCTTGCCCTCCCCTCTTTCCTTCTCATCCTCATAGGGCTGGCCTCTATAGGGGCGCACCAGGGTTGTGTGTTCCCTCACTTGGCCCATAAGGCCAATATCTTTGCCTGAGGTGCCCGAAACTCCTTTCCGGTGACCTGATAAGTACCCGGTAACCTCTGGAACACTTCTGGTGTCCGAATACCATCGTCCTATGCATCAATCTTTACCTCTCGACCATTTCGAGACACCTCATCATGTCTGTGATCTCACCCAGGACTCCGAACAACATTCGGTCACGAAATCACATAACTCATATAATATTATATCGTCAACGAACGTTAAGCGTGCGGACCCTACGGGTTCGAGAACTATGTAGACATGACCGAGACACCTCTCCGGTCAATAACCAATAGCGGAACCTGGATGCCCATGTTGGCTCCTACATATTCTACGATGATCTTTATCGGTTGAACTGCTATGACAACATACGTAATTCCCTTTGTCCATCGGTATGTTACTTGCCCGAGATTCAATCGTCGGTATCTTCATAGCTAGATCAATCTCGTTACCGGGAAGTCTATTTACTCGTTCCGTAATACATCACCTCGTGACTAACTCCTTAGTCATTTGCTTGCAAGCTTATGATGTGTATTACCAAGAGGGCCCAGGGATACCTCTCCGATACTCGGAGTGACAAATCCTAATCTCAATCTATGCCAACTCAACAAACACCTTCGGAGATACCTGTAGAGCATCTCTATAATCACCCAGTTACGTTGTGAAGTTTGATAGCACATAAGGCATTCCTCTGGTATCCGGGAGTTGCATAATCTCATAGTCGAAGGAATAAGTATTTGACATGAAGAAAGCAATAGCAATAAAACTGAACGATCATTATGCTAAGTTAACGGATGGGTCTTGTCCATCACATCATTCTCCTAATGATGTGATCCCGTTATCAAATGACAACTCATGTCCATGGTTAGGAAACCTTAACCATCTTTGATCAACGAGCTAGTCTAGTAGAGGCTCACTAGGGACACGGTGTTTGTTTATGTATTCACGCATGTATTAAGGTTTCCGATCAATACAATTCTAGCATGAATAATAAACCTTCATCATGAATAAGGAAATATAAAATAACAACTTTATTATTGCCTCTAGGGCATATTTCCTTCAGTCTCCCACTTGCACTAGAGTCAATAATCTAGTTCACATTGCCATGTGATTTAGCACCAATAGTTCACATCGTCATGTGATTAACACCCATAGTTCACATCGCCATGTGACCAACACCCAAAGGGTTTACTAGAGTCAATAATCTAGTTCACATCGCCATGTGATTAACACCCAAAGAGTACTAAGGTGTGATCATGTTTTGCTTGTGAGAGAAGTTCAGTCAACGGAACTGTCACATTCAGATCTTTATGTATATTTGCAAATTTCTATGTCCACAATGCTCTGCATGGTGCTACTCTAGCTAATTGCTCCCACTTCATTATGCATCCAGATTGAAACTTCGACTCATCCGAATTGGTGGCAAAGCTTGCATCGGCATAACCCTTTACGACGAACTCTTTATCACCTCCATAAACGAGAAATATTTCCTTAGTTATTCTTAGGTAACTGAGGATAAATTTTGACCACCGTCCAGTGATCTACTCCTAGATCACTATTGTACCCCATTGCCAAACTCATGGAAAGGTACACAATAGGTCTGGTACACAGATGGCATACTTTATAGAACCTATGGCTGAGGCATAGGGAATGACTTTCATTCTCTCTCCATCTTCTGTCGTGGTCTGGTTTTGAGTCTTACTCAACCTTTCAATGCAGGCAAGAACCCTTTCTTTGACTGATCCATTTTGAACTTCTTCCAAACTTTGTCAAGGTATGTGCTTTGTGAAAGTCCTATTAAGCGTCTTGATCTATTTCTATAGATATTTATGACCAATACATAAGTAGCTTTACCGAGGTCTTTTATTGAAAAATTCTTATTCAAGTATCATTTTATGCTATCCAGAAATTATATATCATTTCCAATAAATAATATGTCATCCACATATAATATAAGAAATGCTATAGAGCTCCCACTCACTTTCTTGTAAATACATGCTTCACCATAAGTCTGTATAAAACCATATGCTTTGATCATCTCATCAAAGCGTATATTCCAACTCCGAGATGCTTGCACCAGTCCATAGATGGATCGCTGGAGCTTGCACACTTTGTTAGCACCTTTAGGATCGACAAAACCTTCTGATTGTATCATATACAACTCTTCTTGAAGGAAACCAGTAGGGAATGTAGTTTTTACGTCCATTTGCCAGATTTCATAATCATAAAATGCGGCAATTGCTAACATGATTCAGACAGACTTAAGCATTGCTACGGGTGAGAAAGTCTCATCATAGTCAACTCCTTGAACTTGTCGAAAACCTTTCGCGACAAGTCGAGCTTTGTAGACAGTAACATTACCATCAGCGTCAGTCTTTTTCTTGAAGATCCATTTATTCTCTATGGATCGCCGATCATTGGGCAAGTCCACCAAAGTCCACACTTAGTTCTCATACATGGATCCTATCCCAGATTTCATGGCCTCAAGTCATTTATCAGAATCTAGGCTCATCATAGCTTCTTCATAGTTCATAGGTTCACCATGGTCTAGTGACATGACTTCCAGAACAGGATTACCGTACCACTCTGGTGCCGAACATGCTCTGTTCGACCTACGAGGTCCAGTAGTAACTTGATCTGAAGTTTCATGATCATCATCATTATTTTCCTCTCTAGTTGGTGTCGGCATCACGGGAACGGATGTGCTACTTTCCAAATTGAGAGAAGGTACAATTACCTCATCAAGTTCTGCTATCCTCCCACTCACTTCTTTTGAGAGAAACTCTTTCTCTAGAAATGTTCCATTCTTGGCAACAAAGATCTTGCCTTCGGATCTGTGGTAGAAGGTGTACCCAATTGTTCCCTTAGGGTATCCTATGAAGACACACTTCTCTGATTCGGGTTCGAGCTTATCAGGATGAAGCCTTTTGAAATAAGTGTCGCAACCCCGAACTTTCAGAAACGACAGCTTAGGTTTCTTGCCAAACCATAGTTCATATGGTGATGTCTCAACGGATTTAGATAGTGCCCTATTTAACGTGAATGCAGGTGTCTCTAATGCATAACACCAAAACGATAATGGTTACGATGTTTGGACATACCATTACGTTGTGCTGTTCCAGATGGATTGAGTTGTGAAACTATTGCACATTGTTTTAAATGAAGACCAAACTCGTAACTCAAATATTCACCTCCACGATCAGATCGTAGAAACTTTATTTTCTTGTTACGATGATTCTCCACTTCACTCTGAAATTCTTTGAACTTTTCAAATGTTTCAAACTTGTGTTTCATTAAGTAGATATACCCATATCTGCTTAAATCATCTGTGAAGGTCAGAAAATAATGATACCCATCGCGTGCTTCAATACTCATCGGACCGCATACATCGGTATGTATTATTTCCAATAAGTCATTAACTCGCTACATTGTTCTGGAGAATGGAGTTTTAGTCATCTTGCCGATGAGGCATGGTTCACAAGTATCAAATGATTCATAATCAAGTGATCCCAAAAGCCCATCTGCATGGAGTTTCTTCATGCGCTTTACACCAATATGACATAAACAACACTACTACAGGTATGTTGCACTATCATTATCAACTTTGCATCTTTTGGCATCAATATTATGAATATGTGTATCACTACGATCGAGATTCAATAAACAATTTATATTGGATGTATGACCATAGAAGGTTTTATTCATGTAAACAAAACAACAATTATTCTTTGACTTAAATGAATAATCGTATTGCAATAAACATGATCCAATCATATTCATGCTCAAGGCAAACACCAAAGAACATTTATTTATTAAGGTTCAACACTAACCCCGAAGGTAAAGGGAGTGTGCGATCGTCATCCTATCAACCCTGGAATCACTTCCAACACACATCTTCACCTCGCCCTTAACTAGTCTCTGTTCATTTTGCAACTCCTGTTTCGAGTTACTAATCTTAGCAACTGAACTGGCATCGAATACCCAGGGGCTACTATGAACGCTAGTAAAGTACACATCAATAACATGTATATCAAATATACCTTTGTTCACTTTGCCATCCTTCTTATCCGCCAAGTGTTTGGGGCAGTTCCGCTTCTAGTGACCATTTTCTTTGCAGTAGAAGCACTCAGTTTCAGGCTTGGGTCTAGCTTTGGGCTTTTTCATGGGAGTGGCAACTTGCTTGACATTCTTCTTGAAGTTCCCTTTCTTTCCCTTGCCCTTTTTCTTGAAACTAGTGGTCTTTAACCATCAACACTTGATGCTCTTTCTTGATTTCTACCTTCACCAATTTCAGCATCGCGAAGAGCTCGGGAATCGTTTTCGTCATCCCTTGCATATTATAGTTTATCAAGAAGTTCTTGTAGCTTGGTGATAGTGACTAGAGAACTCTGTCAATCACGATCTTATCTGGAAGATTAACTCCCACTTGATTCGAGCGATTGTAGTACCCAGAAATTCTGAGAACAATCTCAGTGGTTGAGCTATTTCCTCCATCTTGTAGGTAAAGTACTTGTGAGAATCTCATACTTGTTGACATGGGCATGAGTTTCAAATACCAATTTCAGCTCTTGGAACTTCTCATATGCTCCATGGCGTTCAAAACATTTTGAAGTCCCGGTTCTATGTCGTAAAGCATGGCGCACTAAACTATCAAGTAGTCATCATATCGAGCTTTGCCAAACGTTAATAACGTCTGCATGTGCTCCTGCAATAGGTCTGTCACCTACTGGTGCATCAGGGACATAATTCTTCTGTGCAGAAATGAGGATAATCCTCAGATCACGGACCCAGTCCGCATCATTGCTACTATCATCTTTCAACTTATTTTTCTCTAGGAACCTATAAAAAAATAAGGGAGCTATATCGCGAGCTATTAATCTACAACATAGATTTGCAAAATACTATCAGGACTAAGTTCATGATAAATTAAGTTCAATTAATCAAATTACTAAAGAACTCCCACTTAAATATACATCCCTCAAGTCATCTAAGTGATACATGATCCAAATCAACTAACCCATGTCCGATCATCACGTGAGATGGGGTAGTCATCAATGGTGAACATCTCTATGTTGATCATATCTACTATATGATTCACGTTTGACCTTTCGGTCTCCAGTGTTCCGAGGCCATGTCTGTACATGCTAGGCTTGTCAAGTTTAACCCAAGTATTCTGCATGTGTAAAACTGTCTTACGCCCATTGTATGTGAACGTAGAGTCTATCACACCCGATCATCACGTGGTGTCTCAACACGACGAATTGTCGCAACAGTGCACACTCAGGGAGAACACTTATACCTTGAAATAGTGAAGGGATCATCTTATAATGCTACTGTCATACTAAGCAAAATAAGATGCATAAAAGATAAACATCACATGCAATCAAAATATGCGACATGATATGGCCATCATCTTGTGCTTTTGATCTCTATCCCCAAAGCATCCTCATGATTTCCATCGTCACCGGCTCGACACCTTGATCTCCATCATTGCGTCATGGTCGTCTTGCCAAATATTGCTTCTACAACTATCTCTAACGCATAGTGATAAAGTAAAGCAATTACATCGTGTTTGCATTTCATACAATAAAGAGACAACCATAAGGCTCCTGCCGGTTGCTGATAATTTTTACAAAACATGATCATCTCATACAATAATATATATCACATCATGTCTTGACCATATCACATCACAACATGTCCTTCAAAAACAAGTTACACGTCCTCTACTTTGTTGTTGCAAGTTTTACGTGGCTGCTACGGGTTTCTAGCAACAATCGTTCTTACCTACGGCAAAAACCACAACGGTGTTTCGTCAAGTTTGTTGTTTTAACCTTCTTCACGGACCGGCCGTAGTCAAATTCTATTCAACTAAAGTAGGAGAAACGGACACCCGCCAACCACCTTTATGCAAAACTAGTTGCATGTCGGTCGGTGGAACCGGTCTCATGTGCGTGGACATGTAAGGTTGGTCCAGGCCGCTTCATCCCACAATACCGCTGAATCAAAATAAGACGTTGGTGGTAAGCAGTATGACTATCACCGCCCATAACTCCTTGTGTTCTACTCGTGCATATCATCTATGCATAGACCTGGCTCTGATACCACTGTTGGGAAACATTGCATGGAAAACAAAAAATTTCTATGCACACGCAATGATCTATCCATGGAGATGCATAGCAACGAGGGGGAATGTGTGTCTACATAACCTCGTAGACCATAAGCGGATGTGTTTCACAATGCGGTTGATGTAGTCGAACTTCTTCGCGCTTCAACCGATCAAGTACCGAACGCACGACACCTCCGCGTTCTGTACCCGTTCAGCTCGGTGACGTCCCTCACCTTCTTGATCCAGCGAGATGTCGAGATAGTAGATGAGTTCTGTCAGCACGACGGCATGGTGATGGTGATGGTGAAGTGACCTCCATAGGGCTTCGCCTAAGCACTACGTAAATATGACCGGGGTGTAAACGGTGGAGGGGGAAGCCGCACACAACTAGGCATTGTATGTTATATATAAACACTATTCTGATCACGGGATCAGAATAATATTCTGATCACAACATGAACTTCCCGAGTAATGCGCCTGACCTTCCCCGAGTACTAGGTTGAACTTCACCTAAAAGGTGTCCAAATGGGGCTTGTGATATACCATTGGAAAGCTATGGACACCAGTATCATGACCCAAGTTAAATTTTTGGCAAAATGTAAGCGGTTTAAGAGCAGTTTTGAAAACCGGTTTTTCTTCGTACAAAAAACATGAATCGTATTTTTGATCGCATTTCTAAACCGTTTATCTAAATGAGGTAATAATATGGTGTGGAAAGCTGCTGCAAAACCGCTCCTTCAACATGTTGAAAGTTTTCTCTAATTCCCTATGTATAAAGAGTAATTTGGAAAATCGTAAAATTTAGCAAACCGAACAGCCGAGTTCGTATTTTCAATGTAATTTCTAAACGGCTAATCCAATTGAGGCAAATGATATGGCGTTGGAAAGCTTGTGAAAATGCGCTACTTTTTCCTGTTTAAAGTTTTTCCTAATTTTGAACCGTTTAAAAGTAATTTAGAAAATGGTACAAGTTCCATCGAGTTTGTATTTTGAAGCTAATTTTTAACTGTACATCCGAATTCAACAAATGATATGGCATTGGAAAGCATGAGGAAATGCGAAACTTTTTTGTATATATTGTTTCTCACAATTCCTTACTATTTTAAGTCAATTTTGAAAATGGCTAAAAACGTATTTCTGCCGTAATTTCTACAAACTTTATCGGAATGGGGGCAAATAATATACCGCTGAAAAGCTACGGAAAATGCGAAACTTTTTCATGTTGCGGGTTTTCTCTGATTCCTAGGCGTTTTAAAGTAATTTCAAAAACAGCGAGATCATGCGTTCTGCCTTTATCGCGAAACGAATTTTTCAAAAATGCACCGCATGAAGAACTTGAACTTCTCGGCATGTCTACCTGAACTTCACTCTGTTTTTCACGTGTTTTTTTGCTCGTAGATCTCCATCCACTGCTAGTAGCTCTCGATCCATTCACCGGAATTGAGCAGGTGATATACCGATGGAAAGCTGCTGTAAACACGCAACTTTTCCGTGTTGATCATTTTTTCATACTCGCGATAATTTTAAAAGTTTTTCATCTAAAATTCTTTCAGCATAGTAGTTGAACTTCCTGCTGTTTTCACGTTGAACTTCTGTGACGTATTTTGGATGTCTAAATACACGGTGATCATCTCTCACAAGATTTTTTTAAACTTTTCCTCGCCGAGCACTTGAACTTGTAGCAACCATTTTTTTCATTTATGTGTTGTTTTTAAAAGTGCAAAAAATGGTGTTGTGTTTTTAATTTTTTGAACATGTAAATCCTAGGTTTTAATAAACTCCGAACTTCGGTGTTATTTCAATTTGAATTTCACCTTTTTATATTTTGATTAAAGAATTGTATTCGACTTTTATACGAAAAAAATCGAGCATGGAAATACAAGGTGAACCTCTCTCGCAAGGATTTTTGAACCTCCCCGGACAGAGCACTTGAACTTCTTTCAACAAACATTTTAAGCTTTTATCTTTCTATACTTTTATTCTCACCTGAAATGCATTCCTTGCACTAGTAGAACTTCTCCTTGTTTCACCTTGAACTTCTGTCACATATTTTTGTTCAACCTCTCTCACAAGAATTTTTAAACTTTCTCGAGTCGAGCACTTGAACTTCTAGCAACAATTTTTTGGACTTTGCCTTTTTATTCTTTTTTCTCTCATACGAAATGCACACCACACAGTAAATGAACTTCTGACAGTTATCAAACCGAACTTCTCTCTATTTCGCTTTCGTAACAGAAAAAGTCTGAGTTTTTTATATACATCGAACCTCTCTAACTTTTTATTTGAACTTATTTGTGTATTTTTTATAAATGTGAAAATTGAAGTTTTGTTAGAAACATCGAACTTCTTCGTTATTTTCAATTGAACTTATTGGTATATAAACATCCAATTGCTCTGTTAATTCAATTCGAACTTCTTCGTTTAATTCTTATAGTAACGGGAAAAATATATGAGTTTTTTGTAAAAGTTGAATAGTCCGACCTTCACATTTTGTTGTTTTTGAACTTCATTTCTTTTAGAAAAAATTGGTTAAATTATATGTTTCCGACAATGCTTTTACTTCTCATTCGAACTTCACTAGTAAATTCTTCACTTTTGATGTTACTTGTCGATGACTTTTTTGGAAGCTTTTAGTGATTTTGACCTCCCCATCTTTTTAGACATGAACTTCAACTTTTTTTGTAGTGTTTGGATTTTTCCAAACATCCCTATTTCACGTCTCCAAACACATGATCCCCTAAAAAAATGTAATACACACACAAAGCATCAACCTCCCTATATTCGAACTTCTGTCATTGATATTTCTGAACGTTTTGGGAATGCTCCCAGGTTTTCAAACAGAATACACTGACTTCCATGCACGAACAGCCAACATCGGCCGTGGCAACGCCTCTTTCTCCGGCAAACCAAACTTCACTCATGTGTACAGAATACATGATTTAAGCCCTGAAAACCACAAAAGAATCTTGAAATATTTTTTCTACCCTGAGCACACACTCATCTCATGTCAATTTTTTTTCCAGTATTAGATTAGTACCATGACATACAAACGAAACTTGGCTATAAAATCAGTTAGTACACAAGATTGCTATCTGTTTTAAGTTGAACAAGTTCAACAGAGACAAATGATGTATTGAGAAGCAATTAGACAGAGTGAGATGTCGTACTAAGAAGCAATTAGAGAGAGAAAGTAGTGCCAAGCACATGCACGGGCGCTTGCATGGTTTCTTGGTGGCATCCACGAATCAGTTTTTTTAAGCGAGTAATGCATGGGGCAGTTGTTCTACTGAGAAGCTCTGCACAAGAGACGGGTCGCACCAGCGGTGGCTGGTCATGCCCGCCGGCAACAGGGCGACGTAGGCCTCCTCGTGAGCAATACCTGAACTGCAGGTGGCCGTGTTGCTGAGCGGCCGAGGCGGTCAAAGAAAAACAATCACATCACTCTAGTTGCCATCTACAAGGAACGACGAAGATCTGGGCCTGGTGGAATGGAGTGGGGGCAGGGTCGGGCGCGTGGTGGAGACAGCCGGCGTCTGGGTCGGTCCCCTGGGGCGGATCCGCGCGCGTGGAGTGCCGGCGGCAGAGGTGACCGGGGTGTGAGCGGGGCCGTCAGCTAGCTCCGGTGGTCGGTGGCGTCACCGGATCCAAGCGCGCTAGTGATGGAGGAGTATCACCAGGAGGAGGAGGAGGAGGTAGTAGCAGGGCTGACGGAGGCGCGTGGTCCTCCAATGTCGGGGGTGGGAGGCAGCCGTCGACGACGGGCTCGGTTGGGACGGGAATCAAGGGGCGCCGGTTGGGGGAGGTGCGGGCGGCGCGAGGCCGGCGGTGCCAGTTTGGGCCTCGTGCGGGTGGCGCGGGGCAGTGGCGCCCGGTTAGGCGAAGTGCGGGCGGCGAGGCGGCGGCGGGCGGCGATGCTTGCGGTGGATCGATCGGGGGCGGGTGGTGGGACGCGGTCGGGGGAGGTGGGTGGGGGCAGGAGGTGTGGAGGAGTTTTTCCCTCAGGTTTTTTTCTCGGGAAGTTCATGTAGCGCCCTTATAGGGCCATCATGATCCAAATAACTATTCTGATCAGAATTGTGCTATATACAACCGAGGGGGAAGGAAAGAGGGGGGAGAGGGAAGGAAGTAGGAATCCGAATCCACACTTTCCTTGCCCACCCCTCTTTCCTTCTCCTCCTCATAGGGCTGGCCTCTACAGGGGTGCACCAGGGCTGGTGTGTTCCCTCACTTGGCCCTTAAGGCCCATATCTTTGCCGGGGGTTCCCGAAACTCCTTTCCGGTGACCCGATAAGTACCTGGTACCCTCCGAAACACTTTCGGTGTCCGAATACCATCTTCCTATATATCAATCTTTACCTTTCGACCATTTAGAGACTCCTCGTCATGTCTGTGATCTCATCCGGGAATCCAAACAACATTCGATCACCAAATCACATAAATCATATAATACTATTTCGTCAAAGAACGTTAGGCGTGCGGACCCTATGGGTAATAGAACTATGTAGACATGACCGAGACACCTCTCCATTCAATAACCAATAGGGGTATCTGGATGCCCATATTGGCTCCTACATATTCTACGAAGATCTTTATCGGTCGAACCGCTATGACAACATATGTAATTCCCTTTGTCCATCGGTATGTTACTTGCCCGAGATTCCATCGTCGGTATCTTCATAGCTAGTTCAATACTGTTATCGGCAAGTCTCTTTACTCATTCCGTAATACATCACCTCGTGACTAATTCCGTAGTCCTTTGCTTGCAAGCTTATGATGTGTATTACTGAGAGGGCCCAGAGATACCTCTCCGATACTCGGAGTGACAAATCCTAATCCCGATCTGTGCTAACTAAACAAACACCTTCGGAGATACATGTAGAGCATCTTTATAATCACCCAGTTACGTTGTGACGTTTGATAGCACACAAGGCATTCCTCTGGTATCCGTTGCAAAATCTCATAGTCGAAGGAATAAGTATTTGACATGAAGAAAGCAATAGCAATAAAACTGTACGATCATTATGCTAAGCTAACGGATGGGACTTGTCATCACATCATTCTCCTAATGATGTGATCCCATTATCAAATGACAACTCATGTCCATGGTTAGGAAACCTTAACCATCTTTGATCAACGAGCTAGTCTAGTAGAGGCTCACTAGGGACACAGTGTTTTTTTATGTATTCACACATGTGTTAAGGTTTCCGATCAATACAATTCTAGCATGAATAATAAACCTTTATCATGAATAAGGAAATATAAAATAACAAATTTATTATTGCCTCTAGGCCATATTTCCTTCAAGTAGGGGCAGCAAGGCACATATTGTATTGTTGCCATCGAGGATAAAAAGATGGGGTTTTCATCATATTGCTTGAGTTAATTCCTCTACATCATGTCATCTTACTTAATGTGTTACTCTATTCTTCATGAACTTAGTACTCTAGATGCAGGCAGGAGTCGGTCGATGTGTGGAGTAATAGCAGTAGATGCAGAATCGTTTCGGACTACTTGACATGGACGTGATGCCTATATTCATGATCATTGCCTTAGATATCGTCATAACTCTGCGCTTTTCTATCAATTTCTTGGCAGTAATTTGTTCACCCACCGTATTATTTTCTATCTTGAGAGAAGCCTCTAGTGAAACCTATGGCCCCCCTGGTCTATTTTCCATCATATTAGTTTCCAATCTTCTATTTTCCATCATATTAGTTTCCGATCTACTATTTTGCAATCTTTTACTTTCTGATCTAACCAAAAATATTTACTTTATCATTTGTCTATCCGATCTACTATTTGCAAGTAACCATGAAGGGATTGGCAACCCCTTTATCGGGTTGGGTGCATGTTGTTTCATTGGTTGTGTAGGTATTCGGTGATTTGTGTGTTGTCTCCTACTTGATTGATACCTTGGTTCTCAAACTGGGGGAAATAGTTATCTCTACTTTGCTGCATCACCCTTTCCTCTTCAAGGAAAAAACCAACGCAAGCTCTAGAAGTAGCAGGAAGAATTTCTGGCGCCGTTGCCGGGGAGATTTGCGCCAAGTCAAGACATACCATGTACCCATCAAAACTCTCATCTCTTGCATTACCTTATTCGCCATTCACCTCTCGTTTTCCTCTCCCCCCTTCTAAAACAATTTTTTAAAAGATTCGCCCTTTTCTTCGCCCTTCTTCCGTTCGTCTTTCCGTATGCCTTTTCGCTCGTGTGCTATCTTTGCTTGTGTTTCCTTGTGCCTTCTATTTTCTTTCTAAAAATCTATTGATATGGATCCACTTAAAGTTTTCTACTTGGATCATCTTCAATCCATATGTGCTTGTGTTGAAACCCCAACTAGTTTAGTTGAGGGAAAATCTTTATTTGAGCATGCTCATTTTGTGCGTCACCGTTTGTATGAAAAAGGGAAGCTCTTATGGAGTCAAATAAATTGTTTTCTATGCTATGTTTGGAATGTTTGTGAAATTTGTGATTTTACTTGTTGATCTAAGAACCCTAAAAAACACCTTCCCTACCTATGTGAGTTTAATGATAATGAAATCTTATCTCCGTATGAAAAGGGTGTTTACAGTTACTATGATATCAAACAAATTGAAGAATTTGTTGCTTTTAAGGGTGCTTATGAAGTTGCTTCTTTGAATGAAAAGTATGATATTACTCTTTACAGATCTGAAAATTTTGACATACTTAAATATTGCTATGAAAACTATGCTCACAATGCCTATGTCAAAGAATTTATTGAGAGAATGACCGTTGCTTTTGAAGAAAATAATGATATGCATGAATCTATAGATAATTATGATTCCGATGATTTGAATGAGATATCATCCCTTGATGAGTGTGATGCATGCTATTCTTGTGGCCATGATGCCAATATTTATGGAGATGAATCTTCTATAGTCCCTTATGTTAAAAATGAGATTGTTGCTATTGCACCCATACTTGAGAATTCCTTGAATCAAAAGCATGATTGCAATGATGTTATTATAAATTTTATTAATGGCATTTGTGCTAATAATATGCAAAACCCCAAGCTTGGGGATGCTAGTTTTGCTATGTCCGCTACTTATTGCAATGATCATGATTGGGGTGATAATGCTTCTTATGATCTTGAAAATTTATTTAAGCCCCATGATGAATATGAGATTGATAATAGTGTTTGCAATAATATTGAAAGTGGGTTTGGAAGAGTGTCAACTTTGGATCCCTCATATTTGGAGAATGTTCAATCTTATGATTTTTTTATAAAAGTGGGTTTGGAGAGATCATGACTTTAGTTAATGTTGATCCCACTATTTTGGAAGAGTGTCAACTTCGCATGCATGTGGATTGTGTTAAGAATATGTTATGTCATAGCTATATTGTTGAATTTGCTTATGCTCCTACATGTAATTATTATGAGATAGGAAAATATGATTGTAGAAATTTTCATGTTACTAAATTACCTCTCTTCATGTTGAGATTGTTTATGTTTTATTCTTCTTCCTTGCATATGCTAGTTTTTGCTTGCCTTGATAATTTGTTTGCTTATAAAATGCATATGCATAGGAAGTATGATAGACTTAGATGTGTTTTTCACATGTTTTATGATGCTCTCCTTGTGCTTCAATTCTTGTCTTTCAGGTGAGCATCATTGAAATCTCAATGCCTAGCTAAGGGCGTTAAACAATAGCGCTTGTTGGGAGGCAACCCAATTTTATTTTATTTTTTTGCTTTTTGTTCCTATTTTGCAATAAATAATTCATCTAGCCTCTGGTTAGATGTGTTTTTGTGTTTTAATTAGTGTTAGTGCCAAGTAAGACCTTTGGGATAGCTTATGGTCATAGTTGTTTTGATCTTGCTGAGAAACAGAAACTTTTGCGCCCAGGAAAATAATTTTCATCATTCACAGAAGCATGATTTGGATCTGATTCTTTTTGCTCTGGATTGGTACACAAATTTCCCAGATTTTCCTAATTTTTCAGAATTTTTGGATTTGCAAAAGTAATCGAGAGTTATAGATTGCTACAGAATGTTCTGCTTTTGACAGATTTGTTTTCTTTGTGTTGTTTGCTTATTTCATGAATCTATGGGTAGTATCGGGGGCTATGTACCATGGAAAAGTTGGAATACAGTAGATATTACACCAATATAAACAAATAATGAGTTCACAACAGTACCAAACGTGGTGACTTATTTTCTTATACTAACGGAGCTTATGATATTTTCTGTTGAGTTTTGTGTTGTGAAGTTTTCAAGTTTTGGGTAAGGATTTGATGGACTATGGAATAAGGAGTGGCAAGAGCCCAAGCTTGGGGATGCCCAAGGTACCCCAAGGTAATATTCAAGGACAACCAAGAGCCTAAGCTTGGGGATTCCCCGGAAGGCATCCCCTCTTTCGTCTTCGTCTATCGGTAACTTAACTTGAGGCTATATTTTTATTCACCACATGATATGTGTTTTTCTTGGAGCGTCTTGTATGATTTGAGTCTTTGCTTTTTAGTTTGCCACAATCATCCTTGTGGTACACACCTTTTGAGAGGGACACGCATGAATCATGATTTATTAGAATACTCTATGTGCTTCACTTATATATTTTGAGCTAGGCAATTTTGCTGTAGTGCTTCACTTATATCTTTCTAGAGCACGGCGGTGGTTTTATTTTATAGAAATTGATGAACTCTCATGCTTCACTTATATTATTTTGAGAGTCTTTAAACAGCATGGTAATTTTCTTTGGTTATAAATTTAGTCCTAATATAATAGGCATCCAAGAGGGATATAATAAAAAAATTCATATAAAGTGTATTGAATACTATGAAAATTTGATTCCTTATGGTTGTTTTGAGATATAAAGATGGTGATATTAGAGTCATGCTAGTGAGTAGTTCTGAATTTGAGAAATACTTGTGTTTAGGTTTGTGAGTCCGGTAGCATGCACGTATGGTGAACCGTTATGTGATGAACTCGGAGCATGATTTATTTATTGATTATCTTCCTTATGAGTGGCGGTCGGGGACGAGCGATGGTCTTTTCCTACCAATCTATCCGCCTAGGAGCATGCGCGTAGTACTTAATTTCTATAATCAATAGATTTTTGCAATAAGTATGTGAGTTCTTTATGACTAATGTTGAGTCCATGGATTCTACGCACTCGCACCCTTCCACCATTGCTAGCCTCTCTAGTGCCACGCAACTTTCACCGGTACCATACACCCACCATATACCTTCCTCAAAATAGCCACCATACGTACCTATTATGGCATTTCCATAGCCATTCTGAGATATATTTCCATGCAACTTTCCACTGTTCCATCTATCGTATTGCTTTGCATGATCCTGTAGTTGACATCGTTTTTGTGGCAAAGCCACCATTCATAATTCTTTCATACATGTCACTCTTGATTCATTTCACATCCCGGTACACCGCCGGAGGCATTCATAGAGTCATATTTTGTTCTAAGTATCGAGTTGTAATTCTTGAGTTGTAAGTAAATAAAAGTGTGATGATATTCATTATTATAGCATTGTCAGGATGATGGAGACTATGATTCCCCCACAAGTCGGGATGAGACTCCGTACGAAAAAGGGAAAAGAGGCCAAAAAAAAAATGAGAAAGGCCCAAACAAAAAAAGAAATAAAAAATGAGAGAAGAAGAGAGAACGGGCAATGTTACTATCCTTTTTCCTCACTTGTGCTTCAAAGTAGCACAATGATCTTCATGATTGAGAGTCTCCTATGTTGTCACTTTCATATACTAGTGGGAATTTTTCATTATAGAACCTGGCTTGTATATTCCAATGATGGGCTTCCTCAAATTGCCCTAGGTCTTCGTGCGCAAGCGAGTTGGATGCACACCCGCTTAGTTTTATTTTGAGCCTTCATAAACTTATAGCTCTAGTGCATCCATTGCATGGCAATCCCTACTCACTCACATTGATCTCTATTGATGGGCATATCCATAGTCCATTGATAGGCCTAGTTGATGTGAGACTATCTCCTTTTTGTCTTCTCCACAACCACCATATTCTATTCCACCTATAGTGCTATGTCCATGGCTCACGCTCATGTATTGTGTGAAAGTTGAAAAAGTTTGAGAACATCAAAAGTATGAAACAATTGCTTGGCTTTTCATCGGGGTTGTGCATGATTTGAATATTTTGTGTGATGAAGATGGAGCATAGCCAGACTATATGATTTTGTAGGGATAACTTTCTTTGGCCATGTTATTTTGAGAAGACATGATTGCCTTGTTAGTATGCTTGAAGTATCATTGATTTTATGTCAATATTAAACTTTCGTTTTGAATCTTACGGATCTGAACATTCATGCCACAATAAAGAAAATTACATGGACATATATGTTACGTAGCATTCCACATCAAAAATTCTGTTTTTATCATTTACCTACTCGAGGACGAACAAGAATTAAGCTTGGGGATGCTTGATACGTCTCCAACGTATCTATAATTTTTTATTGTTCCATGCTATTATATTATCTGTTTTGGATGTTTTATATGCATTAATATGCTATTTTATATTATTTTTGGGACTAACCTATTAACCTAGAGCCCAGTGCCAGTTCCTGTTTTTCCTTGTTTTTGAGTTTCGCAGAAAAGGAATACCAAACGGAGTCAAAACGGATGAAACCTTCGCGGTGATTTTTCTTGGACCAGAAGATAACATGGAGACTTCGATATGAAGTCGGAGGAGCCACGAGGCGGCCACAAGGACGGAGGGCGCACCTAGGGGGGTAGGGCGCGCCCCCACCGTTGTGGGCCCCTGTGACCCTCCTGACCTAATTCTTTCGCCTATATATTCCCATATATCCCCAAACCACTAGAGGGATCCACGAAAACAATTTTTTACCACCACAAACTTATGTACCCGTGAGATCCCATCTAGGGACCTTTTCCGGCACCCTGCCGGAGGGGGATTCCATCACGGAAGGCTTCTACATCAACTCTATTGCCCTTTCTTTGAAGCATACACTACAAAAAAATACACTTCCGTGATGATCCGTGTTTGTCACAGTAGGTCACGTTTTCTGTCATGCATGTACATCCATGACAAATTTATGACAGAATCAAGATAGCCATACTGTCTTTGTCGTAGAAGTGTTCCATGACATTACCAAAATTATCATCACGGAAGTGTCCACTTCCATGACGATAAATCGCGCGTCCAGAAGTGCTTTTCGTCAAGGGTGACCGACACGTGGCATCCACCGTAACGAACGCCGTTAAGCTATCGGGTCCGGTTTTGGATCCGATAACCGTTAACAGCCCCAATCAATGGGGATTTTCCACGTGTAAAATCATCATTGGTGGAGGGAACGTCTTGGCTTCGCCGTTGGGACAGATGTCATCCACTCATTGGACCCAAAGCGCCTATGATACGTCAACACGTGGCACGGCCCAACAGGGGCCCATTCCTGTGAAAAGGCCAGCCCATTTGACTTGGTCAAAAGGTGGCGGGCTGGCCCACGGCAAGCCCGTCAATGGCCTGTTCGCATATAGCCCATTTACAGCCCGCTAACCCAGGGCCCGTTTACGGCCTATCCGAATTAGGCCCAGTAGCGTCATCTGGGTCATCCAATATAATTCCAGCCCGTTTTAACTCCGGCCCATGTATAGCCCATGACGTCTTTCGGCCCATATGAGGCCCTTAGTAACCCTCAGCCCATTGACGGCCCATGGTAAAATTGGCCCATAATGAACAGTGTATCACTTTATACCCATTAACAGCCCATTATTCTGTTGGGCTGTTTCCAGCCCATGTTATCTTTCGGCCTTCTCAGGGCCCATTTATTCTTTGGCTCATTTCCAGCATTTGTTTACTTTTGGCCCGTTACTGTCATTTTCTGCTTGTGGGCTAAATTCAGCCCGTGGTTACAGTCGGCCCGTTTGTGGCCCGTTAATATGTTGGGCCATTTTCATAGCATCATCAAATACGGCCGTTTAACGACGGCCCGTTATGGTCGGCCCATGAACGGACGATTTCAACTCTAGCCCATTTACGGCCATAATGTCGTCTGTTATTGTCCCATGTTTGGCCAACCGATCATACGGCCTGTAGAAGGCCCACTGATGATACGGCCCGTAGAAGGCCCATTGTGTCTACGGCACGTATAAGGCCCATTGTTTCCACACCCCATAGAAGGCCCATTGTTTCTATGGCCCTTAGAAGGCCCATTGTTTCTACGGCCCGTAAGAGGCCCATGTTAACTACAATAAATATGTAGTCCATGGTTAATGTGGCCTAGTTTTTAAAAAATAGGCTATTGCGGCCACTAGCAAACCACGAAAAAGAACTGCACTGACTACAAGAAAATAAATAAACAAGACAATAAGGAAATAAATAGGCAAGCAACTTACGCTAGGCTATCACGGCTATTACACATATTACATCCACTGGGCATCAAAGTTCGCCACCAGTGCAAATATAGGGAACAAAGCAGCATATAAACGCCGCAGGAAAACAAGTCCAGAACTAAAACCACTTCAGAAGAGCTCAAGAAACAATATCCTAGGTACCCATAATGCTGGCAAGATGCTTATCAAGCTTATTAACTTTCTCTTGTTTGGCGCTTAAATCCTCCAGCACTTGCTGTTGCACCAGAAAGTATGCTTCCTATCGCATAAAATTTGATCAACGTCTTTCAACTTGAAGTTGAGACTCAAGAAGCCGAACTAATTCAGGCAACAAGTTCGAAGAACTGGTGCCAGCAGTAGTAGCCAGTAACTCGAACACTACATCAAGACAAGAATTTGGGGTTGTCTCAGTGTCTTCAATATAGTTTTTGTCAGCTTTCTTGGAGACCAACAAGGATGTCTCACTATCTTGAACCTTATCTGCATTACTTCCTATACCATTGCATAACGGGGTAATCTTCTCCAATATTTTATCCGCATTCTAAAAGAGAAACAAACAAACACATCACAGGTTTACAATGTAGTATATGAAACTCATTTTGGTAAACCAGTTTAGTAGTAAGGTGGACAGAATAACAGCATGAAACAAACATATATCTATGTAGTATGGTCATTGTATGGTCTATATCATTCTAGTTTATGTTGCCAAATCAAGATAGATACAGTTCGAATCATAACTATTTAAGACAAAGCAGCTTAGACAGAATATAAGTGTGGGAAACTACACATCAACAACAACACTTGTAAGGTGCATGGCACGAGAATATCACTGTTTATTCAATTGAAACTGAAACCAACATAGAGCAAGTTACAACAGCAAATACGTTAAAGAAACAGGTTTAAAAGATACCTGTTGCGCCATTGGAGTTTCAATTGCATCCTTCAAATTTGAAATTAGTTGGTATGAGTAAATACAGTGATGCAAGAGCAAAGTAGTATGAACCATAGCTATGGAACCTGACCTGAGAAGAATTCTTCTTCTGCTTTAAGCGTTGACTTGGGGTTCGGAGTGGTGGTCCTCGTGCTTTGGGCACTACAGTTGCCTTACTAACTACTCGTGTTTGGGTGCTTTGTGGTGGAGACGGTGCTGTGTCAACGGGAACCGGGTTACTATCTGCTGGGATTGGGGTTAGAAGGGGTGTAGCTGGTTCTCTGTCCAACTGGGTAGGGGTACAATCTGCGTGAGTCTGGGTTATGTGTGGTGGGGCTGGTTCTTGGGCAAGTATAACCGTGGTTCTATCTCCATCGACAGTATACGATCTTTTACGAAGACCGTGTTTTTACTCCCACGGATACTGCCATCACCCCCTCCAATTGAAATGGCTGATAAACAAGAAAAGTAACTGAATGTACATACATTGTAAGATAGACAGGTGCAATGGATAGTAGGGAAGAAAGTAGGGCATGAAATAATTCACATTTATGTTATCTAACCAAACAGAATAACAGGGCATAATTTCACATATATGATGGCTAATTAAACAGGATAGCATGACACAATTTAACATGTATGATGGCTAACTAAACATGATAGAATGACATACTTCAAAATTGTAATATCCCAAATTTCCTATTTGGAATGTTTTACAATTATAGATAAGCATCCTATGCATTCTGTTTGAATTTGATTGTCATTTGAAGTTTCAGAGCAAATTGAGTTTGAATTTGAAACTTTGGCATGTGGGAAACAATTCAAAAACTAAGCCTGATAAATACTTGATCAAAAGTATGAGAGGAGAAAACATGACACTCCAAAAATATCAGAGGAAACAATGCCAAAAGTTTTGGAATTCAAATCTGAATTTTATTTGAATTTGAAAAAATGGATTTTCATAAAGTTTGGATTTTGCCTTTGGAAAAATGTTCAAATGAAAGGGAATATTCCCTGATCATTTTGGTATATATATACCCTATATAAATTATTTCTAGATTTGGTTTTATTTTTGTTTTAGTTTTATTAAAAAAATAAAAGAAAAACCCCAGGGGCGCCAGCCAGGCCACCCCAGGCCCAGCCAGTGCCGCCTCACCCTCGGCCCCCTCCTCGGCCCAGCGCCGAGGCCCGGCCAGGCAGCCCAGCTGACCAGCGCCGACCGGCCAGTGCCCGCACCCTCGCACCCCCTCGCCGAAACCCGTGAGCCTCGGCCACCCGACCCTCGCCTCTCTCTCTCTCGTGACCCGTGGGACCCCCTCTCCTTCCCCCTCGCCCGCCATCGACCTGCCGGAGATCCCGGATCCCGAAGGATCCGGATCCCGACAGCCCCGATGCCCTTCCGAGGCAAGCCCGACCCAGGGCTATAAAGGGCCGAGCCCGCACCCATTTCCCCGAGAGCTCGCCAGACCCCTCTTCCTCCCGCTCGGCGTCGCTGGAGTCCCGAGCCCTCCCGCCGCCATTGTTGCCGCCGTCGGCCCTGGTGCACCCGACCCCAACACCACCGAACCCTTCCACGACCCGTCGCGTCTTCCCGACGAGTCGCCGAGCTCGCCGACGTCCGGACGCCTCGAGCACTTCGCCGCCCGCCCGCCCGTCGGAGTCCGTAAGTCACCGGCCTCACCCCACCGTCCGATCCTAGATCTAGGGCTAGGATTAGAACCCGAAGGGTTAGGTTTTATTTTATAAAACCGGCCGGTCCGATCGGTTTAGTTTTTAGTTTAGGTTTTATTTTTAGGCGGTTCTTTTAGTTTAAACCCTAGAGCCCGTTTAGACTAAACTCGCCTAGTGCACATGATAGGCCCATTAGGCCTTTTTCTTTTATTTTGATTTTCTGTTTTAGCGAATAGTTTCAATTTTAAAAATGTATATCTTTTATTCTGTTTAATATTTTTGATGATTCTTTTTTGTTGGATTGCAAATTTTGTGTAGTTTCTGTAGATTATATATTTAGCCATGTTAAAAATAATTAAAATGCTTTAATATTGTTTTAGCCAGAATAGTAAATCTGCTATAACTTTAGTTAGAAAAATTATTTTTGCATGATTCTTTTGTCACCACTTTATTTTGACATTGCCAAACCCTAGAAATTAATTTGGGTATTTTAGGATTAATAAATAATTAGTTCTAAGCAGAATCCTATTAATCCTAATTAATTAACTAGTTCCTGTTTTCCTATTAAATTAATTAGTAAATTAATTTATTTTTAACTTGTGATTAGTTATTCTAGGTTAGTTTCTGTCATTCTAGTAGATGAACTTTTATTTATAATTAATAAAAGTTTTAAATTATTTTTCTTAATAGAAATTGGATTAGGCCTAGAATGAGTTTTATAATAGCTTTTAATTAATTCTTTTTGCTCCTAGTTGCTTAGTGAATCCTTTTCTGTTAAGTTAACCTAAAACCATGATTAGGTTATATTAAGGAATTTTTGTTATATAAAAACTATTTTAGCTATTGTTTGGAGTAGGAAAAACTTTGAGTTGTTTTCTTTGAGTTTTTCTTTTGGATTTGGTTTTGATTGTTTTGTTGTGTTATGTTACTTTTGTTATGTTGTGTTATGTGATCCTATTGCTTTGTTCTTATTGTGCTATTGTTTGTCTCGGTAGAGTTTCCGGAGTGCGAAGCTTGCTACTACGACTCTTTAGCTTACGAGGATCATCAGCAAGGCAAGTTTTGATCATGTTATTTCTATACCTATGTTTTTGTGCATTAGTAGTTGTCACCACCCCACCATGCATGCAGTAGTGAAATCTTGAAGTCATTAAACTTGAGTAGTATCATGTGGTAGGATGAACCAATCCCTTGTTACCATGACCCGGACGTAGTAGTTATTTTGCTATGCTCGTAGACGGGATTTGGTATGAGTGATATTCATAAGCAAGATGTGAGAGTCAATGATGATGATAACCCCATGAACTACAATGATCAAGATGGACTTGGAAAATCACTATTGGGTGGAGGGACGGTTGTGGGCACCTGGAGCACCAGTGGTGGCGGGATGCATGGAGAAGCGCCATGACATCCTGCGGAAAGCTTCACCCAGCCACGAAGAGAAGGATGGATGCCCCATGACCGGAAGCTTACTGTGCAGCCGCAAGCCATTATGGGCTCTGGCTGGGTTGACCCTAGTAGTGGCCGCTGGCTGGGCGGTACTACGAGAAGTAGACGAGCGGTAGGATTGGATGGAGTACGGCGGTGGTCAAGAACTCTTTGGAAGACCCTGTTTCATCTGGTCCGTCTTCAAACACCATGAAGTACGAAGACTCTAAAGGAGGGAATGATTCTTCTTGCGGGGAAAGTCGCAAACCTCTGCAGAGGGTTATAACCTAATCGATTAGCCGTGTCCCGATTCACGGACATTTGAGCCTCTGGACCTTGGAAGTATTCGGATATCTCAACACTAAAACTAATGAATTAATTTGAGGGTTTATGACTTAATAATTTGGGAGCGAGATTTTGGTTGGCGGAACCATCTCAATAACTACCAACAATTTGTAGTAATTTGCAAATAAGTCCACTTTGTAGTAGGATAAAATTGGCTTTACGCAAAATGATGAAACTTAGAGCTCCACAGCCAAAATGCATATAGTGTAGTAACTTTATTATTGTTATTCTTCACGACTTGCCGACTTATTCCAAAAGTCGACCTACATGGCCATAACGTATTATGTTGCGTAGATATATTCCGATCGGGGTGAGGCTACGCTCCGGCTCGGCGATTGCCCTTTGGAGTCGGATGGACTCGCTTACCTTCGGCCTTCGCGGCATTAGTAGTTTATTTCTCATGAGTTGGCCTTGAGCCGAATTTATTCCCTTGTAATAAAGACTCTATATGAGAATCGTGTAATAAAATTCAGGTGCGATTGAACTTTGATTACTTTATCGATGTACTGTGAGTACCAGCATGATCTTGGGATGGTACAGACACAGAGACTTGACCGATGTTGGGTCAGGTCGCCACAGAGATGGTATCAGAGCACACGCTGACCGTAGGATCGTAACCCCTCGGATCGGAAAGCCATAGCGAGACCATTTACTTTGAACCCCTTTTCATTCTATAATTCTTCCCTGTTCAATTCTGACTCTTCTCCCCTTTGCAACATTCTAGATGGCCGTCGAGTTCACCCCAGTTTTGCTACCGGAGTTCTGCCAGCCCGATGAGACGATGCCTTTTGGAAGAAAGCTGGTCCAGATGGTGAAGCAGCTGAAGATAGCTCTACCCTCGATCACCGGAAACCCACTAATGCACTTCCGACGGACACCCGCTTCTGAGATTGAGGTGCATATCCTGTGGAGGACCTTTGGAGGACACACGGAGCCTATCAACTTTGAGTTCACCGAGTTCAACTGGATCATCGGAAGGGGCGTGGCGATCTATCGAGCACTTGGACATCTCCGAGAGGAGTACAGGGCGAGCTCGATCACTCGAGACCTCGCCATGGTTTCTCGCGGGGCAAGGAATGGAGATATCATCCGTACCATTGAGGACGATTCCACTCTCTCTTACATCCGGGACTTGGAGTGTCTTCTCGAGAAGCAGGAGATTCAGGCTCGCCAGTAACTTCGAAGACACACCGGAAGCTTTTGTTCCATGACTGGGCTGGAGGAGAAGGCACGCAGACTTCCTTGGCCATGAGGAAGAAATCACGGACTTCATGGAGATAGTCGGCGACACGAAGATGAAGCTTGCCGCGATAGAGGAAAAGATGGACTTGGGAGGACCTTTACCCGAGTGGAGACGAAGCACCCCTCGTGAGCAATGATCAGGATTTCGAAGGGAGTACCACTGAAGGAAACCCCAAGAGGAGGCGCCACTGATGAAGACTTTTAGTCGACCACCATGTTATCTTTTACTTTTTCGTCGATCAGTTAGGCCGATGTTTTTCCTTGATTAGTCATGAGCTTTTGTAATCGAGTTTGAACCATGTTTGAGTGGAATGAATAAATGATTGGTGTGTTATGATTGTGCATTCATGTGGGTAGTGTTATTCCTTATAGACCATTGTTCTATTCTAATTTTCTCACCCACTCCAAAAACACCGGATGCCTCCGAGACGTGACAACTGGTTTCCGCGGAGCTCACCCAGCTGCTCCAGCAGCAGAATGCCTTGATGCAACTCCTTATTCAGAATCGTAACAACACCGCCAACAATCCACCGCCACCACCCAATCGTGGACAACTTGACTCGTTTTACGAGGTTGAATCCGCCAGTTGTTCTCTAGTAGCACCGAGCCAATTGTGGCTGATGATTGGCTCCATAAAATCGGAAGGGAGCTAGTCACCGTTGGATGCACTGATGCTGAGAAGGTGCGCTTTGCCGCGCATCAACTGGATGGACCTGCAGCTTCTTGGTGGGAGAACTACACCGCCACTTTTCCCATGGGTGGCATCATTGCTTACAAATTGGAATTGCCGGAAGGATTGTCCGGAGTGCATGATGTCTTCCATGTTTCTCAGCTGAAGAAGTGTCATGCCGACATGGCCGATGTTCCGTTGAGAGACACAGTGCCCCTAGAGGCCATACAGCTTGACAGTGATCTGACCTACAAGGAGAAACCCGTCCGAATTCTCAAGACTGCAAGCAGAGTCACCCGTAGCAAGGTCATTAAATTTTGCAAAGTGCTGTGGAGTCACCACACCGAGGAAGAAGCCACCTGGGAACGCGAAGAAGATCTTCGTCGAGACCATCCGCACCTATTTGCTAGCCAACCCGAATCTCGAGGGCGAGATTCATCTTAAAAGGTGGAGTAGGTTTGTAACATCCCAAATTTCCTATTTGGAATGTTTTACAATTATAGATAAGCATCCTATGCATTCTGTTTGAATTTGATTGTCATTTGAAGTTTGAGCAAATTGAGTTTGAATTTGAAACTTTGGCATGTGGGAAACAATTCAAAAACTAAGCACGATAAATACTTGATCAAAAGTATGAGAGGAGCAAACATGACACTCCAAAAATATCGGAGGAAACAATGCCAAAAGTTTTGGAATTCAAATCTGAATTTTATTTGAATTTGAAAAAATGGATTTTCATAAAGTTTGGATTTTGCCTTTGGAAAAATGTTCAAATGAAAGGGAATATTCCCTGATCATTTTGGTATATATATACCCTATATAAATTATTTCTCGATTTGCTTTTATTTTTGTTTTAGATTTATTAAAAAAAATAAAAGAAAAACCCCAGGGGCGCCAGCCAGGCCACCCCAGGCCCAGCCAGCGCCGCCTCACCCTCGGCCCCCTCCTCAGCCCGCGCCAGCCGAGCCGGCCCAGCCCAGGCAGCCCAGCGCCCGGCCGAGCCAGCCCAGCGCCGCACCCCTCGCACCCCCCGCGCTGAAACCCGTAGCCCTCGGCCACCCGATCCCCTCGCCCCTCTCTCCCTCTCGCTGACCCGTGGGCCCCGCCCCGTCTTCTTCCCCCTCGCCCACGCCACCGACCTCGCCGGAGATCCACCGGATCCCGAAGGATCCGGGATCCCCGACAGCCCCCGATGCCCTTCCGAGGCAAGCCCGACCCCAGGGCTATAAAGGGCCGAGCCCCCGCACCCCATTTCCCAGAGCTCGCCACACCCCTCTTCCTCCGCTCGGCGTCGCCGGAGTCCCTGAGCCTCCCCGCCGCCATTGTTGCCGCCGTCGGCCTGGTGCACCCGACCCCCAACACCATCAACCCTTCCCGACCCGTGCGCGTCTTCCCGACAAGTCGCCGGAGCTTCACGACGTCCGGACGCCCCGGAGCACTTTCGCCGCCGCCGCCGCCGTCGCCGGAGTCCGGTAAGTCACCGGCCTCACCCCCCACCGTCCGATCCTAGATCTAGGGCTAGGATTAGAACCCCGAAGGGTTAGGTTTTATTTTATAAAACCGGCCGGTCCGATCGGTTTAGTTTTTAGTTTAGGTTTTTATTTTTAGGCCGGTTCTTTTAGTTTAAACCCTAGAGCCCGTTTAGACTAAACTACGCCTAGTGCATGATATAGGCCCATTAGGCCTTTTTCTTTTATTTTGATTTTCTGTTTTAGCGAATAGTTTCAATTTTCAAAAATGTATATCTTTTATTCTGTTTAATATTTTTTGATGATTCTTTTTGTCGGATTGCAAATTTTGTGTAGTTTCTGTAGATTATATATTTAGACATGTTAAAAATAATTAAAAATGCTTTAATATTGTTTTAGCCAGAATAGTAAATCTGCTATAACTTTAGTTAGAAAAATTATTTTTGCATGATTCTTTTGTCACCACTTTATTTTGACATTGCCAAACCCTAGAAATTAGTTTGGGTATTTTAGGATTAATAAATAATTAGTTCTAAGCAGAATCCTATTAATCCTAATTAATTAACTAGTTCTGTTTTCCTATTAAATTAATTAGTAAATTAATTTATTTTAACTTGTGATTAGTTATTCTAGGTTAGTTTCTGTCATTCTAGTAGATGAACTTTTATTTATAATTAATAAAAGTTTTAAATTATTTTCTTAATAGAAATTGGATTAGGCCTAGAATGAGTTTTATAATAGCTTTTAATTAATTCTTTTTGCTCCTAGTTGCTTAGTGAATCCTTTTCTGTTAAGTTAACCTAAAACCATGATTAGGTTATATTAAGGAATTTTTGTTATATAAAAACTATTTTAGCTATTGTTTGGAGTAGGAAAAACTTTGAGTTGTTTTCTTTGAGTTTTTCTTTTGGATTTGGTTTTGATTGTTTTGTTGTGTTATGTTACTTTTGTTATGTTGTGTTATGTGATCCTATTGCTTTGTTCTTATTGTGCTATTGTTTGTCTCGGTAGAGTTTCCGGAGTCTGAAGCTTGCTACTCTGACTCTTTAGCTTACGAGGATCATCAAGAAGGCAAGTTTTGATCATGTTATTTCTATACCTATGTTTTTGTGCATTAGTAGTTGTCACCACCCCACCATGCATGCAGTAGTGAAATCTTGAAGTCATTAAACTTGAGTAGTATCATGTGGTAGGATGAACCAATCCCTTGTTACCATGACCCGGGACGTAGTAGTTATTTTGCTATGCTCGTGAGGCGGGATTTGGTATGAGTGATATTCATAAGCAAGATGTGAGAGTCAATGATGATGATAACCCCATGAACTACAATGATCAAGATGGACTTGGAAAATCACTACCGGGTGGAGGGCGGTTGTGGGCACCCTGAGCACCCGGTGATGGCCGGGATGCATGGAGAAGCGCCATGACATCCTGCGGAAAGCTTCACCCAGCCACGAAGAGAAGGATGGATGCCCCATGACCGGAAGCTTACCTGCAGCCGCAAGCCATTATGGGCTCTGGCTGGGTTGACCCTAGTAGTGACTGGCTGGGCCGGTACTACGAGAAGTAGACGAACGGTAGGATTGGATGGGTACCGGCGGTGGTCGGAAGAACTCTTTGGAAGACCTGTTTCATTCGTCCGTCTTCAAACACCATGAAGTACGAAGACTCTAAAGGAGGAATGATTCTTGCGGGAAAGTCGCAAACCTCTGCAGAGGGTTATAACCTAATCGATTAGCCGTGTCCCGATTCACGGACATTTGAGCCTCTGGACCTTGGAAGTATTCGGATATCTCAACACTAAAACTAATGAATTAATTTGAGGGTTTATGACTTAATAATTTGGGAACGAGATTTTGGTTGGCGGAACCATCTCAATAACTACCAACAATTTGTAGTAATTTGCAAATAAGTCCACCGTAGTAGGATAAAATTGGCTTTACGCAAAATGATGAAACTTAGAGCTCCACAGCCAAAATGCATATAGTGTAGTAACTTTATTATTGTTATTCTTCACGACTTGCCGCCTTATTCCAAAAGTCGACCTACATGGCTGCAACGTATTATGTTGCGTAGATATATTCCGATCAGAGTGAGGCTACGCTCACGCTCGGCGATTGCCCTTTGGAGTCGGATGGACTCGCTTACCTTCGACGCTTCCAGCATTAGTAGTTTATTTCTCATGAGTTGGCCTTGAGCCGAATTTATTCCCTTGTAATAAAGACTCTATATGAGAATCGTGTAATAAAATTCAGGTGCGATTGAACTTTGATTACTTTATCGATGTACTGTGAGTACCAGCATGATCTTGGGATGGTACAGACACAGAGACTTGACCGATGTTGGGTCAGGTCGCCACAAAAATATGATGACTATGTAAACAGGATGACATGATATAACTATATGATGTGTCTATTAAAGTGGTTGGCATGCCATAAATCACAAACATGCCGTCGATGGAAACATGATGGAATGATATAATTCACGGATAGAATGACATAATTCAAAATATGATGACTATGTGAACAGGATGAGATGATATAACTATATTATGTCTTTAGAAAATGGGTTGGCATGCCATAATTTAGATACATGCCGTCTATGTAAACATCATGGCATGATATAATTCAAATATATGATTTATATACTAAGGAAGTGAGCAGAGGGCAATCACATATATGATGTGTCAACTAAGGAGATGGCATTCAATATCGTGTATATGATGTAAGAACTAAGCATTGCAATACAACATATGCATGATATGAGTAATAAAACCCTGCCAAGTTTGAGCATACACCTCAGGGGGATAATAGGACTGGTCATCTGCCTCTGAATCCTCCTCTGAAGAGCTATATGTAACCATCAAGATATCTGCTTCACCAGGTAGCATTGTCTGCTCCGAAGACCTTGTTTTCAGTCCAGATTTCTCCATCGCCAATTCAAATGGCTGATGCACAGGAAGAGCAGTTGAATATACAAACATTGTCGACAAAAGCAATGAGAAATACAAATAAAGGATGACATGATATAATTCACATATATGACGCTTGGCTAAACAGCATGGCGTTGCATAATTCACATATATAATGCCTTGCAACAAGATAGCATTGCATAATTCACATATTTAATGTCTTGCAACAAGATGGCATTGCATAATTCACATATATGGTAATTAGACACTAAACAGGTGGCATTCACACAAAGCATGTCTAAACTAAGAAAATGATATAGCAATGCAAGATACCATACGCATGATATGAGCATCATAACCGTGCCAAGTTAGAGCATGCACCTCGAGGGGAAATAGGACTGGTCATCTGTCTCTAAATCCTCCTTTGAGGAGCTATCTGTAACCAGCAAGACATGCGCTTCGTCAGATAGCATTGTCTGCTTTGAAGACCTTGTTTCCACTCCAGATTTTGCCATGACCGTGCCGAATGGCTGATGCACGGGAAGAGTAATTGAATGTACTAAAATTGTTGACAAACTTAACACATAATAAAAAAATGATGTCATGATATAATTCACATATAAGATGACTGGCTAACCAGGGTGGCATTGCAAAATTCACATATATGATGCCTGGCTAAAAAAGATGGCATTGTATGATTCAAATATATGATAAAGAAACTAAACAGATGGCATGGACACAAAGCATGTCTAAACTAAGAAGATGACATCTTTAATGTATACAGTAAGCAATGCAAGGCACCATATGCATGATATTACCAACATCAGCATGCCAAGTTAGAGCGAAGACCTCATGGTGTAAATAGGAGTGGTCTTCTGCTTCTGAATCCCCCTCAGAACAGTTATCTTCCTCTTGATTACGATCCGAAATGGGTGGAGGGTGGCTCCCTTTGCGCCCACCATGGAGTGATGTCTGCATGAAATTTTATTGCCACACAAGGCTCGTCTCTTTTGCTCTACATGTTTAGTTCCATTGTGTACAATAACTGACATGCATAGGAATAAAACATAGTGAGATTATGTAAGGAGTGCATGCACAAATCCAGAGTGAAGGTAGCAAAGCGTGGATAGACCCGAAACCAATGATAGCGGTGATAATAGCTTTAGTTAAAAAATACAGATAATGGCTCCTTTAATGTTTGTTTGCACCCAACATGAAACTCATAGTAGACACCCAAGATTAACCGGATAGTAGATGATAGTACGCTTGCTGCCCCAATATGTACCCCACAACCATTTAAAACTCAAGTTTCAAAGCATAACTTTGGACCTGAGTCGGAGTCTAATAGGTGAACACGACGATAAAGTAGCATGTCATCATATTAAGCGATGCATAACGTAAGCAGGCACGGAAGAGTGCGACCTCTCTTGCGGATCCATGTAGTCCTCAAGGTCATCTGCTCAGTTGATGATGGTAATGTAGTTGTCGTGGTTGCCGGCGGCGGGGAAGAAGATCTGAGGCGGCGAAAGACAGTCTGGAGAGTGGATCCCTGCTGTGGTGAACCCTTCCGTCGTTGGAGCAGCTGAGCTGGGGTGGAACATCACCACAGGAGCAGGACAAACCACACAAGGTTTTCTTTGACACATATCTGTAACAGAAGTAATTGTCTAAGGGCTTGTTTGAATTTGAGGATTCTAACAATGCAGGGATAGGAAATAGACAGGAATAGGATGGGAATGCACGTGCAAAACAGAGAATTTAAAAACACAGGATTTCTGCCAATCTGGGTGTTTGGTTCACAAGAATTGGAAGATCACAGGATGCAAAGAAGCATGGTGATATTAAGTCAAACCACAAGAAGTATACAACCTCTTTGGCGAAGCCATGTCGATCTCAGCGTGATTGGGTTGGCCGGTGAGGATGCTCACTTTGACTTGGCTGTCGGAGGAGGGAAGAAGATCTTAGGCGTGCGGAGATGGAGCCCGAGGTACTGCTCATTTGTGATGGAGGGTTTCGTCGTTGGAACAGCTCCGGTGAGTTGTACGACGCCGAGGCTGAAGCAGGACAAGAGAGACAATGTTAACCTGAGTGGAATTCTAATAGCATCTCCAATAGATGACGTAAAATACATAACCACAAAGTGCTAGATGTATACATCAGCCGCTCATCTCTGAACTTAATCATCGAAACTGAACTTAACTGTCGAAACTGAATTTGCTGTCGAAACTGAATTTTACTGTTGAAACTGAACGCACTAGAGGTGAGGCTACACGTCACCGATCGACTTTTCATCTCCTGGTCACCGATTTTGCAGCCGTTGGATACGAAATCAAGGGCATGCAGGTCCTCTTCAACCTTCACCCCCCTGAGCTGCCAGCCACCACCGGCCAAACAGCCGCCCACCGCCGCCATGGGCCGGGCGGTGACTGCCCGCCTGCCTCAAAACACTCCCCACCGCTGCTCGCCACCGCCCAGCCATCCCTCTAGGCCCCCGTGCAAGCTTTTTCTCCGTGATCCCCACGCCATACCGCCCCACCACCGCCAAGACCACCGCCCCCACCTGAACCCTAAGATAGATAGTGGGTACCTCTCCAAGAAGCCCCCTTCCCGCCAAGGCTGGTTCTTCCTTAACTCCGCGAGGCCCCCATCCCCTGAAAATTGGTCGACTTGAAAGTCGATTCGGTCGGCGAAGTGTAGCTAAATCGAACGCAGCATCGCAAGCAAGAGCAAGCGCGATAGCAAAGAATAGAAGCAAGAGCGTACTGTGCAGGGACCGAGAGCAAGAGCGAGCAAGAATGAAGCGAGAGCTAAAGCAAAGAAAGACTTCCTCATCGATATGGACGTCGCCACGAGGGAGCGACACCATGGAGGAAGTGTCCGGCGACGCCGCCGGATGGAGCCGCCGTGTCGGCTCGGGATGAGCGCCGCGGCACCGTGAGATCGAATCAAGAAGAAAATGCGGCGATTAGTGTACAACCTCTTTGGTGGCGCCGATTAGGCCGTAGCTTCATCCGAGGAAACGGTGATGCTGATGCTCTTCCAGTGGTGCAGGTGAAGACGGCGGTGTAGGAATGGAGGTGGCGCGAAAGACGAGGGGAACGTCAGGGTAGCTCCTTGGAGGTGGAGGACGGGGTGGCTGAACCGGTGGGACGACCAAATCGACGACGAATCCACATCCGGTACGGTGGATGAGGGACGTCGAGGTGTTGCTGTGGACGACGTCGTCGGGGAAGAGGCTCTGGCTGGCTGGCGGACGGAGGAGGTTGTGGGGCTTCGCGGGTTTTCCCAGCCTCGGTGTACGAATGGGTGGGCGGATGGGATGGCAGTGGGGAACCATGGCTTAGGGAGCGCTTGTCCGAATTGTGGGGTAAGTTACGAAAGTACCCCCACCGATTTGAGGCGGTTCTTTTGGTTTAGGGGTATCACGTGCATTTCGGTTGTCGAGATTTCACAGGAGGTGGGAGTTTTCATGCGCGTTGTAATTTTGGAATAGCAAGGCGCAGGTTGAGATGGAGGGAGTTGTTGGAGCACAACGAGACAAAGATACATCTTAAATATTTCGGGCTAACAAGGAGCGGGTTGAAATTTTGGACAAGCCAAACGTGTACTGTACCAAATCAATTCGCACTACAAATGTCATTAAAAACTTTGAATTCATGTTATGTTCAATTAAAATATTTCGCTACGTGTATAATGCATGCAACCTAGTACTCCAATTAACGTTTTAGTGCATTCCAAACGTATATACTACCGCTTCAATATGAACTAAATTTGAATTCGTTTCTCTATTTGAATAAGATCTACAATAATGATTGTTGTGAAGTCAAAGCATTTGAATTCGTTTCTCTATTTTAATAAGATCTACAATCGTTATTATTGTCAAGTTAAACCATCATTTGTGTATTATCTTCACAGCACACCACATGATTAGTCTCGAGTTACATATGAACTATGTGTACTATATGAACTCGAACTCGACTTTTTGAATCCACTTTATGTTGATTTCAAATCATAGTACATTTCAAGCTCTAGCTAGATCTTCACAAACTAAACCATGTCTCATATGTATAATGTGTTTATCACATTATGTATGGTGCCCCGCCCCCTACGCCTACAATTATTTAGAGGTGAGTTGCAAACACCACACATTACCACAAATTCAAATAAAATGTGAGGATGTTCGATATATGGTATCGTTTAGATTGTTCGGTATTTAGTTGTAAGCTGCAAACGCCACGCATTATCACAAATTCAAATAAAATGTGAGATTGTTCGATGTATAGTATGGTTTAGATTGTTCGACATTTAGCTGTGAGTTGCAAACGCCATGCGTTATCATATTATGTTATAACATGTGCAAAACCACAACACACATATCACCGCTATATTCATTGTAGCGACCATACCTCAAACAGTCTGACCTCTGGATCAGTAATGCTGACACCACACAGTACTCGGAGGATTTATAACAGAGTAGCAATCACACACTTATTACAATCGAATGTCTCAAGAGAGAACTTAATAAAATAAAAATGGCTTAAGGCCATCTAATACGATAACAATGAAGGCTTGGAAGAATAAGCGAGTCCATCAACTCCAACGGCATCACCGAGTATAGAACCACGACCTAAGCACCTTACTGTCGTTCGAAAAAGTCTGCAACATGAAACGTTGCAGCCAGAAACGGGTCAATTGACATGGAATATCTGGCAATGTAACACATAGAGAATAATGGAATGACAAGCCTATACTACATGCATATATGGCTGGTGGAAAAGCTCTATGGTTACAGTTTTTGTGTAAAACCAATTTTTCCCTACTGCAAAGGAATAAATTTATTTAACTATCATGGTGGTTGTTAAACTTTGAGAATGGATGACAGCATCCTCAATCCCAATTAAAAGTACTCATTAAAAACCCAACAATATTAATTAGAAGTAACATGATGAGATTCACATGATATCCAAGTACTAGATACTCAAGATGTCCATAAACGGGGACACGGCTAACCATGATTAGTTTATACAATCTGCAGAGGTTTGGACTTTTCCCCACAAGACTCGATCGCCTCCGTTTGATTTCTCGCACTACATGGTGTTTGAGAGCGGATGACCGAGACATAGTCTTTCAGAAGCGCTAGCACCTTACATGTGGGTAGACCGTACCAACCTACAACCCCTACATCAGCTAGCCTACCCGTAAGAGTTCGCACAACTTAATCAACTACGCCAGAGCCCATAATGGCTTGTGGCTGCACACGTAAGTTTCTAGCATGCATAATCTCATGATCCCTTTGAGCCTGTGTGGCGGTCCGAAGAAATACGTGCAAGTCCTGATAGAAACCAGGTGCCTTAATCCACCCAGATGTGTGTTTAAGTTGCCACCTTAAATAAACCATTAAATAACAATCTCACATCTGTCATGGATACACTCACCCAATCCACGTCTACTAGCATAGCATGGCATAATAAGCAAATGTAGAAGTAACTCCCAAGGGTTTGATAATAAAGCAGTAATAGGTACTACCTCAATCTACTTCCCAAAACCCACAATTTAATTAGATCCTAATCATGCAATGTTTGAGGATAGATCTAATGCATAAAACTGGGTATTAGAAAAGGTATGATCAAAGTGTTACTTGC
This sequence comes from Aegilops bicornis, assembly GCA_021605145.1. Taxonomy (NCBI): domain Eukaryota; kingdom Viridiplantae; phylum Streptophyta; class Magnoliopsida; order Poales; family Poaceae; genus Aegilops; species Aegilops bicornis. The sequence goes on from CM038669.1 coordinate 524,252,231, forward strand.
CTTGCTGATGATCCGCGAAACCTAGAGACTCGAAGTAACAGGCCGCACTCCGGGTATTCTATCGCAGACAAACAAACAAGCATACAATAAGTACTCATCTAATGCACAAGTAAAACTCAAATAGATCTAACCAGATAGTTCAACTTAAGAACTTCGGTTTGCAAAAAGAATCAAATCAAACGAAGCAACGAAAGTCAAACGGCGGAAGAAAACAGCTCCGTTTTACTAATCTCGATCTAAGTCAAATTTTACAGAAGCAAAAACTTGTTTAAGTAGGTTATTTGGAAAGCGGGTTTCGAGACGAAACTCTAGGCACTTGAATCGCCTGATTCCGATAAACGAGCGAAAAGTAATACTAAAACGAAAATCGGATCAAGAATCGCGATCAGAAAAATCACGAATTAAATCCGAGAAAAAAAAACGACGAACGGGTTAACGAACGGACGTTCAACTAAACTAATTTTACGAACGCGTTCGTTAAAAACGAACGAACAAACGAACGTTCGCTATTTAACCTAAACCAGAAAAAAAACCGAAACTAATAAAAAAACGAAACTAAACAGAAATAAAAACCGCCCAGTTTTTTAAAAAAACCGGCGGCACGCGGAACGAGGCGGCGGCGAACCTCGGCAGCGGCGGCGGCGAGGCTCCGGCGACGACGTCCGGCGACGGCGGTGGCGGCGGGTCGGGCATAGGGTTAGGAGTTAGGGTTGGGCGTGGGCGGCGGCGGCTGGCCAAGCGGCGGCGGGCAAGTGGCGGCGGCTGGGGCGCCAAGGCGCGAGTGCCCCGAGCGGAGTCCCGCTCGGGCACGGCCCAAAGGCGGTTCGCTCTTTTAAAAAAAATATACCGCGCAGAAGAAAAATAAAAAGAAATACTAAACGGACTAAAAAATCCTGAAATAAATTTTCGCCGGCTTCTAAAATCAAGCCGGACTAGATGAACATTTATTTGGGGCCTAAATGCAATTTTGAAAAACGCGCATTTTCCTAAATTCAAATAAAAGGCGAAAAACTCCAAAATAAAAATCTTATTTGATTTTATTATTAAATCCTCATTATTTCTTTATTTTGGGAAATTCATTTTATTTCCTCTCCCATATTTTGATAGAAGAAATAATTGAAGATAAAATAATTAAAATCAAATGATCCTATTTTCAAATTTTGAGAAAACTCAAATATGAAAATTACGAAATCCCCAACTCTCTCCGTGGGTCCTTGAGTTGTGTAGAATTTCTAGGATCGAGCAAGAATGCAATGAAAAAATATGATATGCAATGATGCTCTATGTATAACATTCCGAATTGAAAATTTGGGATGTTACATTCATGCATGCATATGTTTAAAACACTATGATCTCCTATTCAAATATATGAATCCACTTTCATATTAAATTATGATCTTTGTTAGTCTCTTACACCCACGCAATCCTCTAACCTTTGTAGCTACCACTAACTTTCTCTCGTGCATGCACACGCCCTCCTCGCCCTTCCCCTCCCTCAGCATCCTAGCCATCACACACATTCTTTTTTTTCTTTAGGTCGTTCTCCCACAGTCTCCACAACTCCTTTCCAACACACATCGATCGATAAACCTCTCCAGCGATGTCTGCCTACAACATACACACGCACCTTCAATCTCCTCCTTTATGTGTCCTTGCCTCTTGTCTCTCATACGGTCCCACACACGTGTAAAGTCTCGCCCCTCTTTTCATCGATCTCACAACCACACACTCCTCCCCTATCTAGCTAGTAGCTGGGCCTCTCACACCACCTCCTAGCTCCATTCTCTCTGTCTATCCGTCTCGTGGGGCCTTATTTGCCTCTAACAAATGGACGTACACCAACCGATCTCCCGCTATACATATAGCTAGCTAGGTCCTTATAACTCGTTTTTTCCCACGCGTCCATCGGTCTACCTCATTAGTTATGTCTCTCCCTTCCTCCGACAAACAACAATTGATCTACCGATCTAGTTAGGTTTGCTTAACAAACACATGGTTCCCCTTCATCATTCATGGATGCGTCCCGACAGATCTATCACTCTCAGGCACACACAGAAACACATCCCCACTCTTATTGATAATATTGCAGTTCCACCCTCAGTTTGTCTAGTAGGCCTCTCCCACCATCTTCGAGAAGCAACTCCATCACCCATCCAGCACTCTACCCCTCTCCCTCCCTCTCTATCTCCTCTCTCTCTCTCTCTCTCTCTCTCTGTCCCATCCTATTTCCTGTCCTTCAGTTATGTATGGATGTCGACCGACCTCCCTCAAGACATAGCTGGGTCTCTCCTTCTCAATACATATACGAGTCGTTCTACCTCTATAGTTAGGCCTCTGCCTCCCCCTCCCCCCACCCCCTCCCACACACACACACAGATACATCGAGCACTCTAGTCATGTCTCCCTGCCACACACAAACTTGACTGTGCCCTCTGACGTTCCGGTAGCTAGGTCAGTCGCGCTATATCTTTGACTTGCACACACACAATTTCGATGGCTCTCTTCGTCGATCTCGCACCCACCCACTTGATCCTCTCTTCGACTCTATCTATATCTATGACCCCTCCCTCTCTTCTCGTGGATCGCCCGACCCTCTATATATGATACAGATAGGCCTCCATTTCACACACATTGCATGCAAAATTTTGTTTGAGATGTCATCGACACATATTCCCACAAAATACATTCATGAAATCAACCCCCCCCCCCGAAAACAAAAAACACTCACGAACGCACAAGCCATTTGTCTAGGTTTGTATCTCTCACACACACCCACGTTGGTGGAGGGAGTGCACGAAGAGAAGAGGTGCACACACGGCGCACGTACTCCCGTCTCTTTCCCAACCACACCCGTGCGGGTACACGGTGGAGCTCATTTCTGTACGAAAAGGCAGCCCACATGGTAACTTGACACGTGTATTGGTTGTCCACTAGATGGAGGGAGGATCGTCTACCACGGGTGACCAAACAAATTCAGTGCACTTGACACGTTATGTTAAAAAAGAGGCAAACCATGTGGGGCCTACCTTATAGGCAAGGCTCTATACACTAGAGTACTTTTGATGTGTCCCGTCAACTCGCAGAACGAGGAGAAGCTTGCTTAGTACGCCGTGTCCCCCGCCCATGGGCGCGGTGGCTCGCAGGATGAGGTGAAGCTTGCTTACTACGCCTTACGCCTGCTCCCTCGCCCACTCGCGCGGTGGCTCGCAGGACGAGGAGAAAATTTTACTAGTACTCCCTCCGTTTACTCCTCGTCCCTACCTTGGTTAGAGAGATCATCATATTGTTTGGAATATATGTCCTTTAGTAGATTTCAGTATGAACTACTAGTACATACTCCAAACACTGATGTATATAGACGTATTTTAGAGTGTAGATTCACTCATTTTGCTCTGTATGTAGTCCATATTGAAATAGACGTAATAGTATGCACTCTCCCTCTCCCCTCGACCCTCGCCACGTGGTGGACGTGCAGCAATTCATCCGGTCTCATATAGCCAGAACGATATATACTGCAGTACCATTATTGCTCGACTTCCCGAAGAGGCGAAGAGCCAATCGCAAGGTTAATAGTTTGGAGATGCCAAGCGCAAGGTTTATAGGAGAACGAGTAGTAGGTGCGCGTCATTTATAAATAAAGTTTTTTTCTTTAGTGGCACGTCGCAATATAAATAGGTTCATATGGAGAGAAAGGAAACCGCTCCACTATATACATAGGCGGGACGGGCCTACGGTTGCTTCTTTGGGGTTGCTCTCTTCAGTTTTCACACTCTCTCGCAGAAAACCACTGTGGCCACATCTCTAACATCCCGGCGGATCACGTTCGCCGGGGGAAGGGGTGGATGCTTAGTGTAGATGCGGTCACCGTCGCCGACGGTGAAAACCCACCTTGTCACGTCCGATCGGGGTTCCGCCATTCTCTCTCACAAAGCCGGTGAGGTTGCCTTCGTCCATTGCTCACTGCCGCGACGTGGGTAGTTGCCTCCTCCCGCCGCCTTCCTCTAGGTTGAGCTACCCGACATCCCTCAGGTACAACTTTGTTTACAGCCGGCTTGCACCACTGCTCCAGCTGCCCACATCACTCCATGTGGATATTTCTCTACTTCTTTGCCCCGCACATGCCTCTACTGGCTTCTACATATTGTATTTGTGATGAGTTTATGTGTCATCAACTAGTTCTAGTAATCTTATTCTAATCACGCTTCTTCAATTTCTTTGCCACTGGGATGCTCATCTCGATTTTGGTGAAACTGCACAAAATGATCCGATGGTCAAAGCATTGCAAACTTCATTTCTTAGGAAGCGCCGACGTTGCCAGCAAATTAAAGCCTGGTTAGGGTTTACGGTTCAAGGGCTAGGGACTGCATGGATCATTTTTTTCTTTAGCTATCTTTGTTTCAATGGCTAGGGACTGCATGAGTAGTAGTAGTATTGTACACCTTACGCCCGCTCCCTCGCCCACGCACGCGGTGGCTCGTAGGATGGGGAGAAAATTTTACTACTCCCTCCGTTTACTCCTCGTCCCTACTACGTTGGTTAGAGAGATTATCATATTGTTTGGAATATATCACTACTAGGAAAAGGGCTATAGATGGGATGGACACTAATGGCGCAGTGTACATGTGGTGCGCCATTACTAAATACTAATGGCGCACCATGTGTTGGTGCGCCATTAGTGTGCAAATACTAATGGCGCACCACATCCCATGGTGCACCATTAGTAAAAAAAAATTATAATTTTTTCAAAACTACTAATGGCGCACCGTGGGCGTGGTGCGCCATTACTAATTTCAACTACTAATGGCGCACCACTTCCACGGTGCGCCATTAGTATTTTGGCCCAAAAATTCCCCCGAATGCACCCCCCCCCTTGGATCGCCTTTTCAGTTTTAAAAAAATAAAAGAAAATGATGGAAATGTCAAAAAATAAAAGAAAATAAGTTTCCCATGTGATATGTGGTCTAGTTGTTGGGAAAATTTGCAAATGTGAATTTCGACTTTATTTGCAAAATCTCTCTGGAATTTGTAAATATGGGCATAACTTTTGCATACTAACTCGGATGAAAAAGGTTTTTATATGAAAAATCATCTACTCGAAAAGTTACATCCAAATTTAACTGGGGGAACCCCGTTAAACATTTTCAAAATCCTGAAAAACCTAACAGAAAAAAGTTACGGGCCTTTTAAGATCTGGAGAGGGAAAAAAATTCAAAAAAATTCAAACTTACTAATGGCGCACCTGCCCATGGTGCGCCATTACTATCTTCCCGCCTTCAAAATTCAAAATAAATCAAATAAATAAAAAAGTTACTAATGGCGCACCTGCCCGTGGTGCGCCATTAGTATTTTCCCCTTCAAAATTCAAAATAAATCAAAAAAGTTACTAATGACGCTTTGCCAGCAGTGCGCCATTAGTATGTCAGATATATGGCTGGGCGTGTCCTCTCCTCCTTACCTCTTTCATTCTTCTCCTCCACTCCACCTCTCCTCCACTCCACCTCTCCTCCACTCCTCCACTCCATCTTCCCTTCTCTCCTCCACCATACTACCCTTCTCCTCTCCGGCGACGTCCTCCTCCTCCTCTCCGGCGACCTCCTCCTCCCTCCTCTCCTCTCCTCCCCTCCCCTCCCCTCACGGTTTCTCCTCCCTCCTCTCCGATGAGCTCCTCCTCCCTCATCTCCGGTGAGCTCCTCCTCCCTCCTCTCATGTGAGCTCCTCCTCCCTCCTCTCCTCCCATCCCCTCATGGTTTCTCCTTCCTCCTCTCCGATGCTCCGGTGAACTCCTCTCCCAACCTCGTCCTCCTCTCCCGGCGATGTTGCGGTCACCTCCTCCTCCTCCTCTCCAAGAACTCCTCTCCGTGAACTCCTCTCGGCAAAAGAACACGACAAAAGAACGACAAGATCCAAAACCGGGAACAAAATTTGAAATAATATCGTGCAAAAAAATGAGCAAAAAAATGAGCAAAACATGGGCAACAAAATCACGATCCAGCTCCAAATTCAAAATTCATAAATAGCAATGGCGCACGGTGGGGGTTAGACGGTGCGCCACTACTATTTTCCCGCCTTCAAAATTCAAAAATACTAATGGCGCAGGCCTATACTAATGGCGCACTACATGGTGCGCCATTAGAACACCAGATACTAATGGCGCACCAGTGGTGCGCCATTAGAATTTAATTCTGATGGCGTGATGCTAGTGGCGCACCAGTAGTGCGCCATTAGAAGGCAAAACTGGTGCACCACTAGCATGCCTTTTCCTAGTAGTGTATATGTCCTTTAGTAGATTTCAATATGAACTACTAGTACATACTCCAAACACTGATGTATATAGACGTATTTTAGAGTGTAGATTCACTCATTTTGCTCCGTATGTAGCATAAAGTTGAGACACTTATTTTGGAATGGAGGGAGTACATATTTGCTCTGATCTGTCAATCATTGAGATGCAATAGCATGCATGTTAGTCTCCTTTGTATTTGATGAAATGTTTCAATGGGCAACCTTGGACGCAAGATACATGTAACAGAAGCTGGAAGCTTCATAGCATTGTACTATCTCGCTGATAGATTACAGTACGTACTATACAAGTACTACCTCCGTTCCTAAATATAAGTCTTTTTAGATATTTCACCATGAACCACATACGGGTGTATATAGATGCATTTTAAGTGTAGATTCATTCATTTTGTTCCGTATGTAGTCCACCTAGTGGAATCTCTACAAAGACTTATATTTAGGAACGGAGGGAGTACTATGTAAAGAGTTAGGTGTCGCACGGTGTCCAGAAAATATGGTGATAGTGTGAGGTGGGCCATGTAATCACTGAGCCTGCGTGTTTTGACTGCTCTTGCACTCCTCCGCCGTAAGAATGGAGAAAATTGTAATCTACTTGTACCTCCTTTCGCCGAAAGCGTGGGACATCCAGAAGTCCTACCACCTTAGTAATAATGACCAATGAGCCGTCAAATCACATAGACCCAGCAGTAAGTTGGACGGACGAAGCAACCATCACTATTGAACCCGCTTCTCCCTTCAACGCAGGCGCCAGTGAGAGGTCGCGTCTGCTATGCCCGGGCATGAATGCGGCATCGATTCTTGGGAGCGGCGCTGACCGTTTCGGGCGGGAAGTGCGTGCGGACGATGGAGGGGCTTTGGGTGGGCCAGGCTGGTCAGGAGCGGGCGCGGCAGCTGTCCGCCTGTCCCTACCGGACGCCCGGAAACAAGAGGATGCACCAACTCTTGCGGCTAAAATCGTACACTACACACCATCTCTCTGTAGGAGTAGGTCGATCTGTCGCTCTCTCTAACACACACATGTTGTTAAACACACACACGCACACGCACATGCACACGCGCCCACACACACACACACACACGCACACGCACACGACACGATTAAGATTTAAATCCTAATGACTCCCACACACAAAAAAATACGGCATGCTTGTCACACGAATGCAGGAATGTATAAAAGGTTATTTTCCTCTCGTTGAACATAACAGGAGGGTTGTGTAGCTGGTTAGCCTGTTCGCTCATCAAACTTGAGGTCTCGGGTTCGAAAACTACACTTGAGCATAATTCGTGCTAGGCGGATTCTTTGACTAGTCAAAATGGATGGGTACGGAGCTATACGATCTCATAGTGACAGTATAATCAGCTCATCACGTATAAGCTGCAGCCTCGGCTCTTGTTTTCTACGGTTTGCACTCTTCACACTCTCTCCAGTATATATATATATATATATATATATATATATATATACATGCTGGAGCCTCAGCGCTTGCAGTTGCTCTCTTCACACTCTCTCACCCTCTCCAGATCTAAACAAGACTTCATTGGCCCCTCTCTCTCCCCTCACTGCTGGTCTACTTGTAATTGCTCTCTTCACACTCTCTCAAACTCTCCAGATCTAAACAAGACTTCGTTGGCCTCTCTCTCTGTCCCCTCACTGCTGGTCAAAGAGCCTGCAGGATTCGTCCGCCGGGAAGGGAAGGAGGCTTAACGCTGTCATTGTCGTGAGGAGGGAATCCACTACCGGCGCAGCTGTTCACTTTCACCCAACAGCGCGGAGGGCCTCGAACCCTTCTTCTTCGCGCCGTACATAGTGTGGGTCGAACAGCCTCCGTGCGCCCACGAACCACACCCCAAGAACCTTAAGGTATAATTTACTTATTCAACATGCATTGCTCTAGCTGCATGTGGGCTTTTTCCACTTCTGCACTCGAATCTAGGTGTTGGATCAAACAGGAAAGTAGTGGGGAAAGTTGTATACCATAAATCTAGGACGTGGTTCAAAGAGGAAAGAAATGGGGGAAAGTAGTGGGAAAAGTTGTATAGCATGAATCTAGGACGTGGTTCAAAAAGGAAAGGAAGGGGGAAAGTAGTGGGGAAAGTTGTATCACATGAATCTAAGACGTGGTTCAAAGAGGACAAGAATGGGGGAAAGTAGTGGGGAAAGCTGTATAGCATAAATCTAGGACGTGGTTCACAAAGGGAAGGAAGTGGGGAAAGTACTAGTACAGACTGGCTATCCAGCACCTACGTTGGTCGAAAAGGGAAAACAATGACAAACGCAGTATGCACATTTGTAACGAACCGATCTTTTGTTTTGGGGGACAAGGCTGTAGAGTTTGAGCAGGACTAGATTTGCTGCGCTCACATAGGGAAAGGTGTCTAAAGATAACAAAACTGGGACCAACACAAATATGCTCCTTGGTTGTTTGTTCTTTGTTGCAACAGACTGTGCATCACCCCAGTACATCGGTAGATGCACATGGTGTTGGTACATCCACTGTCCCGTGCAACACTTTAGCTGTTATTAATCTAAGGCCCTGTTTGGTTAAAAACTCCCTAGCCCCTACTTGCTTGGTTCCAGGGACTAAATATGGACTAGAGGTTATTAAATGACATGCTAAAATACCATGTTACCCCTAGTAATGAACTAATAGAGACAAGGTGAGATGCGTGGCAGGGGCAACTGTTGGAAAAAGTCCCAAAAAGACTCCCTCGGGGTCTTCTTTCTTTAAAAGCAAATTACATGTTTAACAAATTTTATTGTTAATATAATCTCTCTATTCATATTAATCAATGCCACCGTTTGAGAAATGCTACTGTCTTGCTTTCTTTCCCATTTAGATAAGGTAGATGCTTCTTTTTGTTGGCTTCTATGTCATCCACCGTTATTGACCACTAGTTGTTTCCTTTGCACCTCTGTAAACAGGGTTATCTACTTCACCTCGTTGCCATTGTGACCTTTTGTTGCCTTTGCACAAAACACTTTTGTTTTAACAGTGTTTTGTGCAGTTCAACCAAAATGTCACACTGACAATGTTGCTTGATTGCTTGATCTTAGTGGAACTGTACAAGAGGAGATCTTACTTCCTATCCGTGTTGGCAAATTTGGTTCAGATCTTCTTCTTGTGAGTTGTTTGAATTCCGCGTCATGAGAGTTCAGTACTAGCCTTCTTTCACATGATTCTGCAGTGTGCTTTCATATGTTGTGCTACTTGTATGGTAATGTTGCTTGATTTTAGTGAACTGCACAATTGGAGACAAGACTTCCAATCTGTATGTGCACCGCAATATCCCATTGAGGTAAGATAAGGATATTTCACAACTGTTGGCGTGTATTTTGCCACTTTCATCAGAAAATTAATGTCATTGTTTAGTGCTATACTTGTGCAACCTAATTGACATGCCAAATCTTATATTGAAGGCGAAGCTTGTCTGTTATTGAACCAAGTGATGAAGGGGAAGAACAAGCGGAAGAAAACAAAAATCAACTCCTGGTGCTGTAAAGAAGCACTGGAACTGTGATGACACAAGTAATGATATAGTTTTGCATCTTAATTTATTGCTATGGCTGGAACGAGCAATTGTTTTGCCACTAATTTTATGCCACTCTTAATGTAATACGTAATTATCTCTACTTGTGCAAACAGGGATCTTCTTTGAAGATACCATATATTTTAGTGGAACTGCACAAGAAGATGTTGGAACCATTAATCTAATCGAGGAGTATATAGTAACTTAGTAAGCATGGCCACCAAAGTTGATAGCAACAGATGGTTCCTGAGAAGTGCTTCATTTGTATGCTCTACACAATAAGCCTCCTGACAAAGGTTGGTGCTCGCCCACTGATTTCATCCATATGATTGAGCTTTGTCATCTATATTGCTGTTGTTCTACTATTTAGGTACTGTCATCAAAAAGTGGTATTGTCCTTGAGAAATGCTTCATCTATGTTGTTTTAAATATTTCCTTTCCTTTTTTTCGAGCAAACAGGGATGCTAGCATTTAGTTATCCTCTTGTCTTTGCACAACAGGATCATCCTCCTCTAAAGAAGAATATGGAGTACGTGAAGTGACTAGTTCCGATTATGCCAGGATGAAGAAGCCCTGTCTATCTTCTCATCAGAAGGAGCAGTTGAAGGATGGTTTCATTAGCCCCCACAAGACCAAACTAACTTCAGCTCAGAAGGACTGACAAATCTCCATTTTCTTGCTGTGATGCGCGAGTACAATGTTGTTCTAGGATTCTTTCTGGCGAGTTCCATTTTTCTAAAAGTGTGCTCTACATGGACCATGTAGGTGCCTGTTTAAACTGTCAATTCATAGTACAGTTTGCTTTATACTAATCACTTTTTTTGTATTTGTGCAAACAGGGGTGCTCAGCTTGATTTCAATGGGAACTGCACAAAATGTTTATGAATACATCGAATCATTCATTTCCACCACAAGAATGGAGGTGCCGATAAGTTCAAGGCATTGCAACATATAAGGGCGAAATCATACAAGCTACGCGCGAATTTGGTTGATTTTGGTGGAACTGCACAAAAAGAACAGCTAGTTTATTTAGCACGAGGTGCCATGTCAATGTACAAACTAATGGCAAACCCTGCCCATTCCACAATCGCAGGTATTTGATATTTTGGAATGGGAAAACCTTGTCAAATTTTGCTCATTGATTTTAGCAAGAAGACATGCGTTTGATATTTTCGAATGGGACGCCCTTTGCGGTCAGCAGCGTCGATCCATTTTTTCTTTATTATTTAGTTGTGAAGTAAATATTGGCTCTGACATGTGAATCGCTGAGATGCATAATCATCGATTGTTTTGAATTTTCTCTATGAATTGCCAGACCTGTGTGTTTGATTGCAATGTACTGGGACGCTAAAAAGATGCTCAAACTCTTTGTACTCCTTCTGTTCCTTTTTACTTCGCACATTTTGAAAGTGCATACTTTTTTCTATAAGATTGGTCAAAGTAGAGACACTTTGACTGCAGACAAAACTTATATGCAGACTAGAAAGGACCGGAGGGAGTACATGTGAAACTGCTGCGAACGAGGTGATCACCCTGGGAATAATGCTAGTACGTATTGTTTTGCATGTTCATCCAATGCCAGTGATACAAGAATTCGAACTAATCAAAATAAATTCATTCATACACGGCGGATTTCATATAAACATGCCGGATTTCATTACATTTCAACTAAAAAGGGGTGCGTTGGATGTATAATTGTTTAACCGAAGCTACCCACCTGTGTCCGGCTGAGCCGAACAGAAGCTTCAGTGACTTAACTGCAGGTGCAGTTGCGTAACTGACATGTGGCCTATATGCCTGTTGGGCCCATGTATCAGTCAACCAACTGCGCATCGTCCTTCTCCAACATAGCTCTCTGACTCCACATCGCCGCCAAGAAGCTAACCGGCCGTCAGTGCTCAACCCGCCTAGCTTGTCATAGCGATTAGGGCAACTAGGAGCCCAATGATCAGGATCCCCACATGACAAACACCTTTCTTCTTGTCATTCTTCTTCTTGAAGTCTGTGTGTTGCACAACCTTGTTCTTCCCATCAAACTTTGCTTTACCATCAAACTTGCCCTTGTTCTTGAACTTGTGGGGCTGGAAGTTCTTCTTCTGTACCAGATTGGCACTAGATCCTCCCTCAATTCCTCGAGCACGTGTGTCCTTTGCTCTCGCCTTTTCTTCCACATCAAGAGTGCCAATGAGATCCACGAAGGAGGAAGCTTAGTGATGATACCTCTGGCAACAAACTTGTCCGGTAGCATACAACTGAAGTGCTCAAGTTCTCTAGCAAATTACTGTATCTCATGAGCTTGCTCAACCATGGAGCGCTCATCAATCATCTTGTTATCATAGAATTGCTCCATGATGTACATCTCAGTGCCAGCAACCAGAGGGTAGCAGCGGTGGCCTTACTTGGACCCGAGCGGCGGCGACCTACCATGTTCTACTCTTCCTCGTTTTTTTGTGTGGCGCGGCCTCGTTGGCAGCGGAGCGGGGCCTCGGCGGAGCCGGCGATGTCCTCTGTCTCGTAGCCGGCGGGCGGCGACTCGGTGGAGCAGGGGAAATCCTCCCCCTCGTTGCCGGCAGGGTGGGGCCTCGGTGGAGCCGGCGGTGTCCTCTGCCTCGTTGTTGGCGCCACGGGCCCTCGGCGGAGCAGGCCTCGTCGACGCCAGCGGAGCGGGGACTCGTCAGAGCCGGCATTGTCCTCTACCTCGTCCTCGGTCTCGCCAAAAAGAGCCTCGCCCACTTCATCACCCTCTTTGTAGGCAGCCGTAGCCTCCGTCACCCGCATGCGGTACCGCCAGCCTCGAGGCGGCCCTCGCGGGCGGAGCGGTACGAGTCGAGCAGCGCCTCCTGCTCTGCCCGTTCCATGGTGATCTGCTCCTCCGCCTGCAGTTGCTCCTGGAGGAGATCGTGGTTGTAGGCGGCGTCGGCCTGCGCCTCCCGGAATTGCTCCTCACGCTTCTGCCTCACTGAGGGAGTCCCGGATTAGGGGGTGTCCGGATAGCCGAACTATAACCTTTGGCCGGACTCCTGGACTATGAAGATACAATATTGAAGACTTCGTCCCGTGTCCGGATGGGACTTTCCTTGGCGTGGAAGGCAAGCTTGGCTATACGTATATGTATATCTCCTCCCATTGTAACCGACTCTATGTAACCCTAGCCCTCTCCGGTGTCTATATAAACCGGAGGGTTTTAGTCCGTAGGACGAACAACAATCGTACCATAGGCTAGCTTCTAGGGTTTAGCCTCTCTGATCTTGTGGTAGATCTACTCTTGTACTACCCATATCATCAATATTAATCAAGCAGGAGTAGGGTTTTACCTCCATTGAGAGGGACCGAACCTGGGTAAAAACATCGTGTCCCTTGTCTCCTATTACCATCCGCCTAGACGCATAGTTCGGTACCCCCTACCCGAGATCCGCAGGTTTTGACACCGACATTGGTGCTTTCATTGAGAGTTATGTTGTGCCGTCGCCATCAGGAAGGATGCCTCATCCCGTCTTTAAAGACGGCACTGTTGCTAAAGGAGCTTTAGCTATCGGCCAAACTCTCCGGCTAGGCGGTTTTCTTATGACCGCCTATTCGCCCGCCGCGCCGACGATGACTTCTCGGGTCATCAAAAGCAATCTTCACGTCAACTCAGAACTCACCGAGCAGTTAGATCCGATGGATCTCTCTTCTTTAAACGAGCTCTTGGATCGCATCACCGGCCCGGGAGTCGCTACAGACTATGATCAGATTGGGCCTATACCCGATCTGAGAGAGATTAACTATCCCCAGGTCACCCATCACGTTGCTGTGGTGGAGGAACAATGCGGCGACCCTTCATCTATATTAAGGAGTAGCTATGTCCGGATTCCCGATCCCTCCAAGCCGGATACCCGCGGAGGGGAGGACGTCACTCAAGACTTGAACTTAGAGTCAGGCAACGGGCTAGATTCAGTGGACAACATCCAAGAATCCAAGCTTCCGAGTTCGAAACTCCTTGGCCCTTGAGCCTCAGATTGGGTGAGGTTTCGGATCTAATTCCACCCACCCACCCGAACATAGGCGATCTATCCAATAATAGGCAAGAGCCCGAGGAAACAGTACATCATTACTGGGCCAGATTCCTCCTGGTTATGAACAGGATAAAGGACTGTCGTGAGCAAGACGCAATTTCATTCTTCTGCAATAATTGCATGGACAAGGGAATCCTCAACGCCATAGGTCGCCGTGAAATTACACGCTTTGCTGACTTGGCGTCCATAGTACGAAAATCTTGTCGCGATGGAAAGCGCATGGAAAACCGAAGTAAGATTTTGGGACAATCCGGCCCCGAATACAAACCCAGTCCGAAACAAAAGGGTGCATTATCGCCAATCACCCGGGTTAAACACCAAAAAACAAAAAACCCCTACGGGGCATGGAACCGTACTGGAGGGATGTCTCAAGGGGCCGTGTAAAATCCATAGTACAGAGGGTGCCACACCAACTCATAGCCTTAGAGCATGTTGGATACTCCGGCAGGTGGCCAAAAGTGGCGAAGAGCTTCTAACCCCAGCATCCACAGAGCACCAGGCCAGGGATACCAAGATGCGGTATTAACAGTCTTGAGACTTTCGCATCAAATAATATGAGAAAACGAACACTCCGCAGCCTTGCGAAGTCTACCAAGTAGCAACAATAAATCCATGGAGGACACGGCTATTACCTTTAATGCCGTTGATGAACCTAAATTCGAACAACCCGAGCACCAAGAAGATTGGTCCTCGGTCCAATAGTGGATGGCTTTCGCCTTACCAAGGTACTCATGGACGGTGGCGATGGATTGAACCTCATTTATGAGGAAACCCTTTGAAAAATGGAAATAGACTGGAGCCGCATTGAGCGAAGCAGCACAACCTTTAGAGGAATAATACCCAGTCGGGAAGCATGCTGCATAGGAAAAATCACACTGGATGTGGTGTTCGGCACGCCGGATAATTACAGGTTCGAGGAGGTCACGTTCCAAGTGGCCCCGTTCAGCAGCGGATACCACGCTCTATTAGGGCGAGAGGCATTCACAACTTTTCAAGCTATACCCCATTACGGGTACATGAAGCTCAAAATGCCCGGGCCCAACGGAATCATCACTCTTGCTAGTGACCCGCATATAGAACTCGTGCGAAAATAAGATAAGACAGACTAGCCCTTGAGGCACTATCCGAAGCCCTAGCGGCCGAGGAACTGATCACGCTCCACGGTGAACAGGGGACGATGTGATACTCGATAAAAGATCCAAGTCCACCTCCTTTAAACCAGCGGACGAAATAGTCAAATTCCAAGTCCACCCAACAGACCCTACAAAAGCGGCCTCCATCGGGGCACAATTAAACCTCGATGTAGACGCCAGACCACGAGAATTCCTACGCGAAAATTGGGACATTTTTGCTGGCACCCTTTAGACATGCCAGAATCCCACGCCCGCTGGCCGAGCATAGCCTAAACATCCTAAAAGGATTCAAGCTACCAAGCAGGCTCTTCGGCGTTTCTCCGAACCTAAGAGACAAGACATGGGAGAGGAGCTAGCCAAACTACTGGAGGTCGGATTCATCAGAGATATAAAACATCCGGAGTGGCTAGCCAACCTGGTGATGGTACCAAAGAAGGACAAACCCTGGCGCCTATGCGTCGATTTCAAGGACCTCAACAAGGCTTGCCCAAAGGATCCCTTCCCCCTCCCCCACATCGATCAAATTATCGACGCTACCGCCGGACACGATTCATTATGTTTCCTCGACGCATACTCCGGCTACCATCAAATTAAGATGGCAGAGCCTAACCAAGCCGCGACGACATTTATCACCCCATACGGCCCATTCTGCTTCAACACAATGCCCTTCGGGCTCAAAAACGCTGGCGCAACATAACAAATAAGCATGATTCGTATATGTCTGGCAAACCAGATCAGCAAAACAGTGGAGGCATACGTAGATGATGTGGTCGTCAAAACCAAGCACGTCGAAACTCTAGTAGACGACTTGAGGTTCACATTCGATAATCTTCGAACATATGACATCAAGCTTAACCCGGAAAAATGCGTTTTCGGTGTACCAGCCGGAAAGCTCTTGGGCTTCATTGTACCCGGTAGAGGAATTGAAGCAAACCCAGCCAAGATCCGAGCTCTCTCACAATTGAATATGCCAAAGGACCTCAAACAAATACAAAAATTGACTGGATGAGTGGCGGCTCTAAGCCGCTTTATCTCCCGTTTGGGAGAAAAGACATTACCCCTTTATCGCCTCCTCCGGTGCACCGAACACTTCGAGTGGACGGATGCATACGGCCGGACTCGAAGAAATAAAAGCCATATTGGCACCAAACCCGGTCTGGCCGCCCAACATGGGCGAACCAATGCTATTATACATCGCGGCAACTCATCAAGTTGTAAGCGCGGTGCTCGTTAATCGAGCGAAGCGGACGCACAAGTTCCCCTTCAAAAACCAGTTTACTACGTGTCCACCGTCCTCACTCCATGCAAGTCACGGTATCCGCATTATCAAAAGATAGCGTCGCGGTGTTTATGGCATCCCGAAGCTGCGACACTACTTTCAAGAGTGTTCGATAACAAGAGCCTCCAAGTACCTCTTAACGACATTATAAACAACCGCTGACAGACGGGCGGATTGCCAAATGGGCCATTGAGCTCCTCCCATTCGACATAACCTACAAGCCACGACGAGCCATTAAGTCGCAAGTTTTGGCCGACTTCGTCGCCGAATGGACTGAAGCCGTACTCCCTAAAGAGTGCGGCACATATTCCAACTGGATCATGCACTTCGACGGCTCAAAAATGTTGGCTGGTGCAGAAATGGCGTCGTTACGATGTCCCCAACAGAGATACAGTTCAATACGTACTCCAGATAATGTATACGGACTCCAACAACGCAGCCGAATACGAGGCCCTTCTACATGGTCTCCGGATGGTAGTATCCATGGGCATTCAACGCCTAGAGGTGCGCGGGGATTTGAACCTCGCGATATCCCAAATAAATGGAGACTTTGATGCCAAGGATCCGAAAATGGCAGCTTATCGCAACGTCGTCCTAAAAATGTCACCGGTTCAAGGGCTCAATTTCACCATATAGCTCGGAAAACAATCAGCAGCAGACGCGTCTTGGCACGCATTGGCGCAAAGTGCGATGCCATCCCCCCCAATATCTTTTTAGAGAGGCTGTTCAAGCCATCCATATTATGGGAAGGAGTCCGAAATAACAGCCCGGACCCAACAAAGACCGCCCAACACCGAACATTCTCGACGAACCGGAGGCTCTGCCAACGAAGTAATATCTTTAGCCCACGTAATAATGGCAGTCATTGCCCCGTGGACGGAACCATTCTTAGCCTACCTAACCAGGCAGGAACTTCCCGAGGACCAAAACGAGGCACGTTGCATAGTGCGGCGATCTAAAGCCTATAAAGTCCATGAGGGAGAGCTTTATAAGAAAAGCACGACCGGATTCCTTCAAAGGTGTATCTCCGAAGAGGAAGGGCGGAATCTTCTGGCTGAAATTCATGCCGGACTCGGCGGGCACCACGCCGCAGCCCGGCCCTTGTAAGCAAGGCCTTCCGTACATGATTTTATTGGCCAACGCCCGGCGGATGCTCAGGACTTAGTCCAATGATGCGTCGGTTGCCGACTCTTTGCTAATCAAAGCCACATGCCACCCACCACCCTCCAAACTATACCCATCACCGCCCTTCGCAGTCCGGGGCTTGACATGGTTGGACCCCTTGAAGGAGGAACCCACAAGCAAAAATACCTCGGTCATGGTGGATAAATTCACCAAATGGATAGAGGCCAAGCCTGTTAAGACGGCCGAATCCGGACCGGTGATAGACTTCATATCAGGGGTCGTACACCGTTACAACGTCCCCCACAGCATCATCACTAATAATGGCATGAACTACACGGCCGATGAGGTCAAACTCTGGTGCAAAAACATGGGCATCAAGCTCGACTATGCTTCAGTCTATCACCCTCAAACTAACGGTCAAGTCGAGCGAGCAAATGGTCTAATCATGAGCGGCATCAAACCCAGATTAGTGCGGTCCCTCAAGGAATCTTACACGCACTGGGTAGAGGAGCTTGACTCTGTACTCTGGGGGCTGCGGACCATGCCGAATCGTACCACCAGATTCACACCATTCTTTATGGTATACGGCGCAGAGGCAGTTCTGCCCTGCGACATAATTCATGACTCACCTCGCGTGCGCATGTACAAAGAAAGAGAAGCCGAGCTCGATCGGCAGGACAGTTTGGATACCTTGGAGGAGGAGCGTGATGTGGCAAAAGCCCGTTCCGCATTCTATCAACAAAGAGGCTCAAGATATCAAAGCAGAGAAGTACGGGCCAAAACTTACAATGTTGGTGAGTTAGTTCTACGCCTGCCGGACAAGAAAAAGGACAAACTCAAGCCCAAATGGGAAGGTCTATTTATTATCGACCAAGTCCTGGCCCGTGGAGCGTACCGTCTGCGAGATGCATCAGATAACCGACTCGAGCCGAACCCATGGAACGCAGCCCGTCTCCGAAGATTCTACGCCTAGCGCCGGATTCTGAGTTCGTCTCCTTCCTCTGTCTATTTTTTACACGTTAGTTGTCTTATATTTCTCTCCTTCTCCCTCTTTTTCTCTTACAGCCTTCAAAGGCTCGTTCGCGCATTGTTCGCACACACTTGACGCGCTATCCGCGCTCATTATACCTGGGGGCTTCTTTAACAGAAGCTTATTTGTACGGGCTTCAAGCCTAACACATGTGTCACGCTTCTGCATGTACCTTATATTCACCATTATATGCATCGATATGAGTTAAGTTTTGGACAAGCTGGGTTGCCTGGCTCCTGTGCTTACCCCTACGTTCCCGATTGTTCGGCTAGGTGGTAAAGGGAGCACCTCTGCGATTGTTACTGCTGGTCACGGATGTGTACCTCGACCGGGTGAAGCTGAAAGCTAAGCGTTCTTAAGGGAATATTCGGTCGGTGAACTAAAGATGATTTCTCACTTATTTATTTATCTGCCCCTAGATGCTTTTTCTGCTTTTTTCGCAGTCCGGACATGCACTTTAAGGCATGCCTCCTGTGGAAAGGAACCGCTAACGGAAATATTCTCCCCGGAAGATGTTTCTTACTAACCATGTAATATAACATAACTAGTTGGGCACTTATGCATTTCAAGCACTAATGACCCCTAAGCCTGGTCTCCACGCATGCCCCGGTTCTTACATAACCGTGAGGGTATTCGGACACACTCCGGACTATAGGGTCCCGAGGTTGAAGCGAAAAGGTCCGCCATGACAAACGATCTACAATCTGGCTAGAAGGCATTTTTACATGTCATCTTAAATTACATAGTCAATTTGACTGGGTGTATTCCTCCTCAATACCATCTAATATGCTGTCTAGTTTACAGTCCTGTTGGGAATACTTTGCGGCCAATTCTACTTGGACGTACACTAAGCTCACAGGGATCTCCTTCCCATCGGGCCCCACGGGTCCGACCTCGGACATGTGGTTTGGGTCAGCCTTCGTGTACCGCGCCTTCACCATGGCCCAGGTCTCCCTGGCGCCTTGACGGCAGGCCGATATCTTCCATAATCGGAAGCGCCGCCGCGCTCCCTTAAGCCTCTCTGCAAGCTCTCCAAGGCCCTCGGGCAGGGAGACAGATGGCCACAAGGCCTGGGCGACGCCTTTGATCACCTGCCGAACTCGTTCGTGCAGTTGTAAGAGCTCGGGAAGAAGGTCACCCGTAGAACCGGGCATTTCCTCTGCAGGATGACCTGTGAGCATACCTACAGACATAACTATGTTAGTCGACTTCCTCGCCGAACTCTTTTTTAAAGTTCGTTCAAGCACTTACTAAAAATGTTGCGTCAAAGCTGGTGATTCTCCTTCACGGAGTCCGATAGCTGGGCATGAACATCCTTTAGTTCCTCGCCCAGCTGGGTGTTGGCATCTTGGAGATTATTCTTCTCCTGCCTCACCCTCGTAAGCACGCTCTCGCCGGCCTTTAACCGGCGCAAGAGTTGTTGCTTGTCCAGATCTACTCCGGCGCCATCTGCAATGATATTGTCAGATTTGCACACATGCCGCACTTCACAACATACTTAACTTTCAAAGCGTATATTACCAGAGGGGGTCTCCTTGGCCTCCCATGCAGCGGCTAGTGTGGCCTCAAGCTGGGCTTTGCACTCTTCCAGCTCCCGGGACAGTTGGGTATTCTTTTTCGTAAGGTCCTGCATAACAAATGATCCTTAAATCAGTTATTTTAAGTGCTTCAAGTCTCGGGGGCTACTGGCATATATAACCATCAAATTTTCTCACCCGTATGTATTTCACATACTGCTCCATGGCTCTGGCTAGACCATTTTGAGCGGCACGGAGGTGCGCATCTCCCGGGTTGAAGGCATCCAATGCCTCTTGGGAGAAACATGCGTCACGAAGAACTGTCCGGCGACGCCTGTGATTCATGGCACTCTCTACCTCGGAATTGGTGGCGCATACCGTCGGCATCCTCTGTCGGAGGAGCTGCCCGACGACACTTCGTGTTCGCCTCCGCTTCGACTCGGGCTTTGGAGCCTGGCTGGTGGAGGCTCGATTGGCAACCTCTCCGGATATAGTCCGGCGAGCGCTCTTTTTCCTGAAGAGAGCACAAGCGTTAGTATGCCTTCCGGAAATAAAACCTGGGAATAAATGGCACGCCATACCGTTGCGCCGGCATCTCAATCCGGACCGCACTTCTTTTCAGCCTGCTGGGCCTTGCTGCCCCTTGTTGGCTAGCCACCGCAGGCTCGGCCTTCCGCCTCAAGGGCTCCCCCTGCAAAACACCATTGATATACGGTGATAAAAAATAAGCACGGATGGGTCATTTTCAAAATATTGGGACTTCAGCCTCAGTTACCTGTGAGGCTGGAAGTATTCCT
The DNA here is from genome assembly GCA_021605145.1 of Aegilops bicornis. NCBI lineage: Eukaryota > Viridiplantae > Streptophyta > Magnoliopsida > Poales > Poaceae > Aegilops > Aegilops bicornis. Next base: position 524,272,995 of record CM038669.1, read on the forward strand.
GGGTAATCGGTCGTAATGGCGACCAAGGCATTGTCGATGCTCAGTTGGTAAAATACCCCATCGATTAGCTCCACGGATATGTCCGGATCCTCTTGGGAGGCCGGATCGAGGGACCGTTCCGGATCCTCGGGTTGTGGAGGCGGGCTGTTTATATCCTTTACGGCCCGGCGCAATTCCTGCATCGAAATCACAAGATAAGGTACTTAAATATGGGAATATGGAACGGATGGGCAAAAATAAGTGTCCGCTTACCCTGCTTGGAGGATTGTACATAGAAAATCAGCCCTGTGGATTGACGCGGAGGAACTCCTCCTCTTCTCCCTTGTACAATGCGGACAAGGCCTTCGTCAGAGTAGCAACCGATCCTGGCCCCTTACGGCCGCAGCGGGTGGCATCATCCTCCCGGTTGAAATCCCACATCAGGTGGCCTCTATACTGAAGCGGCTGCACCCACAGCATAATGCATGTGGCCATGACCCCGATCATGGTCAGTCCGGAATGAGCTGACAACCTTATCCGGCTCATCAGGTAAAGGACGTCCTTGTCATTTTCCCTCTGAGGGCTCCGTGGATGCCAGCTTAGGCTCTTCTTCAAGGGAGCATTATTGAACTCGGGGAGGCCGATCCGAACAGGTCCGCAGGGGACATCTTCTATATAAAACCATTCTGAAGGCCAGTCTTCGGACGCCTTCCTTGGGGTTCCGGATAGATATCTGGTCCTGGCGATGCGCCATAGTTCGGCTCCGCCCACTTGATATATCGATACCTCCTGAGAACGGGGCACAAGGCTGAATAGCTTCTTCCATAGCGCGAATTGAGCCTCGACGCCCAAGAACAGCTCGCAAAGGGCTACGAAGCCTGCAATATGCATTATGGAGGCAGGCGTGAGGTTGCGCAACTGGAAGCCGTAGAATTCCAGGAGCCCCCGGAGAAACAGATGAATTGGAAATCCGAGCCCTCTTATCAAATAAGGGACAAGGCATACCCGCTCTCCTTTGGAGGGATTGGGGACGCTCTCCGCCTGCTTTCCTCCACTATAGGTGGTGAGTCCGGCTTGAACCGGGACCATGAAGGCTGGGGGAAGAAATCCCTTGGTTTGGAGCGTCACTAGCTCACTGTGGGGGACGGAACATCTCTCCCGATCTCCAGGCTGAGGGATGTGAGGGCGAGAGGAGGAGCTGCGTCGACTGGCCATGGAATGGATTTCTGTCGGATGTGCTCTGATGAACGCTCGCGAACGGAAGATGGTGTGATTCGGATTTGAGTCCTCGTCTCTTTTATAGGCAGCTCATTTGCACAGCTAGGGGGGTAAATGTAAAAATACCCTGGCTTTTCGCATTAGTTTGACACGTGGAAGAAGGCCATTATTGGGCGTGGAAGCCAAGGAGCACAATATTCACAAGAAGCTAGACACTATTCAACAGGTACACAGAATTTGGAGAAGAACCCGCCTTGCAATGTCGAAGACAATCTGCGCGCCGGACTCATCGTCATTGAAGCCTGGTTCGGGGGCTACTGAGGGAGTCCCGGATTAGGGGGTGTCCGGATAGCCGAACTATAACCTTTGGCCAGACTCCTGGACTATGAAGATACAAGATTGAAGACTTTGTCCCATGTCCGGATGGGACTTCCCTTGGCATGGAAGGCAAGCTTGGCGATACAGATATGTAGATCTCCTCCCATTGTAACCAACTCTGTGTAACCCTAGCCCTCTCCGATGTCTATATAAACCGGAGGGTTTTAGTCCGTAGGACGAACAACAACAATCATACCATAGGCTAGCTTCTAGGGTTTAGCCTCTCTGATCTCGTGGTAGATCTACTCTTGTACTACCCATATCATCAATATTAATCAAGCAGGAGTAGGGTTTTACCTCCATCGAGAGGGCCCGAACCTGGGTAAAAACATCGTGTCCCTTGTCTCCTGTTACCATCCGCCTAGACGCACAGTTCGGGACCCCCTACCCGGGATCCGCCGGTTTTGACACCGACACTCACCGTGTCCATATATTGGGCACGAGCATCGCCGATGGTCATGGTGCAATGCACCGGCGAGGATGGCGCGGAGGAGGGGGTTGGCGCCGGATCATCGACTACCATGTTCTCCATTGGGACGTCGTCGTCCTCCGGCTGCCTGCCAGCCAACCAGTCGGCAACAATGGCTGCCATCTCCTTGTGGTCCGTCTTCCGCCCGTCCCGAAGAGTGCTGGAGCGCGAGGAAGCCATGGTGGGCAGTAGTGGTGTGGACAGTAGAATAGGAACGGATGCGGATGACTGTGGCTATGGCCGGCACAACAGTTTACATAGCAATGGTGGGCGGTGAAGGGACGGACGTGTGGCGGCGGAGTAGCCGACTCAGCAACCGCGTATCATTAATGTGGGTGGCAGAAGGACGGACGGACGTCACTTGTGTCGCTTGAAGGCAGAGCAATCGCATGCACCAGGAAGCAGAGCGAGCGGCGCTAACCGTTTCGGCCGGAAAGTGCACGCGGGCGAGGGAGGTGGTCTGGGTGGGCCAGGCAGTTAGACTCGTGCTTGGTAGCGGGTCGGTCCAGCAGCTGGACATGCTAGCTCGCCAGCTACCTCGCCGAGCAGAGTGACGACAATGAGAGGATGGACGTAGCTTCCGATCCGGAGCCGGCGCCACTGTCCAAGCCGGTTCATGCCGTGTTCACCATAGAGCAGGTGCGGCCGCACTTCAACGCCCTAATGGCGGAAGAGCTACCAGTACAGGAGGACATGTGTTGCAACCTCCGTCTCCTCAACGAGCACCCGTGAACAAGAAAACGACAGTGCCGTTGCGGACATGTGGCCCTATGATCCTGGATTCCCGAATGAGCAGCGAGTATCAGACCATCCGTAGGGCCCGCGAGGCCCTCTCCGTCGTCCTTCGAGTTGTTGCGCTCACCGTGGCGCCGCCGTCTCGCGTTGTCAACATGGTCAACGGACATGAGGATGAGGAGATGACTTTACTTGGAGAGGATGACAGTGGGGACCCACCAGGGCCATAGCCGCACGTACGCAAGTGCCTCCTTATTAGTATATAAAACTATATTTTTTTGCTTCCTCCTGGTTTCCTGACATCACGGTCCCACACCATTGTCAACCTATGTAGTCAATAACTGAGAGAATTGCACAAGAAGCGGCCCGCAGCTGGGACTAAGCAGCTCGAGCAGTATTTGTGTTTTTGAGGTGTGAGCACTGCAGAGTTTTTCTTGAGCGATGTTTAGCCCAGATATTAAATTTTCTCCTCTAAACAACAACGAAAACATCGCTGCAGTACTGGGCGGGATGTGGCCCGTCTAGCCCAGGCCAGATATCCAGCCCAGAAATTAATTTTTTTCAAGCTGAAAATGGCTAGCCCAGCTATACTTTTTTTAGGAATACCTAGGCAAGGTCAAGTTGTTATTCTCCGCCTACTGGCTGCAAATCTTTCATAGGAGGGATGCATTAGGCTTAACAAGAAAATGGGCTTTAAGAAATAGTAAATGGGATGTAATTATAAAAACTGGGCAGTAACTATAAAAAATGCACCAAACACGTAATTACTTTATAAAATATTATTTTTGGATATTGAAAATTTTAGTTTCATTAATTGTTGCGAGCGCAATGTTTTGTTGGATTTTTACGTAATATAAATTTATATTGAAATTGTATTTAAGCTGACTAGAAATTTCGGGATAAAAATAATTCGGATCCCATAAAAATGTGGGAAATTTTTTTGAATTCTGTTTTGAACAGTTGGTTGAAATGGGCTGTACTTTTAACAAATTGTAAATGGGCTGTAGTAAATTCCATTAGAACTCAAAAATTGGCTGCACAATCTTACAAATCTCAAATGGGCTATAAGTTCTCTGCCACACACTTGTGGCCTTACTAAGTTGACGCGTCCCCTAAAAAAAGAGAGTTGACGCGTACGCAAGGCGTTGTCAACTTATAGTCAACACACGGTTCTAGCAGCAGTGGCCATTGGATGTCCATCCAACGGATGACGTGCTTCTTCTTCAATCTCGGGTATTCTAGCTTCACCTGCCCAAAAAATGATTCCTCCCCCTAACATCTGGGGCGCACCGTTTCAGAAGCTGACCTATGGGCCTACTAACTTGACACATACCAAGGGCTTTGTCAACTTAGTCAATATAAACGATTCTAGCTGCAGTGACCGTACGATGCCCATCCAACGGCCTTCGTGCTTCTTCAACCTCTGGTCTTCTTGCTCCAGCCGCCCAAAGCAGCGCCGGTCGTGCGGCCTGCTCCTGCCTCCCGTGGCCGGCTGTCTTTGCCGCCTTGTGCCTCATCGCCCCTACTACTCCCACCGCTGGCCAGGCCATCCCTCTACTCACCCACACCCCTGTTATTCATGGCGATGGCAGCCTCACACCGCAGCCGAACCGGTGAACCCTCGTACTCTTCTCCGCGGGCTTCCACCGCTGCGTCCTCCCGGCTCCGCGTTGTCCCCTTCCTAGGCCTCGTGCCGTCCACCGCCTGGTGCTCTCGGCGTGGCGTGGTCAATATGGTCAAGGAACGGCTTCCATCGGACGTGGATCAGACGTGGAGAGGTCGACACTGGGTCCACGACGGCAGCAACGAAGTGCCTCCTTATTACGCGAAAAATAATGATTCCTCCACCTGACAGTAGGGACCCACCGGATGGGCCACCGTATTTCGCAAAAAAAAACGTTTCACCCCTGACTGCTGGGACCCACCGGACGGGCCACCGTATTGCGCGAAGAAAACGTTCCCCCCACTGTCAGCTCGGACCCACCGGAAGTGCCTCCTTATTAAGCAAAAAAAATGAATAATGCCCCTGCTGGTTGGGACCCACCTTGGTGGGAGGCTGACTTGTAGGCCTACTAAGTTGACGGGGATGGAGTGCTTTGTCAACTTAGTCAATATGAACGATTCTAGCTCCAGTGACCGTACGATGTCCATCCAACGGCTGTAGTGCTTCTTCAACCTCTGGTCTTGTTGCTCTAGCTGCCCAAAGCAGCGCCGGTCGTGCCGCATGCTCCTGCCTCCCGTGGTCGGCTATGCTGCCACGGAGGCCTCACCGCCCCCTACTATTCCCACTGCTGGCCAGGCCCTGCGACGACGGCAGCCACACCACAACCGAACCAATAAACCCTCGTACTCCTCTCCATGCGGGCTTCCACTGCCGCGCCTTCCCCGGCTCCGCTTCGTCCCCTTCCTAGTCCTCGCCGTCGTCCACCGCCGTGGTGCTCTCGGCGCGGCGTGGTCAACGTGGTCAAGGAACGACTTCCATCGAAAGAGTAGTGTACATGGAGAGGCCGACAGCTGGGTCCACGACCGCAGCAAGGAAGTGCCTCCTTATTACACACAAAATAATTATTCCTCCACCTGACAGCGGGGACCCACCGGAAAGACCACCGTATTTCTAAAAAAACGTTTCGCCCTGACTGCTGGGACCCACCAGCTACATCTTCACACGCATGGAAGTGCGTCCGGGCAAAAAAAATGATTCGCCCCCTGACTGCTGGGACCCACTAGCTACATCTTCGCGGGCAAGGAAGTGCCTGACAGTCGGGACCCACCTGGTCGTAGCATACATAGCATTGTCATTCTGGTCGCGAACTTGTACGTACATACTGGTCGATGTAGAGGCGCGCATGTGTCGTAGTAGAGGCGCGCACGTAGCATGTACACGTACGTACAGCGGCCAGGGTGCAAGAAAGTAAATACGGCCACGTACGTACATACGGGCGGGGTCTCGAACGCCTACTCGCGCATATGTACGGCCAGGGCTCGTGTACATGGCTGGGTCGAAACGGAGAAACAACGTCATCGTCGTGTTCATGGGGAGGCAACGAAATGCGTCGTGTTCATGGGGAGGCAACGGAACGCCTGGGAGCCAACCAGCTCGGACGGAACAGCCGATGGAAACCAGGCCTGGCGTACCGCAGAACGGAGGAAACGTCCTTGTGTTTGACCGGCCACGTTCAAAACGGGATCCTGTTCATCGGGAGGGGTGTGGCGTACCGCAAAACAGAGGAAACGGACCTCCTACGGTCGAAACGGGTGTCCTGTTGATCGGGAGGGGTGTGGCGTACCGCAAAACAGAGAAATGGACTTGTGTTGGAGCGCTATGGTCGAAACGGGGGTCCTGTTCATCGGGAGGGGTGTGGCGTACCGCAAAACAGGACTCCACGGGATACTATTCATCTCCACCGTCGACCCCCTCCAGCCTCCACGGGCTACTGTTCATCCACCTTCAACCTCCTCCAGCCTCCACCTCACGATCGCTCATCCACGGGCTCCTGTTCATCCAGCCTCCGCCGCCGCTTCTCCAGCTGACTCATCGCTCAACCAGCCCTCTCCACGGGCTCCTGTTCAACCACCCCTCCACGGGCTACTGTTCATCCATCCCCCACCGTTTACTGTACATCCTGCCCTCCACGGGGTGGTCATGTTCATCCTGCCCTCCACGGGGTCCTGTTCATCCAGCCCCAACCGGCTCGAACGATCGGGGTCCTGTTCATCCAAAGCAACGCCACGGGGTCCTGTTCATCCACACCCACCCGGAATTGTTCATCGAAACCCCCGCAGCAACGCTCACTGTTCATCCAGAGGCAGCATCGATCGGTTTCAGTTAGCAGCAGTAGCGAAGGAATCGCTCGATCGGGTTTAATTAACAGCCATCGATCGACCGCTCGGGTTCAGTAACGCATAGCCTGCGGTGCAATCGCTCGGGTGCAGTTAGAGCCAACGCATCGCTCGGGTTCAGTTAGAGCCCAACGCCTCGCACACATGCGCGTACGTACGAGAGAAATGCGCATCGCTCGGCCCCCGACCACCCACCGTATCCGGGTATTTTCCACGCCCTCGCTTCTACCACGGTTTTTTCCGTCATGGACGGCCCAAAGAATGTCATGCAGCGGCCTCTCCGGCCCGCCCAGGACGAAACCCATTTTCTGTCATGATTTTTTGTCATAGAAGTAGGACCCCACCACATCTATGATGATACCGGGTTTTATCACAATTATCGTCATAGAAGTGTCATAAGTATGATAGAAATTTTTTTCATTCGGCCCAAAATGTCACGGATGTGTCTTTTTTTTTTAGTGATAAGTAGTTTACCACAGACCTGCTAGCCCATAGCTAGTAGCTAGATGGCTTATTCTCTCTCTTTGATTCTCAATACCATGTTCTCCTCGATGTTTTGGAGATCTATTCGACGTAATACTTTTTAGCGGTGTGTTTGCCGAGATCCGATGAATTGTGGATTTATGATTAGCTTATCTATGAATATTATTTGAATCTACTCTGAATTCTTATATGCATGATTTGATATCTTTGTAATTCTCTTCGAACTATCGGTTTGGTTCGTCCAACTAGATTGGTTTTTCTTGCAATGGGAGAAGTGCTTAGCTTTGGGTTCAATCTTGCGGCATCCTTTCCCAATGACAATAGGGGTAGCAAGACACGTATTGAATTGTTGCCATCGAGGATAAAAAGATAGGGTTTTCATCATATTGCTTGAGTTAATTCTTCTACATCATGTCATCTTACTTAATGCGTTACTCTGTTCTTCATGAACTTAAAACTCTAGATGCAGGTAGGAGTCGGTCAATGTGTGGAGTAATAGTAGTAGATGCAGAATCGTTTCGATCTACTTGACACGGACATGATGCCTATATTCGTGATCATTTCCTTAGATATCGTCATAACTTTGCGCTTTTCTATCAATTGCTCGGCAGTAATTTGTTCACCCACCGTATTATTTGCTATCTTGAGAGAAGCCTCTAGTAAAACCTGTGGCCTGTGGGTCTATTTTCCATCATATTAGTTTTCGATCTTCTATTTTCCATCATATTAGTTTCCGATCTACTATTATGCAATCTTTTTCTTTCCAATCTATAAACCAAAAATATTTACTTTATCGTTTATCTATCTCTATCAGATCTCTCTTTTGCATGTAACCGTGAAGGGATTGATAACCCCTTTATCGCGTTGGGTGCAAGTTGTTTGATTGTTTTGTTGACACCCAAATTTGGCATGGTCAAGAACATAATTAAGATGATCTCAAATGAAGTGGTCTACCTGAAATATTTCCGTATTGTCGACGTGAACATTTTTGAAGTTTTGGCCATCGCTATCCGATCTCATCTCGAGGGCCGAAACTATACTCGAAGTACTCAGATTTTTTATTCAGAGTATTATTCGGCTGATTACACCCCAAGACGGCCTCGTATGGAAAAATGATCTACATGAATTGTCTTCGTCTCATCAAAACGATCGATTTTCCGTCGCCAATATAAGGATCAGTATTTGCAAAGTAAGAATTTCAATGCAACATATTCATGTCCTTATTTTGGGCCACCAATGCCAATGTCGTGGATGCCTCCCTATGCTTATTTAAATTCATATTCATCATGGGACAGGTATGATACAAGGGCACATTCTCCATCTTATTTTAGACAATCTCACCAATACTATGCAGCTCCAAGAAGATCAACATTTGAACAATCACGCGTCAAAGACCGTTTTAATCATAAGGAATCGGTCTAGAGCTCAAGGAAGAAGAAAGAGGTGATAAAGCAAGTTTATCGCATGAAAAGAGATGGTCGTAAGTGTGCTACTTCAGATTTGATCTCAGATAACAAAGAGCCAATTAAAGTGTTGACATTGGCTACAGAAGGCAAAGAAGTGAAGCAATCAATTGATAAAAATCAGAGTGCCAAATCTAAAGAAAAGAAGTTGAGGGTGCACAAGGCCCAAAAAGAGTTTCTATTGGTTGAAACAAAATTATAGTCTAGGTGCTCACTCGGCTTATCGTATTGGCAAAAGAAGGAGTTAAAAAAGCTTAGTGCACAAGAACTTGAAGAAAAGAACATGGCATGGGTTCCCAAAGGAAGTACTCAAAATAATAATTATGTGCAAGCTTCCATTATAAGAAGTGCGGCAAAGGTGAAGAAGGAAAAGAGTGAAAACTATGAAGGACCAAGCAAAAGGTTTCAACATCTTCGGTCTATACATTATCCATGTTCTTCAACTATGTCATTAACGCCTATGCCATGGAATTCGTCATCAGGTATGATTGGTAACCCTCAATGGGCTTATTTTAATCCATGGATGCAATATAATTTCTTACATCATGAAAGGGTATTAACAAATCACTATACATTTGATTAGCTACAAGTTTGTTGCTGATCCAAAGAGTCGAAATACTTGATTTGTCATTTCATTTATTTATTTCGGCAATGTGCTTTGAATGAAGTTTACATGGTAATGGCCGATATTTATCTATCGTCCTAAGATTATGTCAGTGCATGGCCGGTGTAGTACTCTAACATCGTCCTTAGTTCGATTGGAGAGAGAGATAAGGTAGGGTCTCATGGAAATTTATATGTATGCCTATATTATTGATTGAATGGATTTGAGACATCATGTTCGATGTCATTGAATATATGTTGCATAGACCAATTCATAGTTTCATAATTGGCTAGTGGGCTTATACTTTGTTTGGATATGATTTGGCTTATGTACCTTTGAGATCTATAAGAGGCCAAATCGTAGCTGATTTTATTACTGAACATCGGATCAATGACATGCATAATATTGGTATTAGCCTTGTCTCTCTATTACTATGGAGATTATGTTTTGATGGTTCAATTACTAGCAATGGCCAAAGTGTTGGTGAATATCTCTTTATGGTACTATATTTGAAGCCTCATGCCGATTAGAATATTTTTATGCATGATTAATCAAAGCCGAATATGCATTGTTATTCGGATTGAATCTTTTACTTGCTATAGGTGCTATACATAATGAGGCTTTCGGTGATTCGTTATGAGTAGTCACTACAAAAAAAGACACATCCGTGACATTTTGGGCTGAACGATTTTTTTTCCGTCATACATATGACACTTCTATGACGATAATTGTGACAAAACCTGGTATCATCATAGATGTGGTGGGATCCTACTTCTATGACAAAAAATCATGACAGAAAATGGGCTTTTCGTCCTGGGCAGGCCGGAGACGCAGCTGCATGACATTCTGTGGGCCGTCCATGACAGAAAAAACCATGGTAGAAGCGAGGGGGAGGAAAATATCGGGGAGTTGCCGGTTACGGTGGGAGGTCGGGGGCCGAGCGATGCGCGTTTCTCTCGTACGTACGCGCATGTGTGCGAGGCGTTCGCTCTAATCAACCCGAAGCGAGGCATTGGGCTCTAATCGAACCCGGCGATTGCAGACCGCAGGCTACGTGTTACTGAACCCGAGCGATCGATCGATGGCTGTTAACTGAACCCGATGGAGCGATTCCTTCGCTGCTGCTGCTAACTGAAGCCGATCGATTGGATGAACAGTGAGCGGTGGCATTGCCTCTGGATGAACAGGACCCCGTGGTGTGGAAGGATGGATGAACAGTAGACAGTGGAGGGGTGGCCATGGAGGGGTGGTTGAACAGGACCCCGTGGTGTGGAGGGCTGGATGAACAGTAGACGGTGGAGGGGTGCCCATGGAGGGGTGGTTGAATAGTAGCCAGTGGAGTAGCACGCGGTGGAGGCTGGATGAACAGGAGCCTGTGGAGGCTGGAGGAGGTCGACGGTAGCCCATGGAGGCTGGAGGAGGTCGACGGTGGAGATGAACAGTATCCTGTGGAGTCCCGTTTTGCGGTACGCCACACCCCTCCCGATGAACAGGACCCCCGTTTTGACCATAGCGCTCCAACACAGGTCCGTTTTGTCCGTTTTGCGGTACACCACACCCCTCCCGATTGACAGGACACCCGTCTCGACCGTAGGAGGTCCGTTTCCTCCGTTTTGCGATACACCACACCCCTCCCGATCAACAGGACCCCCGTTTCGACCGTAGGAGGTCCGTTTCCTCCGTTTTGCGGTACGCCAGACCCCTCCCGATGAACAAGATCCCGTTTCGAATGTGGCCGGTCGAACACAAGGCCGTTTCCTCCGTTGTGCGGTACACCAGGCCTCGTTTCCATCGCCTGTTCCGTCTAAGCCCTCCCGATGAACACGATTACGCATTCCGTTCCGACTCAGCCGGTTGGCTCCCACGCATTCCGTTGCCTCCAGATGAACACGACGCATTCTGTTGCCTCCCCGTGAACACGATGCATTCTGTTGCCTCCCCATGAACACGACGACGACGCTGTTTCTCCGTTCCGACCCAGCCATGTACGTATGCGCGAGTAGGCGTTCGAGACCCTGCCCGTATGTACGTATGTGGCCGTATTTTCTTTCTTTCACCCTCGCCATTGTACATACGTGTACATGCTACGTGCGCGCCTCTACTACAACACATGCGCGCCTCTACATCCACGAGTATATATATACATACACGTTCGCGACCAGAATGAGAACGCTACGTACGCTTCGACCAGGTGGGTCCCGACTGTCAGGCACTTCCTTGCCTGCGAAGATGTAGCCGTGGGTCCCAGCAGTCAGCGGGGCGAATCGTTTTTTGGCCCGGACGCACTTCCTTGCGTGCGAAGATGTAGCTGGTGGGTCCCAGCAGTCAGGGGGGCGAATCGTTTTGTTTCTTTTTTGCCCGAACGCACTTCCTTGCGTGCGAAGGTGTAGCTGGTGGGTCCCAGCAGTCAGGGGGGAAACATTTTTTTCATGAAATATGGTGGCCCGTCCGGTGGGTCCCCGCTGTCAGGTGGAGGAATAATTAGTTTGCGCGTAATAAGGAGGCTCTTCCTTGCTGCGGCTGTGGACCCAGCTGTCAGCCTCTCCACATACAGTCCACGTCCGATGGAAGCCGTTCCTTGACCACGTTGACCACGCCGCGACGAGAGCACCAGGGCGGTGGATGACAGCGAGGGCTAGGAAGGGGACGATGCAGAGCCGGGGAAGACGCTGCAGTGGATGCCCACGCATAGAGGAGTACGAGGGTTCACTGGTTCGCTGCGGTGTGAGGCTGCCATCGCCCTTGAGAATAACATGGGTGTGGGTGAGTAGAGGGATGGCCTGGCCAGCAGTGGGAGTAGTAGGGGGTGGTGAGGCCTCCGCCGCATCGCATCCGGCCACGGGAGGCAGGAGCACGAGGCACGACCGGTGCTGGTTTGGGCGGCTGGAGCAAGAAGACCAGAGGTTGAAGAAGCACTACGGCCGTTGGATGGACATCGTACGGTAACTGCAGCTAGAATCGTGCATATTGACTAAGTTGACAAAGCCCTCCATCCCCGTCAACTTAGTAGGCCCATAATTCAGCCTTCCACTATACTGGGTCCCAGCTAACATGGGGAGTATTCATTTCTTTGTGCGTAATAAGAAGGCACTTCCTTGCGTGCGAAGATATAGCTGATGGGTCCGAGCTGTCAGCGACGGTAACGTTTTTTTCACGAAATACAGAGGCCCTTTCGGTGGGTCCCTGATGTCAGCTGGAGGAATCATTATTTTGCGCGTAATAAGGAGGCATTTCCTTGCGTGCGGTCGTGGGCCCAGCTATCGGCCTTTCCACGTACAGTCCACTTCAGATGCACGTCGGTCGTTGACCATGTTGACCAGGCCGCGCCGAGAGCACCTGGGCGGTGGATGAGTGTGAGGCCTAGGAAGGGAACGACACGGAGGCAGGGAAGACTCGGCAGTTGTTTCCCTCGCGGAGGGGAGTACGACTGAACGAGGGTTTACTGGTTCGTCTGCCGTCGCCGGAGAATAACAGCAGGTGTGAGTGAGTAGAGGGATGGCTAGGCGGATGGGAGTACGGTGGGGCGGTGAGGCTGTGGCAAGGCAAAGACCCGGCCCATGAGGAGGGAGTAGGCAGTCCCGCGGTGCTTGTTTGAGCGGGAAGCGGGAAGAAGAGCAGAGATTGAAGAAGCACGACGGCCGTTGGATGGACATTCAACAATCACTGCTTGTGCGTCAACCTTTTTTTTAGGAAAGCCTCAAATCTGTGGAAAACAGCATACAACCCATCTGCCATTATTTCTAATAATTTACAACCCATTTGCTAATTCTTAAGGTTTTTTGGAGCCCATATTCTTTTTGTTAGCATTACAACCCATATCAGTGGCCACGGTTAAAAAGTTATCTGAAATTTTGCATATTTCAAAAGCGGTCCGAACTGTTTTAATCCCGAAATTTCGACTCACATTCAAACTGATTTTAAAAATAAATGTATATCAATATAAAATCCAAAAATTCTCCATGCATAAAAATTAATGTAATTTAAAATCTCGAAATGAAAAAAAGATATTTGAAAGTAATTGCTGGTTTGATGTGTTTTAAAATGTACAACCCATTTCTCTTTCTTGATGGGCCATTTTCTCGCCAAATTAATGAAAGCTCTCCTCGTCTTGAAAGATTTGCAGCCCAACAGGCCCGATAAAGCGACTTACTTGGCAAATCACAAAAAACTGGGCTGTGGCCGTGGACCCATTGTCAGCCTCTCCACGTCTGATACTCTTCTGATGGAATGTCGTTGACCACATTGACCACGCCGCACCGAGAGCACCAAGGCAGTGGACGACGGCGAGGCCTAGAAAGGGGATGACGCGGAGCCGGGGAAGACGCGGCAGTGGAGGCCCACGCATAGAGGAGTACGAGGGTTCACTGGTTCGGCTGCGGTGTGAGGCTGTCGTCACCGCAGGGCCTAGCTAGCGGTGGGAGTAGTAGGGGGCGATGAGGCCTCAACGGCAAGACCTGACCCGCCACCGGAGGCGAGGCAGCGGTCTCCACGGCGCTGGTTTGGGCGGCTGGTGCAAGAAGAGCAGCGATTGAAGAAGCAGCAGGACCGTTCGATTCAAATCCAACGGTTACTGCTGCTAGAATCGTTTGTTGACTAAGTTGACAATCCATGCGTACGCGTCAACGTAGTAGGCCGACCGTCAGCCTCCCAACCGGTGCGCCCCAGATGTCAGTGGGAGGAATCATTTTTTTCGCGTAATAAGGAGGCAGTTGATTGTGTGCAGCAAGGCAGCGGAGGGAGTAGGGTGTGCCGGGGAAGCCTACGCGGTATCACAGCAGGCCACAAGAGGAGGGAGCAGGCAGTCCCGCCGGCGCTAGTTTAGGCGGCTGGAGCAGGAAGATCAGAGATTGAAGAAGCACGTCGGCCGTTGGATGGACATCCAACAACATCTTTGCTAGAATCGTCTGCTCACCGACGAAGCCTTAAGTAAACAAGTCAGCCTCGAAATCTGTGGCGTGTACAGCCCATTTGCTATTATTTTTATAATTTTACTCATTTTCTAATTCATATGGAATTTATTGCAGCCTGTTTTCCATTTTTAGAATTGCGGCCATTTTCGTCAAGCGAGGGTCAAAAGTTAACTAAATATGTGGTAAATTTTGAAAATTCGCAAATTTTTGTTGGGGAACGAAACATTCTTAATCCAAAATTAATAGCCATACTAAAACAAATTTGAAAATAAATTATTACTATGTCATGTTAAATCCAATGAAATACGTATAAGATATCAGTGAAGAACAAAATTCAAAAAAAACTAATATCCCATTTGCTATAATTTTTTGGAATTTTCAACCCCTTTGATATTACTTTTAACAGACATTGACCATACTCTTTGGCTGTGATTTAAATGCATCCCTCCTCGTCTTGAAAGATTTGCAGCCTAGTAATTCAGAGAAAACAAATAGGCCTAGCTTGGGTATTCTTCAAAAAGAAATACTGGGCTACCTATTTTCCCAAAGAACTTGTGCATGAGCATTTAGCTTTATTTATTTATTTACTTATTTATATTTAGAGGACCATGAGCATGTACCAGGGACGGACTCATGTGAGAGCCTCCCTTCCAATTAATTATGGGCTTCTCTATTGGGCCTTCATCAGTGGGCTGCATGTTATCAACAAATGGAAAATATGTTCTGTACGAAAAATAGTATGAGCTACATACTGATGCAGGGCACTAAAGGATCGAACTGCATAAGGACTTCCAAAACAACACATATATTCAGCCAACAGACAAAATATAGTACTGATTGTACATTGAAAACAGCAGCAGCAGCAACCAGGGCTCGGGGTGCAACAGAAGCAGTAAGCAGGCCCGAAGAGTGAAGATGCAGCTCTCTTCCAAACCAAACATCAGCCATCATTACAAAATGGCTACCAAAAAAGAACAAGTGTATGCATCAAACTAAATAAAGATCCTACTACACCAAGTGTACGCATCTAACTAACTGGCTCAGTTAGACGTTACTATTTATTAAGCTCTGACATTTGGCTGACGGCTTGAACCAGATGGGTGCCTGACGGGGGAAAATCCAGCCAGCAGGTCGAAGTATGATACTTGCGACCCTCTCTCCTACTTTGGGCTGCAGAGTGTGGCGTGATACGTCTCCAACGTATCTATAATTTTTTATTGCTCCATGCTACTTTATCTACTGTTTTGGACTATATTGGGCTCATTTTCCACTTTTATATTACTTTTGGACTAACCTATTAACCGGAGGCCCAGCCCAGAATTGCTGTTTTTTGCCTATTTCAGTGTTTCGAAGAAACGGAATATCAAACGGAGTCCAAACGGAATGAAACCTTCAGGAACGTGATTTTCTCACCGAACGTGATCCAGGAGACTTGGACCCTACTCCAAGAAGTGCCAGAGGTTGTCACGAGGGTGGAGGGCGCGCCCCCCCTGGGCGTGCCCCCTACCTCGTGGGCCCCCTGACGCTCCATCGATGTACTCCTTCCTCCTATATATACCTACGTATCCCCAAACGATCAGAACAGGAGCCAAAAACCTAATTCCACCGCCGTGCATCTTCCTATCCACGAGATCCCATCTTGCGGCTGTTCGAGCTCCGCGGACAGGCATCCACCACGGAGGGCTTCTACATCAGCACCATAGCCCCTCCGATGAAGTGTGAGTAGTTTACTTCAGACCTTCGGGTCCATAGCTAGTAGCTAGATGGCTTCTTCTCTCTTTTTGGATCTCAATACAATGTTCTCCCCCTCTCTCATGAACATCTATTCGATGTAATCTTCTCTTTGCGGTGTGTTTGTTGAGACCGATGAATTGTGGGTTTATGATCCAGCTTATCTATGAATAATATTTGAATCTTCTTTGAATTCTTTTATGTATGATTGAGTTATCTTTGCAAGTCTCTTCGAATTATCCGTTTGGTTTGGCCAAATAGATTGGTAGTTCTTGCAATGGGAGAAGTGCTTAGCTTTGGGTTCAATCTTGCGGTGTCCTCACCCAGTGACAGAAAAAGGGTTGCAAGGCACGTATTGTATTGTTGCCATCGAGGATAACAAGATGGGGTATTTATCATATTGCATGAATTTATTCCTCTACATCATGTCATCTTGCTTAAGGCGTTACTCTGTTTTTAACTTAATACTCTAGATGCATCTTTGGATAGCGGTCGATGAGTGGAGTAATAGTAGTTGATGCGTAATCGTTTGGTCTACTTGTCTCGCACGTGATGCCTATATACATGATCATACCTAGATAACCTCATAACTATGCTCAATTACATCAATTGCTCAACAGTAATTTGTTCACCCACCGTAGAATATCTATGCTCTTGAGAGAAGCCACTAGTGAAACCTATGGCCCCCGGGTCTATTCTCATCATATCAATCTCTATCACTTTTATACTTGCTTTGTTTTTACTTTGCTTTTACTTTTCACTTTGCATCTTTATACCAAAAATACCAAAAATATTATCTATATCAGATCTCACTCTCGTAAGTGACCGTGAAGGGATTGACAACCCCTAATCGCGTTGGTTGCGAGTAGCTATCGCTCTGCAGTACGAGGGACTTGCGGCGTGGCCTCCTCTTTGGATTGATACCTTGGTTCTCAAAAACTGAGGGAAATACTTACGCTACTGTGCTGCATCATCCTCTCCTCTTCGGGGAAAACCAACGCAAGCTCAAGACGTAGCAAGAAGGATTTCTGGCACCGTTGCCGGGGAGGTCTATGCAAAAGTCAACATACCAAGTACACATTACAATCCCTATCTCTCGCATTACATTATTTGCCATTTGCCTCTCGTTTTCCTCTCCCGCACTTCACCCTTGCCATTTTATTTGCCCTCTCTTTCCCTATCTCCTCCTCTTTTTTTCCTTGCTTTTTGTTTGCCCGTGTGTTGGATTGCTTGTTTGTCATGATGGCCCTACCTAAATCTGGTGATCTTCACCTTAAAAGGCTAGAGGAGATCGAAAACAATGTCAGGAAGTTTATGGTTTTGCAATTTGAGCATAATAATTTCTTTAGAAACGAGCTTAAGGAACAAAAGAGTTTTATGAGTTATATGAATAAAGAGCTCGATGATATGTCCAAAGAATTTGATGGTATAAGAGCCCAAATTGCTCGTCTTGAAAAGATGACCGCTGAAATTTCGGATATGCGAGCTACCTTAGTCAATAAGATGGCCGCTAAACCGAATTCCTATGAAAATCAAGATGAAGATCTAAAAGTTATTGATGTGTCCACTATTAAATCTTTGATTTGCAATATGAATCTTGATGAAACAGAATATGATCTTCCTTTACCTAGAAGGCGTTCTAAGAATTACGAGTTTTAGATCTTGATGATGAAACTGATAAAAGTGGGATTGAAAGAAATAAAAATCGAGATATTGCTAAACCCACTATATTGGATCTCAAGGAATTTAATTATGAAAATTGCTCTTTAATTGATTGTATTTCCTTGTTGCAATCCGTGCTAAATTCTCCTCATGCTTATAGTCAAAATAAGGCCTTTATCGAACACATTGTTGATGCCTTGATGCAATCTTATGAAGAAAAGCTTGAGTTGAAAGTTTCCATCCCTAGGACACTCCATGATGAGTGGGAACCTACTATCAAAATTAAAATTAAATATTATGAGTTTCATGCTTTGTGTGATTTGGGTGCTAGTGTCTCTACTATTCCCAAAACTTTATGTGATTTGCTAGATTTCTGTGATTTTGATGATTGCTCAATAAACTTGCATCTTGCGGATTCCACTATTAAAAAGCCTATGGGAAGAATTAATGATGTGCTTATTGTTGCAAATAGGAATTATGTGCCCGTAGATTTTATCGTTCTTGATATAGATTGCAATTCTTCATGTCTTATTATTCTTGGTAGACCTTTCCTTAGAACGATTGGTGCAATTATTGATATGAAGGAAGGAAATATTAGATTCCAATTTCCCTTAAAGAAGGGCATGGAACACTTTCCTAGAAAGAAAATAAAATTACCATATGAATCTATCATGAGAGCCACTTATGGATTGCCTACCAAAGATGGCAATACCTAGATCTATCCTTGCTTTTATGCCTAGCTAGGGGCGTTAAACGATAGCGCTTGTTGGGAGGAAACCCGATTTTTTTTTTTTGCTTCTGTTTAGGAATAAATAATCCATCTAGCCTCTGTTTAGATGTGGTTTTATCTTTTAATTAGTGTTTGTTCCAAGTTAAACCTATTAGATCTTCTTGGGAGATAGTTATTTGATCTTGCTGTAATTTCCAGAAAGTTCCGGCTCAGTGCCTGAATTGTTACAAATCACCAGAACGTGATAAAATAGTGATACCAATTGATGCTGATCAATAAAAAAATTGTCCAGGTCGTCTAATTTTGGTAGAATTGTTTGAGTTCCAGAAGTTTGCGTTAGTTAGCTCTTGAGAAAAGCCACTAGTGAAACCTATGGCCCCCGGGTCTATTCTCATCATATCAATCTCTATCACTTTTATACTTGCTTTGTTTTTACTTTGCTTTTACTTTTCACTTTGCATCTTTATACCAAAAATACCAAAAATATTATCTATATCAGATCTCACTCTAAGTAAGTGACCGTGAAGGGATTGACAACCCCTAATCGCGTTGGTTGCGAGTAGCTATCGCTTTCTGCAGTACGAGGGACTTGCGCGTGGCCTCCTCTTGGATTGATACCTTGGTTCTCAAAACTGAGGGAAATACTTACGCTACTGTGCTGCATCATCCTTTCCTCTTCGGGAAAACCAACGCAAGCTCAAGGCGTAGCAAGAAGGATTTCTGGCGCCCGTTCTGGGAGGTCTACGCAAAAGTCAACATACCAAGTACCCATTACAATCCCTATCTCTCGCATTACATTATTTGCCATTTGCCTCTCGTTTTCCTCTCCCCCACTTCACCCTTGCCATTTTATTTGCCCTCTCTTTCCCTATCTCCTCCTCTTTTTTTCCTTGCTTTTTGTTTGCCCGTGTGTTGGATTGCTTGTTTGTCGTGATGGCCCTACCTAAATCTGGTGATCTTCACCTTAAAAGGCTAGAGGAGATCGAAAACAATGTCGTGAAGTTTATGGTTTTGCAATTTGAGCATAATAATTTCTTTAGAAACGAGCTTAAGGAACAAAAGAGTTTTATGAGTTATATGAATAAAGAGCTCGATGATATGTCCAAAGAATTTGATGGTATAAGAGCCCAAATTGCTCGTCTTGAAAAAGATGACCGCTGAAATTTCGGATATGCGAGCTACCTTAGTCAATAAGATGGCCGCTAAAACCGAATTCCTATGAAAATCAAGATGAAGATCTAAAAGTTATTGATTTGTCCACTATTAAATCTTTGATTTGCAATATGAATCTTGATGAAACAGAATATGATCTTCCTTTACCTAGAAGGCGTTCTAAGAATTCTGAGTTTTTAGATCTTGATGATGAAACTGATAAAAGTGGGATTGAAAGAAATAAAAATCGAGATATTGCTAAACCCACTATATTGGATCTCAAGGAATTTAATTATGAAAATTGCTCTTTAATTGATTGTATTTCCTTGTTGCAATCCGTGCTAAATTCTCCTCATGCTTATAGTCAAAAATAAGGCCTTTACCGAACACATTGTTGATGCCTTGATGCAATCTTATGAAGAAAATCTTGAGTTGAAAGTTTCCATCCCTAGGACACTCCATGATGAGTGGGAACCTACTATCAAAATTAAAATTAAATATTATGAGTTTCATGCTTTGTGTGATTTGGGTGCTAGTGTCTCTACTATTCCCAAAACTTTATGTGATTTGCTAGATTTCTGTGATTTTGATGATTGCTCAATAAACTTGCATCTTGTGGATTCCACTATTAAAAAGCCTATGGGAAGAATTAATGATTTGCTTATTGTTGCAAATAGGAATTATGTGCCCGTATATTTTATCGTTCTTGATATAGATTGCAATTCTTCATGTCTTATTATTCTTGGTAGACCTTTCCTTAGAATGATTGGTGCAATTATTGATATGAAGGAAGGAAATATTAGATTCCAATTTCCCTTAAAGAAGGGCATGGAACACTTTCCTAGAAAGAAAATAAAATTACCATATGAATCTATCATGAGAGCCACTTATGGATTGCCTACCAAAGATGGCAATACCTAGATCTATCCTTGCTTTTATGCCTAGCTAGGGGCGTTAAACGATAGCGCTTGTTGGGAGGCAACCCAATTTTTTTTATTTTTTTTATTTTTGCTTCTGTTTAGGAATAAATAATCCATCTAGCCTCTGTTTAGATGTGTTTTTATCTTTTAATTAGTGTTTGTGCCAAGTTAAACCTATTAGATCTTCTTGGGAGATAGTTATTTGATCTTGCTGTAATTTCCAGAAAGTTCCGGCTCAGTGCCTGAATTGTTACAAATCACCAGAACGTGATAAAATAGTGATACCAATTGATGCTGATCAATAAACAAATTTTCCTGGTCTTCTAATTTTGGTAGAATTGTTTGAGCTCCAGAAGTTTGCGTTAGTTACAGATTACTACAGACTGTTCTGTTTTTGACAGATTCTGTTTTGCGTGTGTTGTTTGCTTATTTTGATGAATCTATGGCTAGTAAAATGGTTTATAATCCATAGAGAAGTTGGAATACAGCAGGTTTAACACCAATATAAATAAAGAATGAGTTCATTACAGTATCTTAAAGTAGTCTTTTGTTTTCTTTCTCTAACGGAGCTCATGAGATTTCTATTGAGTTTTGTGTTGTGAAGTTTTCAAGTTTTGGGTGAATTCTTTTGATGGATTATGGAACAAGGAGTGGCAAGAGCCTAAGCTTGGGGATGCCCATGGCACCCCAAGATAATCCAAGGACACAAAAATTCAAAGCTTGGGGATGCCGGAAGGCATCCCTCTTTAAATCCACTTCCATCGGTAATTTACTTGGAGCTATATTTTTAGTCACCAACATGATATGTGTTTTGTTTGGATCGTCTTGTATTATTTGTGTCTTTGCTTGTTATTTTACCACAATCATCCTTGCTGTACACACCTTTTGAGAGAGCCATACATGATTTGGAATTTGTTAGAATACTCTATGTGCTTCACTTATATCTTTTGAGCTTGATAGTTTTGCTCATAGTGCTTCACTTATATCTTTTGAGCATGATAATTTTTGCTCTAGTGCTTCACTTAGATCTTTTAGAGCACGGTGGTGGATTTGCTTTAAAGAAACTTGATCTCTCATGCTTCACTTAGATTATTTTGAGAGTCGTTAATAGCATGGTAATTTACTTAATGTTAATATACTTGGTATTCAAGATATGTGAAACTTTCTTTTGAGTGAATTGTATAATAAGATAAATTTAATGCTTGATAATTATTTTGAGATATGGAGGTAATAATATCAAAGTCGTGCTAGTTGATAATTGTGAATTTGACAAATACTTGTGGTGAAGTTTGCAAGTCCCGTAGCATGCACGTATGGTTAAAGTAATTCAGAGAAAACAAATAGGCCTAGCTTGGGTATTCTTCAAAAAGAAATACTGGGCTACCTATTTTCCCAAAGAACTTGTGCATGAGCATTTAGCTTTATTTATTTATTTACTTATTTATATTTAGGGGACCATGAGCATGTACCTGGGCCGGATTCATGTGAGAGCCTCCCTTCCAATTAATTATGGGCTTCTCTATTGGGCCTTCATCAGTGGGCTGCATGTTATCAACAAATGGAAAATATGTTCTGTACGAAAAATAGTATGAGCTACATACGGTACGGGGCACTAAAGGATCGAACCGTACAAGGACTTCCAAAACAACACATATATTCAGCCAACAGACAAAATATACTACTGATTGTACATTGAAAACAGCAGCAGCAGCAACCAGGGCTGGGGGTGCAACAGAAGCAGTAAGAAGGCCCGAAGAGTGAAGATGCAGCTCTCTTCCAAACCAAACATCAGCCATCATTACAAAATGGCTACCAAAAAAGAACAAGTGTATGCATCAAACTAAATAAAGATCCTACTACACCAAGTGTATGCGCATCTAACTAACTGGCTCGGTTAGACGTTACTATTTATTAAGCTGTGGAGATTGGCTGACGGCTTGAACCAGATGGGTGCCTGACGGGGGAAACTCCAGCCAGCAGGTCGAAGTCTGATACTTGCGACCCTCTCTCCTACTTTGGGCTGCAGAGCGTGGCGTGATACGTCTCCAACGTATCTATAATTTTTTATTGCTCCATGCTACTTTATCTACTGTTTTGGACTATATTGGGCTCATTTTCCACTTTTATATTACTTTTGGGACTAACCTATTAACTGGAGGCCCAGCCGTAATTGCTGTTTTTTGCCTATTTCGGTGTTTCAAGAAAGCGGAATATAAAACGGAGTCCAAACGGAATGAAACCTTCAGGAACGTGATTTTCTCACCGAACGTGATCCAGGAGACTTGGACCCTACTCCAAGAAGTGCCAGAGGTTGTCACGAGGGTGGAGGGCGCGCCCCCCCTGGGCGTGCCCCCTACCTCGTGGGCCCCCTGACGCTCCATCGATGTACTCCTTCCTCCTATATATACCTACGTATCCCCAAACGATCGTAGCAGAGCCAAAACCTAATTCCACCGCCGTACCTTCCTGTATCCATGAGATCCCATCTTGCGGCCTGTTCTGGAGCTCCGCCGAAGAGGGCATCCACCACGGAGGGCTTCTACATCAACACCATAGCCCCTCCGATGAAGTGTGAGTAGTTTACTTCAGACCTTCGGGTCCATAACTAGTAGCTAGATGGCTTCTTTGGATCTCAATACAATGTTCTCCCCCTCTCTCATGAATATCTATTCGATGTAATCTTCTTTTTGCGGTGTGTTTGTTGAGACCGACGAATTGTGGGTTTATGATCCAGCTTATCTATGAATAATATTTGAATCTTCTTTGAATTCTTTTATGTATGATTGAGTTATCTTTGCAAGTCTCTTCGAATTATCCGTTTGGTTTGGCCAACTAGATTGGTAGTTCTTGCAATGGGAGAAGTGCTTAGCTTTGGGTTCAATCTTGCGGTGTCCTCACCCAAAGGATGTAAAGGGTTGCAAGGCACGTATTGTATTGTTGCCATCGAGGATAACAAGATGGGGTATTTATCATATTGCATGAATTTATTCCTCTACATCATGTCATCTTGCTTAAGGCGTTACTCTGTTTTTAACTTAATACTCTAGATGCATCTTTGGATAGCGGTCGATGAGTGGAGTAATAGTAGTAGATCTTGAGAATCGTTTGATCTACTTGTCTCGGACGTGATGCCTATATACATGATCATACCTAGATAACCTCATAACTATGCTCAATTCTGTCAATTGCTCAACAGTAATTTGTTCACCCACCGTAGAATATCTATGCTCTTGAGAGAAGCCACTAGTGAAACCTATGGCCCCCGGGTCAATCCTCATCATATCAGTCTCTATCACTTTTATACTTGCTTTGTTTTTACTTTGCTTTTACTTTTCACTTTGCATTTTTATACCAAAAATACCAAAAATATTATCTCTATCAGATCTCACTCTCGTAAGTGACCGTGAAGGGATTGACAACCCCTAACCGCGTTGGTTGCGAGTAGCTATCGTTTTGTGCAGGTACGAGGGACTTGCGTGTGGCCTCCTACTGGGTTGATACCTTGGTTCTCAAAAACAAAGGGAAATACTTACGCTATTGTGCTGCATCATCCTCTCCTCTTCGGGGAAAACCAACACAAGCTCAAGACGTAGCATGGCGGCACATATCAGGGTATGGTGCATGCAGAGACGCATGGTACGCTGTGTACACATAGTTTTGCCTGATGAACGAAACCGCGCTGCCATCATGATCCTTGCCGTGAGTTATCTCCTGGTTAATTGGATAATTCAGTCCAACAAATAGAGAGCGTGTACCAAGGCTACTTACCAGCCTCCAGTCAAAAATTCCTGAAGGCCTAGAGAAGCTGGGATCCTGCTCAAAGACCTGGCAGTGACTGTGATTGTATTCCGTGAAACAACACGTCTGGTACATGCGAACAATCATCAATCTTTCGCCGTCGTCTGATCGAGCCAGGAACCACCTGCAACTGTCATGCCGCTTTTCTTTGAAAGGTTCTGGGATTAGGAAGGGTAGGGACACCAGGCGGCCTACAACATCATATCAAGTTGGAGTCAAATAAAAAAGGCTCTTGATTTAGTAAATCTTAAGAACAGCATGTTATGAGCATGAATATTTTTTTAGTAAATGTTGATAGTAATATAAGCAAGCCATCATGATATCATAGGAAAGTAACATACTGCTGTAACAGCCGTTTGTAGCGATGACTGGAGTAGGCCAGCAATACGTCCAGCCATAGAAGAAGTCGACGGCGTAAATGAAGCCCTTGTGTTCAATGGCATCAGAGAACCATGGAGGATGTATGATCCTGCGATGGACGTGCAGATTTATCCACTTACCGCAGTGACTGTCAGATAGGCGAGACCGCGGTTGAAGAACGCATAATTAGCCTGAAATCTTTATAATTCGCAGATCTTGTGGGCACTTGGCAGATTGCAACCTTGAGCAAATCAAACTTGGTATCATGTTGGCTACTATAAGATTCCGAGTATTCTTTGCCGCGGTTGCAAAGCAGTGCAGTGTTAATCGAAGGAAGGGGGATCAATCACCGGGTGTAGACCTCCACGAGCATCCAGCTGCCGCGACCGTCGACGAGCACCATCCAAGATGTGTTCATGCCGACCCAGTACATACCGTTAATGTAGCTGAGGCTGACGGGGATCAGATCACAGTGAAGGGGGTTGATGCTCGCCACCCTACGATCGTTATGTTGTGTGACATGCCATTTCTGAAGATCAGCCAGCATCAGCAAGCAAGGAGCTAGCTTAAAAAGCTCCGGCCTAAGGGCTTTGAGTAAACGATACAGCCCCGACGACCACGCGGCGAGGGACATGGTACTAAGATTGTCCACATGCGAAACAATGAGCTTGATTACCTCTGTGGGGAGAGAATTCCAGCCACTCCTTCGGCGGACGCTGCTCGGTTCTGCCATTGTTAGTGCTTGGGTTTCGGACGAGGGGGGGAGGCGCCTTAGCGGGGATGGAAGCTTGGGCGAGATTATGTGCGGACAAAGATGGAGAAGCGAATATGTGCTGCGGGAAGTGGACAGGTGATGATGACTACAGCACGCCGCTTGACTTACGAGACACATACCAGTAGCGTAGGGTCATATCGATGCCAGACAACTTGCTTGAGTGATCATAGTACTGGTACTCCCTACAATACCTACTACAGTACTATGCCCTAGCTTGCTAGAGTAGAGTGTTAGAGTAGGACTCTGCTCTACTACTAGCACCAGAGGAGTAGTATATTCTAATCTAAAATAGTTACAAACTTCAATGCCCGAGCGTGGAACGACTATGAACCGTGCTCAAAGACCATGTCTACATGGTGTTTGGACTTATATGCAAAAAAATAGCAAGATGCCCGTGCATTGCACGGCACACCATCATCACCAACTCGGTTTTTTTGTCTACTCCTACTCCTATAAAAGACTTAGTTGGTGATGATGGAGGCGAGGAGGTGAGGAGGCGTGTTCAGCCAGGCGTTCAGCGGACGGCGCAGCACTATTCGATTTGTTATAAAAAAAGTAGTAGAGATAGAGACATAGGGAGGAGCACGAGGTTGTGGGAGATAAGGATGAACGAGGCAAGGCCTTACCTGTAAATATGGAGGGAGGTGCGGGTATCTTTTGTAAAATTGTCATAGTTGGCTTTCTATCCGTCAGATATAGATCGGACGGTCTATATTACAAGATGGCAGGCATACCATCATCACAAACTCGGTTTTCTATAAGAGTAGAAATATATATATAGATAGATAGAGACTAGGGAGTACTAGTAAGTACACCATACACTGCTTCGTGTGCTACTCCTGCGCTCCATTCAGCGGCCGCAACGTCCCCTATAGCCACTCCCTCATGTGCTCCATTCGGCGGGCGCTGTTGAAATCTAGGGAGCGCACTCTCGCGACTGCTGGCAGCCACGACTTCACCGACGACGACTTCTTCCCCGACCTCGGCAACCTCTTCCTCAACGACATGGGCGACAACCTCAATGCCAACGGTGCTGCTCCCGTTGCACCATATGTGTTTCGCCCTTCCTGTTCAAATTGTGGTAGAATTCATGTTTCTACTCAGATCCTACTACTATGCTAGTCCACGTTATTAGTTTCATCTCTGTTATAGCCGTCATGATTTATTTTGTGCTTATTCGGATTAAATCTCGTAGTAACTTGCTCACATATTCAACTGGCGCAACGTCCCCTACAACCACTCCCGTTTCATGGACGGCCTGGTCGATGCCTCCAAGGAGCCCTTCGTCCACTGCTATGAGTGCCCGATGTCGTTTTGTGGCTCGCCGGCAGACATGGTGCATCACCTCACGGATGCATGCAGCGTTCACTGCTAGCCCTTAGCGGAGAACATCAAGTACGACACGTGCTACCGATTCACCATACCGGAGTCACTGGAGGATCACCGCCAACTGCTAGTCTCGGAGGAGGACGACAGCGTATTCCTCTTGATCGTGAGCACCGGCGAGGCCCGCGCAGGCCGCCGCCCCGTCTTTGTAGCGTGCGTCAGGGGCGTCGCCGCTGACGCTGACACTGACACGAGGCAGATGTACGGGTGCGTGGTCAATGTTACTACCCCTCCGGGTCGCGTGGGCGGCGAAACCGGCCTCATCGGACAGACTTGGACTCTGAGGAGCTGGGACTATCCTGCCAATGTGGACTTGGAAAACCCATGGCATCCGTTCTATCCTTTACCCGCCGACTCGGTGCATGGGGACTCCAAGGAGGTTCACCTAGACATACACATTATCAAGTGCACTTAGAAAACATGTAGTGTGTGTGTGGGCACTTATGGCCCGTGTCTTTGCCGCTTTTGATTCTGTAAGCTTGTCGTTAAACTTGAGTGGCTTTCGCCGCAGTCCTTCCTTTGAACTGCTCCTCTCGGTGAGCTGATGTAAGACACTTTGGGTTTCATTTGATAATGGAACCGGGGAGGAGCCTCCCTGTTCTTCTAAAAAAAATACGCATTATCAAGTTAAATGTTGATCCTTAGTCTTCGCTCAATGTAATCCGTTGTCTAAGCATGTGGAGACTTCCAAGCAGGATCTTGCTCTATTGGAGTATCGCGCATGAATAAAAGTGTATCCGTTTATGGTTTAGTCTAGAATCTTCCATGTATGATTTTTTACTACAGTACTGGTGAAAGACTTACGATGAACCATTTCTTACATCTCCTCTGCCCCCTTGCAAGTCATCCTGATTTAATCCCTCCGTCTAGGTGTATAAGGGCATGGTTAATATTACTTAATAGTATAGCCAACTGTTGACTATAAGAAAGTGCCATGTCATCTCAGAGCCAACATGTATAACAATCGATACTTAAAAACTAATTCTTAAAGATCATTTCTTCCAAAGCACAATAAGTGTTATTTCTTCACAAGTTTTGGATGCAGGTTGAACAGTTGAACGCTTATGTTTGCAAAAGATACCTTTTTATCTATTTCACCCGGATTTTTGTGAGCTCTAGAGATGAGATAATATCCAAAGAAACCTATCGATACCCGTTACACATGAGATGACCCCCACATCCTTTGTCAAAATAAAAAACTC
Source organism: Aegilops bicornis (assembly GCA_021605145.1). NCBI lineage: Eukaryota > Viridiplantae > Streptophyta > Magnoliopsida > Poales > Poaceae > Aegilops > Aegilops bicornis. The sequence continues at coordinate 524,300,790 of CM038669.1, forward strand.
CCCGATCAATGCATTCTCATTCTTCGGTGCAACGCACGGGCACCTTACTACTATAGATTAGTATGACCAAAAATTGAACTAACATTATATATAGTACGATAAATACTGATGCATGTCACCTAAAATTATATCATTCAAAACTATGTTCAAATACGAATCCAATGATATAGTTTTTGTTGACATGCACTAACATTTTGTCAGTTAAATCTTCAGTCAAATTCAATGGGGGACTAAACCACGACTGATGTAGTACAAGTGTAGAGGGCGGCGCTGCACGGGAGTCTCACCTCTCACTCGTGGCGCGGCAGTAAAGCCGTCATATCACAAAATCCAACCACTCCCAGTAATAAGTGGCCCGGTAAAATAAACGGACAAAGCAACCATCACATCCCTCCGTCTTTTTTGAATTTCATCTCTCTGCATTTACTTTCTCCGGTTCATCTCCCACACTCGATCCCTAGCTACTACTCCTAGGGCCAGTTCTTTTGGTGGCTTCCCCAGCTTTTCCCACAACACTAGTCACAGTGGAGAGTAACAATAAGGCGCCTCACTCTTTTATTTGGGCTTCTAAACTACTACTCCGTCCTGGTTTATTCGTCACCATTGTAATTTGTGCTAAATTTTGACCAAAGATTTAACTGATAAAATGTTACTCAAAACACTTAGGCGCGGTGCATCTAGGTGTGTAAGTCATCTTACGAAAACCAAATAATCCCAAAACACTTAGGTGCGGTGCATTAACTTCTACCTCGTTTCTTGTTTCTTGACATATCAACCAATAAGAGATAAAGAGTGTGCATGCTTTTAATGACTTGAGATATCAAACACAACATGCAGTGGTTAGTTCATTGCATGCAATACTATTAATTAGAAAATAAACATTAACGCTTTCTCGCTTTTCTCCTCCTCCTTGGTCACGGTGCACAACCTAAGATGACTTGCTCACCTAGACGGATGGAGTAGTGCATGTGACATGCACTAACATTTCATTAGTTAAATTTATGATCAAAATTTGACACAGATTACAATGGGGACCAATAAACCAGGACGGAGGTAGTAGTTATGGGATTACTAATCTAGAAGCCTAAAAGAACTGGCCCTGGTACTCCTACTGGTAGTAGTACTCACGTTGGAATCGTTTCACAAGCTTGACTAGTGTTGTTTTCTACTTTTACAAAAACCGCATCGTAATGTTAAAGCGTGCATTTGCACGCATTACATAAGTAATAGTAGTACTCCCTCCGTCTAGGTGTACAAATCTTCCCTCCTTCTTGGTCACCGTGCACAACCAAAGATGACTTATTGACCGACGGATGGAGTAGAAAAGTCTGCAAGCATATATCGAGAGACGTGTAGTCCGATAGTGTATAGTAAAGTTTGTGCTATATGCACGTACTTGCAAAATGCGTAATAATACACAACGTTTCCAAACTTTCCCATTTACATACTTAATTAAGGACGCTAAAAATTCCTGAACGTTCGGGATTTATCATTTGCGTCCCAAAACTAATGAGATCGCATTACGAAACAAAAATTATACTCCTCCTAAAAGCCACGACGCTCGCAGGAGCGCTTGTGGCACGCCACGGGTGCCCTGGTGCGCGGCCATTTCCCAGCGCGCCGACACAACGCCTCTTCCTCAGCCTCGCAACTCGCGAGGTGTTGATTGGCGGCTTGCCGGCGGGCGAGCGCGATCTCACCGGTGTGGTGATCCGAGGCCAACAGGTACTCCTCCTGGCTGGAAGCGTGCACCCGGTCCACGTACCGCCAAGCGTAGATGAGGCGCTTGGGCCCGACTGCACTCAGGGCGTCGGCACGGGCGTCCTCCACCACCCTCAGGGCCCTCGCACGAGCCTTCTACAGGGAGCCGACGCGTCCTCCGACGCGCGTGCTGGGGAGATTGGGAACGCCAACGCGTCCACCTCGACACGTCGCGGCGAGGAGAGGAACGCCGACACGTCCTCCTCGACTAGTGGCGGCAAGGAACGGAACGGCGACGCGTCGCGTAGCGGCGAGGAGCAGAACACCGACGCGTCCTCCTCGACTAGTGGCGGCGAGGAACAAAACAGCGACGCGTGACCGTTCGCGCGGTGCAGCGAGGGGCTCCTGGGGCTTGGGAGGGGCGATGCCATGGTGGTCGACGTGAGAGGGAGGGGGAGGAGATAGCGATGAACGTGAACGTGAGGGGGAGGAGATAGCGATTTCGTGGGAGGCGCGGTATTTATAGCGAGCAATGGCACACCTACGTAAGATATGGATCGAAGCTGCATCGGCTTAACTGCAGGTTCAGTTAAATCAGCGACATGTGGGCCAAGACACTGCTTGGGCCCGTATGTCGCTGACCCAATGCACCTGAAGTTAAGTAAAAAGCTACGTGGGCATATTTATTGGAGTAAATTACGGGGAGCGAAGGGGTGGAAATATTGCTGGTCACAACGGATTGGACGGCGGAGGGGGAGGGTCATGCATGCAGATTTTTTCACACGGGGTGGAGTGGTGGGACCGCTGGAGGGAGAAGGAGAGTTTGGCAGGCATTTTGTTTCCACACATGGAGAGGAAAAGATTTGGAGACGAATGGGCTTGCTGCAGGTATGGGGAACGGTGCATAATAAGTCATCTTGCATGCCAGGATAGGTATAGTCTCAAGTCATTAAAAACATACACGCCCCACACATGTTCATATTTCAAGGTGCACTAAATTATTGCAGGCGATGATTAAGGCTGGCCATAATGGTGGTATCTTAGCTGGTATCATGCACACGGGAATAGCAAACATGCTGATGTGGCAAAGAATTAAAGAAGAGAGGGGGGGTTAGAATAACTAGTGTTCATGCATGCATTGGTAAACACATTTTTTTGTGAAGAACGACAACATTACTTGAGTACTTTTGCAGACTTCAAAAACTATTCCATCGCCCTCTACTATCTTGCTAAGAGTAGGTGAAATTATTGAGTCGAGCCCTTTAAACTAGAAGGGAGGTAGTGGTACTCTAATAGGTGTGTAAGTCATCTTACGAAAACCAAATAATCCCAAAATACGTAGGCACGGTGCATTAACTTCTACCTCGTTTCTTGTTTCTTGACATATCAACCAATAAGAGATGAGGGTGTGCATGCTTTTAATGACTTTGAGACTATCAAACATGACATGCAATGGTTAGTTCATTGCATGCAATACTATTTAATTAGCAAATAAACATTAATGTCTCTCGTTTTCCCCTCCTCCTTGGTCATGGTGCACAGCCTAAGATGACTTACTCACCTAGACGGAGGGAGTATCAACATTCACAATGTCAAATCAATATTTTTACACTCATTATAAAACGTAGTTCTTATACTCATTATAATCGATGATTGTAGATATTGATATTTTTAGTATAAATTTGGTCGTGGGATTTCATTGATGCCTGTCAAAGCATGGAGGAACCGGAGCTTAGGGCTTGCATTGCCGGTCTCTACATAGGTATTTCTCTTCATAATCCTGTAATTTTAGAGAGTGATTGCGCTTTTGTGGTAGCGTCTCTTGCATCGGGGGACTATGACAGGTTTGCTATGCGTGACCTGAAGATGAAAGCATTGAGCATCTCGAAGTTGATAAACAATCTTCAATTGTCAAAGATTAGCCGTTCGGCCAATAAGGTGGCACACTTAATCGCTAAGTATAGCTTTGACAATATATTAGATGGTATTCTTGTAAATAACGTGCATCACTGTGTGGTGAATATTATGTCGAATGAGTGTATTGGTGTGGATGGTTAATTAATATAAGGTGGTGTTCAAAAAGTATATATTTGGTCAAACACTTTGCAAACGGTTGACGGGAGTAAAAAGGACCAGAGGAGTATCATGCATGCGGAGTAGGCAAAAAATTGCTCATTTATAGTCGGTCGAAGTCTCAAAGGCGCGACCGCTGCGTGGGAGGCGAAGGTCGTGGGAGGCGCGACGGTTGACGGAATTAAGTGAAGTTACATCCACGCTGACGGCATGGCGTCTGAAACAGCAGAAGCTATACCGTCAGGCCTACGATATGGGTCTAGTAGACATGACATCTAGTGGGTCCCGCATAGTTCTCGAGAACTCTTTGGGGGCTTGCAGCCGTTTATCCACCGGGCAAGCCAGCAACCCCACGCCATTCGCACGCCCTACTCGTACCCTTCTTCTACCTCACAACAGTTCGCTCCCAGTCGTCCCGTCCTTTCACATTAGTTCGCTCCCAGTTTTATGGGTACAACAGTTCAACTTCTCCTAACCCTCCTCCAAAATCCATGGCCTCCCAAATCTCCATGGTCGCCACGAGTACCGTGTTAGAGACATCACCGGAGATCAGTTCATCGTCATCTAGACACGTGGATCCGCGACGGTGAAAGCATGGCTTGCTCGCTTCCTACGCATGTTCAACAGTTCAACGGATGAGTGGGTCACTGGGCTAGATGTTGAGTACACCACAGTCCTGGGACGAGAGAAGGATCTAAAGGAAGAAGAGAGGAAGAAGCCCGCCGTGATCCAGGTTTGCGTACATAACGTTTGATTGGTTTACCACATATGCCATGCCGACATTGAGTGCCAGGATTTTAAGAACTTCCTCAAGGACAAAAGAGTGAAATCCGTTACTGTAGGCTTTAAGAACGACAGAGATGTCCTGCGTCGGATAGGTCTCGTTGTAGGCCAGCCCTTCGATCTCCAGAAGGCAAGCCCGGTGTCCTCCTCTCAACCTTCAATGCTGACCACAGCAACATCCATGATTGATCCTTCAGACGCTAAAACTGAAGAAACTTCATCACGAAGTTTCATCATGCACGGAGTCGAAGACATTAGATGAAGATCACATCACATGCGCAGCAATGGATGCCTACCTTTGTTTAAATATCTACATGGGTTGGATGAAGAAGCGGACCCGATGTCCGCTCAAGCAAAGAAGCGTCGTGAAGAGGAAGAGGAAGAGGGACGAGGGCGAAGTCGAGGGCGTGGACTCGGACTCCGAGTAGGTGGCGATGCCGTCGCTCATGCTGGTTCTACTGCAGTGTCAAGCGGACTAGTTGCTTAGTTTATTTTCAAGGGTGTGTTGTGCTGAGGCCCCAGCAGAACTATGTTTAGTATGTTCTTTCTTGTTATTTGAACTCTTTAGTATGTACAATTGTACTAGTACTATGTCTTACTACTGTTCTTCTTGCAGTTGGTACTACTGCTCGTATCTTCATGTTCCTACTATACTTAATACGTTCGTACTAGTAGTATAATTTGGATCAGTCGATTTGTGAAAGAAGTTCGACAGAGCGAAGGAAGAAGACGACAGAAGAGGTGGAAGAAGCCCTTCTAGCCATCCATGTTGCATCAAACGGCTCACATGAGTCGACTGACCCAAATTGCTCCTTCAGATTGCAGGATCCACGTGGCATTCAAGGTCTCGAAGGTAGATTCCGTGTCCGAACCCAGTTTGCAGGCTCGACGCGCGCGCGACCGGCTTCCGCCGCGACAGCCACCATGCACGCCTCCTCCACGCGGGCGGACATGACAATGACACGCTAGTTCCTCCTCGTCGGCGTGCTGGAGCACGCGCTCGTCCTCCTCTTCGTACGCTGCGTGCATAGACACGGCTCATCCAGCTGCTCGCGTGCTTGGCAGCGCGGCAGCATGGCGAGGAGGGATTGCAGACGACGTGAGCGGGTGAGCCTTCGGCTTCATGGCAGAGGTATGGCGGCGACACGGCGGTGATGGGCGAGAAATTGTTGGCCGGGGCAGGCGGGCGCCGGCATGCGCAACGGCGGTGGCGGCATATTGATGAGTGCGCGTATGGGAGCTTACTTTAGTTTTACTAGCAAAAAGGCCCGTGCGTTGCAACGGGAGAAAAAACATCCTCCCATATCTTTAGATGGGTCGATTGGACAAAGCGTAATGCGTGGCTAGTTGGCGGGTTATGAGGTCGAACCCTGCCATCGGCTAATTTATTTTTTGCCAGTTCTCCGGACGTGAGCCATCGTGCGTCGTCAGATGGCTTCCTCCGTTGGGCCAAAACGGGTGGCAAGTAACGAAACCAAATAGCGTACGTGAAATTAATTGAAGCAGGACCAAACAAAGTGGGACGAAACTAAGAATATCACCTCTCTTTAATAATAGGTATAGATATAAGGTTGGTCAAACTTAAAAGAAAACCGTACTAGTACACGTAAACATTAGACTTAGGCAGCGCTTTTATTAAAAAAAATTAAGTTAGTACCACAGCCAGGATACAGAATCCTGTGCAAGCGCGTGAACCACGGCCGCGCGGTCGATCGAACGGTGCGTCACCGTGTCGCGCTTGAAGGACATCCATCAAACCTTTTTGTGTGTGTGAAAACAATCCTCGAATATTACTCAAGTTTTTTTCCTGGGAAAGTTCTTGACGCTGCAATATTTCCATATATTTGAATTTAGCTCCAGTTTGTGTTTATTTGGATTTGGACGTTTTAGGTGCGCCCTAGTTTTTCTTAATACTTATTTTGTGTGTGTGATTGAGAGAGAACGTGTGTATGTGTCCATATGTGTGTTGTGGCGGAAGGGCAATGTGGAGACGGTGTGCGTGTGATACAGACATAGAGAGGTGTGAATGTGCAAATGATCATGCATGAGTGAGACATAGACAGATGCCGATACGTTGTGTATACATGAGAGAACGGTCTTCTAGTTTACTTGTGTGTGTGTGTGTGTGTGTGTGTGTGTGAGAGAGAGAGAGGAGCATCCGTAACACAACAACCATCTCTCTCGATTCGTCTGTCCCTCGCACGATCGCATGCAACACATGCATCAACGCGCACATTTTGACACCCTCACTCGGCCCCTGCCCACCTCAAGGCCCGCACAATCTCTTCGTGAATACCCATTTCTCTCCTTAGGTTTGTTTTCGCTCAATATCCGACACACACACACACACACACAGCCTCACACACACACACACGCACACAACACAACACACACGCACACTCCCCCGAGCACACAATTCATCCCCATCCAAGGTTATACGGCGACCACTCTCGCTTGTGCTTCTTTGCACCCCAACATGCACAACACCTCAATCTTCAAAGAGGGCATCGAGCAGATCAAAGACGGCGGCCACACCGCGTTAGAGAATGTGGGGTCATTTCAAAGTAGGGTCATGTGACGACGGCTGAATGACTCCTCCCCCCACCCTCTCTCTCTCTCTCTTGCAAAAAATTACCAATCCCTCTCTCCCCCGCACAAAATTGTCAATCCCTCAACCCATGAGATCCTTCCCCTCTCGTCCATGTTTTTCCAGCTCTCTCATCAAACATGTTGTCTCTTCTCCTTCCACCTATACAGAATCCGGATGCACACGCATCTCACGTATATTACATGTCTCCATCTTTCTCACACACCTAACTTACACTATAAGAAATATGTCAACTTGTGACCTTGACTATTGGTCACTGAAAGGTCATTGTTTTTCATTTGCGACCTTTTTTTGACCAAAAACAGAAGGTCAAAAGCTGAGGGTCGTTAACTGACTATAGCGACCTTCTCTGTGAGAAGGTCGTGGGCGTTCTGACCAAAATATTCCTACTACTGTGGCGTTTTGGTCACTAGCAACCTCCCCAGGCCACGTAGACATCCAGCGTAGCAAGCTGATGTGGCACAAGATTCAGCCCGGTCCAATTCGGTTTTCTACATGGGCCTAGCCCAACAATTCGGCCTTTTACTGTATATTTTTTCTGTTAATTTTCTCTAGCGACATGGGCCTGGCCCAACAATTTGGCCTTTTTATTTTCTAGGGCATGGCCTTTTATAGTCTACTGATTTTCTATTTTCAGCCATTTTATTTTGCAGCTAGTCCAAGTAGTCAGAATGGTCCCACTTGTCATGCTCACCTAAAATTGGTCCCACAAATCAGAAATTTCAAAATTTGTCAAACAACCATTATAACTTGGACCCACTTGTCAGGTTTCCATTTCACGGGTATTCAAATCACAAGCACAATCATTCTTTCAAACAGACCAAAGAACAAATGAAATTGGTCCAAAAACAATACTACATTAATCTATTACAATCGTTACAGTATATTACAACTCAGATATGCCTACTACGGCCTACAATTACAACACATAATATGATACTCTTTGTCGATATGCTTCACAGCTTCAAACATGGATTCGCACTTCACCTGTGCAAAAAATAAGAATGAACATATAAGAATAATAATATGTATAGAACATCAAACAGTAGCCAATTTGGGACCCAATAACTTATAATCAAGAATTGACAGCAAGTGCCATGTACATAAATAGTATGACTAACACTAACCAGTATGCGTCCATGGAGCGACTAAAATGTTCTCACTAGCTAAGATTTTTTTGGTATATAATATAGTGACATGTGCAACTCTCTAAATTGATCATAGAAATGAAAAGAACTGTAAGAACGAGTTCATTCAGAATCCAGGCATGTCAAATTTTAAGCACCAGCAAAATAGATCTAACAAACCAGACCATGATCATCATGCATCATGATTTATGGTTCAAGCAAAACAGCAAAGAGATGGACATACACGCATCAAGCATACCAGCTACTACAATAAGAGGTCCAGATGCATGCATGAGCAGTTCTTAATATTTATATTCATCATCACAGCAACCTATAACCACCTATGCTCATTGTTACAAATCTATGCATAGTTTAAAAAAATAAACCTATCTATTTGAAACCAGAACAGATTTGTCACTCAAATCTGAATTCATTGGTTTCTTCTCCAAACTATTGAATCTCAGGCCTCTAATTCGCTAGTTTCTTAGGAAATAAACATCATTGCAAATTTTGATGAAATGCATAAGCCCAGTCGATGACTACACAGTAGCAACTACTTCAGACATTGGCTGGAGAAATGCTCATCATTTTTTTCTTTGTAAAAGAAATTTTGAGTTAAGCAGTAGCACTGGTTACTGACTACACATGTACCACCACAATTACCAAACAAGATTATAAAAACCCCAGAGAAAAGAGGAGACTAAAAAAATTGCTCGAACAAGCTTGTTATTTAACGCGGTTGTGAAAATGTAAAGTTGGCAGCAGATCAACACTCAGACACTACAGGTGCTTGTTTCATCACATTACGAAGGAGCCGCACAAACCACAACTTTACTCGACACACACACATGACCTGTCTAGTCTATATGGGTAAGAAACAGGACCACTACTTCACTAAGTGGTAGTGGAAACAAGGTAACACCAATAAAATGGATAGAACAATAATGGGAACAACTCCAGTTTACACTTAAAGCTCTATCCATAGTGCCAGCTATGGATAAAATCATAAACACTCCCAACATGCTCAGTCACATGGTTAATTCTGACTATAATATAACCAGAGAAATAAAGATTCTACATACTTAGAACATTTATGACTTACCAACAAGTGTAGAATACTGCCTCGCACCCAGAAGAATTTCTGGTACTCTGTACCATAATTTAACCACCTATAAACAACATTCTGTTTAGATTAAAAAAATGCAAAAGGCAGCAACAAAATCGTAACATGAGAACAACTCATTAATATGATCATATGAGTACCAGCTCCAATTAAATTAAGCTTAGAGGAAGGCGATAAGTGAATAGTCATATGATGCAGTACCAAACAACAGTCAACACTAATGGGAGACATCAACCTCTCTTTTGTTTGCGAATGGGAGATATCAACCTCAGTTTGCAGCAAAACATAGTACATGGTTATCTCTTTTCTATGAAGACATGCACACTTTGATAGACAAATGAGACAGATAGCAGTACATACGCCCGCAGAAGTGTGCACATGTGGTCTACTGAATTCAAGTAAAAAATGCATTCCAGACTTGAAATCGAGAAGGGATTGCTAGGTATCGGTGGGCTGATTAAAATTAAGTGCATTCTGCCTACGACATGAAGCACTACATGTCTGCAGCAAGTATATATTGAACTCTGAATATAACGAGATGAGCATATGCATAGTAAAATTGCATAATTGTTTCAGGTGTTGCTTGTTTTCAATGGTTAGTACAGACAAGCCAGATGTAAATTTCCATGTGTTGTCCTACAAGCATGTAACTAATCTGTGCAGATGACACGGAGCAATGACGAGAGAATCAACTCTGACATTAAGCATTTTTCTGAAACTGCAGCAAGTATGTAGGTAACTCTGAATATCTGAATAACTGCAGCAAGTAGTATTAAGTACGAGCAGATTGTGAGCTGCATCTAATTGCTGACTGTCAACAGCACAGACCTCTCATCTAACAAGCAGCAGGCAGAGTCAAAAAACACACAAGTCTGAATGGAAGAGGAGGAGCTCACTTGTGACTCCGCAATGGCCGCAAGTTCCCTCCTTCTTCGACATGGCGCCCTCCCTCTTCTCGTTATGCACCACGTCCTGCAGCCTACACAGCACAACAACAGTCAGCCAGTCCATCCATCCCCATGGCCAAATCCAGCCCAAACCACGGCGCCGGGAGGAGAAACGGGACGGGGGAGGGGAGGGGTACCTGATGATGTTCTGGTGCTGCATCTCCTTGAGGTCCGGCCTTGAGGCCCGCCCCTTTCCTTCAACTGCATCTGCCTACACACAACCACACATCAGCATCAGATCCGGGGAAGAAGAAGAAGAAGCCGAGGAGGAGGAAGAAGAAGAGGAGGAGAAGGCACTCACGCACGCATCCGGCTTCGGCGGCGAGGAGTGGAAGGAGGCGTCTTCGTGGTGGAGAAGGAAGGACTCCTCATCCTCTGCCGGCGGCGTTCCTCTGCTGGTCTGGTCGCCAATGGTAGCGCGCTCTTGGAAGGCAGCGAGGGGGGAGGACAAGCGCTGGGGGAGGAAGAAGGTCACCAGCGCTTGGAGGTGGAGGTGGAGGAGGCATCGGCGACGTGGGATTGGGAGGAGAATGGAGCCGCAGCGGCGTCGGATTCCGTTGGCGATTGATAGGAGATGGATTGGGTGGCGGCGCGCAAGGCAGCGACCGGGGAGAAGACGAGCTGGGGTAGGAAGAAGGCGGACGCCAGCATCCTTGTCGCCGTCGTCTGTGCCGAGGGGACGCAGGCAGAAGGAGCAGCACGGCCGGCCTTGAGGTCTGGCGCGTCGACGGCCTGTCTGGCGTCGACCGCCCTCGGGGAGACGCCATAGGAGGAGGCTGGTGAAGCAGCGACGGTCGGGATTGACTGCTAGGGTGGAGTACGACTGCTACAGGGGACGGAGTACGACGGTCGGGATCGGGGGAGACGAGGTGGCCGGATTGGAGCAACAGGTGACGAAGGTTGTGCGCGCGCGGGCAGCAGAGACCCTCGCGGGAGAGGGTGGAGCAGCGGCGGGGGGTGGGGGTCGAGCTCCTCCGGAGGGTGGTGGCCGACGCGCGCAGGATTGGATCTGGGAGGGAGAAGGCGGCGGTGGCGATTGGGAGAAGGGGGCTAGGGTTTTGTGGGTGGACGAGGATGAGAGGGATACGGGGTGATTCGGGAGGGGGTGAGAGCGACGAGCGGTTGTGGGCTGCCCTTGGATCCGGGCGCATCCGACGGTGCTTAAGGCATGATCCGCGTGAGCTGATTTTAGACCAATCAGAACAGAGTATCCCCTTTGATGATGTTAAGACCATTTAAATTGGTCGTAATCGATTGAAAATAAGATTTTGAATCATGCACGCTATTTGACGACCTAAGAAATTTATAAAAATATAGAAATAAAAAACCTTCGCATTGTGTCACCAAGTGTGACCTACTTTTCAGTAAAAATAACAAACTTTTAATATTGTTAATATCATTAAAAAAGTGTTCTAAGATATGAGTTTTTGTAAGAGAATCATTTTTCGAGTGTCCAAAGTGATATTTTTATAAAGAACCTAGCAAATATTTGTTGCAAATTTGGATCACATCAATTTTATAATTCACAATCATAGCACATGTGGAGCACATCAAATACTTTTTCAAGCTTATGTAGTTGTGTTTTTCTATTTGTTTCTCTTGTGTTTTTTGCACATGGGTGCATTTTGGAATGGCATAGTTCGTTCAAATTATCTCATATTGTGCACCAAGGTGCATATTGGAATGACAAACAATGTTGCCCAAGAATTTTTCATTTTCTTTTGACGAAAAATCAATTTTCCATTTTTCGAGTGCCCAAAATGAGTTTTTTTAAGGACCTATCATATATTTGTTGTAAAATTGGACCATATCATTTTTATAAATATACTAGGCCATATTTAATGCACAATTGACCAAATGATTGGGTGTAAAAAGTTTTGATCCACCTCTGGTAAAAAGACAAATTTCCGCCGATTCAGGTGGAAGCGGGTCAAATTTGAACTGTAGCTGCCTTGTAGTTTGCTTTTTTTTTTCAAAAAACATTTCTAGGTACATAAGTATCTATTTAATCAGAGAAACACCAAAAAAAATTCCAAGATTCAACTACTAGCTAGGAACGGTCATTCCCGCCGTTTTGACCGCATTTTGAAACGGGCATAAAAAATTCAAAAAAAATCAAAAAATTGGAAAACCTTCGCATTGTGCCATTATATGTGACCAAGTTACGAGGAAAATAATAAACTTGTAATACGACAATTCTTTTAAAGAAGTGTTCTCAGAAATGAGCTATCATGTGTGAAGATTCATGGGTTTCAACCCAAATGATCAATCTTATGGCCACATTCATGGCATAGTTTGTTCAAATGATATCATATTGTGCACAATGGTGCATGTTGGAATGGCAAACAATATTGCCTGAGGAAGTTTTCATTTTCTTTGCACGGAAAATTCATTTTTCATTTTCCGAGTGCCCAAAAGGAGGTTTTTTTGTGAAGGAACTACCAAATAATTGTTGCAAAAATGGACCAAATCAATTTTATAAAATACTAGGCCATATATAATGCACAATTGACAAAATGGTTGGGTGAAAAAAGTTTTGATCCACCTCTGGTGAAAAAGACAAATTGCTGTCGATCAGTTGGAAGCGGGTCAAATTTGAACTGTAGCTGCCTCATAGTTTGCTCTTTATTTTTTCCAAAAATAATTTCTAGGTAAATAAGTATCTACTTAATCATAGAAACACCAATAACATTCCAAGATTCAACCACTAGCTAGGAACGGTCATTCCCGTCGTTTTGACCGCATTTTGAAACGGGCATAAAAAATTCAAAAAAATCAAAAAATTGGAAAACCTTCGCATTGTGTCATTATATGTGACCAAGTTTCCAGGAAAAATAATACACTTGTAATACGGTAATTATTTTAAAAAAGTATTCTCAGAAATGAGCTATCAAGTGTGAAGATTCATGGCTTTCAAGCCAAATGATCAATCTTATGGCCACATTCATGGCATAGTTTGTTCAAATGATCTAATATTGTGCACAAGGGTGCATATTGAAATTCCAAACAATGTTGCCTAAGGAAGTTTTCATTTTCTTTGCACGGAAAATTCATTTTTCATTTTCTGAGTGTCCAAAAGGAGGTTTTTTTGTGAAGGAACTACCAAATAATTGTTGCAAAAATGGACCAAATAAATTTTATAAAATACTAGGCCATATATAATGCACAATTGACAAAATGTTTGGCTGAAAAAAGTTTTGATCCACCTCTCGTGAAAAAGACAAATTTCCGCCGACTCAGTTGGAAACGGGTCAAATTTGAACTGTAGCTGCCTCAGAGTTTGCTCTTTATTCTTTCCAAAAATCATTTCCAGGTACATAAGTATCTATTAATCATAGAAACACCAAAAAAATTCCAAGATTCAACCACTAGCTAGGAACGGTCATTCACGCCGTTTTGATGGCATTTTGAAACGGGCATAAAAAATTCAAAAAAAATCAAAAAATTGGGAAACCTTCATATTGTGTCATTATATGTGGCCAAGTTCCCAGGAAAAATAACAAACTTGTAATACGGCAATTATTTTAAAAAAGTGTTCTCAGAAATGAGCTATCATCTCTAAAGATTCATGGCTTTTAAGCCAAATGATCAATCTTATGGCCACATTCGTGGCGTAGTTTGTTTGAATGATCTCATATTGTGCACAATGGTGCATATTGGAATGGCAAACAATGTTGCCTAAGGAAGTTTTCATTTTCTTTGGACGAAAAAACCATTTTTCATTTTTCGAGTGCTCAAAAGGAGGTTTTTTTGTGAAGGACCTCCCAAATAATTGTTGCAAAATTGGACCAAATCAATTTTCTAAAATACTAGGACATATTTAATGCACAATTGACAAAATGGTTGGCTGCAAAAAGTTTAGATCCACCTCTCGTGAAAAGACAAATTTCCATGGATTCAATTTGGAAGCGGGTCAAATTTGAACTGCAGCTGCCTCATAGTTTGCTATTTATTTTTCCAAAAATCATTTCTAGTTACATAAGTACCTATTTAATCATAAATACATGGTTTGGTGGCGATATTCGAGGTTTGGGCGGTGGCCGAGGGTCAGAACTCTAGAGCTGCCAGAACTCGCATGCTACTCATGGCGTGGTCACCGCGTGACCGTGGCGTTGCCATGTGTTCTGGGCGGCCTAGGTATGTCTAGTGGGTTGGGAACTCTCCAGGTAGGTGCTAGGAAGAAAATCACAACATAAGATTCTCACGAGGAGACCGATCGATGCTCAAACATGAATAAGCAGCCAAGTGTTTGATTTGTGGTACGGGAAATGCACATCGCTAATGGGCTTGAGTTTTGGCTGAGGATGATAAGTTACTAAGAAGACCGTCTTCACAAACTTTTAGCTCAAAAGGAGGAGCCTATGTGGTACTTGCTTTGCAAACTACCACACTGGACATAAATACGAATGTTGAAGCTCGGCTCAAAATAATGAATGGATTGAGCTGGCATTTGGTGGAGGATGGTTATTTGGGCATAGAAAAGCACTGTAGAAAATGGATACTATTTGGACATGCCAAAGTGGTACTTTCTTCACAAACTGTTGTTCTGAACAGAATACTAAAATGAATATTTTTGAATTATTTTGGAACTAGGCAAGGAAGGTTTTTACATATTTGACGAAGATATGACCCAAAGAATTTATGAGATTTTTTTGGGAATTTTGGGAATGACAGAAATATAGATTGCTTCACAACCTAGGGCAAAAACCGCCACATGGACATGACACATAGGCAAAACTGATGAGGTGGCGCCTAGTCATAGCAACCCACCACAATTTACAAGGCTATGACCATCTATATTGGTCGTTAACAACTAGAAATAAGGCAGCGGACTAGCGATGTTTGCTTTATGACCTTTTCGTGTAAGGAAATTACGACCTTTCTGACCAAAATGGTCGCAATGTTTTAGGGTTTGGAGCCCCTCGAACAGCTTTTGACCAATTGGTCTGAAATGGTCATAGATCTATGACCAATTTTTCCAGGGTCACTTACAGAAGGTCACTAGTTGACATATTTCTTGTAGTGTTATTCCTCTCTTTCTCTCTCTCTCTCTCTCTCTCCCTCTCTCTCTCTCTGTCTCGTTAGGTTTGTCTCCTACTCTCTCGTCCACATACATACAATATTTCCCGCCCTATCTGCTCCATCTTCAAAAGCTCTCTCTGCACGTTTCATTCACATAATGGTATATGCCAAAATGTTGCTTCTATAATGGCTGATGTAGAGTTTTGGTTGTTTTTGTTGCATCCTACAAAGTAATAAGTATGAAATGCATTTAGATTCTCATTTGACTGGGATTATGTGAGTTTGAGCATGTTGTGAAGTACTATAGACCTTGTATACATCTTGGGATTCGACAATGATTGTAACTATTGAATTGTATAGACCATTACATTCGAAGACAATAGCCTAATATATTTATTTCACAATGTCAACAAATGATTAGTTCACTACAAACTAAGAAAACAAAAGTGTACTCCCACTGTATTTATTTAAGTCCGGCGTATTAGCATTGGTCAAAGTCAAGTTTTGTAAACTCTCGGAAAGCTTATAACAAAAAATATTAACATATACAATAACAAATAAATACCATTAGAGTCATTATTGAATGTACTTCCACATCATACATATTTGTTATGGTAAATGTTTATATTTTTATATAAACTAGGTAAAACTTTAGGAAGTTTGACTTGGTCAAACCTAATATGCAGAGTTTACTACTACTACTCGCTAGTTGCTTAGCCGAATCACTCAACACGCCACACGGGGAGTCCAGTGTCACAAAATTTTGAGGTCGGCGGGAAAATCTCCCGCAACCCTGATTCGAGCAGTGGGAAGTTACCATCATAGCCTTCGGAACAGGCCTCTGACGGCGCTTGGTAGGGGCTGTTTTCGTAACCAGGTTCACCCTACCCAGCCAACCCCACCCGGCACCCGTAGTAGTACACGTGAATACTCCCCATTTTCTATCCCCACCGCAAAATAAACTTCTCCACGGCACCGCAGCCTTCGTGCTCCTCCCTTTACATCGGGCGCTTTTCGTCCACCGCAGCCAGATTCGCCTCATCGACGACCTCGTACGCCGCATTGGAGCCGGTCCACCGTCGTCGACGTAGACGGAGCCTCTTCCCCGACATCGTCTTCCATGGTCTCGGATCTGCTTCCTGGAAGCCGACGCCAAGCGCAGAAGTACCACCGTCGTGGACAATGAACTGAGTCCCATTGCCGACCATGACTCACAGAGGCCACCACGACCATCATTCTCCTCCTCGATTGGTAATGTGTGTATTGAATCACTTAGCAGTACATGTGCAGTTCCAATTTTGTTCGTACCTACCATTCAATTTTCCTAGATGCTATTGTTCCCGTAAAAGTAATTGGTTATAGCCTCCATTGTCCAACAGAATATCAATTTGGTAATTGTCGTCGCTCTGTGTCAGATTTGTGCTTGGGTAGGTTTTTCATCTGCAACCTGTAGTGTGGCAAATGATGGAAATGTTTCTAGAACTAGCAAGATGCCCATGCGTTGCACGCATCAAGATGCATTTGTATGAGTAGTTTATTTTGTGTGAGAAAAGGATGAATGAGGGAAGGCCTTATTTGGAAATCTGGAGAGGGGTATGGGTATCTTTCTGCAAAATTCCCATTTGTTTCCTTCCTATCTGTCAGATATAAATCGGACGGCCTATATTGCAAGACAAAAAGTATAGAGAAAAAAAAGTAGACAGTAAAGAAAGTAGAGATAAATATTAAATATAAAATATAAAATAAATATAACCATAGAGAAGTGAGTAGAGATAGCAGAGACGTCGGGAAAGGATCACGCGCGTGCGGGAAAAAGCGGCCGGGCGTGCGCTAGTTTTGGCGCGCGGCGTCCGGCGCGCTTTATAAAATCCAACGCCCTCCCACCGCTCTGTGCCTTGCCACCGCTCTGTGCCTCGCCACTGCTCTCTCCCCGCTCTTTTTTGCCTCGCCACCGCCGCGCCACCATGCCGCCGCGTTGCCGGGAAACTTGGGGATACCGCGGCATCCGCGCGCGCTCCTCCGGCGGCTTCTCCGTCGAGATCCGGTTCCGCGTGATGCGCCTCGGCTTTAGCAATTTCGACACCGTCAACAAGGCCGCCCGCGCGTACGACGCGGCGGCGTGGCGCCTCCGGTGGCCTCATAGAACATTGAACTTCCCCAACGTGCCAACGCGGGAGCGGGCGCAGGAGCTCGCGCCTCTGCTGCGGCTTAGCACCGACGAGGATCGTCGCGACAACCGGAGGCGGGAGCACCGTCTCGGCATCGCCGAGATGGACGAGGAAGCCATGGCGCTGTGGCGCCAACACTTCCCGCAAGACATCATCAACGGCGCGAAGTTCTACAGCGCAAAGGAGGGCGGAGAGGGATAAGAGGAGGGCGGAGCGAGCCTCCTATCGCGAGGACAAGCATAGGGGAAAAGCGGACGCTCAATTCAACATGAGGCTAGGAGCAGCGTCGCTCTAGGGATCCGACGATGATCGGTATCTTCACGCGTATAGTCAGACGTCGGAGGAGGACATCACCAAGGAGGAGTCGGACGACGAGGAGTAGTTGAAATATCTTTTTTTATCTATCTATGTTGAGAACTATCCTCTACTCTCTAGTATCCACTTCTCGACCTCAGCACTGTAAACGCTTTTTTAAAGCGCCGCGCGTTGCGATTCTGTTGAAGATGCTCTAACATGGCAGACGAGTGTTTTAATTTTTCCCACAAGATGCGCGAGTATTACTAGTAGTATTTTTCTTGCCATGTTGAGATTTTAAAACCACGAGTGTGAACATGCAGAGGAGCAATGAAGACCAAACACGGGATATTCGGGACATCTTTAAGGAGTGTGGCAAGTTAAAGAGGAGCTGCCCGAACACAGAAAAGCGAGCTTTGGTAAGTAACACCCTTTCAATTACTTTCGTTTAGCCTCGTGTTCTTCGATGTGTATATGTTGTAGTTTCTGTTTCTCTTAAGCGTGGTGTTCTTCGATGTGTAATAAGAAGAGTCTTAATCTCCCTAATGCTTTCATTTTTAACTTGATGTAGGAAGTGGGTGTCCTCACCTTGTAGTCTGTTTTTATATATCTTTTCCTTTTGAATTCACTTCTCCGAGTTCTGTTTATCTGGCTTCTACTAAATGGATCTAGGTTTCTCTGAGTATTGATCTAAAAAAGAAGTAACTTCATGTCGAAGATGCAGTTCTGCGAGGAGGGAAGTATGGTCAACCTCAAGATCATGTTTCCAAAATGAGGCTGGATTACACACAAGGTGCCGGTTCCATAATGATGTGGATTAGACACAAGGTGCAAATTCCCGGATGATGCTTTGGATTACACACAAGCCGTGTGGAGTAAATGGGTTGTTCGTGTCCTCGTGGCATTAGTAAAGGCTGAAAGAAAGCGTGCAGCAGCCCTAGAGAATGTAGCTGAGTTCCCGAAGAAGCGAAAAGAGCAATCAGATGCTCTCTTCACCCAAGCCAAAGAAGAGATGGAAGAAGCCAGAAATAAGCTAGTAGAGGCAGAGCAGGCTAGGCGTCTCCTGCTATCTAAAACTGTTGTCAATACAAAATTTCCTTCATAATAGCTAGGTTCAAATGTTTATCCAGTCAACATGATCATTGTGATGTCTGTGCATCTCTTGATGTGGCACAAAATGTTTTTTGGGTCATGTAATAAGAGCAATTACTTTCCAAACAATAATGTACGAAGCATTGGACATGGTATAGTTCACGCGCAAGCCCGACATTCCAATTTCAACTTCCACATCAAACTCATGTTCACAGATATCTGCACATTCATACATAATGTCCACAACCATGATTCATTTCAAAGCCGAAAAAAATGTGAGGAGAGTTATAAATAAAGAAAAACCTCTACTAGTTCCTGCTACCGGTCTGAGCACAACAACAAGTCAAGACCATGCGTAAATTAATTATATTTTAGTCATGTTTTCTGTTCTAAAATGCCTGCTGCTCGCGGAAGGGCGTGTTGACACGCTGCTGATTCAATGAAGGCAAAGGGCAGTCTTAAGCTGGTTGCACACGGCGAGGAGGTGTGCTCAGCCGGGCCTGCAGCGAGTGCGGCCCTCTTGGCCGGCGTGCCGGTTCAATGCCTGCGCTATGAAAGGTCGCGTCCGTGTCAGAGCAATCACTCCCTCCAGTCCTTTTTTGTTTGGGTATAACAAAATCTCGTTTTCCATTCACATTTTACAAGTAAAATTCGTGGACAAACTTTGACCCAAAGTACGATGGGGACTAGTAAACCAGAATGGAGGTACTAGTTTTTTTAATCAAAGAAGGGTTTCCCTTCCGATTCTTGAAAACCAAAGCATCTAAATCTAAACCATAGTATTTTCCTAGAACTACTGTGTTCAACATCTCGCAACATAGACCCATACAACCATACGCCAAGGAGGTACGTAGTACTATGAATTCCATTTTCGCTCCATACCAATCGTTCTAAAAACTACTTACTACTTATAACGTGCCATTGAAAATCGGAACTCTTAACCCCGCTAAAAAACGATATTTTAAACGTGGCTACTCGATCTGTGGGAACTGGCGAACCACCGCGCTCCAAGTCGTTCACCTGTGGTCCCGACCATCAACTCCTACAAAGGTGCTCCACCACGTACCTGGTACCCGCGAATGCAGCTATCGTGCGCCTAGGGTTTTAGGGTCTATTTGTTAACGTCGCCTTTACGTAACACTCATGTGTGTGAGACAGTGAGAGGCTGACTGCGTGCGTGCGCCTCTTCTCTTCGTATATGTACCCACCATTTGTCTGGTGTCCAAAAAATTATAATAACTACTAGCAATGTGCCAATGCGTTGCCACACGATCAAAGTAGATTAATACATATTCACCGATTTGATAGAAAAAAGTCTAGTTTTGAAATACGTATATCACTAAAAATATGTTATGTTTCACTCAAAATATATTCCTTTGGCGGTTTTGATGAGATAAGGGAGGAATGTTGTTGGTTTCAAGATTCGAGAAGTGGTATATGTCTAATTTCTACTGTTACTAGCAAGATACCCGTGCGTTGCATGGAACATCAAGATCTTGTGGGATAGAAGCATGAACGAGGGAAGGCCTTATCTGCAAATGTGGAGAAGAGTGCGGGTAAATTGTCATATTTTCCTTCCTATCCGTCAGATATAAATCAGACGACCTACATTGCAGGATGGCAGGCCCACCATCATCACCAACTCTATTTTTTATCCCTACTCTTATAAAAAGCATTGTCGGTGATGATCATGTGCCTGCCATCCTGCAATATAGGCCGTCCGATCTATATCTGACGGATAACAAGGAAACTATGGCAATTTTGCAAAAATATACCCACACCCCTCTCCACATTTGCAAATAAGGCCTTCCCTCGTTCATCCTTTTCCACCACAAGATAAATTACTCATACAAATGCATCTTGATATTCCATGCAACGCATGGGCCTCTTGCTACTTGTTGCAAAAGGCCCATGTGTGTGAGATAGAGAGGGAGAGTGGAGGAGGACGGAGTGCATGTGTGATAAAGACACAAGTAGTGTGTGTGCGATAGGTATCAGCTTAAAATGAGGCGATAGTGTGTGTGTGCACGATCGAGAGGGCATGTCTCAAGAAGGGAAGGAAAAGCTACATAGATACAAGGAGCGGGAGAGAGACATGTATGCGATGGTGGAAGCTCAAGTGTGCGGGTGTATAAACCATTCTAGAGGCTAGCCAGTCGATAAATGTTTGTGAGAGAAATATGAGTCGGGGTGCGGAAGCGAGAGACGGTAGTCGGGAAGGGGAGTGGAAGCAGGAGTTGTGTGTGTGTGTCTGTGAGAGACAGAGAGAGGAGACGGTAGTCGGGGTTGTCTGATGGGTAAACAAATGAATAATGTCGATGCAGGATGGAGACAAAAGGAGACCGCAACAAATGTTGTGTCTCTGAGGAGAGAGAGAGAGTAATTTTAGTGGTATGAGTCATATGTAGAGACATATAGGGTGTGTGAGAGAATCCCATAGAGAGAAAGACAAAGTGAAAGACGAGTGGAGACTGTGTGTGGCGGTGAAAAAGAAAGCTTAGGTACCGCGTGATACCAGAGAACAGTAGAGACGTGAGAGATAATGAAAACCGTTTAATGTATAATGATAGGGAGACTGTGACACTTCTCAAGGGAGATGTCGAGAGACCATGTTTGCGAGGATAGGAGAAACATGAAGTGAGCGTCTTGGTGAGCTGGAGAAAAGAGTGATAGCTACCTGAAGGAGCATGCATGCGAGAGAGATGGGCGTGAAAGGAGTGAACAAAAAAGGGATTCAAATATTTGAATTCGAGATGATGATACATGTAATCCATACTCGAACCAAAATTGATCTATCAAACATGCATACTCATATGAATTCACGCACATCTATGTTATTTAATATGTAGATATTACTGATCCCTACATTTTAGTAGAACATAATTTGGTTAAAGCTTTTCGAATTCAACCTTAAGATTTCGAGATCGTTGTATTTGTAAATCATATTATACATATAAAGGAGCAGAATTCTTTGTTGTTCTTTTGAAAGTATATATAAAAAATTGATGTATATAGAATGTAATTCCAATTGAAAATGGATCCCGCCCGAAAAAAAATAGTAAAACACAAATGGGATTCGAATTGAGTTGGCATGGTAAACGTGCACTGTGCAAAATTTGAACGAAGCGGGAAAAGTCGCAGATAACCCTTGAAACCAAAATCATGCGAGATGGAAATCAAGATCGCCTATCCCTGCCACGCAAAGCTTATCTGCTGGATTTCTATAGGGTTCGATAGGGGTAGGTTTGTAATTTCACCCAAACGTGACGTAACCGCCTCTCACCCGGATTCACACGGTGGGCGCCAAAACACAGTGTGCCCTCGGCCGAAATCGACTCCCTCCCCGATTCATATTCATACACGGTGGGCGCCAAAAACAAACTCTCGTCGGCAAATATTCTGTGTATGCGAGATTACCGTCCTATCCCCAACCGACTAATGTTGCTATGATGTAGTAGAAATTTGAAACGGGGGCTAAGTTTGTAAATTTCCTCGCATTTGAGACAAGCGCCATACGAATACATGGTTCCCCGTTCATCTCTACCTCCCTTTTCCCCATTCGTACTCCGTGGGCGCCAAAATACCCTCTCCACCCCACCCTCCTCCGTCCGCCACCCCATCCACCGCCGTCCTCCTCCACCATGCCGGAGCTGATACCCCGCCGCCGCCGTCCATTACAAGAGATCGACCTCTCTCATCCATGCTTTCGGACCGGGATCCTTGCATCCCGTCCTCTCACTTCATCCCCGTCGTCGTCCACCTTCTTTGGCGCTGCTCCTCTGACCGTCTCGTCCACAGCGCCCCGCCCGCCACCGTCTACCCTCCTAGATCTGCTTCCACGCCGCCGACAGCCATCACTACCGCAGCACCATCAAATTCTCAAGAGATCGTGACAGCGCCGCACTGCAGGCGGTACTCTTTCAGATCTGCTCAACTTATTTATCGCATCAAGAAAATAGATCGCCATTGCTTTACTCTGATTTCTTGTCTTGGTTGCGAAGTTGCCTTTGTCCGGTTTGCACCTTCAGATCCGCCATGGCATGCTCAACACTATACTCCCAATGCTTATGGTTTTCCCCTTTTATATTCCACACTAGTTAAATAAAAGTAGACTAAATTTCAAAATTGGGTCAGTCGATTTTTCAGAGCTCGCCGGAGTTCGCCGGTGCGATCAAAAGGGCTCGGGTGGTTGTGGGGCCTCGCCGAACGAAGAAAACTCGACGCGGGTGGGGGTGGGGGTGGCGGAGGAACACATGCGGTGGGGGCCGGTGGTCGGCCGGCCGTGACAAGTGTTCTCATGGGAAGAATTAAGAGACGAGGAAGAAGAAGGGTTAGGAGACGTAGGATCTTAATCCAACCGCCTGAAATGGTCGAGAGACAGCTGGGAGTTGCATTCTTAATGCCCTCTGGTTCATCTTGTGTGGCCACTGCGCAACCAACATTTTATTATCCAAAATCTGCTTGCTCTTCTTTACCATGTTCCTCTTCCGTTCTTCTTTAATATGTACTCTCTCCGTTCCTAAATACAAGTCTTTGTATAGATTCCACCATGGACTACATATGGAGCAAAATGAGTGAATCTACACTCTAAAATGTATCTGGATACATATGTATGTGATCCATAGTGGAAATCTCTACCAAGACTTATATTTTGGAACGGAGGGAGTATGCTAGTAGTACAAAGATGTTCCTTGTCTTGAAGATGAGCGGGGAGATTTGCGTGTAGTGGTCTATACGGTCGGTTGTGATGGACACTTTGAGCCTCTTTGATTCGTAGGATCTTGTAAACGTAGGAATAGGATTTGTAGTGGCCTGCCCACTTGAATCCTATAAGAATAGCAAGGAAATGCGCAGAGTTGTGTCGCCTTTGAGAGTTACACTGATATTAACGGTACCGCACCTTCACTTGAAGAGAGCTGGTATCCGAAGCCTT
Organism: Aegilops bicornis; assembly: GCA_021605145.1. Lineage (NCBI taxonomy): Eukaryota > Viridiplantae > Streptophyta > Magnoliopsida > Poales > Poaceae > Aegilops > Aegilops bicornis. The sequence goes on from CM038669.1 coordinate 524,324,661, forward strand.
TCTAGCCGTACCGGCAATACTAGCACATATATTCCAGCAAGTTCCACTTGCTGATTTTACTCCGATGCTTAAGGTTTTCCCGTGATATCTACACTATGATCTGTGTAGCTGCTTTGTGTCGCACTAGCAGCAGTCCACTCTTGAAGCTAAACACTGCAATGACTTACAAAATTGGCACCAAGGCATTGAGTGCCATTTTGGATGCAATGAAACTCATACGCTCCCCACCTATTGACTCTAGTTCAGAATATGATCCTAATGACTATTCTAACCTCGAGGAGTCAAAGGCAGATGGCCTGTCCTGTTCACCCATCAAGGTGCTTGTTCTAATTTGGCAATGTTTTATTGATTGCGGGTATCTTGCATATGTTGTCTTGCATTTCTTCTACTTTGTTGCACCGCCATCTGCTTAGTTTACTCATCATATATGTCGAGATGCCATGCCCATCCATTATCAATACATATTACATCTGTCATCATACCATGTTTTTCCACTCAAATGATGTTCTTGTGCATCAGACATCAAAAAGGAAGAGGGTGATTTCGAACTGAAGGAGCACCGGCAAAGTCCTTGAAAAACATGGTGGTGCGGAGAAATTAGACATCACCCCACTTATATTGGCTGTACAACCCGGTGACACAAAGCGTAGGATCGACTCCAGCAGACTGTACCCATACTTCATCGCCACACCACTAGCCCCACCACACAGGACCTGCACTCCGAAAAAAGGTATACCAATTTCATTTGCCATAGCACCGGTGTACCACGTAAAAATCCCACTCCGACCAAAAAAAGTACAGCAAGTCCACCGGCAAGACCTATCCCAAGCTGCAGAGACGGCCAATTCACGTAGATTGGAACCCCATTCCATTTATTCCCAGCTTTAAAGACAATGCTTTCAATGTCGTTAGGGACTACGTGCATATATTCCCATCATGGGAAGATTATTGTGAAGACAAACACCATTTTCACATCTTCCCGTCCAACTTACGTGTAAGTGCTATTATTCATGGTTATTATTTTCCTGTTTTACGCTGATTGAACACATCAATGATTTACATTACATTGTTGTAACTAGGCGAGGTCAATCTGGATAGTCATGAAGAGCAAAGCTTGCTTGTGCTTTTCAAGGAAGCATTGCAGCGATATAAGTGTTACACGAGGAAATCACACTTTGGTGGCAAGTCTATAAACGAATTTCGGTGAAGTCTCCTGTGCTAAATTTAGAAGACATTGAATGGAAAAACCTTGTTATGCACTAGTCTCGTTCCCAGGATGAGGTACTATCTATGAAATCACATGACAATTTGAACTTCTACTTTTCTGCATGTGCCTTACGGATCTTTTTTGCAGGAAATATGCTCGAAGAAGAATTCCGGTTTGAAAAGAACGACATGATATCGCAAATATGTTGCCCGCTACTTTGCTCTTGTTAGTACCTGTTGTCCTGTATCATTGTACTTGCATACGTACCTGGTTCATTATGTGACAGCAGTATGCATGATAGCTTGCTTATCAATTGTTTGCTCCAAATTATCTGATCTGTATGAATGGTTACATTAGTGTAGAATATATCCAATGCCAATGTTTTTTAGCTCCGCATTGTTCTTGTAAGTACATGTTGTCCTTTATCGATTGTACTTATAATGACAGTAGTTGTTCATGTACCATCACTCTGCGCAGCTTATTTTCCTTTGCCCTCCATTTTCTACACATCGGATCTATATTTACTCTTACCATAAGGTTGGTCTTGAAGAAGTTTAGCGTGCATTGCTCTTGGCTGTACCTTTTGCCTGTATCGCTGCACTTACATTTATAGCTACTTGGTTATGTAGCATCACTCTTCATATTATCTTAAATATTCTCCATTTTTCGTATATTATCACATCTATATTTACTCTTAACAAAATGTAGAATAAATGCAATGCTTTTGAAGAAGATTACATGGTAAACTTCTTGAATTGCCCCCATCAGCATGGACAATGCCTTTATAGAGCCTGTCTTCACAAATAATGTAAGTTTGTCCATCTCAAGCCTTCAAACTTTGTTGTATATATTGGTCGCATGATCGCAATAAATTGTTTATTTTTGGTGTTTGCATCAAATTGCTTATTTAAAGTTTATTATGTAGTTCATAAACAAAAGTTTGTCCTTCCTCAATTTAAGTTTTCAGTTGTACAACCAAGTTCCTTCTTCATACCATGTAAATTAAACTATACAGAGCAAGTGATCTTCTTTTGCACTGCATGTATGCTTCTGTTCTTCATCCGTAATCCAGTGGTGTGGTGAACCTACCCACTACAGCACAAGGTCATATTATGAAATGTCTTAACTATGAACAATGTCATATCATTCTACTATTATTTAAACCGTCTCTTTATTTGCCAATTTGAAATGGTATAAATTGACAGCACACTAACCATTGATACTTCTGGGTTCTTGATCTGTAATCCAGTGTTGTCGTGAAGCTGCCAACTCTTTCACAATGTCATTTCCTGCCATGTCTTGACCTGAACAATACCATATTGTGTTAATGCAATTTTAAACTGTATCACTTTATTAAATCGAAGAAATGTGCTGAATTGTCAAGACCGATACTTTTACGTGCAAAACCTGTCATCCGTCTCGCTTGTTTATCTTTCAGAGTGAGGAAGATATAAGTGTTGAACAAGCGCAATCTCATCATCTTGCTCACCGCTTATACTGCAGCTCCCCAAAGAGGGCTAACCTTTCTTGAACTCTATTGAAGTCTTTGTCACGGTTTTGTATATTATTTTGTCAAGATGTTTATTTGCACCTTGGTGGCGATCTTTGATGCCCGATGTATGTTATCTATTTATCTGCTTGTGCTTCATTATCATAGTGGCGAACTTTGATGCCCAGTGGTTGTAATATGCCGTAATTTCTTTATTGTATAGTCTAGGTTTTTCCTTATTCACGATGCTACAGTTATTTTATTGTATATATATCCTGTCTTCGCAGTAAACCGGCCAAAATTACGGTATATAATCGGGCCGTCATGCAATCACGATGTAGGTTGGGCCTGAAACGTGCCGAACAGCTCACGGGCGGCGGCGGCCGAAATGAACCCGGCCCATGATTATGCGAATCAAATCACGGGCTTTTAACGAGCCAAAATTGTCTCGGTCCTTGTTTGGCCCAATCGGATATCGGTCATGCGGCAGCCGGATGCAAATCGGGTCGAAGTTAGGCCCACCTATATGACGGGCTTTTAACGGTAAATTAATATAGGGCGAAATGTTAAACGGGCCCTTAACAGCCAAAACTAATATCAGGCCGAATTACTAAGTGGGCCTTTAGCAAGTGGGCCAAAAGCATAGTGTCCGATTCTTAGGGCGAATTTGATATGGGCCATAATTGAGCCCAAAGCCTCTTAAAGGGCCGGACCTGATCTGGGCCGTAATTTGGCCCAGAACGTGGTAGGCTTATAACGGGCCGGATCTCATATAGGCCACTTTTAGGCCCGGAACATGGCAGGCCATTAATGGCAGCCAGTTAATGGGCCGGCCTACTAGGGTCCTCAAAATCTTGTGGGCCTACAACTGGGCCGGCCCATTAATGCCAGTGAAATCTCGTGGGCCTTTAGCTGGGCCGGCCCATTATGATCCGCAAGAATCTTCTGGGCCTTTACCTGGGCTGGCCCATTATAGCACACAAAAATCTTGTGGGCCTTTAGTCGGCGGCCCATTATGGCCCGCAAAATCTTGTGGGCCTTTACAGGCGGCCCATTATGGCCCGCAAAATCTCGTGGGCCTTTAGCTGGGCTGCCCATTATGGTCCACAAAATCTTGTGGGCCTTTACTGGGCCGTCCCATTATGGTCCATAAAACTTGTGGGCATTTAATTGGGCGCCCAATTAAACTTGTTGGGCCGTGCCACGTGTCGACGTATCATAGGCGCCTTCTGTCCAGTGAGTGGATGACATCTGTCCCAATGATGAGCCGACACGTGTTTCCTCTAGCCAATGATGATTTTACACGTGGAAAATCCCCATTGGTCGGGGCTGTTAACGGGTTATCGGATCCAAAACCCGACCCGATAGTTTAACGACGTTCCGTTATGGTGGATGCCACGTGTCGGTCACCCTTGATGAAAGCACTTCTGTGACGCGCGATTTATCGTCATGGAAGTGGACACTTCCATGATGATAATTTTCGTAATGTCATGGAACACTTCTACGACAGCACAGGTATGACTATCTTGATTCTGTCATAAATTTGTCATGGATGTACATGCATGACAAAAAACGCGACCTACTGTGACAAACACGTATCATCACGGAAGTGTATTTTTTTTTGTAGTGAGTGCAACAAATATCCAGGGTTTATCAATGTTTTGATGAATCACTTATAGTTTATCTTGGGTATGTCTAGATGCAAAATTTACCTTGGGTTGCTTTAATATTCTTCATATATGTAGACATGACAATTGGAGAGAGTTGGCATAGCAAGCATCCGGCTACCATGCCCGTCATGGTGTATTGCACATCTATCAATAGCCGATGCTTATTGTTGCCAACATAGGTAAGGCCGAATTGGAGCTCATTGAGGGAGTCCTAGATTAGGGGGTATCCGGACAGCCGGACTGTGTACAACGTCCGGACTATTGAAGCGTGAAGGTACATGACTCAAGACTTCGGCCCGTCTCTGGATGGTACTTTCCTTGGTGTGGAAGGCAAGCTTGGCGATCCGTATATTATATTTCCTTCCTTGTAACCGACTCCATGTAAACCCTAGCCCTCTCCGATGTCTATATAAACCAGAGAGGTTGGTCCTTAGTAGACCGATCACAATTACAACCATACCATCATAGGATAGCTCTTAGGGTTTAGCCTCTACGATCTCGTGGTAGATCTACTCTTGTACTACCCATATCATCAATATTAATCAAGCAAGAAGTAGGGTTTTACCTCCATCGAGAGGGCCCGAACACAGGAAAACATCTCGAGTCCCTTGCTTCCTGTTACCATCACCTTGAAGCACGGATCGAGACCCCCTACCGAGATCCGCCGGTTTTGACACCGACATTGGTGCTTTCATTGAGAGTTCCTACGTGTAAATGCGCCCGTCAGGCTCGATGGCTCCTTCGATCATCATCAACGATGCTGTCCAGGGCGAGACTCCCCCCCCCCTCTCGGACAGATCTTCGTGCTCGGCGGCTTCGCACTTCGGGCCAACTCGCTTGGCCATCTGGAGCAGATCGGACAATATGCCCTGCCACCGTGTCAGTTCGAAAACCTGAACTACACGATGGACATCCGCAGAGACTTGATCTTCGATAGATTTGGGCCTATGCCAGGAGCACCGAACAGTCGCAACGAGCACAGCTTAGACCTGCCGTCGGACGAAGCTTGGGGTATCGCCCCCGTAGTATCTCCGGACCTTGATCCGGAGCGGGCTGCGCTGCCTAAGGACGGAGGGATGGACCCCACCCCCCAGGTCGCGCACTCATCGGCGGAGGAGCCGAACACGGGTTTTACCTCTGAAGTGGCCTGTGACTCTGAACTCCCGGATTCGTATCCGGACGTTGGTTCGAGTCCGCACACTCCCGATCTAGTCGAGCCAGGTTGGGCTCCGGTAATGGAGTTCACCGCTGCGGATATCTTCCAGCACTCTCCCTTCGACGACATGCTGGACTCATTAAAGTCTCTCTCTTTGTCAGGAGGCTCTCGGCCGAACTATGTCCGGCTCGAGTGGGGAACAGGCGGTGAAGGAATATAACATCCCAAATTATCAATTTGGAATGTTATACTAATAGATCATCATTGCATATCATATTTTATGCATTTTTTTCGGTCCTAGAAATTTCTACGCAACTCAAGGACCCACGGAGAGAGTTGGGGATTTCGATATTTTCAAAATTGAGTTTTCTCAAATTTTGGAAGTAGGACCATTTGATTTTATTTATTTTATCTTCAATTATTTCAATTATATAAATATGAGAGAGGGAATAAAATGACTTTCCCAAAATAAAGAAATATTGAGGATTTAATAAAAAAATCAAATAAGATTTTTCTTTGGATTTTCTGGCTATTTTATTTGAATTTAGGAAAAATGCGTGTTTTCCAAAAATTGCATTTAGGCCTAAATAAATCTTCATCTAAACCGGCTTGATTTTAGAAGCCGGGGAAAATTTATTTCGGCATTTTTGGAGTCCGTTTGGTATTTCTTTCGTTTGTTTTTCTGCGCGATAATTATTAAAAAAAAACTGGAACCGCCTTTGGGCCGTAACTGGCCAGGACTCTGCCTGGCCGGGGGTCTTTATAAAGAGCGCCCAGGCCGACCCCAGCCCAAGCCGCCACCGCCAGCCCAAGCCGCCACCGCCCCCAATTAACCCTAACCCTAGCCCGCGCCCCGCCGCCGATCCGCCGCCGCCGCCTCACGCGCTGAGCCAACGCCGCCGCCCTCGCTGCCCCGTCCGCCGCCGCCCGGCCGCTGCCCGCCCGCGAAGCCGCCGCCACCGATGACCCGCACCCCGAGGTTGACCTCGCCGCCGCCGTTTTTTTAGAAAAACCGTTCGGTTTTTCCGTCGGTTTTTTTCGATTCCGTTTTTTTTCGTTAGATCGGGTTTCTTCCGGTTTGTATTAATTAGTGAACGTTCACTCGTTCGTTCGTTTTTAACGAACGCGTTCATCATTTAGATCCAGATAACGACGTTCGTTCGTTAACCAGTTCGTCGTTTTTCTTTTTTTTTAGATTTATTCCGTGATTTTCTGATCGCGATTTCTGATCCAATTTTTGTTTTAGTATAACTTTTGGCTCGTTTATCGGAATCAGGCGATTCAAGCGCCTAGAGTTTCGTCTCGAAACCCTCTTTCCGAGTAATCTACTCAAACCAGTTTTTGCTTCTGTAAAATTTGACTTAGGTCCACATTAGTAAATGAAGCTTGTTTCTTTCGCCGTTTGAGTTTTGTTTCTTCTTTCGATTTGATTCTTTTTGCAAACCGGAGTTCTTAAGTTGAACTTTCTGGTTATACCTCTTATTTGAGTTTTACCCGTGCATTAGATGAGTACTTATTGTATGCTTGTTTGTTTGTTTGCTTGCGATAGAGTACCCGGACTGCGCCGCTTGCTGCTTCGAATCCCTAGGTTACGCGGATCATCAGCAAGGCAAGTAACACTTTGATAATACCTCTTTACTACCCAGTTTTTATGCATTAGATCAATCCTCAAACATTGAATGATTAGGATCTAATTAAATTGTGGGTTTCGGGAAATAGATTGAGGTAGTACCTATTACCTGTTTTATTATCAAACCCTTGGGATTTACTTCTACGTTTGCTTATTTTGCCATGCTATGCAAGTAGACGTGGATTGGGTGAGTGATTTTCCATGACTGATGTGAGATTGTTAATTAATGGTTTATTTAAGGTGGCAACATTAATACACATCCGGGTGGATTGAGGTACTGGTTATTCCAGGATTGCCATTTCTTTACGGACCGCCACCCGGGCTCAAAGGGATCATAAGATTATTCATGCTAGAAACTTCCGTGTGCAGCCACATGCTATTATGGGCTCTAGCATAGTTGATTAAGTCGTGCGAACTCTTACAGTGGTAGACTAGCAGATGTAGGGGAAAGTAGGTGTACCGGTCTACCCATCGTAAGGTGCTAGCGCTTCTGAAAGACTATGTCTCAGTCATTCGTTTCTCAAACACCATGTAGTGCGAGAAAACCAACGGATGAGATCGAGTCATGTGGGGAAAAGTGCGCAACCTCTGCAGAGTGTATAAACTAATCATGATTAGCCGTGTCCCCTGTTATAGACATCTTGAGTATCTAGTACTTGGATTTTCGTGTGAATCTCATCATGTTACTTTAATTAATATTGTTGGGTTTGTTTAATGATGATGCTTAATTGGGATTGAGGATGCTGTCAACCATTCTCAATGTTTAACAACCACCATGATAGTTAAATAATTTATTCCTTTGTACTAGGGAAACATTGGCTTTACGCAAAAACTGTAACCATAGAGCTATCCACCAAGCCATATATGCATGTAGTATAGCTTTACTCTTTCATTTTTCTCTATGTGTTACTTTGCCAGCATATTCCATGTGCTGACCCGTTTTCGGGCTGCAACGTTCATGTTGCAGATTTTTCAGACGGCGAGTAAGATGCCTTAGGATCGTGGTTCTATACTCAGTGATGCCGTTGGAGTTGATGGACTCACTTATCTTCCAAGCCTTCCGCCGTTATCGTTATTAGATGGCCTTAAGCCATATCTATTGTAATAAGTTTCTCTTTGGAGACATTCGATGTAATAAGTGTGTGATTGCTACTCGAGTTATAAATCCTTCAAATCTTGTCGTGTCGATCCATTCTTGATCCGGGGATGTGATGCACAGAGATCGGACTGTCTGAGGTCTGATTGCTACAAGATGGTATCAGAGCACACGCTGACTGTAGGACACGACCACTAAGCAAAGATCATAGATCACTACTCTCTCTTCTCATTCTAACTCCTCATCTTTTCTATTCTTGTAGGATGGCGGATACAAGGAACAAGTTCGTGCAACCGGATGAAGATACACCCTTTGGACGACACCTGAAGGAAGTAACCAAGTACTTGAAGATCGGAGTACCAAGCTTCACCACGGAACCTACAACGCATGACTTACGAAGAGGAGCGCTGGATGATTCAAGTTCAAGTTCCGTGAAGGACGTTCATGCGATCCATCGAGCCTATAGAGTTTTCCTTTGATGCACCAACACAGGAGTTTAGGGACGAGCATGGCAGCTCACATCACCATGGGACGCATTGGAGAAGTTTATCACCAGGAGCTTAAGGATACTACCTACCAGATTTGTGGGCGCCGATATGAGCAATGGGAGATGGTCAACACCAGGAAAGACATATCAGTTGCAGCTTTCATCCAGGAGTTAAACCAGCACATTCGACGCTAGGAGAACCAGATGAGTGCAGGCATGATGGATCTGAAGGAAGCCATGACCAAGATCATGGAACTGGAGGAAGAACTCAAGTCTACACGCGATGGATATGAGGAGGAAATATCAACTCTAGTCGAGAAGAATGATGATCTGAAGAAGAAGCTAAGAGTGTTCATGGGATTTCCGATGCTGGAGGAGGCGAAGATCGCACTTGTCCCGAAAATTACATCATCATCGACGATACCGACTCGGACCCGGATGATAGTGATGATGACTACGTTGATGAAGCTGGAGCGGATATCATGGAGTCTTCATCGGAGCAGTTTTTCTAGTAGACCACCATAAAGTAGTAGAATTTTCCTCCATGTATCTATTATAGTCTGAGCCCTTTGTAACGATAGATAGACCGTTGTATGCCCTTGCTTGTTGGAATGAAGTGTTTTGATTGCAATTTTCCTCATGTGCATATGGGTAGTGTTTTCCCTCTAGACCTCATTCTATTCTGTATTCTCGTCTTTTCTAAACCCTCGGATGCCTCGAGGCGTGACAACGGATTCGCTTTCCCACCGGAGCTCACCTAGTTGATCCAAGCAGCGAATGCATTGATGCGTATACTAGTCCGTAATCGAATCAGAACAACAACAACAACAATCCACCACCACCACACCAGAGATCACTTAACCCGTTTTCTTAGACTGAATCCACGGTGTTCTCCAAGAGCACCGAGCCGATTATTGCAGATGATCGGCCAAGACAGCCAGGGAGTTGATCACTGCAGGATGCACAGATGCGGAGAAGGTGCGATTTGCCGCATTTCAGCTTGAGGGACCCGCAGCATCATGGTGGGGGAATTTGACAGCCACTTATCCAGCAGACACTGTCACATGGGATCGGTTTCATTGGCTTTTCAGATCGCCCATGTTTCAGCAGGAGCTATGGCCATGAAGAAGCGTGAGTTTTAATTTGCACCGAGGAGGAAGATCGGTTGGCGATATGTGGATGATTTTAGTAAGCTAGCACGTTATGCCCCGGATGACGTCGCTACGGATGCAACTAAGCAAGAGAAGTTTACGGAAGGGCTGAATGATGAGCTGAGCATGCGATTGATGGTAGCAAGTTTCAACAACTACCAGGAGTTGGTAGATCGTGCTCTCATGATTGAAGGGAAGCAGCAGCAGATCGAAATTGCAAGAGGAAGTATGGACAAGGGAAGTACAATTACGGAGCTCAGCGAAGCCCGTTTTACTCCGAAGTCGAGGACAGTTTCAAGATACCCATGGAGGAGGTAGCTCGCACAATCACAATGGTCCCAAGAATGGTACGGGAATGGAGGAAGTAGTAGCGTAACCGTACCAACCCCTCAACACCAACCAAGAAAGATCTGAGTCAAGTCACTTGTTTTAAGTGCCAGAAGACCGGACATTACGCAAATGAATGTCCTGAAGGCCAGACTGGAAATGGCAATGGAAACTCCGGGAAGAAGCCGAACCCTTTCAACAGAGGACAAGTGAACCACGTTAGCGTGGAGGAGGTTGAAGCTCAGCCAGATGCAGTAATAGGTAAGTTTTTGGTTAAGTCATTTCTGCACTCGTTCTTTTGATATCTTGGTGCATCGCATTCATACATATCAAGGGATTTGTGGATAAGTATAGACTGCCCACTAGGGTTCTAAAAACACCCATGCTAGTAACCTCACCGGGAGCGAGTATATGGCCAGTCGAGGATGTTTTCAAGTTCCGTTGGATATAGGCAAGCATGTTTTTCCCTCGGATTTAATCATTTTGGAATCCCAAGGTTTGGATGTAATTCTGGGTATGGATTGGCTATCAAGTTATGGAGGAAACATTGATTGTGCCAGTAAGTCGATTCTGCTTACTACCCCAGAAGGGAAAAGGATAAAGTATGTATCAAGGCATGAGCCAAGGAGGGTGCACGTAAATTTCTTTATCAGGAGTTGTGCAGGAGGAAGTACTAGTAGTGAAGGATTTTCCTGATGTATTTCCAGAGGAGTTGCCAGGCATGCCACCAGACAGAGACATTGAGTTTTTGATCGAGCTTTTGCCAGGCACAGGGCCAATATCCAAGAGACCATACATGATGCCCGCAAAATATTTGGAGGAGATTAAAAGTCAGATTAAGGAGTTACTGGATAAAGGATACATTCGCCCAAGTTCTTCACCTTGGGGATCACCAGTACTTCTAGTGGATAAGAAGGACGGATCGTTAAGGATGGTTGTTGATTATCGAGGATTAAATGCGGTAACTATCAAGAATAAGTACCCACTGCCAATGATCAATGATCTGTTTGACCGACTACAAGGAGCAAAAGTGTTTTCCAAGATCGATTTGCGATCAGGATACCATCAGTTGAAGATTCGAGAACAGGATATACCCAAGACAGCTTTTACCACCAGGTACGGGCTGTATGAGTATACTGGTATGTCATTTGGATTGACCAACGCACCTGCCTATTTCATGAACATGATGAACAAGGTGTTTATGGAATTTTTGGATAAGTTCGTCGTGGTGTTCATTGATGATATTTTGGTCTACTCAAAGAATGAAGAAGAGCATAAGGAGCATTTGCGTTTGGTACTCGAGAAGCTCAGAGAACATCAGTTATATGCCAAGTTTAGCAAATGTGAGTTCTGGTTGAAGGAAGTTGAATTCCCCGGACATGTTAAATCCGGAGAGGGTATAGCAGTAGACCCCACCAAGGTTGTCACCGTGACTAATTGGGAAGCACCAACGACAGTTGGGGAGATCAGAAGTTTTCTTGGACTGGCAGGATACTACCGGAGATTCATTGAGAATTTTTCAAGGATTGCAAAGCCCATGACGGAGTTGTTGAAGAAGGATACCAAGTTCAATTGTACTAAGGAATGTGAGGTCAGTTTCCAGGAATTGAAGAAACGTCTAGTTACCTCACCAGTGTTGATTCTGCCAGATCAGACTAAGGATTATGAGGTGTATTGCGATGCTTCACGTCGAGGACTTGGAGCAGTACTTATGCAGGAAGGAAGAGTTGTTTCGTATGCGTCACGATAGCTTAAACCTCATGAGTTGAATTATGCCACACATGATTTGGAGTTAGCAGCCGTAGTACATGCATTGAAGACATGGAGACATTTTCTTATTGGAAATCATTGCGAGGTGTACATGGATCACAAGAGTTTCAGGTACATCTTCACACAAAAAGAGTTAAACCTCAGGCAAAGGAGATGGTTGGAACTCATCAAGGATTATGATATGAGATTGCAGTATCACCCCGGAAAGGCAAACGTAGTAGCCGGCGCGTTGAGCCGTAAGAGCCATTTTAATACACTCATGACCGAAGGACTGCCAAAGGAGTTAGCCGAGGAATTTTGCAAGCTATGTTTGGAGATAGTTCCGAGAGGCTATGTAGCAACATTGGAAATTCAGTCGACTTTGATGGATAAGATCAGAGAAGCTCAAAAGACCGATAAGGAGATTGCAGAGATAAAGGAGAGGTTGAACAAGGGAAAAGCCAAGGGATTTCGTGAGGATGAGCATGATACCCTCTGGTTTGAGGACCGTGTTTATGTACCCAATGACCCTGAGATCAGGAAGTTGATTTTGCAAGAGGCCCATGACTCGCCGTATTCAATTCACCCAGGGAATACTAAGATGTACTTGGATTTGAAGGAGATTTTCTGCTGGACCGGAATGAAGAAGGACATTGCCGAGTATGTAGCAGTTTGTGATGTATGTCAGAGGGTAAAGGCAGAGCATCAGAAGCCAGCAGGATTGTTGCAACCATTGTCGTTACCCGAATGGAAGTGGGATAAGCTAGGCATGGATTTTATTACGGGATAAGCTAGACATGGATTTTATTTCGGGATTGCCCAAGACTCGTTCAGGCTATGACTCGATGTGGGTGGTAGTCGATCGTTTGACGAAGGTAGCTCATTTCATCCCAGTGAAGACTACTTACACCAGTGCCAAATTGGCAAAGATTTACATGACCAGGATCGTATGTCTGCATGGAGTTCCAAGTAGCATTGTATCAGATAGAGGAACCCAATTCACCTCAAAGTTCTGGAATCAGTTGCACGAAACCTTGGGTACCAGGCTCGAGTTCAGTACCGCTTTTCATCCATGAGCAGATGGACAGACCGAAAGAGTCAATCAGATTTTAGAAGACATGCTGAGAGCTTGTGCGCTAGATTATGGATCTAGTTGGGATGACAATTTGCCGTATGCAGAGTTCTCTTACAACAACAGTTATCAATCCAGTTTGAAGATGGCCCCTTTCGAAGCCTTATACGGAAGGAGGTGCGAGAACCCGTTGTCTTGGGGCGAAGTTGGAGACCGTCGGTTGTTTGGACTAGATTTGATTAAGGAGTCCGAACGGAAAGTGAAGTTGATTCGCGACAGGCTCAAGGTAGCCCAGTCCGAGCGAGTAAAAGCTATGTTGATGCAAAACGCAAGGAGACAGTTTACGAAGTTGGGGATAGAGTTTACCTTCGGGTATCACCACTTCGAGGAGTTAAGCGTTTTGGTGTTAAAGGAAAGTTAGCGCCACCTTTTGTGGGACCATACAAAGTTTTGGAACGTATGGGAGAGGTTGCCTACAAGTTGGAATTACTTGAGGGATTGTCAGGAGTTCATGACGCGTTCCACGTCTCTCAGTTGAAGAGGTGCCACGCAGAGATGGCTGATATACCGCTGAGATACCGTGCCGCTAGAGGCGATTCAGTTGGACAGTGATTTGACCTATGAGGAGAAACCAGTCAAGATTCTTGAGTATGCCAGCCGAGTCACCCGCAGCAAAGTTATCAAGTTTTGCAAAGTTCAGTGGAGCCACCACACCGAGGATGAAGCCACCTGGGCGCGAGAGGAAGATTTTATGAAAGACCACCCTCACCTATTCTCTAGCTAACCCGAATCTCGAGGGCGAGATTCATCTTAAGGGGGGTAGGTTTGTAACATCCCAAATTTTCAATTTGGAATGTTATACTAATAGATCATCATTGCATATCATATTTAATGCATTTTGCTTCGGTCCTAGAAATTTCTACGCAACTCAAGGACCCACGGAGATAGTTGGGGATTTCGATATTTTCAAAATTGAGTTTTCTCAAATTTTGGAAGTAGGACCATTTGATTTTATTTATTTTATCTTCAATTATTTCAATTATATAAATATGAGAGAGGGAATAAAATGACTTTCCCAAAATAAAGAAATATTGAGGATTTAATAAAAAAAATCAAATAAGATTTTATTTTGGATTTTTTGGCTAGTTTATTTGAATTTAGGAAAAATGCGTGTTTTCCAAAAATTGTATTTAGGCCCAAATAAATGTTCTTCTAAACCGGCTTGATTTTAGAAGCCGGGGAAATTTTATTTCGGGATTTTTGGAGTCCGTTTGGTATTTCTTTCGTTTGTTTTTCTGTGCGGTAATTATTTAAAAAAAACTGGAACCGCCTTTGGGCCGTAACCGGCCAGGACTCCGCCTGGCCGGGGGTCTTTATAAAGCGCGCCCGGGCCGACCCCAGCCCAAGCCGCCGCCGCCCCCACCTAACCCTAACCCTAGCCCGCGCCCCGCCGCCGATCCACCGCCATGCCGCCACGCCTCACGCATGGCCGACAACGCCGCGCCGCCCTCGCCGCCCGTCCGCCTCATGATCGCCGCCGTCACGCCGCGTCGCCCGGACCGCGCCGCCGCCCCGCCGGAACCGCCGCCACCACCGACCCACACCCCGTGGTTGACCTTGCCGCCGCCGTTTTTTTAGAAAAACCGTTCGGTTTTTCCGTCGGTTTTTCGTCGGTTTTTTTAGATTCCGTTTTTTTGTTAGATCGGTTTTCTTCCGGTTTGGATTAATTAGCGAACGTTCACTCGTTCGTTCTTTTTTAACGAACGCGTTCATCATTTAGATCCAGATAACGAACGTTCGTTCGTTAACCAGTTCGTCGTTTTTCTTTTTCTCGGATTTATTCCGCGATTTTCTGATCACGATTTCTGATCCGATTTTCGTTTTAGTATAACTTTTCGCTCGTTTATCGGAATCAGGCGATTCAAGCGCCTAGAGTTTCGTCTCGAAACCCTATTTCCGAATAATCTACTCAAACCCGTTTTTGCTTCTGTAAAATTTGACTTTGGTCCAGATTAGTAAACGAAGCTTGTTTCTTTCGCCGTTTGAGTTTTGTTTCTTCGTTCGATTTGATTCTTTTTGCAAACCGGAGTTCTTAAGTTGAACTTTCTGGTTAGACCTCTTATTTGAGTTTTACCCGTGCATTAGATGAGTACTTATTGTATGCTTGTTTGTTTGTTTGCTTGCGATAGAGTACCCGGATTGCGCCGCTTGCTACTTCGAATCCCTAGGTTACACGGATCATCAGCAAGGCAAGTAACACTTTGATCATACCTCTTTACAATCCAGTTTTTATGCATTAGATCAATCCTCAAACATTGCATGATTATGATCTAATTAAATTGTGGGTTTCGGGAAGTAGATTGAGGTAGTACCTATTACCTGTTTTATTATCAAACCCTTGGGAGTTTCTTCTACGTTTGCTTATTTTGCCATGCTATGCAAGTAGATGTGGATTGGGTGAGTGATTTTCCATGACAGATGTGAGATTGTTAATTAATGGTTTATTTAAGGTGGCAACATTAATACACATCTGGGTGGATTGAGGTACCTGGTTATTCTAGGATTGCCTGTTTCTTCGGACCGCCACCCAGGCTCAAAGGGATCATAAAATTATTCATGCTAGAAACTTCCGTGTGCAGCCACATGCTATTATGGGCTCTAGCATAGTTGATTAAGTCGTGCGAACTCTTACAGTGGTAGACTAGCAGATGTAGGGAAAGTAGGTGTGCGGTCTACCCATCGTAAGGTGCTAGCGCTTCGAAAGACTATGTCTCGGTCATTCGTTTCTCAAACACCATGTAGTCTTGAGAAAACCAACGGAGGAGATCGAGTCATGTGGGGAAAAGTGCGCAACCTCTGCAGAGTGTATAAACTAATCATGATTAGTCGTGTCCCCGGTTATGGACATCTTGAGTATCTAGTACTTGGATTTTCGTGTGAATCTCATCATGTTACTTTAATTAATATTGTTGGGTTTGTTTAATGATGATGCTTAATTGGGATTGAGGATGCTGTCAACCATTCTCAATGTTTAACAACCACCATGATAGTTAAATAATTTATTCCTTTGTACTAGGGGAAAATTGGCTTTACGCAAAAACTGTAACCATAGAGCTATCCACCAAGCCATATATGCATGTAGTATAACTTTACTCTTTCATTTTTCTCTATGTGTTACTTTGCCAGCATATTCCATGTGCTGACCCGTTTTCGGGCTGCAACGTTCATGTTGCAGATTTTCCAGACGACGAGTAAGATGCTTTAGGATCGTGGTTCTATACTCAGTGATGCCGTTGGAGTTGATGGACTCACTTATCTTCCAAGCCTTGTGTTGTTATCGTTATTAGATGGCCTTAAGCCATATCTATTGTAATAAGTTTCTCTTTGGAGACATTCGATGTAATAAGTGTGTGATTGCTACTCTGTTATAAATCCTTCAAGTACTGTGCGTGTCAGCATTACTGATCCAGTGATGACACTGATGCACAGAGATGGGACTGTTTGAGGTCTGGTCGCTACAAGGAATTTGTTGCCCACCCACCACCCACTTCATTGCCACGGTCGATGATTTAACCGAGGCACTAGATTTCAAAAAAAATACGAAGACATCGTTAGCATAGATGACGATGCAGGAGAAGAACACGAAGCACCACTCACTGGGCGGTGGACAACCGCCTACCCCTATGATATATGTATGGCGGACGCCCCGAAGGAAACCAATGGCAATGAGGGAGCGGAGAATAATCCCTCAGGGAAAAAAGCAAAGCATAGGCGTCGTCGATGCCGCCCCAAGCCCAGCCACAGGAATACCATCCCGGAAGACGAAAACACTCCGGATGGCGCCGAAGATGAATACAACCCAATTGGGCTTGCCTTTCAGCAGGCCGGACTGGCCACTCTGGGATACTTGGAAAGGGACAATTATATGCCCCCCCTCCGAGGACGAGGCAAGCCTCGGTAATGACGAATTCGGCGTGCCTGAAGATCCAGTGGAACAAGCCCGCTTCGAGCGACGGCTCATGGCCACGGCAAGGAGCCTGCAAAGGAAGCAACAGCAGCTTAAAGATGACCAAAATTTGCTGGCAGCCAGTTGGACCAAGGTCCTGGCCACCAAAAGATACGGACCCGACCGCCCCGACAAAGGGCACACAGGGCACAACCGGCCACCCCAACCTAAGCAGGAAAACCCAAGGCACACACCCCAACGTCAACACACCACTACGGTCCAAAACAACACGAAGGACACAAGAAGAAGCATACTCAAGCCCTGGCACAACGGTCACAAGCGTCAAGTCAGGAAAGCTGGTCCTAACTTCATCAACTCCTAGTCCGGTCAACGGACAAAGAAGAGCTCAGACCTATCCGGCCCGAGCCACACACTAGATCAACCATGTGAAATTTATGGTACTCCTAGAAGGACGACAAAGCATACCAATAGAGAATGCCGGATCCTCAAAGGAAAACGGCTGGCCATGTGCCGGAAACAATGAAGGGAGACTTCTGGTCAAGATATCCCCCCTCCTCCATAGCATACAAGTACGACCGCTTGCCCCGCATCACGCCGACCACAAAGAACTCGGTTGCGATTACTACGGACATAGCAAACCAGGGGCTCCACACAACATAAAACCCCCACAGGTGTGAAATCACCAACAAACATCTCTTAAATGATGCTGGGAGCAAAGGCCAAGTTTTTCTGGCCCAACTCTCTAAACGGTTGTCTTTGGATCACCAAACAAATACTACGCCAAAGAATAAATCTTCGGCACCTTCCCACCATGCGGTAATCTACCGTATGCTAATGGAATGAACCACGTTGGCTGGATCCGGCGCGGTAAATCACTCAGGCCAACACCATGTGATGTAATCACACCTATGGGCAAGGCCGAACCACGCCCTCGGGGCGAATATCATACAGCTGCCGGAGTAGCGAGTCACACATGCCTGTCAAGATTTTGATACGACAGACGACTATCCGGACACCAATTGAGGAGTCCGCGCTACCCACCGAACATGATAGGTGACGCGGAATCGGCCAGGACACACAAGGAGCCCCTCCCATAAAAGAAGGCAGTCCGGATTCACTTCTGATCCACTGACAAACTCCCTCCAGTCCGGCCATCATAGTTTCCGCCAAAAAACACCTCTTTTCATAATCATACATAATACTCATATGCATAGACATATCATTTCGCTACAATACGTAGACTTAAATAACACTTACTGGCCATCGCTTTTCATCGACACCTCGTGTTACGCCCGATCATGCCAGGGGCTTCATAATACGGCAATAAAGTCTGACCACCTTCTCGGTCGTCTGGCACCCCGAACTAATAGCACTATATGCATCAGCTCCGAATCATGTCTTGGGTCATTGGTTGTGTTTGTCCGGATCCCTTGTTTTGGTACCTTACGTTCCGTTATATCGGCTAAGGTAGCGCAGGGAGAACTACTGCGATTGTGTCCCGGATCTGCCGGATGAGCACCTCAGTAGAGAAAGCCGAAAACCTACTGTCATGATATAGCGAGAGCTGGTCAGCTGTTCGAGAGGTTGTAAAATCCCTAATGATTTATTCCGCTGGCGCCATTATAAATGCAGAGTGCGACGGATCGGTCTTCGATCATGCCAATAGAGCCCCTAGTTCGGCCTTCCGAACACTAGGGGCTGCGCCGACCATACTCGAATTCCTATGGCTAAGTGAGAGTAATAAAGCCTTATAGTCCGATTGCCTGGTTCGTGGTGAGAAACGCCTCCGCAAAGGGACCCAACTATGGGATAAAGAGCGTTCATATATATCCCGAACACCCCAGTATTCTTTTTACGTGGGGGCAGAAGCCGACGACTGGCCAACTCTCAGGATTTACATACATTAAACAACCGCATAGGAAGAACATATGTTCAAACAAAACAGGCAATATATAAACGCCATAATCCCACATAACAAAAAGTGGCATGAATGCCCTCAGGGAAATATAATGTCTTTGGTACATTTATCCGCCGCAAGGCGGGCCCCTTCAATACACCTTCATAGTATAGTTCGGGCTTGCGATGCTCCTTACCCTCTGGCGGCCCCTCAGTCACCAGCTTCTCCGCGTCAAGCTTCCCCCAATGCACTTTTGCACGGGCGAATGCCATACGTGCACCCTCTATGCAGACCGATCGCTTAATAGCATCAAGCCGAGGACAAGCACCCGCAATCCGCTTCACGATCCCGAAGTAACTGCTCCAAATTGGCTCCGCCGGCCACAACCGGACAATCAAGTCCTTCATGGCTAGTTCGGCCGCCTGGTGCAGTTCGACCAGCTGCTTCAGCTGATCGATAAAGGGCACCGGATAGTTCGGTGCCAAATACTGCGACCAGAAATCCCTCTCCGCAGACTTCTTTTCCTTGGTTCGGTAGAATTGGGCGGCATCTGATATGCTGCGAGGAAGATCCGCAAACGCCCCTGGAAAAATAAGAATTCAGCTTGCTGCTTAGAGTTCTTCCATCATAATGAATAAATGGCTAAGAATACAGAAGGACTTACCAGCCGCAACTTTCCGGGCATCTTGAATGTCCCGTATAACACCTCGGGCTTCTTCCCGGGCATCTTCCGCAGCTTGGAGCACTTGGGCGAGTTCGGCTTCTTTCTCCATTACACTTTGCTCCAAGCCCTCGCTTTCCTTCACAGCCTCCTGGAGCTCCCGCTCAGCTATGACAACCCTGGCCTCGTGTTTTTCACGGAGTGCCTGTTCGGCGGCAGCCTTCTTATTGGCATCATATACAACCTTCTTCAGTGCCTCGTATTCAGCACTCGCTCCTAGGGCGTACAACACAAATACTTTTCAACAAGCACAATTACTTATTTGTGCCTAATGCAAGACAATGTTTTATCATACCTTGTTTATCTTCTAATTGCTTCCACACGCGGTCAAGTTCTTCCTCGGCCCGTTCCAGGCTCCACTTCAGTTTGGACACTTCCGCATTATGAGCGGTCGTCCTCTCCGTAGACGCCTGTATTCAAACAAATAGGTACATGTCATTAACATAAGTTCCCACGACAAGAGAGGATTTGATCCCCTGCCCGGATCCCTCTCCTTTGTCGGACAGTGTATCAGGGGCTACTACTCATATAATGACGATTCCTCAAAGGTTTCTTGGAAAACATACCTCAAAGGCGTTTATAAGGCCAAGGCAGGACTCGTTCAGCCCGCTCTTGGCGGACTGAATCTTTTCAACCACCGCACCCATAAGGGTCCGATGTTCATCGATGATAGACGCGTTCTTTAATGCCGTCGATAGACCGCCTGGCAGCTCTGTTCGAACAGAGGTTGTCGGCGGAGTGGGGAGGCCTCCCATCGTTGAAGGTGGCTGCTCGCCCGATCCGGGGGCCTTAGAGGTCTCCCGGACCTTGTCCGGCTGTGGGCCGAACCCAAGGTTGCCCCCGCTAACGGCACACTCCGGGGCCATCGCTCCCGTGTGTCCGGCCCCAGAGATATGCCCCCTGGTCCGAGCCCCGTTGAGACGACACCTCAATGTCGCGCCGGGACTTTGGAAAAGGGCCTCTGGAGGCATCTCGCTCGCCAAAGTGTCCGAGCTCAGCGAATCCTCGGATGAGGACTGGCCGGAACGGGACCTCGCCGGACTATGCAAACTATAGCAACAGTTAGAATTGTTATACCCAAAAACAATCCCGGACGCATATGCATGTTTGGATCTTGTACACTTACGACTTCTCCAGGGGCTGGGCCCTGGGATCCCACTCCGGACAGCTGTCGGCAGCCGTGGTGGATGCCTCTGGGGGGAACCTTTTCTCCTCTTGGGCGATTCGGCCTCCAGGGACGAGGAAGCTACATGCTTCTTCCCACCTCCAGAATGAGGCTCGCCCTCCTCTGCTTCTTCCTCTTCCTCTTCCAAAGAGGGAGTGTCGCTTGAGTCTTCGGAATTTGCGTCGGAAGGCTCGCGGTGACGGAGGCCACTCCGGGTATTCTTGACCTTCTTGGAGGCCTCCTTCTTCGGCGCCTCGTAAGGCGCGAGGACTAGCATCTTCGTCAGAAGAGGTTTGGCCGGTTCCTTCGGCAACGGGGCCGGATAGTGTATCCGCTCCACTTTCTTTATCCATCCCTGAGGTCACGATGAAACACGGTTAGTATGTTTCCCTCATGATATGCCAGCTGAAGCATTAATAGATAGAGCTTGGCTGTGACTTACCGAGCTTGGAGAATGGGATGACTAATACCCACGGTCCTCGCTGGAACCCGGCCACGATTTGCCGGACTTAAAAAGCACCTTCCCGTTATCCTTGTGGGAGGAATCATAAAGCTCCCGAAGGGTTTGGTGCTCGGTAGGGTCGAACTCCCACAGAGTACAAGCTCGGTGCTGACAGGGGAGAACTAGGCGAGCTAGCATCACCTGGACTACATCCACAAGTTTGACGTCCCTATCGACCACACCCCGAAGGCGTGTTTGGAGCAATGACAGCTCGTCGAACGAGGACCAGTTCAGGCCCTTCTCGGGCCAGGATGTGAGCCGCAGCGGAGCTCCGGATCTGAACTCTAGAGCGGCCGCCCACTTTTTGCCGCGTGGTTCGGTGATATAGAACCACTGCTGCTGCCACTCTTTGACGGAATCGTCGAAAGCACCCTTTGTCCAAACGGCCTTGGGCATCTTTCTTACCATGGCGCCGCCGCATTCGGCGTGTTCGCCGCTCACCACCTTGGGATTTACATTAAAAATCTTCAGCCACAGGACGAAGTGAGGTGAGATCCGAAGAAAAGCCTCGCACATGACGATGAACGTCGAGATGTTGAGGAAGGAGTTGGGGGAAAGATCATGAAAATCAATCCCGTAGTAATACATGATTTCGCGAACAAATGGGTGCAGGGGAAACTCGAGCCCGCGGACAAAATGGGGAAGGAACACGACTCTCTTGTGGGGTTCCGAGTGGGGCGACATGTCCCGCCGGGGAGACGGTGGCGATCTTCTGGGCGGATACCCGGCCCCGGAGCTTCTTGATATCCTTCTCCCGGACAGTAGAGGCCATCCATCTGCCTCTTGCTCCGGATCCGGACATCTTTGGAAAGCCTCTCTTTGGTGGAAAGGAAGAGTGCTTGGGCGTTAGGGCTCGAAAAGAGGGGAATGAGCGAGCGGAAGGAGAAAGGCGTGGGTAAAGAGAAGGAGGTCTTATCTCTTTATAGGGGCGGTAACTGCTTTTTGCGCCTCCCCAATTGCCTGGTGGAGCCCGTTTGTCTCCCGCTCGCCGCGATTAGCGGTGCGGATGGTTTACCCACACCCGTATTGATGAGAATCATGTAACGAGGGGGTACGATCTCCGCTTTGACAAGACGTGTCGAGGAAATCGCCTCGCCATATGCGTTGTAGCTGGTTGTGGGGAGACGGTTCGAATAATGACCTGACCGTAGTGACACGTCGTGTTGCCTAAAAGGTCGTCAGCGGATTGCATTTGTGAAACATCATTCTCTCTACGGTGGCATACGAAGATCATCTTGTGGATCCGGACACTGTTTGAGTGTTCGATAATTACCTTGGAGTATTCGGAGGAGGAACCCGCCCTGCAATGATGAAGACAAGACTGCGCGCCGGACTCATCGTCATTGAAGCCTGGTTCAGGGGCTACTGAGGGAGTCCTGGATTAGGGGGTATCCGGACAGCCGGACTGTGTACAACGTCCGGACTATTGAAGCGTGAAGGTACAAGACTCAAGACTTCGGCCCGTGTCAGGATGGGACTTTCCTTGGCACAGAAGGCAAGCTTGGCGATCCGGATATTATATTTCCTTCCTTGTAACCGACTTCATGTAAACCCTAGCCCTCTCCGGTGTCTATATAAACCGGAGAGGTTGGTCCTTAGTAGACCGATCACAATTACAATCATACCATCATATGCTAGCTCTTAGGGTTTAGCCTCTACAATCTCGTGGTAGATCTACTCTTGTACTACCCATATCATCAATATTAATCAAGCAGGAAGTAGGGTTTTACCTCCATCAAGAGGGCCCGAACCTGGGTAAACATCTGCGTCCCTTGCTTCCTGTTACCATCAGCCTTGACGCACAGATCGGGACCCCCTACCCGAGATCCGCCGGTTTTGACACCGACACTCACCACCTCGACCACTAATGAAACTTTTTTGCAGGCAATGCAAGGATTAGAGGAAGTTCATTCTTGATTATCTGCAAAATCCTAGCGAAAGGGTGATTAATATGGTTCGGAGGATGGCTTTGAGATACATATCTATGGAACCTTATCATCGGATTGTTATATAAGCTGAGAAGTTTCCACCCAAGTTGCATCAAGAGGTTCAAACAAGCAATGGCCAATATATACTTATCATTCTAAGCACATACAAATGGCCGATGGAGTGTTGACATCGTGCTTAGAATAAACTACACGCAAGTTATTTTTCGGCACAAAAGTTTTGCCGAAAAACAGGGGGGCATGTGTTGACACCTAATTTTGGCATGGTCAAGAACTTAATTGAGATGATCTCAAATGAAGAAGTGGTCTACCTGAAAAAGTTCTGTATTGTCGAGGTGAACTTCTTTGAAGTTTGGGCCATCGCTATCCGATCTCATCTCGAGGGCCGAAACTATACTCGAAGTACTCAGGTTTTATATTCAGAGTATTATTCGGCTCATTATGCCCCAAGACGGCCTCATATTGAAAAATGATCTACACGAATTGTCTTTGTCTCGTCGAATCGATTGATTTTCATATAAAAATGGTTCCAATCCGAGCTCGTATGCAAAATTTAGAACCATCCGAATACATCCCTGTCAGGAGGAGAAAAATGGCGCGCCCCACCACACACCGTGTGTGATGGGTAGCACGAATAATAGCCAGTATTGCGCGATAGATTTGACCCTCAATATGACCTCTGATCAAAAAATGTTCAACATGAAAGTTGTTCGTCTCGTCGAAATGGTCAAGATTGCTTTGGTACTCGTTTCCATCTGAGCTTGTTTACCACCACAAAAAACACTCGCAAGGTTCAGCCAGTTTAAACAGAACAATTTTGGAAAGTTCGGACAAAACCAATCCGATTTGACTAGGGTTTTGGATGTGAATGCAAGCCTTTTCCTTGTATGGGAAGTCCAGCCGCCTCTTATATACCTAAGGGGTGATGGCCGATTGAATAACACACAATCAAATAAATCATATACCATTTTTTATCTTTTATCTTTTCTCCTTATCCCTAGTTCTTCTTCTCCTCGTTCTTCATTCGTTCTTCTTGTTGCAGGGCGGTGAACCTTGAGGCCCTAGGGGCGGTCAGGCGGACCTAGGGCAGCCCATATCCACCGCACGTCCAGACGGGGTCCCTCCCGGGCATGCGGGGTTTCGGGTCTTCAAAAGCGCCCACCTGATTGCCTGCGTACCGCTTTTCCGGATGGGCCTCCTTCTACGTGAGCTGCGGTGCATCACCCCCGGCGTCGAGGGTACACGGTGACGTGTTCGTGTGCGAACATGTTTGTGCAGGTATTCGGTGATTTTTGCATTATCTCCTACTGGATTGATACCTTGGTTCTCAAACTGTGGGAAATACTTATCTCTACTTTGCTGCATCACCATTTTCTCTTCAAGGGAAAAACCAACGGAAGCTCAAGAAGTAGCAGATGTATCACGGGATCCATAAGGAAACTAAGGGATATTAAGGCCTCCTTTTAATAGAGAACCGGAACAAAGCATTAACACATAGTGAATATATGAATTCGTCAAACTACGGTCATCACCCGAAAGAATCCCAATTATTGTCACCTTGGGGTATGCGGATCATAACACGTAATAGGTGCATATAACTTGCAAGATCGGATCAGGAACAGAGATATAAAGGTGAAAACATAAACGGTTCATATCTGATATCATGGTACTGGGCCCTAGTGACAAGAATTAAGCATAGCAAGGTCATAGCAACATCAATATCAGAACATAGTGCATACTAAAGATCAAGCTCTAACAAAACTAACTCGATTACATGACAAATCTCATCCAACCCATCACCATCCAGCAAGCCTAAGAAGGAATTACTCACTCCCCGCGGTGAGCATCATGAAATTGGTGATGGAGGATGGTTGATGATGATGAACACGGAAGATCCCCCTCTCCGGAGCCTCGAATGGACTCCAGATCTGGCCTCCCGATGAAGAACAGGAGGTGACGGTGGCTCCATATCGTGAGACGCGATGGAACTTCATCTCCTATTTTTCTCTGAAAATAGGATATTATAGCGTTGGAATTAGGGTCAGCGGAGCCTCTTGGGCCCCACTACCTACCAGGGCGTGCGAGAGGGGGGTGGCGCACCCTGGTGCCTAGTGGGCAGCTGGGGGCCCCTTCAGTGGGTATTGGTTCCAGTAATTTTTATTTATTCCAAAATAGTTCTCCAAAATGTTTCGCCCAATTCCGAGAACTTCTATTTCTGCACAAAAACAACACCATGGTAGTTCTGCTGAAAACAGCGTCAGTCCGGGTTAGTGTCACTCATATCATGCAAATTAGAGTCTAAAACAAGAGCAAAAGCGTTATGAAAAGTAGAACAACAGAGACGTATCAACTCCCCAAAGCTTACCCACTGCTTGTCCTCAAGCAATTCAGTTGACAAACTGAAAGTGATAAAGAAAAACTTTTACAAACTCTTTTGTAATTGTGTCCATATATAAGCTTAAATAGTACCTAGGTTTTCAACAAAGATAATGACTAACCATGCAAGCAATAAATCTTAGAAATTACATTCACTCATATCAATGGCATAATCAATTAGCGAGAAAAAATAAAATATTTCAAATGCCAACACTTTGTTAAGGCATTCATGATATAATATAACAATAATGGTATCTGATACGTCCATTTTGCATCATGCTTTTATATCGATATTTATTGCATTTTGGGCTGTTATTACACATTATGTCACAATACTTATGCCTATTCTCTCTTATTTTACAAGGTTTACATGAAGAGGGAGAATGCGGCAAATTTGGAATTACGAAATTTGGAAAAGGAGCAAATATTAGAGACCTATTCTGCACAACTCCAGAAGTCCTGAAACTCCACGGAAGTCATTTTTGGAAATAATAAAAAATATTGAGCGAATAAAATAACAGAGGGGGCCCACACCCTGGCCATGAGGGTGGGGGCGCGCCCTACCCCCCTGGGCGCGCCCCCTACCTCGTGGGCCCGCTGGTGGCCCTCCGGTGCCCATCTTCTGCTATATGAAGTCTTTCATCCGAGAAAAATCATAAACAAGCTATCGGGACGAGATTCCGCCGCCACGAGGCGGTACCTTGGCGGAACCAATCTAGGGCTCTAGTCGAGCTGTTCTGCCGAGGAAACTTCCTTCCGGGAGGGGGGAATCATCGCCATCGTCATCACCAACGATCCTCTCATCGGGAAGGGGTCAATCTTCATCAACATATTCACCAGCACCAGCTCCTCTCAAACCCTAGTTCATCTCTTGTATCCAATTCTTGTCTCTAAGTCTGAGATTGGTACCTGTAGGTTGCTAGTAGTGTTGGTTACTCCTTGTAGTTGATGCTAGTTGGTTTATTTGGTGGAAGATCATATGTTCAGATCCATTATGCATATTAATACTCCTATGATTATGAACATGAATATGCTTTGTGAGTAGTTACGTTTGTTCCTGAGGACATGGGAGAAGTCTTGCTATTAGTAGTCATGTGAATTTGGTATTCGTTCGATATTTTGATGAGATCTATGTTGTCTCTCCTCTAGTGGTGTTATGTGAACGTCAACTACATGACACTTCACCATTGTTTGGGCCTAGAGGAAGGCATTGGGAAGTAATAAGTAGATGATGGTTTGCTAGAGTGACAGAAGCTTAAACCCTAGTTTATGCGTTGCTTCGTAAGGGGCTGATTTGGATCTATATGTTTCATGCTATGGTTAGGTTTACCTTCATACTTATTTTGTAGTTGTGTATGCTTGCAATAGGAGTTAATCATAAGTGGGATGCTTGTCCAAGTAAGTACATCACCCAAGCACCGGTCCGCCCACATATCAAATTATCAAAGTACCGAACGCGAATCATATGAACGTGATGAAAACTAGCTTGACGATAATTCCCATGTGTCCTCGGGAGCTCTTTTCTCTATATAAGAGTTTGTCCAGGCTTGTCCTTTGCTACAAAAAGGATTGGACCATCTTGCTGCCCTTTATTTATACTTGTTACTTGCTACCCATTACAATTTATCTTATCACAAAACTATCTGTTACCTATAATTTCAGTGCTTGGAAAGAATACCTTACTGAAAACCGCTTGTCATTTCCTTCTGCTCCTCGTTGGGTTCGACACTCTTACTTATCAAAAAGGCTACAATAGATCCCTTACACTTGTGGGTCATCAAGACTCTGTTCTGGCGCCATTGCCGGGGAGTGAAGCGCCTTTGGTAGGTGGAATTTGGTAAGGAAAAAATTTATATAGTGTGCTGAAATTTACTTTCACTTGTTACTATGGAAAGTAATCCTTTGAGGGGCTTGTTCGGGGTATCTTTGCCCCAACGAGTTGAGCAAATAGTTGCTCCTCGACCTACTGAACCTACTGAAAATGAAAATGTCAACTTTGAAATTCCTTCGGGTATGATAGAGAAACTGCTAGCTAATCCTTTTGCAGGAGATGGAACATTGCATCCCGATTTACACTTAATCTATGTGGCTAAAGTTTGTGGATTATTTAAGGTTGCAGGTATGCCCGATGATGTTATGAAGAAGAAGGTCTTCCCTTTATCTTTGAAGGGAGATGCTTCAACATGGTATAGGCTATGTAATTATACGGGATCATGGGACTATAAGCGATTGAAATTGGAATTTCATCAGAAGTTTTATCCTATGCATCTTGTTCATCATGATCGTAATTATATATATAATTTTTGGCCTCGCGAAGGAGAAAGCATCTCTCAAGCTTGGGGAGGCTTAAGTCAATGTTATATTCATGCCCCAATCATGAGCTCTCAAGAGAAATGATTATTCAAAAATTTATGCTCGGCTTTCCGACAACAATCGCTCCATGCTCGATACTTCTTGTAATCGTTCCTTTATGATGAAGACTATTGAATTCAAATGGGATTTATTGGAAAGAATTAAACGCAACTCAAGATTGGGATCTCGATAAAGGTAAGGAGTCGTATAACCCCTAAGTTTGATTGTGTTAAATCTTTTATGGATACCGATGTTTTCCGTAAATTTAGCACTAAATATGGACTTGACTCTGAGATAGTAGCTTCTTTTTGTGAATCCTTTGCTACTCATGTTGATATCCCCAAGGAGAAGTGGTTTAAATATAATCCTCCCGTTGAAGTAAAAGTAGTTGCACCTATTAAAGTTGAAGAAAAGACTATCACTTATAATGATCCTACTGTTCCTACTGCTTATATTGATAAACCACCTTTCCCTGTTAGATTAAAGGATCATGCTAAAGCTTCAACTATTGTCAACAAAAGTAATATTAGGACATACAAACCCCCTGAGCAAGTTAAAGTCGAACCTAATATTTCTATGGTTAAAGATCTCTTGGCTGATAATATAGATGGGCATGTTATTTATTTCTTTGATGAGACTGCTAGAATTGCTAAACTTGGTGCTAAAGATAAACATAGATCTGTTGTAGGCATGCCTGTTATTTCTGTTAAAATAGGAGATCATTGTTATCATGGCTTATGTGATATGGGTGCTAGTCCTAGTGCAATACCTATTTCTTTATATCAAGAAATTATGCATGATATTGCACCTGCCGAGATAGAAGATATTGATGTTACCATTAAGCTTGCCAATAGAGATACTATTTCACCGACTGGGATTGTTAGAGATATTGAAGTCTTGTGTGGGAAAGTCAAATATCCTGCTGATTTTCTTGTTCTTGGCTCCCCACAAGATAGCTTTTGTCCCATTATATTTGGAAGACCCTTCCTGAATACTGTTAATGCTAAGATAGACTGCGAAAAGGATATTGTTACTATTGGTTTGGATGATATGTCTCATGAGTTTAATTTCTCTAAATTTCGTAGACAACCTCGTGATGAGGAATTGCCTAGTAAGGATGAAATTATTGGTCTTGCTTCTATTGTTGTGCCTCATAATGATCCTTTAGAACAATATTTGCTAGACAATGAAAATGATATGTTTATCAATGAAAGAAGGGAAATAGATGAAGTATTCTTTAAATAGGGACCTATTCTAAAACAGAACTTGCCTGTTGAAATCCTAGGGGATCCTCCTCCACCCAAGGGTGATCCCGTGTTTGAGCTTAAACCATTACCTGATACTCTTAAATATGCTTATCTTGATGAAAAGAAGATATATCCTGTTATTGTTAGTGCTAACCTTTCAGAGAAAGAAGAAGAGAGATTATTGAAAACTCTGAAGAACCACCGTGCTGCTATTGGATATACTCACTACTAGGAAAAGGCCTACTAATGGCGCACCGGTTTTGCCTACTAATGGCGCACTACCGGTGCGCCATCAGTAGCACGCCATTAGAATTTTTTACTAATGGCGCACCACCTGTGCGCCATTAGTATCTTGTATACTAATGGCGCACCTGGCAGTGCGCCATTAGTATGTAACCCCATGCGCCATTAGTATGCCTCCCGGGGGGCCATATGTAACCATGTGCTTTGTCACACTAATGGCGCACTCTTCCTCGATGCGCCATTAGTATCCTTTGGCATACTAATGGCGCACTTCCTTGATGCGCCATTAGTATGAATATTTGTTTTTTTTTTGCTTTTCTGATTTTTGCACAGGTTACAAAATATATTATTGGACAAAATATAGACAGCAGCACACAACAACATCAGATTCATCGATTACAATAGAAGATTAGTCTCCGAATACAATTCATCATATTAGTCTCCGAATTCAAAAGACCGAACAAAGATAAAACATTACAAGTCTCAAGACCGCGAGTATCGAGTTTGTCTTCACATTACAAGTCGATATCGATCATCTAAACTACCATCACATAAAAGAGAGTTGTGGTCATCACGATGAGCATCATCGCGATCAAACTGGTCCTCATCCGGTTCCTCCAACGCTCCCTCCTCTCTCCCGCTAGATAGCGGGAATATCTAGATTCGGCCTCCGCCCTAGTGGTGTACCCTTTGTAATCAAGCATCACCGAACGGCAAACCTGTCTCCGACACTCCTCCCAAATGTCAGAGACTCGAACCTTACCCTTGTACATGACATACGACGGCATCTCTATGCACAAGCCAAACAATGCATAACAATACATAAGCAATATGTAAGTATGCAACAAAAGGATCGAAAGAGAAAAGCAAGACATTAATAGCACGATTCATGGTCCTACTAATAAATAGCATTGTACATCTAAGTTGAACGACTGTCCAAACTAAAGAGACATACGAATTCATTAAACTTTAATTACAACATGAGCTAATCAATGTTTCAGAACTACACATCACTACTTTCGACTAGACTCATCGGACAGGAGCGTGGATGAAGCCGCCGTCTGTCATGATGGTCATGAAATCGTGGTCGTTGTCACCTTGCATTTGTAGCGTTTCATCTATCTCACTGTTGGACGGTTGATATCTGACGAAGAAATGCCCCGAGGTATGAAGGACATCTTGATGGATGATGTCCGCAAACTCGACCGGATGCGAAGAATTCTTGTCCGAGGTCCGCGTCTGGACTGCCGACAAGCTCACGGCCCAATCTTTGAGATTATCTGGTAGCGAAGTTGATGATGGTCTCACGACCGCCCTCATGTGATGGAGGGCGTAGTAGGCATCCTTCGACCGCCAAAGCGCTGCTTGACACAAAGAACTTCAGATTGTGTGAGAACATGTGCTTGCCGTATTTCATTTAACTGCCTCGGAGAAGGTGCCTCCAGATTTGGCGTAGCCGGGGAGAACATCATCAAGAACTTTCATGAAATTTGTGTAGTCTATCTTGGAGTTACGGTTCGGGTCAAAATACGTGGCCATGGAATATTTCGGGCTTAAGAGGATGAGTGTGCAATGTGTGTCACTGCACAGAACACGGAATGTTAGAAAAAAAAGAACGATCAAAATCTAAGAAATCATTTGTTACGGGGCGGTTAAGGGATGACTTACTCGGGAAAATAAGCCACAAAGAAGTTATCCTTATCTGGGTTTGCCAGAATGACGCCTTCGAGGTGTGAACTCGCAACTTAACGGTCCCCAGCGCTGTTCAAGTGCTTGGCACGCATGTAGAAGGGGTCGACTATCACGATGTCCGGGGTCTTGTCTCTAATGATCCGCATCTCCATACTCAGCGAAAACAGCCGAACGAAGGTGTAGTGCAGCGGATGAAGGTTAAACATAGCAAAGATGTCATCAAACCGCAGGACGATCGCATTTCGATGTCGCCATCCGCAAAGCCCTTGCCCTCGGCACCTTGGCCACGAAAACCGGTATGCCACATCATTCTCTCTCGACGCCGCTTCTCCAAAGAAAGAACACCTGTCGCAGACTCCGCATAGTACCGGTTGCAGCATTCAGCATATTTGGCGGTAGCATCGCCCTACCCGCCACATGCACCCTCCTCGAGATATCCTTAGGTGAAGGTGGCCCGCCCCGAGCACAGATCGAACTTCGGTGCGGCTGGCTCGCACCGGCGCCCTTGTTAGTCTTTCGCTTCCGTCCCTTCTTCTTGATCTCCTGTAATGGGACCGAGTTCTGCTCACGCACCGCTTTCTTGAGCGTGTTGGGGCTGATAATATTTCGCACCTCAGCTATCTCGAGGCTCGGTGAAGGCGGGAGCCGGAGGCGCCTCCTCGAGAACCGAACGCCGCATCGACGCCTATTGCAATTGATTTCTCCGACGCATCAGCTAGATTGCGGTCGCCTTGGTCGGGTTCTTGAGAAAGAGGCCCGCAGAACTTCGTCGGCGTACCCATGTTTGGCAAAGTACTTATCGACTTTGGTAAATGCACCGTCGTTGTTGTCATCGTCGTCCGGATCCTGTGCCATAGGGCTGTCCGGATCCTGTGCCATAGGGATGTCCGGCAGGTCCGGTAGCGTTGCAGCGTTCTTGCCATGGCTTGGCGCCGGCACGACTGGCGGTCTTGTCTGTGGGGTGGTGTCCCCCGCCCCCAAACGAATTTGGCTCTTCGGCCAAAGCAGCGGCCAGTTTACGCAGGCGCTGAGGGTCATCTCATCTTCTTCATCGGCCCCAGCGGGTCAAACCGGAGGTAACAGCTCGTCGCGACTGGCAAAGCACCAACCACTTCAACCCTATACAGTGTGGGTGGCATCGGATTACCGCGGAACATGCGGTTGCCCGGTTGAACGATTCTGCCCTTGGTGACATCGACCAACTCGGCGCCCACGAGGTGCAGAAGAGTGCAAGGAACGTCGGCGGTGCCCTGCAAAAACATGTGCAGGGCATCAGGGATGCCCAGTCAAAGGCAAGGAGATGAAGTCATCGGCCGAGAGGCTTAGTTACTGTGATGCCGTCGAGCTCGGCTAATGTCGAGGCACCGCCAACGGCGGTCATGCAACCGACGGAGGAGCTTCTTTGGCGAGGTGCCGCCGGGCGACACCCGGTGCATTAAGCTCCAATGCCGTGCCGGGCGCCGGAGACACGAATACCGCCTCGCCGAGACACCAATGGCGCCGCCGGAGGCACCAATGGCACCAGACGCCTGTCTGCGAAGTTCGGCCGTTAAGCTGGGAACCGGGGGAGGCCCCTATTGGCCGGCCGCAATCCACATCGTCAGCCCATGAATCAACGTAGGCACCATGGCGTTGAGCTTCGCTCCCGCTTGTTGTTCCACTTGCTCTTGGACAAGCTCCGAATCCGCGCCACTTGTGCCTTGAGTGCTTCAACCTCGCCGTCGCTTTCCGAGCTGGCCTTTTCTCCTTGCGCACACCAGCGTATAGTATGACCCCATTTTGTGGACAAGCCTTTGCCGCCACACGACCAGCCGACGTCGGCTTAGTGAGCTTATCCTTGCTTTTCAATATGTTCAACGCCCTATTTAAAGGGCTGTCGAAGGGAGCTCTGAGACGACCCAGCCATCGCTTTCAGTTTCCTGCGAAAGGAACGTGAACCATTTAGAAATATTGGGGATTAGTTAGAGTGCAACCATATGGAGCTAATTACGCGGGGGTGTATTCCTTACCAGAACAAGCTCAAGCGCCCTGGTCTTCGGATCCGTGGTAAGTTCCTTTGTTATCGGGTCCTCCTTGTACCGGGCCCTGACATAGATCCTGGTCTTCTTGTTACCGCTGTATTTCTCGAAGCGGGGCGGTAGGCCTTGATCGGCACGCTCCGCGTCCTCCTTGTCCCATATAGGCTCCGCCACTCTGTAACCGTCGGGACCGAGTTTGTGTTCCTCTAAGTTCAACTCCCGCATTTCTTTCCCCCACTGACTTGATTCAGAGGTTGCACTGGTCGAGCACTTGATATTGAACTCCTTGTACTCATCTTCGCTCATCAAAGGATATTTCGCCTTGATCTTCTCATAACTATCACCTTTATCAATCATTTTCTTCACCGCTTTCTCCAAGTAGACAGGCCGTGCTCATCTTCGTGAGGGCGGCACTGCTCACTTTATTCCCCGAGAAGCGTGTGTTTTCAAATTCGGCGGGAACTTGTATCGCTCGTGCAGCTTCGTGAAGAGGAGGTTGCGCAAATTCCCTCGGTCCTTATGCCTAAGGTTCTCGGTGTTGATCGAGACGGTGCTCCGGAGAATGCACCCGAGCTGAACCGAAAATTCTTGACTATATGTTTGGGCTCCGTTGGATTCCCGTCGGAGTCCACTTGAATGAATTCCTCCTTGACGGTGTGGAGCGCATTCGGACGCCGGTCCTTCCTTTGCTTCTTCGATTTGCTGCCATCTGTGTGTGCGCCGCCATCATTACTGGTGGCATCCTCGGCGGCACCATCAGTGGTGTCATCCCCGACGCCACTAGGAGTTGTGTAATCAGGATCGGTGTCTTCCGCGGCGTCCTCATAGCGGTGAGGTTATTCCTCCATCTCCTGGGACAGCTCCTGATTGCTTGCCGCTCAACCACCGGCCTCATCGTTGTGGGCCATGTTTCGCTCTAAATAGGAAAAAAGTTTGGTCAAAAGTTGGTTATTGTCAAGGAACAAGATCATGGTCTCATCATTTAGGGTTTGTCGACACCGAGGCACCCTAAAAGCCTAAGCTTTCATCATTTAGGGTTTGTCGACGCCGAGGCACCCTAAAAGCCTAAGCGTACATCATTTAGGTTCTCATCGACACGAGGCATCCGGGCAGCCAAGTTAAGTTTTCATCATTTAGGGTTTATCGATGCCGAGGCACCCTAGGTTGGGCCTAATCACTTGGCACTAATCACTTGGCTCTATTGCCACCTATGTTGGGTTTATCATCTAGGGTTTATCGATGCTAAGGAGAATTCTAAGTTGGGCCTAATCACTTGGCTCTATTGCCACCTATGGTTTAATGCAGCAAGAATGGCAGGCGCTTGATCCTACTTAACTAAGTACTAAGATACCCTGCCCATGCATTAGTCGCAGTAGTACCCCATATGTCCTATTTTTAGCAAAGTCATGCTAAAATTCACGGAAAATTTTAGCATGACCTTTGCTGAAAATAGGACATATGTAGTACCCGAATTTGCCGGAACGGAAGTTAATCGACATTCCAGCAAACTCAAGGGCCTATATTTGCTCAAGTTTTTGACAAGAGCCTCCAAGAAAACAGCATTGCAACATTCAAGTTCACAGGATAAAAAATCATCCACATTCACCAACCCACATGATGTCAAAACCCACATGAGTCTGTAAATGCACTTAAAAACCCACATGATGTTATAACTGTATACACCTGAACATGATGATACCAAATGGGAAGGAAAATTGTATCACTCTAGATTAGTGTAGCCACTATCTAACAAAACCGTAATGTTAACAAAATTACACCATGATGATACCAAATTCTTGTAGCAAGACAATGAGTTCACGGGATAAAAAAATCATCCACATTCACCAACCCAAACTGGTGGAGATACAAGAAACCGTAACCTCCCAAAGTTGCATAACAACAAAGAAGCAACAGGTTTATTCTTCTTCTTCATAAACATTAATTGGTGTGGGTCACTCTATCTGCCCTCTAATGACTCACTCAACTTAACAGGACAGCCCACAAGCATTGTTTTGATTCCAACAATTGCTGTAAAATACATCCAAAGAAAGGTGCTCTAAAATCAGAAATACTACCCCCCAAATCTTTAGCTCAATTCTGAAAATACATGGTCTTCTAGTTACAATACTACGCCCCAATAGTCAAAATTTCAAACCACACACTTACTTTCAACTATAAACAAAACTGACTTGCTGTTAATGAACAATGGCTAAAGATATATAAAACTCCGTTGCAAATGTGCCATGTCAATAAAACAACTCATGGAAGTAAACTACTAGCAGGCTCAAAAGTCAAGTAAACTGAAGATTATGACAACTTGCAAACACAGGACCATGTCATTATCATGGCAGTCCACTATATATTTTTATGACAAAATACATCATTATCGTGGCACATTATGGCCATTTTCTTACATGATGCTAATCGTACCCTAACTCGAACATATTTCTCACCTTGGAGGTGTTGTCTTTGCACCGTCTCGAACTTCAA
Organism: Aegilops bicornis; assembly: GCA_021605145.1. Taxonomy (NCBI): domain Eukaryota; kingdom Viridiplantae; phylum Streptophyta; class Magnoliopsida; order Poales; family Poaceae; genus Aegilops; species Aegilops bicornis. The sequence continues at coordinate 524,360,311 of CM038669.1, forward strand.
TTCCTTTACCTCCTTGGAAACCTGAAATATGTAGATGTATATGATGATTCTAAGAAAAGGGAAAAGGTGTATCAAGAACAGATTCACATGTGTGGCTGTTAGCCATTTTATAACATTGCATAGCATTAGTCGGGACAAGAGCCTTTCACCACTATATAATATTGCCATATAAAATTGCAAATTTATGTAACCTGGATTTTTTTTGTATGAAACCTAGTCAATGTGACAATATATAAACTATTGATCTACTAGTTATCAAGTTGAGAAATTGACCGCATATAAGCAAAAGCAATATCAGACTTGACTAGAGATACTTGTAAAGTTGTAAGTTATATCTTACCAGTGTGCTAACGAAAACTGTACTAATTAGGGTTCTTATTATGTTCTCGTATATAAATTCTTCTCAATTACTTAGGAAAATTACTGGATGTCTTACAAATTACAGAGGGAGTTAATAATTTCAGTTTCATAAGAAAAATTCATCAATACTATGCATGATCTTCCTACTATGCATCATCTTCCTACTATACTTGCTACTCATCTTCAGAACCAAACAACAGCAAAAACAGTTGAAGAGAGGCTCACGAGAGGACACTCAAATTTGCTAACCCTAGAACACGGGGGAAGAGGGCTGTGGTACTTGCGGGAGGTAGCCTAGGGGGAGGAGGGGAAGGGGGGAGAGGTGAGGAATCACCTGTGGGATAACGGCAGGCTGCCGTAGGAGGGCGCCGGCATCGAGGAGGCGGCGGCGGGCGTGCGCCGAGGAGGAGGTGCGCCGAGGAGGAGGCGGCGCGGCCGAGGAGGAGGCGGCGTGTCGAGCTTGCCACCCACCTTGGAGCCGAACCCTAGGGCGTGTAGGCGCGCGGACGCAGGGGACGGAGGGGGCGGCATTCATGGGAGGCGGGGCCTGGGGAGGTGGTGCTCGAGGGGAGGAAGGAGAGGGAGGCGGCGGGGTGCGTGCTGGCGGGCGGGCGGTGTACGGTTGGGGGTCGATCGAGGGAATCAAGGCGAGGGAGGGAGGACACAAAGGCGAGGGCGTAGGTGGAGTGGGGGGAGGTTCTAATGGCGCACCACCCCTCGTGCGCCATAAGTACGACTATTCTAATGGCGCACCTCCCCTTGGTGCGCCATTAGAATTTTGTTTTAATCTAGCCCGACTTGTTAGGTTATATACCACCTAACCCTATCTACATCAGAACCCGCCCACTAGCCCTACTGGTCAGCACGCAGCACACACACCAGGAGGTCCTGGGTTCGATTCCCAGGCTCCCCAATATTTTTTTTATGCATTTTAAATGTTGTTTGATATTTATTTGTGTTTAAATATGTTCATCGGCGGCAGAGCCGGGTGCTCGTCGGCGGCGGTGGAGCGGGGGAGGGTTGCGGTGGGTCGTCGGCGGCGGTGGAGCTAGCGGGGGAGGGTGCGGGTGGGATCGAGATGGAGGGGGAATCGAGATCGAGATGGAGGGGGATCGAGATCAAGTGTCCTCATGAATTCAAAAAGTGCCCATGAAATTTAAAAATATTCATGATATCAAAAAGTTCCTATGAAATACAATCGAGAAATGAAGACTACGATTTAAATACAATCGATCTTAGCTAGCTATCTGTTCACAATCTTGTTGCCCTTCTTTTTCGCAAATGGAGTTCTTCTATGGAACGGACGTCCTTTAGGTAGGGTGGTCCTGCTTCTTCTTGTGGTGTGTGCTGCTACTTCATCGTCGTCGTCATGTTTGATCTTCAGGTCGCCATACTTGTCAAAGTCTTGCTCATTGGCTACTCCATCCATTCCGATGATCGTCCTTTTGCCTCTCCTCACGACAACACGACTGGGCTTTGACTGGTCGGTAATGAAGAAGAATTGGTCCACTTGGGAAGCCAGTACCCATGGCTCATTTTTCACGGTGACGCTTATGCCCATGATCTTGGATTTGGCTTCGGGTATAACCATGGTGGTGAAATACCGGTCTTCTTTTAGGACGCTCTTGGCCCATCTGACACGGAACATCGGGACCTTCTCTCCAGCGTAGCTCAGCTCCCAAATCTCCTCGATCCTTCCGTAGTATCTGTCCTTGTCGTTGCCCGTGTAGGATTCCATCGTTACCCCGGAGTTCTGATAACCATCGCTCTTCATGTCCTTGTCCTTGGTGTAGAATGTGTAGCCTTGATATCGTATGCCTCATAGGTCATCAGGTTGTGCTCGGCGCCCTGTGACAAGGCGAATATGAGTTGTTCTTCCGCGGAAGAATCCTCGTGTAAAGGGTACGACAGAAGCTTCTTCTTGAACCAACGCGTGAAACATGAGTTGTGCTCTTTGAGTATATCTCCGTCCGTCCTCCTGTTGGCCTCGGTCATTGTACGCCTTCTCAATAAAGGTTTTGTGCTCTACCACCCAAGGATCGACCACGTCTATGTGTTGTAGCGTGACTAGGTTTGCTCTTTCAAAGTCGGCGAAGTCGACCCTCGTAGTCGACATGCATTTTGCGGCGACCCTCACGGTGACCCCTCCAGCCGAGCCTGCCGAGGTGCTCGCTGACGGGCGTACCAACGGGTTCTCGATGCCTAGATAATTCATGCAGAGGAGATGCACTCTTCGGTCGAAAAGCCCTCGGCTATAATTCCTCTCGACGTGACATGTTCCGAACGTATCCTTTGATGACACCATTCATCCTTTTGAACGGCATCATGCCGCAGGAACGTCGGCCCGAGTTGGATGATATCCTCCACGATATGGACCAGCAGATGCACCATAACGTCAAGAATGCGGGCGGGAAGTACATCTCAAGCTCGCATAGTATCACCACGATCTCTTCCTCAGTAGCCTTCGAGTTGCCTCACGCCAATCGACTTCCGAGAGATGACGTCAAAAGTTGCATAGGCCAAATAGCGTTTCACGGACGTGCGCGTCCATGATCCCACGGATTGCAATCGGAAGTATCTGCGTCATCAAGACGTGATACCGTGAGACTTCATCCCGCTGAACTTCGCTTCATTGGTCTAGGTATCTGCTTATCTTCCCGCATAACCGTAAGGGAAGTTTTACTCCTAGGAGGCAGGTGAAAACTGCTCGATCTCCTCCTCGACTAAGAGTGATGCACGCTGGGGGTAGTCATTTCCGGTCTTCTTGGCCTTTTGCCTTTGGCGACGACTTTACGTGTCCTGCTTCGCCTCATCATCATCATCATCATCATCATTAGCGTGAAGCTCCGCCGATGCCCATTGATTTCAAGTCTGCCCTTGCTTTCGCCCATCTTTGGACCTCTCTCGCATGTTGAGCAGGGTACAAAGCGTACTCTCGCACACGTTCTTCGTGATATGCATGACATCAAGGCTGTGAGGCACACGGTGGATCTTCCAAGATGGCAAGTCCCGTAAAATGCAGACCTCGCTTTCCATACCTTCAGCAGCCTCGGGCGCCTTCGCTTTTTTTCCGGCTCTGCGCCTTTTTCCAGCGGTGGGCAGTCTTTCCAATTTTTCAATAGCTCGTCTATTTCCTCGCCGCTCCTCGTGACATCGGGCGTTTTGGATTCGGTTTCACCATCGAACAGATCCTTGCGTTTCCTCCACGGGTCATCGTCGCGAAGCCACCTTCGATGTCCCATGAACACGGTTTTCAAGACCCGGATCTCTATCTAGCCGCGATACGTTGTGTCATCCATGCACCTTACGCATCCGTAAAATCCGTGGACTACCTGCCCCGCGAGATATCCGTGAATCGAGATAGTCGCGTGCACCGTCGTGAGCAAAGGCGGCTCTCATAGGAAATATTCTTTCTCTGCGGCATCCCACGTATTGGCTGGCGTTTTCCACAGCGTGTCTAGCTCCTCCTTCAAAGAGCCCCAGACATGATTGATGTCGGTCCCTGGTTGTTTCGGCCCTTCAATTAGCATACTCATGTGAATGTACTTCCTCTTCATGCACAACCAGGGGGGAAGGTTGTACATCCACACAAACATAGGCCAGGTGCTATGTGTGCTTCTCTGGCTGCCAAACGGATTGACTCCATCGGTGCTCGCGCCCAGCACGATCTTCCTTGGATCCTTCCCAAATTCTGAGTATTCGAAGTTCAACGCTTGCCACCGCTCGCATCCTTAGGGTGACTCAGATCTTGTCTTTTATTTATCTCCGGATCATTTCCCTCATCTTCCCGCTTCTTCTCCTCCCTATCCGCGTGCCAACGCAGGAGCTTTGCTACCTTAGGGTCCGCGAAATACCGCTGCAGACGAGGAGTGATCGGAAAGTACCACACCGATTTTCGAGGAGCTTTCTTCCTCTTCTTGTATCGAGTCACACCGCACACCGGACATATGGTAGACTCCGCGTGCTCGTCCCGATAAATGATGCAATTGTTCATGCACACATGGTATTTCACGTGCGGTAAATCCAAAGGACACACGATTTTCTTCGCCTCCTCAAAACTGGTCGGGCACTTGTTCCCCTTGGGAAGACGTTCGTGCGTAATGACATGTTCTCGCCAAAGCATGCGCCGGTCATTTTGTGTTTTACCTTCATCTCCGTGAGCCATGAGCGTTACTTTCAAAGGTATCCTCGGGCCTGCATCCTTCATACAATGGAGTAACCGCGTCTATCTCCGGGCTTGATCCAGCTTGGCTTTCTCTCGGCGGCAGCTCTTGCGTTATTCGCGCTTGAAGCAGCTCTTGAATATGAGGGTCCTGCACCCAGCCTCCATCGCCGCCTCGCCCGGCATCTTCATCTTCATGATCATGCCCTTCGTCTTGATCTTCCTCATCATCATGTACGACATCTTCTACATGATGATTGTGTACATCATCACCGCCGTGATCATGTCCTCGAGATTCTTCATTTTCTCGCCCGCCTACCGCCATGTGGTTGTCTTGTTGCCCTTCCTCATTTCTTGCCCGGCCCCCATGGACGACTTCATAGTCATCTTCATCACCTTGCCACCGATAGCCATCCATGAAACCACGCAAGAGCAGGTGGGCCCGCACCTGCCCGAAATCCGGGTCCGCAATAAGGCTCTTCAGCTTGCATCTTTGACACAGACATCTTATCTCTGTCTCGTTCTTTTGAAGCATCTCGGCCTTCAGGAGCTCAAAAACCTATTCATGATGCCTTCGGTCATCGTGCGGACCATGGTCGCCTACGGGGTAGAGCAAAACGATATTTTAGAACCAAGAAAAAATTTGGCATGACTTTCCCTAAAAATAGGACTAAAAGGAATGCATAGTGCCAAAATTCTACTAAACGGAAATGAATCAACATTCCGGCAAAATATTGGCAACTATCGCATTTCAAATACCGGTACCTGCAAACACAAACATATATGCAACACCACAAACACAAGCAACACCACAAACATAGATCTAGCTAGGCCACAAAAAAGGCATGTGCACGTTGTTGGAGCGAGCTAGGGAGAAAAAAAGTAGATCTACAACATGAAGATAGCTTTCCCCTTACTTACCTATCAAAAAAAGGTAATTTCACCACTTAATTTTGATGAATCTATGGTGCAAATGAGGTGAGGAGGAGGAGGCAGCCGACAAGCTTAGAGAAGGAGGTGGGGGAATGAAGTGGGGAAAGTGAGTGTGTAGGTGTGGCTGTCCAAAATATCTAGTTGGTCTCAGTTACTAATGGCGCACCACTAAGCCATGCGCCATTAGTAACTCCAACATACTAATGGTGCACCATGTAGATATGCGCCATTAGTAGTTTTGCAAAAAAGTAAAAATAATAATTTTATGATAATGGCGCAAGTGGCACAAGGCGCCATTAGTAGTTTAAATTACTAATGGCGCACTTTGGCATAGTGCGCCATTAGTAGGTTTGCAAAAGTAAAAAAAATTATGTACTAATGGCGATCGTCTTGGTCGTACGCCATTACTAGTTCTAACTAGTAATGGCGCACTTTGCCATCCATGCGCCATTAGTTTGTATGGAAAATGGGAAAAAAATCAATAGTAGTGGCGCATCGTGAGCACGGTGCGCCGTTAGTGTCTTCAACACTAATGGCGCATTTAGCCACCGGTGCGCCATTAGTATAGTCGCGCGCACTACTTACCAGGTGCGCCATTAGAATCAGTCATATCTATAGCACTTTTCCTAGTAGTGACTCTTGATGATCTTAAGGGCATTAGTCCCACTCTATGTCAACACAAAATAAATTTGGAGAAAGATGCCAAACCAGTTATTGATCATCAATGATGGCTAAATCCGAAGATGAAGGAAGTGGTAAGAAAGGAAATACTAAAGCTCCTTTAGGCAGGTATTATTTATCCCGTTGCTGATAGTCAGTGGGTAAGTCATGTCCATTGTGTCCCTAAGAAGGGAGGTATTACTGTTGTTCCTAATGATAAACATGAATTGATCCCGCAAAGAATTATTACAGGTTATAGGACGGTAATTGATTTTCGCAAATTAAATAAGGCTACTAAAAAGATCATTACCCCTTACCTTTTATTGATCAAATGCTAGAAAGATTATCCAAACATACACATTTTTGCTTTCTAGATGGTTACTCTGGTTTCTCTCAAATACATTTTTCACCGATGATCAAGCAAAGACCACATTTACTTGCCCTTTCGGTACTTTTGCTTATAGATGTATGCCTTTTGGTTTATGTAATGCACCTGCTACCTTTCAAAGATGCTTGATGGCTATATTCACTGACTTTTGTGAAAAGATATGTGAGGTTTTCATGGACGATTTCTGCGTTTATGGATCCTCTTTTGATGATTGCTTGAGCAACCTTGATTGAGTTTTGCAGATATGTGAAGAAACTAATCTTGTCTTGAACTAGGAGAAGTGCCACTTTATGGTCAATGAAGGCATCATCTTCGGGCATAAAATTTCTGAAAGAGGTATTTAAGTGGATAAAGCTAAAGTTGATGCTATTGAAAAGATGTCGTGTCCTAAGGATATCAAAGGTATAAGAATCTTTCTTGGTCATGGCGGTTTTTATAGTAGGTTCATTAAGGACTTCACAAAAATTTCCCGGCCTCTGACTAATCTATTACAAAAAGATATACCTTTTGTCTATAATGATGATTGTGTAGAAGCATTTGAAATACTTAAGAAAGCATTAATTTCTGCACCTATCGTTCAACCACCTGATTGGAATTTACCCTTTGAAATCATGTGTGATGCTAGTGATTATGCTGTAGGTGTTGTTCTAGGGCAAAGTGTTGATAAGAAATTAAATGTCATTCAATATGCTAGTAAAACTCTAGACAATGCCCAGAGAAATTATGCCACTACTGAAAAAGAATTCTTAGTAGTTGTATTTTCTTGTGATAAGTTCAGACATTATATTGTTGATTCTAAAGTAACTATTCACATTGATCATGTTGCTATTAAATATCTTATGGAAACTGAGAACCCCATTGCAGACAACTTGTCTAGGTTAGAAAATGTTCTTGATGACCCACTACCTATTGATGATAGCTTCCCTGATGAACAATTGAATGTCATAAATGCTTCTCGCATCGCTTCCATGGTATGTTGATTATGCTAATTACATTGTTGCTAAATTTATACCACCTAGTTTCACATACCAGCAAAAGAAAAAGTTTTTCTATGATTTAAGACATTACTTCTGGGATGACCCACATCTTTATAAAGAAGGAGTAGATGGTGTTATTAGACGTTGTGTAACTGAGCATGAATAGGAACAGATCCTATGCAAGTGTCACTCCGAGGCTTACGGAGGACACCACGCTGGAGATAGAACTGCACATAAGGTATTGCAATCCGGTTTTTATTGGCCTACTCTCTTCAAGGATGCCCGTAAGTTTGTGTTGTCTTGTGATGAATGTCAAAGAATTGGTAATATTAGTAGACGTCAGGAAATGCCTATTAATTATTCACTTGTTATTGAACCATTTGATGTTTGGGGCTTTGATTATATGGGACCTTTTCCTACCTCTAATGGGTATACACATATTTTAGTTGTTGTTGATTACGTTACTAAGTGGGTAGAAGCTATTCCAACTAGTCGTGTTGATCATAACACCTCTATTAAGATGCTTAAAGAAGTTATTTTTCCGAGGTTTGGAGTCCCTAGATATTTAATGACTGATGGTGGTTCACATTTCATTCATGGTGCTTTTCGTAAAATGCTTGCTAAGTATGACGTTAATCATAGAATTGCATCTCCATATGACCCACAGTCTAGCGGTCAAGTAGAATTGAGTAATAGAGAACTCAAATTAATTTTGCAAAAGATTGTTAATAGATCTAGAAAGAATTGGTCCAAGAAACTTGATGATGCATTATGGGCCTATAGAACTGCATATATAATGGTTTATGGAAAAGCATGCCACTTACCTCTCGAACTTGAACATAAGGCATATTGGGCTATCAAAGAACTCAACTATGATTTCAAACTGGCCGGTGAGAAGAGGTTATTTGACATTAGCTCACTTGATGAATGGAGAACCCAAGCCTATGAGAATGCCAAGTTGTTTAAAGAAAAGGTTAAAAGATGGCATGACAAAAGGATACAAAAATGTGAGTTTAATTTCGGTGATTATGTGTTGCTATACAACTCTCCTTTAAGATTTTTTGCAGGAAAACTTCTCTCTAAACGGGAAGGTCCTTACGTTATCAAGGAGATATATCGTTTCGGTGCCATAAAAATCAAGAACTTCGAAGGAACGAATTTGAAGGTGGTGAACGGTCAAAGAATCAAACATTATATCTTGGGTAATCCTATAAATGTTGAAACTAATATTATTGAAACCGTAACCCCGGAGGAATACATAAGGGACACTTTCCAAAACGTTTCAGACTCCGAAAAGGAATAGGTACTTGGTACGGTAAGTAAACCGACTCCGAAACAGTTCTAATGGCAATTTTTCTCTGTTTTGGAATATTTAGAAAAATAGAAAAATAAGAAGCAGTCCGGGAAGGACACGAGGCTTCCACAACGGTGGGAGGCGCGCCCTACTCCCCTGGGTGCGCCCTTGCCTCGTGGGCACCTCGTGTGCTCTCCGGACTCCATTTTCTTAAACGATACATATTTTGGTCTGTAAAAATTCATTGTATAATCTCCCGAATGTTTTGACTCCTGTATCACACAATTATCCTCTGTTTTTGTTTCGAGCTGTTTTTTTGACAGATCTAGAGCACCATGACGTCCCGAAGCGCTCCCAAGGACAAGTTCTTCGAGAAGGTCATCAACCCCTACCTCGCGGAGGTGCTGCAACACCCTCAAACCATTGAGATGCATGAGGGGGTGCTGCACATCCGCGATGTTGAGGGGCCAAGGAGGACCGGAAGCATGTAGACAAGACTCGAGGCAATGGAGCAACAAGTTTTCAAGTGTCAGGAGATGGCGGAGCGTGGACTTGACTCCAATCACATAATGATCACGGAGTACACCAACAACCACAAGCTAGACGCCAAGGACATCGGGGAGGCCATGTTCAAGCTTCACGAGAAAATCGAGCACCTCCAAGCCCAGATCTATGACCTGCAAAACCAAAACTGTGAGTATGAATATAGATTCAAAAGGATGAGTTTCGCTGCAGATTTAAGGATCCCGGAGACTCGGTCATCCTTCTATGATGGAGAGTCCATGCCTTGGAAGAGGGACGACAATCGTACATCATCCTCACTAGTGAAGGAGATATAATCACATGGGTATGGAACTCCCCTTGGCAACTGCCAAGCTTGGGGGAGGTGCCCCGGTATCGTATCGCCATCACACTCCTATCTTTATTGTTTTTCTTAGTTCGATCCTTTTGGCAATATCTTGATTTAGTAGAATAAAGTTTTAGTATGATCTAGTTGTGAGTTTTTCTTTATGATCCTTCTATGTAATCGAGTCCGTGAGCTATATATAATAAAGATTAGTATTGAGTCAAGGGCTTGATTATCTTGCTATGATCTTGAGTGAAGAAAAGAAAAGGAAGAAATAAAAACAAACAAAGAGATCATATTGATCTTATGAAGAGTAATGACTTCACATAGAAAGAGTATGATGATTAAAAGTTGTTGCGAGTTGACAAACATAGTTTTGGTCATCGTTGCAATTAATAGGAAGTAATAAATAAAGAGGGGTTTCACATATAAATATACTATCTTGGACATCATTTATGATTGTGAGCACTCATTAAAATATGACATGCTAAAGAGTTGATGTTGGACAAGGAAGACAACGTAATGGGTTATGTTTTCTTATATCTGAGATAAAGTATATTGTCATGGATCATCCAACATGTTGAGCTTGCCTTTCTCCCTCATGCTATCCAATTCTTAGCACCAAGTAGACTACTTGTGCTTCCAAATATCCTTAAACCCAGTTTTGCCATGAGAGTCCACCATATCCACCTATGGATTGAGTAAGATCCTTCAAGTAAGTTGTCATCGGTGCAAGCAGTAAAAATTGCTCTCTAAATATGTATGACTTATTAGTGTGGGAGAAAATAAGCTTTATACGATCTTGTGAGGTGGAAGAAATAAAAGCGACGGACTACATAACAAAGGTCTGTATCACAAGTGGCAATATAAAGTGACGTTCTTTTGCATCAAGATTTCGTGCATCCAACCCTGAAAGCGCATGACAACCTCTGCTTCCCTCAACGAAGGGCCTATCTTTTACTATTATCTTCTACTTTATACAAGAGTCATGGTGATCTTCACCTTTCCTTTTTACATTTTATCCTTCGGTAAGCACATTGTGTTGGAACGATCCTGATATATATATCCAATTGGATGTAAGTTAGCATGAGCTATTATTGTTGACATTACCCTTGAGGTAAAAGGTTGGGAGGCGAAACTATAAGCCCCTACCTTTCTCTGTGTCCGATTAAAACTCCATAACCACAAGTATTGCGTGAGTGTTAGCAATTGTGAAAGACTAAATGATAGTTGAATTGTGAATAAATTACAATTGCCTCAATGACTGAGATTAGAGCTTGTTAGTTCTCAATGAAGTTTCTGATTAATACTTGACATTGTGGATAGATTATTACTTGAGCATAAGAAATCATATGACAATATCCATATATGTTGCTGTTATAAGAATGATCATGACACCCTCATGTCCGTATTTTTTTTATCGACACCTCTATCTCTAAACATGTGGACATATTTATCATTATCGGCTTCCGCTTGAGGACAAGCGAGGTCTAAGCTTGGGGGAGTTGATACGTCCATTTTGCATCATGCTTTTATGTCGATATTTACTGCATTATGGGTTGTTATTACACATTATGTCACAATACTTATGCCTATTCTCTCTTATTTTACAAGGTTTACATGAAGAGTGAGAATGCCGGCAACTGGAATTCTAAACACTCCAAAAGTCCTGAAACTCCACGGAAGTCATTTTTGGAAATAATAAAAAATATTGAGCAAAGAAAATACCAGAGGGGGCCCACACCCTGGCCACGAGGGTGGGGGTGCACCCTACCTCCCTGGGTGCGCCCCCCTGCCTCGTGGGCCCCCTGGTGGCCCTCTGATGCCCATCTTCTTCTATATGAAGTCTTTCGTCTGAGAAAAATCATAAGCAAGATTTCGGGACGAGACTCCGCCACCACGAGGCGGAACCAATCTAGGGCTCTAGCGGAGCTGTTCTGCTGGGGAAACTTCCCTCCGGGAGGGGGGAATCATCGCCATCGTCATCACCAATGATCCTCTCAACAGGAGGGGGTCAATCTTCATCAACATCTTCACCAACACCATCTCCTCTCAAACCCTAGTTCATCTCTTGTATCTATTTCTTGTCTCTAAGTCTGACATTGGTACCTGTAGGTTGCTAGCAGTGTTGATTACTCCTTGTAGTTGATGCTAGTTGGATTATTTGGTGGAAGATCATATGTTCAGATCCATTATGCATATCAATACTCCTATGATTATGAACATGAATATGCTTTGTGAGTAGTTACGTTTGTTCCTGAGGACATGGGAGAAGTCTTGCTATTAGTAGTCATGTGAATTTGGTATTCGTTCAATATTTTGATGAGATGTATGTTGTATCTCCTCTAGTGGTGTTATGTGAATGTCGACTACATGACACTTCACCATTGTTTGGGCCTAGAGGAAGGCATTGGGAAGTAATAAGTAGATGATGGGTTGCTAGAGTGATAGAAGCTTAAACCCTAGTTTATGCGTTGCTTCGTAAGGGGCTGATTTGGATCCATATGTTTGATGCTATGGTTAGGTTTACCTTAATACTTCTTTTGTAGTTGCGGATGCTTGCAATAGGAGTTAATCATAAGTGGATGCTTGTCCAAGTAAGGATAGCACCCAAGCACCGGTCCACCCACATATCAAATTATCAAAGTACCGAACGCGAATCATATGAACGTGATGAAAACTAGCTTGACGATAATTCCCATGTGTCCTCGGGAGCGCTTTTATCCATATAAGTGTTTGTCCAGGCTTGTCCTTTGCTACAAAAAGGATTGGGCCATCTTGTTGCACTTTATTTATACTTGTTACTTGCTAACCGTTACAATTTATCACAAAACTATCTGTTACCTATAATTTCAGTGCTTGCAGAGAATACTTTACTGAAAACCGCTTGTCATTTCCTTCTGCTCCTTGTTGGGTTCGACACTCTTACTTATTGAAAAGGCTACGATAGATCCCCTACACTTGTGGGTCATCATTATCTCGCTAGCCCTTTCTCAGACCGCAAAACAAAAATGCATAGCACCTCCGAACTTCAAGCAGTGACTGAACATTGTAATTCATGGTAGAAGAGATCCAGTCATGATGCATACAACATTAACTATACACAATGCATGAGGATGACAATAGTGCTCTCTGCACTGGTGCTTATTTGAGAAGGTGATGACTCAACATAAAAGTAAATAGATAGGCCCTTCGCAGAGGGAAGCAGGTATTTGTAGAGGTGCCAGAGCTCAAAGCTTAAATTAGAGATAAATAGAATTTTGGGACGTATTCATTTCCTGTCAACATTACAAACAAGAGTTTTTAGTATCTTCCATGCTAAACACATTAGCGGCGGTTGCCATGCGGTAAAAGTAAAGTTTACTCCCCCTCCACCAACAAACACAAGCCATAGCTAACCAAGTCCACGGGTGCCGTCCATACCAACAACAGTCCCGGGGCAGTTTTGTTTAGTTATTTGCAATTTTGATCATGGGACTGGGCATCTCGATTACCGGCACCTCTCGTGCAAGGACGAGTTAATAAACACTCATCATAAGAATAACCCACTTAGCATGGAAGATACTGACCATCCCCTGTCACTCCATGAGCGGTCTGGGCACACCAAATAGTTGTTCATTTGAATTTTTAGAGGTGGCACGTGCTAATTTACTTGGAATGGCAGGGTAATACCGCATATAGGTAGATATAGTGGACTCATCTGGAATAACTTTGGTTTAAGGATTTTGATGCTCAAGCAGTATTCTCGCTTAGTACAAGCGAAGGCTAGCAAATAGATTGAGAAGCGACCAGCTAGAGAACGAAAACGGTCATGAACATGCATTATGAATAATCAACATTAAATACTAGCATGAGTAGGATATAAACACCATGAACATAAATATTGTGGAGGCTATTTTGGTTTTGAATCAAGTACATGCGTGAACATGTGCCAAGTCAAGCCACTCGAATCGTTCAGAGGAGGATACCATATCATCATACTACATCACAATCATGTGAATGCATGTTGACACTTAAAATAAATAATTATCCACTCCTAGCTACTTAAGCATGGCATGAGCAACTGTAATATCTAATTGTCATTCTAAACATGTTTAATCATAATATGCTGAATCATGGATACCGAGTTTAACATATTTACAAAAACAAAAACATGTTGAGTTCATACCCGCTTTTCCTTGCCACAGTCACTTCATCAAATATCGTCATTATTGCCTTTCACTTGCACGACCGAATGATATGAAAATAATAACTGTGCAAGAGTGCCATGGACTAAGCTGGAATCTGCAACATTTTATTCAAAGGAGAATACAATTATAATGGCTCTTTGTCAGATCAACAATAATGCATATGAGAGCCACTCATTATTTTCATCGTGGTCTTCTCCTTAGTACGACCTAATGGAACAAAAGAAAAGAATTTCAGAGAAACACACTGAAATATTTTTGGAGTTTTTTATTTTTCTTGAGGAAAGCAAATTAACGAAAGAAAAACAAATATGAGAAAAGCTATTTATATGGGAAAGCTCCCAACAAGCAAAAGAAGAAATGGGAAATCTTTTTGGGGTTTCTTTTAATACTACAACTAAATTAAACAAGAAAGAAAAACTGAAAAGAATCAAGAAATATCTTTGGATTTTCTTAGAGTTTTCCAAACACACAAGAAGAAATCGAGAAAAATAAAACTAACATGGATTATACAATGAAAAGTATGAACACCGACAACTAGAATGAAGTGCGTGAAAATGAATGTAATTTCGGTGGAAATACGTACTCCCCCAAGCTTAGGCTTTTGCCTAGCTTGGTATTCACCACCCGTAGCCTGGGTAATGGTCAGAATTATAGCTCGTGGAGGCTCTTGATCCAGCATCCTCAGCCTGATGAGCAGCCTCTATTGCTACGTTGTACTCATGCTCCTCTCTCTTATAGATGTAATATCTTCCTTTACTATGATAATCAAAGAGAGTAGGTGCCGGCAAAATAACAGGTATGATAGTATTTTTATTAAACGTCAACTTATAGTTATAATCCATTGACCCATACTTAATGAACTGATGGCACTACATCGCATTAAAGTCTAAATATTTAGTGTGTAATATAGCATTAGGCAAGGGTGAAACTCTTAGCCTTGCAGCTAAGCGGGAGGCATAAATTCCTCCGTATAAATGACCACTATCAACATTACATTGCAGCCTCCTTGCAACAATTGCTCCAAGATTATATCGTTTAGCGCCCCTTAAAGCAGTATGTATAAGGCTTAAATCCAGGGCACAGAGTGTACTGCAGTCTTGTTTACCCGCGATACATTTGCCATTAAAGAGTGCAAAGGAACGGATAAGGGAAATTGTAGACTTTTTATTCTAGCTTGTGTAACTCCTCTATCATTGTCGGTGTCAAAACCGGCGGATCTCGGGTAGGGCGTCCCGAACTGTGCGTCTAAGGCGGATGGTAACAGGAGTCGGGGGACACAATGTTTACCCAGGTTCGGGCCCTCTCGATGGAGGTAATACCCTACTTCCTTCTTGATTGATCTTGATAATATGAGTATTACAAGAGTTGATCTACCACGAGATCGTAGAGGCTAAACCCTGAAAGCTAGCCTATGATTATGATTGTTGTTGTCCTATGGACTAAACCCTCCGGTTTATATAGACACCGGAGGGGGCTAGGGCTACACAGAGGCGGTTACAAGGGAGGAGATCTACATATCCGAATTACCAAGCTTGCCTTCCACGCCGAGGAGAGTCCCATCCGGACATGTGACATAGTCTTCAATCTTGTATCTTCATAGTGCAACAGTCAGGCCAAAGTATATAGTCCGGTTGTCCGAGGACCCCCTAATACAGGACTCCCTCAGTAGCCCCTGAACCGGGCTTCAATGACGATGAGTCCTGCGCGTAGATTGTCTTCGGCATTGCAAGGCGGGTTCCTCCTCCGAATACTTCATAGAAGATTTTGAACACGAGGATCGTGTCAGGCTCTTCAAAACAAATTCCACATACCATCGTAGAGAGTATAATATTCCACAAATCTAATCTGCTGACAACTTTTCATAACATGACATCCTGCCATGGTCCGGTCATTACGAACCGTTTCTCCCAGCCTGCCACTGCACGCGTTGCAAGGCGGTTTTCTTGGCACGTCTTGTCGAAGCATAGATCGTGTCCCCTTATCACGGGATTCTCATCAATACGGGTGTGGGTAACCCAACTGTGCCTGTTGGTATGACTCCTTGATTTTAGGCACGTTCCAAACGTCCACGCGGAGGACGATTGATATTCACCCTCTTTATAAAGGGGCAAGGCATGTCCTTTTCTTCTCGCGCTCGATCCTTCCCTTCCCCCACCATGAATTCCAACACCCAAGGCTCAGGCTAAGCGCTTCGGACCTTCAATCATGTCTGGATCCAATCTTCAAAGCCGGTGGATGGCCTCCTCTGTCACAGAGGAGGACATCAAGAAGCTAAGAGAAGCCAGGTATCTGACCGCCGAAATCTTGCATAGGCTGCCTGCTCAAGGGCATGTCATCCCCACTCCCAAACCCAACGAGAGTGTCATATTTGTTTCCCACTTCCTCCGAGGGCTAGGCTTTAGTCTTGATCCCTTTGTTAGAGGGCTCAGGCTCTATTACGGGCTCGATTTCCATGATCTGGCTCCGGATTCCATCATTCACATCTCGTCATTCATCGTCATGTGTGAGGCCTTCCTCCGCATCACCCCACACTTCGGTTTATTGATCAAGACCTTCAATGTGAAGCCGAAGATGATCGATGGGCGACAGCAGAATGCGTAGGTGCCATAATAAGTGAAGGCGCCGACGCTCCATGGCCAAAGGGTTCCTTCCCGGAGATGTCCAACTTATGGCAGCGGGAGGGGTTTTACATCACAACTCCCCAAAGTACTAAGTGGGTAGCTGACCTCGCCTTCCGTTCGGGGCCCCCGCCACAACTGGCGTCATGGGTCAACAAAGGGCTGGACTGGGGGCCAGTTAATGACGATCCGACATTGCAGAGTCGCATCCAAGATCTCCCCAAGAGAGATGTCAGCCTTGTCAAGGTAATGCAAGTCATGCTAGTTAGTCAAGTCCTGCCATGCCAACGTCGACCTCTCCGTATGTGGGAGTTCAACCCGGAAGGACCGCGAACTATTGAGCAATTCTTCGGCGTGACGCTCGAAGATGTATAGATTGTTCTTCGGATCACGAATAAAGTGTCCGGACACCAGCGAGGATGCGGGTCTAAACTGTAATCGTCCAGATACCCATGTAAGTAATTCTGCGGCCGAACATGCTGCCTTTTTATTTGTCACAACATCATTCTGAAAAAATCGCTCTTTGACCAGGACTGGATAAAAAAGGCGAAGATGATCAGGTGCTCGGCCCCCCTTCCCGGAGGCTCACCGGATCCTGTACTAGCCAGGATGCTTGAGCACGCACCTAATCAAGTTCCATCGAAGGAAGATAAAGGGAGGAATAAATAAGCCGAAAGCGGGCACACATTACTCATCCAAACCGGGGGAATTAGTGTCTCAGCAAAGGAGGATAATCGGGGAGAAGAATCTAAAATTCCCTCTCCCCAAGGAAGGAAAAGGACCGCCACTGAAGACTTGGAAACGAGGGTTTCCAACGAGGGAAGAAACCTTCGTCAGGGGGCCCTGCCCCGGAGGGCATCCTTACCGCACAGTGCCCGCAAGGGGATCAACCCTCCACCGAGCTGTAAGTGAACAAGAGTACTTTTGGCAAATATATCCTGCTTCATCTCCGAGGACAATAACCGAGACGTATGTCTTGCAGTTCGATCGCATCCCTTCTCGACAGAGTTTGTCTTCGGGGGATCTTCTTCCGGAGATGATGGAGAGCGAAACGCCTCGCCCTGTCTCCCCGCCTCATGAGGCGGACGATCCTGAGGTCTCGTCATGGATGATTTCTCCCGATCCGCCAAGGCCAGAAGGTAACCCTTCGGCCACCCGAAGTCCGGAGTATTCGGGTCCTAAGGAGAGAACCAGAAAGAGTCCGGGAATGTCCGGTGCACGACCGGACGCACTGACGGGTCTTCTGGAGCAAGCGGCTATCTCAGAGGCACATCGTACTTTAATGGGTACGGTGGTTGAGAGGATTTGCTCCGCCAAAAGCGGGTTGCATGAAGCTTTTATGAGCCTGCTAAGAGGCTTTGAGGTACGCAAAGTAATATATATTTTTTGACGGTACCGCACACGCTAGGTGTACCCTAGCCCCTGAGACTCTGGTTGTTGTCCAAAGGCGGCAAACTGAGGATCATAGTCCCAGGTAATGATCATGCTGCTTTCATGTGCAAGCGGCTGAGGGTCCGGTGGCTGGCCGGACTGGTGAGTTTGCCGAACTGAGGCGGCAGCTTGATGCGGCAGATGTCGACATCGTGCTTGTAATCAAACGGCTTGACGAGGCACATGGTATGTACTTTCCGGTGGTCAACAGATATTAGGAGGAGCATTATGTTAGTATCTATAATATGCCGTGACTGCAGATGGAGCTGCCGCCGTGGAGACCCTTCGGGCGGAGCTTGCCCGAGCCAAGGAACAAGCCAGGAGAAGTGATGCTGCCGCCCTAAAGGCGGCCGAAGAGTTAAGAGCCGAACAGGCTGCTCATCGCCAGAGCGAAGATAAAATAGCCAAGATGGCTGTTGAGCTGAAGGATGCTGCCGACCGGTATGAGCTTCTTAAAAAGGAAAGCCAAGCGAAAGCGGCTGACCTGAAAAGGCCATGGAAGCAGCCAAGGAAACCCGTTCTAAAATCAGAGCAGCGAAGGAGGAGCTCCGTCAAGCCGGAGATATCACGGCTGGGAAGCCCTTTTGTTATGTCTGGTTCGGAGACCCGAAGTATGCCCCTCTGGATCAATTATGGAGTGCTGCAGACGCGTACTCGAACTTGGCAATGAGTGCTACTGATGCGACTGAGTTTTTCAAAGATCAGAAAGATCATGAAGTGGAAAGATTGTTCTGGTCGCAGTTCAGTACTCCAACGCGTCCGCTGCTGTTAAATGAACAAAACGGCCGAGTGGGCCAAGCTCCATAGGTTGTCCGGACTTGCCATGAGGTCTCTCGTGGATCATCTTTGGCCGGAGGGACCAAGGCCGAATAGTTATTTTGGTTTAGTGCAATGATTCCTTGGTGTTGTGCCGCATATCGATGCTATAAAGAGGTCGGCGTGCATAGAGGGTGCGTGGATGGCTCTTGCCCGTGTTAAGACATACTGGGCAGAGATGGAGGCCACCGCTATTGCGACCCGGGGTCCGGCCGTAGGCCAGGTCCCGGCTGAGCACTATTTTGAAGAAGTCCTTGAAGGCACTCGTTTAATAGAGGCTCAGTGCTCGAAGAATATCATGTTCGAGTGACATGTGTCCCAATTGTAAAAACAATGCTATTTGGATTAAAAGGTTGTATTTATACTTTTGCCCGAAAGTATTATGATGCCTCCTGTGCGGCCGTTTATGTATGTAGATAACCTGAAAGTTTGCGCAAATGGCTTTAGCCCCCACGCACATAATGCGGGGTGTTTGGAAAAGCGCCAGATTCACACTTGATCCAACGTCTTGGTCCATTAAGGAGGTGATAGGGCGGCGAACAAGGCAATCGGACTATATAGCTTTAACACTTTCACTTAGCCATAGGAGTTTGACAGCGGGGCTACTATATAGCCCCTGGTACCTCCGCGCTCATCCGAATACGGTGTGCGTATATACATGACCGGGAAACCGGTCCTTCGTTATTGCGGAGGAATCGCGAAGATTCTGATGAGTCATCGAGTGGTTGACCAGTCTCGCACTTTATCATGACAGTCAGTTTTTGGCTTTCTCTGCTGAGGTGCTTGTCCAGATGAACCAGGGCACAATCGCAGCAGTTCTCCCGGTGCCACCTTAACCGATAGAGCGGAACGTAAGGTAGAAAAACACAGGAGCCGGGCAAACCTAACTATTGACCAAAGACATGATTCGGAGCTGATGCATATAAAGCCAAACTCGTGACGCCGAACACTCCCTAAGGTATTCGGACTTTACAACATATGCTGGGCTGAGCAACGCCCTCGACAATAAACCCTGAATTTCCAGGTACTTTCATTAGTCTGACGTGACGAAATGTCAATAACGCCATCATCCCTCTCGGTTGTGTTGAGTATCCGGAGGGTGTGAAGCAACAAGAGACAGTAAAAAAGGTTTACGTAGGGGCTTAATATAAAAAGAAACCTTTGAGCGGGGCCCTGCTGCACGTCTTCACCTGTGTCTCCGTTGTGCCGTATCCTGGAGGGGTGTAGCACGATTATCATCTGTAAAAGAGGAAAAAAACCATATAAAAGTCTTCGTGCAAAAAATTGGTTATTCTTAATGAACCATTAAAATGTAATCTAAATAGGGTCAAGCCGATCTGTATCCCTTTTGACATGAGGGAAGCCCCTAGCACCACCTATGAGGGTATATCCATCTACCCAATCTCAGGTTTATCTGAGCTGTTACAGCTAGTGGTGCGCCGGACTCGTCGAACCGTGTCCGCGGTCTTGACGACCGATCATTTATTCTGGTTGGAGAGGTCGTTCAGTGTTCGGCTGCTAGAGCCGCCACACATTCTTCCGCACGTAAGGAACGCTCTGTGTTTTCGCTAACTATGATGATGCCACGTGGACCGGGCATCTTAAGCTTAAGATAAGCGTAATGCGGTACTGCAATAAAATGAGCGAAGGCCATTCTTCCGAGTACTGCGTGATAGCTGCTTCGGAATGGAGCGATGTCGAAGGTTAATTCTTCACTTCAGAAGTTGTCGGGAGAACCGAATACAACATCTAGTAGTATAGAGCCCGTGCAGCGGGCCTCTGGGCCTGGTATTACTCCTTTAAAGGTAGTATTGCTTTGGATGATTCTTGTCGGGTCTATCCCCATTTTGCGGATGGTGTCCTGATATATCAGATTAAGACTACTGACGCCGTCCATAAGGACTCGAGTGAGATGGTATCTTTCAATTATTGGGTCTAGCACCAAGGCAGCCGATCCTCCGTGCTGGATACTAGTCGGGCGATCGTGTCGGCGTTCTGGGAACGGGGGTCCCTGCACTTGCTCGCCCGCCTGCCCGCGGGCGTGGCTCAAAGGAGGCCCAGACAGCACATCTTCATCAACGCATAGCTCAAGACCCTCGCGAGGGGCCAAGCCTCATGAGGCGGATGACGAGGGGCTTCCTCGAGAACGGCCTCGTCGGCCACCGCTCATGAGGAGGCGGAGAGTTCAAGGCGTGGTACCTCGCGAGGTGCCCATGACGCAGCCATGACGCACCAAGGGCGCCAAAGCGCCAGCCCGCGCAGTGTCCTCCTTTCCTCCTTGGTGCAAAGGGAGCAAGCGCAGGCGAGAGCATCAAGCAAAGGCATCCGTTTCGGTGCAACAAGACCAAGACCAGCCCAACGGCTGGAAGGAAGTCATCGTGGAGCCCAAGCAGGCATCATCACCAGAGCCTTTGGCAGGCGAGGAACAACTTTAGTCAGGATAAGTGTACCCGCTGTTCCCCTTCAAAATGGCCAATTGTTGGCGCCCTTCCCGCTCAATATTTGGGAAGAGGCCCAGGGCCTTCGCCTATAAATAGGAGTAGCCACCCCCAGGATAGGGGGATCGGCCCCCGGGATGAGATCCAAATCCTCATCAAGGAACCAGTAGCTAGAGCGACTGAACTCCACCTAGCAGTTCATCACACCCGCGAAGAACAGACCCTCGCGAGGCTGTTCTTCCTTGTACTATTCTTCATCAGCCCAAGAGGCAATCCACCACACCACAAACTAGAGTAGGGTATTACACCACAACGGTGGCCCGAACTAGTATAAATCTTGTGTCTCTTGTGCTGCTCGTTAGTAGTTTAGGTCCCTGCGATTCGGGCGAGGTACGAGATGGTGGAGGGTCGGATCTCCGCCAAGACCCCAAAGTGTTCGAACCTCAAGGGTCTGCGAACCCGAAATTGACATTTGGCGCGCCCGGTAGGTGCGCCCGGAATCCACCTTCTGCCACCTCGTGTCCCGTCACATCGTCATCACCATGTCCAGCGACCAAGCTGGCAACCCAGATCCTTAGGGCGTGGCCCGCCCACAGAGCCGCTTCGCCGGGCGACCATACGTTCCCAGCAGCTCGCGGTCGTCCGCAGGCGCTGGGTCACGGGCGACGCGGACAGGCTTCGACGGCTCTCATGCCGCGACAGGCGCGGTCGGTAGCAAGGGCCTCCAATCACGCCACGACCACGTCACCGTACACCCGCCGGGAGCAGGCGAACTCGAGGGACGTGCTCACAGTGGACCGAGAGCTGCTGCAGTGCAGGCTGCTGGAGAGCGGCTGCGACTTGCTGCTGGAGCGAGTGGCAGAGCTCCTGGCTTCGGCCGCCGGGCTCACCCTTCGCACCCAGCTTCCATCTCAGGCCCACGACGGCCCGCACGAGGGCTCCGCGCGTGACCGCGGGCTCCAAAGCTACTCCAACACCGGGCGTTGAAGACTGGCCGGGCGGCGGGGTTGCCCCCCCGCCCGCGGAGAAGAAGGACTCGACGTAACCCACGGCCCCAGGTGGATCACCGCACCGCCACCACACGGTGGGCGCATCAAGCGAGCCGCATGGCACGCCAAAGATTACGGGCGTGGCCTTCGGCATGACGGCGCCAGAAGAATACGTGCCCCACATGGTGGACCAAGGGCACCCGCATGAGGGAGAACAGGGCTCGCTCCTCAGCCCGAGCTGGGGAGATGAGGCGCCGGAAGCCGAGCTCTTCCAGGAGCCTCGAGACGGTCCCACTGGTCACGCTTGGGGGCGACGATTATTGGGTGCTGCTACTTCCTCAAGAGCAAACATACGCTAACCATAGGTCGCACGAGGTACAGGTCGCCATGACGAGCGGCTGCCCCGCTCCCGCAGCCTCCTACCCCTCGGGAGGAGGGCGCAGGGGGCTGCCGGAGAGGGGCAAAGATCCGACATCACCACCGCGGCGTTCGGAGCAAGGCGTTCTCAGGAGGTAGGCCCTCTGCTGGGGAGGCGCCTCGAGGCCTGCCTGGCGGAGGACCCGTGGTCGTCGGGGAACTGGCGACCGCTCTACCCCATCGGCCGGCGTCTGGTTTCGGTCGTTGTTGATGGCACTAGAGTGTGGCGCAAGCGGGGCCTCGTCTGGCGATATGAAGCAAGGCCGGTACTGTGAAGAAGGCCCGGTGCTCGTGAAGCTCGCCGCCCGTGACACTCTCACGTAATAATGAGTGGGGCTGTACACGCCTGAGTCTCAGGGTGCCGGCCCGAGGCCCCTGGGCTCCCTCCCACGCCCAAAGGCAGCACTTAGCTCTGCTGGTGAGAAGATGTCCAAGACTAGACTAGGTGCGGACGCGCTTTTCTTCTGCTTTCTTCGCCTTTCCATTTGGTTGTCGCTTTCCCACTGGATTTAAGTTGGATTCAATTTGAGATTTGCGTGTGTTTGGGGAAGGTGCTTAGTCTCGCTCGAGCAAATCTCTCGTTTGATTACCACTCCGCCTCGGCCTCCCCTCATGAGCCGGGCCAGGCCTAGCTTGCCAAGAGCCCAGCCTGTCAGCCGCCAAGGCCCTCTCCGGAGGGTTTTTACTGCAGGTCCTACGGGTTCGATCAGGAGACACTCAGGTCACCGCTGCCTCCCACAAGCTATCTCAGGGCTTGTACGACACAAAGGTAAACTGGCCAACCAGCACGTCGCTTAGCCAACCACTTGGCGCGGGCGTATGGGCGATGTAACACCTGCTAATACGATGAACACAAGTTTTACATGAGGGGCTCCCCCTCCCAAAATGCTCTCACGCCCATCAGGCCAAAGCCTGAGTTCTATTCATGCAGGGTAGCGGGACAGGGACAATACATAATCAGTCGGATAAACCCCCAATGCGTCCTCAGGAGCACCTCCCAAGCCGTTGCTGGCGTCGCTGGCCTCTCCATCACTGTCTGCGTGGCCATCGGCGGCGTCAGGGCCGTTCACCACGCCGCCCTCATCGGCAGCCACGATCACGCCGTCGTTGTCCGAAGCAAAGGCCCTGACGAGAGCATCCACATTGTCTTCCACCTAATGCGCCAGGTCGCCCCGGACGGCCTGGGGGACTGGGGCGATAGCTGCATCAAAGTCGAAGTGGGGGTCCATGTTCCGGAGATGACTGAAGACACGAGAAAAGGCGCGCCCAAGCAGGGCGCGGCTCCTCTCCTCCACCAACCTGTTGGCCCTAACTGACCGCGTCTCCAGCCGCGCCACCACGCCGGTGAAGAACTGAAGGTTGCCGGCGTAGTTAACCGCGTGTGGCTCGCCAACAGCCGCCTCGCCGATGTTACCCAATGCTGTGTTGGCTCTTTCCCGGAGCGTGGTGAGCATGGGGCCGTGCTCGTGCTCCAGGATCCGCCGCTGACGTATCTCGTCCACATTCTGGCGCGCGACGGCCTCGGCCTCCTCCACCCGTTGGCGAAGAAGGAACGCCTCGGCCTGAGAGGTGGTTGACTCCCCCTGCGCCACCTCGAGGGCGGCCTGAAGAGCATCGGCCCGCCGCGTCGCCTCCTCCAGCTTGGCCCTCAAGGCAGCAGTCCTGCCTTCAGCCTCGGCCTTGATCAACCCTAGCCTCTCCTCGAACTCGCGCTTGAGGTTCGAGCGCGCCGTCACCACTCGGCGTCCGACCTCCTACAGGACGCGGGCTTCCCGTGCAGCAACCTCATCCTCCGCCCGTGTCGCCAAGCGCTCCCTCATCTCTAAGCGCTCGTATTCGCATGCGCGCTCGGCGGCTTCAAGCGTCAGCGCCTCCTCACGCTTCTGGAGCTCCGCCGGGTCGCCGGAGGCCACCTTCATCGTCGCGAGGGCTGCCTCGTGCAGCTCCACTTGCTCCTCCAGTGAGTGACACCGGGCCAGGAGTTCTCGTGCCTGCTCCTCCGCCGCCTCTCGCCGCCTGTTAGCTTCCCGGGCCTCCTCGACGGCCCGAGAACAGGCCTCCCGAGAGGCTGCCAGCGACGCCTTGGCCTCTTCATCATCAAGATCGCGCTGGTGGCGCGCAAGGGCGACAGCGCCCTCCAGCTCGCGCCTCTCTGCGGCCAGGCACAGGCCCTCGCGCGCGTCTTCATCAGCGAGCTCTTCACCAAGCAGGCTCACCGCATCAGCCGCCCTTCGAAGGAATCCTTGGCGAAGAGCGCGATGCTCTCGAGCGTGCTCAAGCACGTCCTCCACACCATCAGCCGCCCCAAGCGGGCGCCAGGAGCCGCGAATCAGCTCTCCCCCTCCGGGCAGGGGGCTGGGGGTTGGCACCCTCGCGACGGCTGGGCACGCCGCGCCAGAAGCCCGGCCTGGAGCCAGCCCATCCCCATACGTAGGGCGCAAGAAGCGCCTCAGCCAATCGCCATCCACGACCAGGCGAGAAGCCCACGGCAGGCTAGCTATGCCACGAGAAGGCTCGCGAGGAAGGGTCGCGAGGCGCGTGGGGCCACGATGCGCCTCGGGACGGTCCGCCTCCCCGGTCGCCCTCACCACAAGGGCTCCACTGCTTGGAGCACTCAAGGACGGGGTAGGGGGCGAAGCCGGGGGGGACGGCTCCTCACCCTCTCCGTGAGCTCGGCAGGAAGGGGCCTGCAGGGCAAGGATCACTACAAGCATCAGAAGAATCAGGAGCTGGAGAAGGAGAAGGCTTACTCATCAGTGGCGAAGTACTTCCTACGCTTCAGCAGGCGACAAGGGTAATCATCGCCCAGGGCCTCCCTTCTCTTCCGGAGGGCCTCGAAGTCCACGCTAAGCGACCCAAGATTTGAGCGCAGGGTCAGCTCAGCGGGAGAAGCATCAAGGCCACCCGCGTCAGGCGTCCGCCTGGCGCTTGGCCGATCGCCTCACCAAGAGAACCAGCGAGGGCCTCGGGGCTCCATCCGCAGCGCCATGGGCGGCTGCCTGTCGCCCTCAGCCGCGGCGGCATGAGCCTCAGGAGCTGCCCCCTCATGAGCGTCGCCCGACGCTGTCACCCCGGCAGGGGTCCCTTCGGCCTCTGGCGGCTCGTGCCTCCCTGCTCCACCACTTGAGGAGGAGCCGCCCTGGCCGACTGGAAGGGTTGTCACCATCACTGGATTCTCGCGAGGCCCCTGGAGACCAGCAGGGCGCGGCCCCCATTCATCGAAGATAGGCATCTGGTTCACAAAATCACCCCTGATACAGCAGAGGTACAGCAAGGCCCCTCCATGCCGGATGCCACCGGGTTAGGGGTCGCCAACAGACCAGGAGCACTTTCCTCGGCGCTTGGCGTCAGTCTTCTTCTGGAGCCTCATACGGTCACCAGGCCAGCAAGGCCCACGTCCGGTGGGAATGGCGTTGGAGAGGAGCAACACGGCACATCAGAACTCCTTCACCACCTTGGGCGCCACACGCATAGCTTTCTCAGAACTCAAGTGGTGCGGACAAAAATGAGCCGAGGGCTTGAAAGCATCTCCCGCCCCTGAATTGGGGACAAGAAAGCAGGTTGGCTCCGATAGCAGGGGCTGGGCACCCCACATCCACGCATACAACCACCTCTCATGAACTCAGCCATGCGGAGGCAGGCTAAAGTCAATCCCTGAGGCTGCTGTCTCAGGCGCGGCGACGAAGCTCACGCACGCCGAGCATTGGGTGGGGTCGACAAGGCGCAGAGAGAAGAAGTGGTGCAGCAAGGCAACCGAAGGAAGGATGCCCATCATTGCTTCACAAACGAAGGCGAAGACCGAGAGGAGAGTGATGGACTCAGGACCCAGATGCATCATGTGGATCTGATAGTGGGAAAGCACGGCATTGAAGAAATCAGAAAAGGGGGGAACCAGCCCCGCCCACAGCGCGTCAGAAAAATACCCGACCTCAGTGACTATCATGTCGATGGAGAATTGGGACGCGGGCCAGGCCGTCGTCCTCGCGCATTCGTTGAAGGTGGTGGCCAGAGCTGAATTAAGCTTGCCCAAGCCCTCTAGATTGAGTATGATCGACGGGTCGACGGCGGAGGCCGCCGGCGGCGGCGAGCAAGGCAGAGGCACAGGTTTCTTCCCTTTCCCCTTCTTCGTCGGATCCATGGCGATTGAAAGGGGGAGGGGAGATTCGAGATTGGATTGAAAATGGAAGCTGGAGTTCGAGAGGGGGAATGACAGGGCGCGAGCAAATGTAGAGGGGAACGGATGTGTACAGCAGCGTGTCCGCCTAGCAAGGCACGAAATAAGGAGGCGTGGGGGAACAAAGCGTGCCCACATCCAATCAACCGCCACGCCCGCCCAAGGCCGCAGGCTGTTAGGGGCTCATGACGCCAGACTTGCCCTTTCGCCTCTCTGCTCGGCCAAGTTCGGGTGCGCCGTGGGCCTGGGGGCTACTGTCGGCGTTCTGGGAACGGGGGTCCCCAGACTTGCCTGCCTGCGGCCTGCGGCGTGGCTCAACAGAGACCCAGGACAGCCCATCTTCATCAACGCAAGCTCAAGACCCTCGCGAGGGGCCAAGCCTCGCGGGGAGGACGACGAGGGGCTTCCTCAGGCACGGCCTCGTCAGGCTAGCTCATGAGGAGGCGGAGAGTTCAAGGCAGGGTACCTCGCGAGGTGCCCATGACGCAAGCCATGACGACCAAGGGCGCCAGTCGGGCGCCAGCCCGCGCAGTTTCCTCCTTTCCTCTTTGGTGCAAAGGGAGCAAGCGCAGGCGAGAGCATCAAGCAAAGGCATCCGTTTGATTGCAACAAGACCAAGACCAGCCCAACGGCTGGAAGGGAGTCATCGTGGAGCCCAAGCAAAGGCGTCATCACCAGAAAGGCGTTTGGCGGCGAGGACCAACTTTAGTCGGGATAAGTGTACCCTTTGTTCCCCTTCAAAATGGCCAATTGTTGGCGCCCTTCCCGCTCAATATTTGGGAAGAGGCCGTGGCCTTCGCCTATAAATAGGAGTAGCCACCCCCAGGATAGGGGGATCGGCCCCCGGGATGAGATCCAAATCCTCATCAAGGAACCAGTAGCTAGAGCGACTGAACTCCACCTAGCAGTTCATCACACCCGCCAAGAACAGACCCTCGCGAGGCTGTTCTTCCTTGTACTATTCTTCATCAGCCCAAGAGGCAATCCACCACACCACAAACTAGAGTAGGGTATTACACCACAACGGTGGCCCGAACTAGTATAAATCTTGTGTCTCTTGTGCTGCTCCATTAGTAGTTTAGGTCCCTGCGATTCGGCGAGGTACGAGACGGTGGAGGGTCGGATCTCCGCACGCACCCCAGTGTTCGAACCTCAAGGGTCTGCCGGAACCCGAAATCCGACAGATCCCTGCGATCAAAAGTGATCGGGCAGGTCGACCAAGGGTTGAATTTGCGGGTGACGGGCTCCCCGGTGCATACGTCTCGGAGTGCGCATTTGCTCCTCCTCTTTAGTATGTGAGTTGCGTAAATCATGTTCACTGTTTTGACCTCTAGTGGGAATATTTTTCTTTACCCCAGTGTTCGGCTGGCGAGGCTCATCCTCGTCTTCACTTGGTGTCTTCTTCCCCTTGTGTTTGGCGTTTAGCTTTCCGGCCTGCTTGAAGACCCAGCATTCTCTGTTGGTGTGATTTGTAGGTTTGTCGGAGGTGCCGTGAATCTGACATAATCTGTCTAGAATCTTATTTAGGCGGGACGGTCCATCTCTGCCGCCTTTAAATGGCTTTTTCCGTTGACCGGGTCCAGAGCCCCTGAATCCGGCGTTTACCGCCATTTTGTCTGAGTTGTCTTTATTGTTTCGACACTTGCTTTTATTGCGTCGCAGTTTTCCATTGATATCCCTGACTTCGGATGTGCCTAGGTTGCTGGTGCCGCTACGGGCCAGCCAACTGTCTTCGCCCGCGCAAAAGCGGGTCATAAGGCTTGTTAGGGCTGCCATTGTCCTTGGTTTTTCCTGGCCGAGGTGTCTGGCGAGCCATTCGTCCCGGACACAGTGTTTGAAAGCCGCTAAGGCTTCGACATCCGGGCAGTCGACGATTTGATTCTTCTTAGTGAGAAATCTGTTCCAAAGCTTTCGGGCTGACTCTCTGGGCTGTTGAATTATATGACTTAAATCGTCTGCATCCGGAGGTCGAACATAGGTCCCTTGAAAATTAGCCCCAAAAGCATCCTCAAGCTCTTCCTAACTTCCAATTGAGTTTTCGGGGAGGCTCTTCAGCCAGTGCCGAGCTGGTCCTTTCAACTTGAGGGGCAAGTATTTGATGGCGTGGAGACCATCTCCGCGAGCCATTTGAATATGAAGGATAAAGTCCTCAATCCAGACCTCAGGGTCTGTCGTTCCGTCGTATGCCTCTATGTTCACGGGTTTGAATCCCTCCGGAAATTCATGATCCAGCACCTCATCGGTGAAGCATAGGGGGTGCGCAGCACCCTTTTATTTGGATGTGTCATGGCATTCTAACGGTTATAGTGTTCGGTTTTGATTCCGAGCTGTTATTCGGTCAGTATAGCCATTTGGTCGGCCATGATTCTGTGCCGGAGCGCGCTTCCGAGATCCATAGATGGACCTGGTCATTCCGGCTTTTTGGTGCAAGTCCTCACGTAAATCGTGTGCTGACTTATGTGCGACATTGTTAGCTGTCCTATCACGGCCACGGGGTGGTCGATCCTGCTGATCGGCCATTTTATTTTTCGGCTGAGTGGGCTCTAAAGCCTCGTCGTCGAATTAAGGCAGCAGCATGCGCTTTGGATAGCTCTTTGTGTGGCGACTGCCACCGTACCTTTCTTCAGTGTCGAGCACTTTGTTCCATCTACTGTTGAGTGTATTTTGCACGGCCTTAAGCCTTTGCTTCTGCTTCTTCAGACTCCTCGCGGTGGCAATAAGCCTTCTATGGAGGTTCTCTTGCTCCAAGTGCCTTTCCGGGATAATGTTTGCATCATCGTCTGGACTGTTCTCCTCTCCGGAGACAGGTTGATGAGCTGTACCCTCGGCATCGCCGTGATCGGACAGCGGCTCCTTACTATGTTCGCCGTCCGCTGGTTTATCTTGCTCTGTCGCGGGGTCCATGTGGTCGTCATTTCCTTTGGAGTCGACCGGGGTATTATTGTTTCTTGCGCTGTTATCGCTGTTTTTGCCGAGGCGGGGTTTGGAGCAGCGCCTGCATCGTCGCTTTGGTTGCTTCTCGAGGGAACTATCTTTCGCTGCTTCCTCCCTTTCCACGTTGTTGTTTTCTTTGGGTGTATCCACCATGTATACATCATATGATGAGGTGGCAGTCCAGCGCCCTGTGGGCGGTGGTTCCTGTTCTTCTCCTGCATCATTGTCCATACCGTCGATGTCTTCGGAGCCAAAATCGAGCATGTCGGTTAAGTCGTCGATAGTGGCTATTAAGTGGGTGGTGGGTGGGGAACGAATTTCTTCGTCGTCCGCTTCCCACTCGAGCCAGACATAGTTTGGCCAAGGGTCTCCTGACAAGGAGAGAGACCTTAATGAATTTAGCACGTCGCCCAGGGGCGAGTGCTGAAAGATATCCGGGGAGAAAAACTCCATGATCGGTGCCCAATCAGATTCGATAGGCACGGACGCAGGCGGTTCAGAGCCCGTGGCCAGGGACGAATCCAAGTGTCCGGCAACACATGTCTCGTAGGGGGTGAAGTCAGCATTCGACTCTATCGCTACTGAGTGTGTGGCCTCCGTGGCGGGGTCCATCCACCCGTCCTCGGACGACGCGAATCCGGAGCGGGCACAGGTGTGATCTCCCGAACACCGTCCGACGGCAGAGCTAAGTCATGCTCATCGTGGGTGTGCGACGCACCTGACATGTGCTTGAATCTGTCGAAGATCAAGTCTCCATGCATGTCGGCAGTATAGTTCAAGCTTCCAAACCTGACCTGATGTCCAGGGGGGTAGCTCTCGATCTGCTCCAGATGGCCAAGCGAGTTGGCCCGCAGTATGAAGCCGCCGAATACGAAGATATGTCCGGGAAGGAAAACCTCACCCTGGATCGCATCGTTACCGACGATCGAAGGGGCCATCAAGCCTTTATGGTGACGGCACAGTGGAACTCTTAATGAAAGCACCAATGTCAGTGTCAAAACCGGCGGATCTCGGGTAGGGGGTCCCGAACTGTGCGTCTAAGGCGGATGGTAACTGGAGGCGGGGGACACAATGTTTACCCAGGTTCGGGCCCTCTCGATGGAGGTAATACCCTACTTCCTTCTTGATTCATCTTGATGATATGAGTATTAGAAGAGTTGATCTACCACGAGATCGTAGAGGCTAAACCCTAAAAGATAGCCTATGATTATGATTGTTGTTGTCCTACAGACTAAACCCTTCGGTTTATATAGACACCGGAGGGGGCTAGGGTTACACAGAGGCGGTTACAAGGGAGGAG
This sequence comes from Aegilops bicornis, assembly GCA_021605145.1. NCBI lineage: Eukaryota > Viridiplantae > Streptophyta > Magnoliopsida > Poales > Poaceae > Aegilops > Aegilops bicornis. Next base: position 524,391,239 of record CM038669.1, read on the forward strand.
ATCTACATATCCAAATTGCCAAGCTTGCCTTCCACGCAAAGGAGAGTCCCATCGGGACACGGGACGGAGTCTTCAATCTTGTATCTTCATAGTCCGACAGTCCGGCCAAAGTATATAGTCCGGCTATCCGGGGACCCCCTAATCCAGGACTCCCTCAATCATCACCACAACAAAGGCTAGTTAAGAACTTCTCATACTAAGATTTTGCTGGTTCGTCTAGCGAACCCCAATATGGAATTTTGCATGCACATAATTCTTCTAAAGGAATACTAAAGGTTCTGTCATAGAGGCAAAACGAGACTCTAAATTCACGAGGATGATACTTAATCTTTTTGGTGAATGATTCAGTAAGGTTGCAATGCAGGGTGCACTAATCTGTGATGAAGGGTGCTAGCTCAGTATTGTGAATATACCGATCAAATTCTTCTTTAATGTGTGCACCTATCATGAACTCATCACACAGCCATAGGGATGACCTGGTGTCAGTATACCGCACCGAACTTGCCTTTGGTTCATCATAATCTTGACGTATCGAGCTCTCACTCGATGATGCCTCCGAGGACCTCCGCCTCGAAGAACTCTTCCTAAAGAGGTGTATTTTATTTGCAAACAATTTCTAAAAAAATTGGAACACAAAATAATATGAATAAAACTTCACAAGATTGATAGCAACTACTCATATGGTTGTCTAGAGGCTATACCAAGCATTCAAACTACTTGGAACTCAAAGAATTCAACATGCAAGCTCATTTACAGCAGCACCAAGAGTAGCTAATTACTCAAAATATAAACCTCTAAAGCAAAAACTAATTGGCGCAATGGAGGAGTCACATACCAAGTAGCAATCATCCGAAACAATTTCGGAAACGAGGCTCCGAGCAACGAGATCTAAATTCGCGGGTTTGAGAGCTAGAACGAGAGAGAGAGAGAGAGAGAGAGAGAGAGAAGCTACTGTGATTTTTTTCTAGAGGTTGGTGATCAAGTGAGCTAAAGGGATAAGTGAGGGGGCCTTGTGGGGCCCACTACCCACCAGGGCGCGCCAGGTGGGTGTGGCGTGCCCTGGTGCCTAGTGGGCAACTGGGGCACCCCCTATGGTGTTTTCAGTACCAAAAATTATCAAATATTCATAAAAAATCGTGTCAAAATTTCAGATCATTCTGAGCACTTTCATTTTTGGGCACCTTTTTATTGCACAGTGTCGGTGTAAAAAAGTAGGGGCTCTCCTTTTGACCCCTTTACTTGTGCACGGGCAGTCAGAGCCACGCGTCGCGGCCACACATAGCAGGGCAGAGGAGGGGAGCCGGAGAGAAGCCGAAGCACAAGACAACCAAGGCAACGCCAAGATTAGAGACACAGGGAGCAAAGGGGCGAGGTGGACTCACCCGGCAAGATCCTTGCCGGGGCGGCCTCCGCGGCCCCGGCAAGAGCCTTGCCGGGGCAACTTGCCCAACACCAGCAGAGCGAGCTACCCTTGAGCCCAAAGGTTCCAAGCGTCGCCAACAACTGTATTGTAACCAAGGCTCAGGAGGCACCTCTGTGATAGCATGCAGATCTTCGTCAAGATCATAAATACATGAGATCAGATGAGGACCAGAAGACAGCGGCCCTCGGCAGGATTCTAGCCGAGGAACCCCACGAGACCCCCGGCAAGCGCCTTGTCGGGGACGACCGCAGCGCCACGGCAAGACCCTTGTCGGGTCTCCCGGCAAGACCCATGCTTCCCTATGTTTTTTTATATGTGTTCCTAGAGAAAATTGTATTGAAAAATGTTAGTAGCAATGATGCAGATTGGATCCATGATCTGAGGTTTATCCTCATTGCTGCACAGAAGAATTATGTAATTAATGCACCGCTAGGTGACAGACCTATTGCAGGAGCAAATGCAGACGTTATGAACGTTTGGCTAGCTCAATATGATGACTACTTGATAGTTTAGTGCACCATACTTAACGGCTTAGAATCGGGACTTCAAAGACGTTTTGAACGTCATGGACCATATGAGATGTTCCAAAGTTGAAGTTAATATTTCAAGCAAATACCCGAGTTGAGAGATATGAAGTCTCCAACAAGTTCTATAGCTAAAAGATGGAGGAGAATCGCTCAACTAGTGAGCATGTGCTCAGATTGTCTGGGTACTTTAATCGCTTGAATCAAGTGGGAGTTAATCTTCCAGATAAGATAGTGATTGACAGAATTCTCTAGTCACCATCACTAAGTTACTAGAACTTTGTGATGAACTACAATATGCAAGGGATGACGAAAACGATTCCCGAGCTCTTCGTGATGTTGAAATCGACGAAGGTAGAAATCAAGAAAGAGCATCAAGCGTTGATGATTGACAAGACCACTAGTTTCAAGAAAAGGGAAAAGGGAAAGAAAGGGAACTTCAAGTAGAATGACAAGCAAGTTGTCACTCCCACGAAGAAGCCCAAAGCTGAACCAAAGCCTGAAACTGAGTGCTTACACTGCAAAGGAAATGGTCACTGGAGGCGGAAATGCCCTGAATATTTGGTGGATAAGAAGGATGGCAAAGTGAACAAGGGTATATTTGATATACATGTTATGGATGTGTACTTTACTAGTGTTTATAGTAGCCCCTGAGTATTTGATACTTGTTCGGTTGCTAAGTATTAGTAACTCGAAACAGGAGTTAACGAATAAATAGAGACTAGTTGAAGGGTGAAGTGACGATGCATATTGGAAGTGGTTCCAAGATTGATATGATCATCATCGCACACTACCTATACTTTCGGGATTAGTGTTAAACCTAAATAAATGTTATTTAGCGTTTGCATTGAACATGAATATGATTTGATCATGTTTATTATGCGTATACGGTTATTCATTTAAAGTCAAAGAATAATTGTTGTTCAGTTTACATGAATAAAACCTTCGATGGTTATACACCCAATGAAAATAGTTTGTTGGATCTCGATCGCTTGATACACATATTCATAATATTGAAACCAAAAGATGTAAAGTTAATAATGATAGTGCAACTTATTTGTGGCACTGCCGTTTAGGTCATATTGGTGTAAAGCGCATAAAGAAACTCCATAAAGATGGATCTTCGGAATCACTTGGTTATGAATCATTTGATGCTTGCAAACCGTGCCTTTTGGGCAAGATGACTAAAACTCCGTTCTCCGGAACAACGGAACGAGCTACTGACTTGTTGGAAATAATACATACCGATGTATGCGATCCAATGAGTGTTGATGCTCGTGACAAGTATCATTATTTTCTGACCTTCACAGATGATTTGAGCAGATATGCGTATATCTACTTGATGAAACATAAGTCTGAAATAGTTGAAAAGTTCAAACAATTTCAGAGTGAAGTGGAAAATCATCGTAACAAGAAAATAAAGTTTCTACGATCTGATCGTGGAGATGAATGTTTGAGTTACGAGTTTGGTCTTCATTTGAAACAATGTGAAATAGTTTCGCAACTCACGCCATATGGAACACCACAGCATAATGGTGTGTCCGAAAGTCGTGACCGCACTTTATTGGATATGGTGCGATCTATGATGTCTCTTATCGGTTTACCACTATCATTTTGGGGTTACGTACAGAGACAGCTGCATTCATGTTTAATAGGGCACCATCTAAATCCGTTGAGACGACACCGTATGAACTATGGTTTAACAATAAACCTAAGCTGTCGTTTCTTAAAGTTTGGAGTTGTGATGCTTATGTGAAAAAGTTTTCACCTGATAAGCTCAAACCCAAATCGGAGAAGTGTCTTCATAGAATACATAAAGGTAACTATTGGGTACACCTTCTATCACAGATCCGAAGGCGAGTTATTCGTTGCTAAGATGGATCCTTTCTAGAGAAGAAGTTTCTCTCGAAAGAAGTGAGTGGGAGGAAAGTAGAGCTTGATAAGGTAATTGTACCTTCTCCTGAATTGGAAAGTAATTCATCACAGAAATCAGTTCCTGTGATTCCTACACCAATCAGTGAGGAAGCTAATGATGATGATCATGAGGCTTCAGACCAAGTTACTACCGAACCTCGTAGGTCTTCCAAAAATAAGATTCGCACCAATGTGGTACGGTAATCCTATTCTAGAAGTCATGTTGCTAGACCATGATGAACCTACGAACTATGAGGAAGCGATGATGAGCCCAGATTCCGCGAAATGGCTTGAGGCCATAAAATCTGAGATAGGATCCATATATAAGAACAAAGTGGGGACTTTGGTTGACCTGCTCGATGATCAGCAAGTCAAGTTAAATAAATGGATCTTCAAGAGGAAGACGGACACTGATAGTAGTGTTACTATCTACAAAGCTCGACTTGTTGCAAAAGGTTTTCGACAAGTTCAAGGTGTTGACTACAATGAGATTTTCTCAACTGTAGCGATGCCACATTTTATGAAATCTGGGAAATGGATGTCAAAACTACATTCTTTAATAGATTTATTAAAGAAGAGTTGTATATGATGCAACTGTAAGGTTTTGTCACCCTAAAGGTGCTAACAAAATGTGCAAGCTCCAAATGATCCATCTATGGACCGGTGCAAGCATCTCGGAGTTGGAATACACGCTTTGATAAGTTGATCAAAGCATATAGTTTTATCTGAGACTTCACGATGAAGCCTGTATTTACAATAAAGTGAGTGGGAGCACTACCGCCTTTCCGATAAATATATGTGAGTAACATATTGTTGATCGTAAATGATGTAGAATTTTTCCGAAATCATAAAGGAGTATTTGAAAGGAGTTTTTTAAAGAAAGACCTCAGTAAAGCTACTTACATATTGAGCATCAAGATCTATTGAGATAGATCAAGACGCTTGATAAGTTTTTCAAAAAGTACATACCTTGTCAAGATTTTGAAGTGGTTCAAAATGGAACAGTCAAAGAAAAGTTCTTGCCTGTGTTGCAAAGGTGTGAAATTGAGTAAGACTCAAATCCCGACCACGGTAGAAAATAGAAAATAGAATGAAAGTCATTTCCTATGCCTCAGTCATAGGTTCTATAAAGTATGCTATGCTATATACCAGACCTATTGTATACCTTGCTCTGAATTTGGCAAGGGAGTACAATAGTGATCTAGGAGTAGATCACAGGACATTGGTCAAGAACATCCTTAGTGAGGACTAAGGAAATATTTCTTGATTATAGAGGTGATAAAAGAGCCCGTCGTAAAGAGTTACATCGATGCAGGCTTTTTACACTGATCCAGATGACTCTAAGTCTCAATCTGGATACATATTGAAAGTGGGAACAATTAGCTAGAGTAGCTCCGCGAGCATTGTAGACATAGAATATTTGCAAAATACATACGGCTCTGAATGTGATGCCAGACCCGTTGACTAAGCTTCTCTCACGAGCAAAACATGATCATACCCTAGTACTCTTTGGGTGTTAATCACATAGCGATGTGAACTAGATTATTGACTCTAGTAAACCCTTTGGGTGTTGGTCACATGACGATGTGAACTATGGGTGTTAATCACATACGATGTGAATATTAGTGTTGAATCACATGATGATGTGAACTAGATTATTGACTCTAGTGCAAGTGGGAGACTGAAGGAAATATGCCCTAGAGGCAATAATAAAGTTATTATTTATTTCCTTATTTCATGATAAATGTTTATTATTCATGCTAGAATTGTATTAACCGGAAACATGATACATGTGTGAATACATAGACAAACATATAGTCACTAGTATGCCTCTACTTGACTAGCTCATTAATCAAAGATGGTTATGTTTCCTAACCATAGACATGTGTTGTTATTTGATTAATGGGATCACATCATTAGGAGAATGATGTGATTGACATGACCCATTCCGTTAGCCTAGCACTTGATCGCTTAGTATGTTGCTATTGCTTTCTTCATGACTTATACATGTTCCTGTAACTATGAGATTATGCAACTCCCGTTTACGGAGGAACACTTTGGGTGCTACCAAACGTCACAACGTAATCGGGTGATTATAAAGGAGTACTACAGGTGTCTCCAAAGGTACATGTTGGGTTGGCGTATTTCGAGATTAGGTTTTGTCACTCCGATTGCTCGGAGAGGTATCTCTGGGCCCTCTCGGTAATGCACATCACTATAAGCCTTGCAAGCAATGTAGCTAATGAGTTAGTTACGGAATGATGCATTACGTAACGAGTAAAGAGACTTGCCAAGAACGAGATTGAACTAGGTATTGGATACCGACGATCAAATCTCGGGCAAGTAACATACCGATGACAAAGGGAACAACGTATGTTGTTATGCGGTTTGACCGATAAAGATCTTCGTAGAATATGTAGGAGCCAATATGGGCATCCAGGTTCCGCTATTGGTTATTGACCAAGAATAGTTCTAGGGTCCCGTAGGGTCCGCACGCTTAACGTTACGATGACAGTTTTATTATGAGTTTATGAGTTTTTATGTACCGAAGGAGTTCGGAGTCCCGGATGAGATCGGGGACATGACGAGGAGTCTCGAAATGGTTGAGACGTAAAGATCGATATATTGGACGACTATATTCGGAGTTCGGAAAGGTTCCGAGTGATTCGGGTATTTTTGGGAGTACCGGAGAGTTACGGGAATTCGTATTGGGCCTCTTTGGGCCATACGGGAAAGGAGAGAAAGGGCCAAAAGAGTTGCCGCACCCCTCCCCTTGGACTAGTCCGAATTGGACTAGGGAGGGGGGCACACCCATAATGGACTAAAGTAACAAAGGAAAATAAAAACAACAAGCATATTAAATGTTTCTCTTATCAAATCCCACTTACGAAGAGTGTTACACTCCTCGGCAATGACGCTAAATAAGAGTGTCAAAGCCAATGAGGAGTTGAAGGAATTGGTTGATGAAACTAGCAAGAGTTCAGTGCAAAGCTGCAAAAGAGTGTTTGATGGTTGGTGTGAAAGCAATAGTAATTGCAAAAAAGTAAATAGTAACGGAAGTGCAACAGTGCATCAAGTGGCCCAATCCTTAATTGTGATAGGAACAAGTTGGTGTGCTTTTACTTATAGGGATCAAGTCGTTCTCGAGGACACACAGGATTTTCACCAAGTTGCTTTCATTAAGTATCATTGAGTTACCGTTCATTGCATGGATAATTTGTTGCACGGTGGAACCTATGATAATGTGTTGTTCTTACTTGAACAAACATCATAATTATGATTGTACCTTCTACGCAAGCATACGCAAATACAAGAGAACAATTAAGATAACATCTAACCATAGATATAAAATTTGGGGTTCCAACAACTCCTCATGCAATAGTTCATAAACCTAGGGTTTGGTAATTTCTGTCACTCCAGCCACCCATCCATAAACAAACTAATCACATAGTGCTCTCCTCTAGACCCTTAAGGGTGAAGTGATATGCATTGGACTTTCACACATCATCACTAGAGATTACACGACAACACAAAATATCAAAACATTGCATTATATTCAACTTGACAACATTAATAGCAACAAGGTTCATCTCATGTCCTCAAGAATGCAACAGACTACTCACAATACATCATATGGATTATAATTCGTGAGATGAATATATGAATAAAGAACCTTTCACTAATAAAACTTCTAAGCATCACCCGAATAAGTAATCAACACCACAAACTATACTCGGCAAAGGATATGGGATAAATATTAGACTCGGCAGCTAGGGTTGAGGGAGGTGATGGAGACGATGGTGTTGATGAAGATGTTGATGGGGATGATGTTCCCAATGATGATCAGAATGTTGGCGATGAAGATGGTTTTGAATCCTCCCTTTCGGAGCAATGGATCTCCTACAAAATCAGCCTGCTGGAGGTAAAGTGCTCTATCTCGGTTCCGTCTCGTAACGAATCCCCCCATGTGGCTCCTACTACTTATGAGAGGCATTGTGATTTCCCAGAAGATGAAGGGTGAATTAGTATAGTAGCAAAAAGTATTTCCCTCAATAAAGAACCAAGTTTTATCAAACCAATAGGAGATCCATGCAAATGACCTTTAGTAGTACCTACACACACAAGAGCAAGTACTTTCGGGCAAGAGCGTTGTCAATTCCCTTGTACTCGTTAATTGCAAGGATCAAATCTGACAATAGGAGATATATAAATTGCAAAATAAAATAAAATAAAATAAGTTACAGCAAGGTATTTAGGGTTTTAGTAATATGATTTAAGTAGACCCGGCCTATAGCTTTCACTAGAGGCATCTCTCTCAAGAACATAGAGAACGGCGGGTACACAAATTACTGGTGGGCAATTGATAGAAAAGCGCATAGTTATGATGCTATTCATGGCATGATCAGTACATAGGCATTACGTTTGTAACAAGCATACCGACATCCATCTGCATCTACTACTATTACTCCACTTCGAGAGTGCTTCTATGCTTGCCTCTCTAGGTATTAAGTTCATGAAAAACAGAGTAATGCTTGAGCATGATGACATAATGCGGGCAAAATAAAACGAAGCAATATAATCAAAACCCATTGTTTAACCCTTAGTAGCAATAATACAAATAAGTGCCTTGCTACCTCTCTTGTCACAAAGTGAGGACACCACAAGATTGAACCTACTACAAAGCACCTCTCCCACTGAAGATAAATCAATCTAGTTGGCCAAACCAAATGAATAGATCGGAGAGAAATACAAAGCTATAACAATCACACATAATAAATTTCAGAAAAGACTCAATTACTTTCAATGGATAATCTGATCATAAAACCCACAATTCATCGGATCCCAACAAATGCACCGCAAAAGATTACATCAAATCGATCTCCGAAGAGAACATAGTATTCATAATCAAAGAGAGAGAGAGAGAGAGAGAGAGAGAGAGAGAGATCTAGCTAATCAGTATGAACCCATAGGTGTTGTGGGAACTACTCACCCATCATCGGAGGTGCAACAAGGTTGATCTAGAAACCCTCCGTGATAGATTCCCCCTCCGGTAAAATACCGGTGTCGGTGTACAAAAGTAGGGGCTCTCTTTTGACCCCTTTACTTGTGCATGGCCAGAAAGAGCCGCGCGCCGCGGCCACACTTAGCAGGGCAGAGGAGGGAAACCGGAAGGAAGCCGAAGCCCAAGACAACCAAGGCAACGCCAAGACCAGAAGCACAAAGAGCAAAGGGGCGAGGTGGACTCCCCCGGCAAGAGCCTTGCTGGGGCAGCCTTTACGGCCTCGGCAAGAGCCTTGCCGGGCGGCTTGCCCAACACCAGCAGAGCGAGCCACCCTTGAGCCTAAGGGTCCCAAACACCGTTAACAACTACATTGGAACCAGGGCTCCGGAGGCACCTCTGTGGCGGCATGCAGATCTTTGTCAAGATCATAAATACACAGGATCAGATGAGGACCAGAAGACGGCGACCCTCGGCGGGATCCTAGCCGAGGAAATCCACAAGAACCCCGGCAAGCGCCTTGCTGGGGACGACTGCAACGCCACGGCAAGACCCTTGCCGGCCCCTCGGCAAGACCCTTGACGAGGACGCCTGTGGGTCCACAGCCAGGCCCGCATCAACCAAGACTCCGCTGCCGTTCCCAAGCAGCTGCTAGCTCAACCAGCTGGGCAGGAACCTACGTGGCGATGGGCGGCCCCCACGCCAACTCTGCAAGCACCTGCGTGGTGGCATGCTGATCTTCGGGATGATTCTCCCACCGCGCCACCTAAGCTGCCTGCCTGCCTACATGGCGCCACATGCATTACTGGCCCGTGCGCGTGTCGAAGTGAGGCGAAGCGGCGACGGACGGGACGAGCGCTGTTCACGTCCCCGATAAAGCAGGGGGGCACCTAAGCAATGCATTTAATGCATCTTGTCCCGTAATGCGGGCGAAAAGCTCGCGTACTGTACTCCTTTTCCACCTCCTATGTGCCACTGTGGCAACCCCTTTTCCTATACAAGGAGGCCCGAGGCGACCAGGAGAGGGATTCGGCTCTTTTGGGCAAGTTGCACCCCGTAGCCAGCTCAAGAACACAAGAACACTCAAATACATCCACCAAAGCAAGACTAGGGTATTACGCATCCTTGCCGCCTGAACCTGGGTAAACGATCTTTGTGCTAGCTCCTAAACCTGCTCTTCTCACAACCCCGCGCCCGCCGACCATAGAAGGGGTTCCAGTGATCCCATAGGTGTCGTTTCCCCGACATCTTTGGCGCGCCAGGTAGGGGGCGTAGTTGTGAGAATCTAGTTTAGCAGCCAGCTTAGCAGTTCCTCGTGGACATGCCTTCTAGAGAAGAAGATGGCCAAGAGAACAGCGCCGCCTGCAAGCGCGAACGACGCCAGTGCAGCGACAGGAAAGCTAAGTCACGCCGAACTTTAAATTTTTGCTTTTTATATAAGGTTATTTCCCTCGGAGATCTCGTTCTTTGTATGGAAAACCTGCACGCAAGGGGGCCCTCCCGCGATTGGCAACACCCTTGCTCTGTTTCGAGTCCGCTCAACAGCTCAAGCGGCCGCGTCGAGAGCGGCAGGGTAGCCTTCCGTAATTAGCAACACTCTCGATTCTGACTCGAGTCCAGCTCGACAGTTCGAGTGGCCGCGTTGAGGGCGGTAAGGTGGCTCGCCTGGCAGCAAGCATACCCGACAGGCTATTGGGGATCCGTCCTCAAGGCACCATGGCCTGGGTTACGCGCCGGCTAGCCTACCCGATTAACGTAGGGTGAACATACAAAGGGGGGATTGAACAGGAAAGTAACGTGCATAATATCAAAAGTGTTGCAGAGTTATATTACATCAATTGTTGTTGCGGTTCTAACTAAAGATAGAAATTGTCTTGGTCATGAACCTGCAGCAACGATGAGAAACGGGGTGCCTAATCCTGGCGCTGGCCCTCCACCCTCTTGATTCCGTCAACGCAACTGATGATGGGCTTGATACGCTCCTTGAGCGCCGCGAGGTCAGCACCCTCCGGCAAGCTCTCCAGCGCGGCGTCAAAGTCGAGGTTGGGGTTCCAGTACGCCACCTTGGTGAGGACCTTGGTCATGGCGCCCCGGTAAAGCTTCCGGGACTCGTCGGCCAGAGAGGCCGCCCTGTTGGAGCGAAACTGCTCTAGGGCCTCGAGAACACCCTCGAAGAATAGGGTCAGCTTGGCGTTGGGAGTCCCGTTGCGCTCTGGGCGTACCTCACATTTGGCATCCCCATGGTAGCCAGCTGCATGGTGATCCTGCGAGCGACGTCCACGCGACGGCTGATCTAGCGGTTCTGACCCTCCACAAAATCCTTGTGGTTGGCGGTTTCGTTCTTCCAGCTCCTTGGCCGGGGTCCCCTCTCGGGCTTTGGCCTCCGAGAGCATCCCCTCAAGGCCTTCCAGCTTCAGCTTCAGGTCCCTGATGGAGTTGTTGGCCGTGGAGAGCAGCTCGGCCTTGCCGAGGACTGCGGCCTGCGCGTCAGCCAAGGCGCCCTTGGCCGCGTCCCTCTCCCCCGTCAGCTCCAGGGCCTGCTTCTTCAGCTCGTCCCGCGCCACCTCCAGCTCCTTCACCTTGCCGGCATGGGCCTAAGCCTGAGCATTGAGTGCCCCTCGTGCCTCTGCTCCAGCTCCTGGGTCTGCTGCAGGACAAGCTTTTCGACCTCCTCGTCCTTGCCGCGGAGTGTCGCATCGAGCTTCCTCTCGCGGGCGGCAAGGTCCTCCTCGTGGGAGTTCAGCGCGGCTTGGTGCTGGGACCGAGCGGCCTCGTCCTGGGCGGCCTGGTTCTTCGCCATCTCCTGGGCCTTCTCGATGCCGGCCTGCTTCATGATGAGCTGCACGTTGCGCTTGGTCAGCTCGTCCTGGGCGGTCTTCAGCTCCTCGCGGGCCTGGCAGAACCAAGCCTGCGTCTCGGCGACGCGCTTCTCGAGGTCTACCTCCGCCTTGTCCACCGTTGCCATCCTGGACTTGGCCTTGTCCAGACGGGGACGGTGGAGCACCTGGAGCTTCCGGAAGCTGGCGCCCATGGCCTGGAGGAGCCGCTCCTCCTAGGATCCGCTGCCACCGGTGCTCGGCTCATCAACAACCTCGAACCCGGTGGCGGAAAGTACCTCCTCGTCGAACACCTCCCCCTCGATGGGCGCCCTGGTGTTCGACGTTCCTGGAAGGTGGACGAACAGATCGTCGCTCACCTTCAGATACCTGTCGGAGCCAGAGGCAGCGGAGGAGGAAGGCTGGTCATCAACCATCTCCTCCTCGGCAGCGGCCTTGCAGGTCTCCCCGGCAGGCCCCTTGCCGGCCTCCTCGGTAGCAGCCTTGCCGGGCTCCCTAGCAGGCCCCTTGGCGGCATCCTCGGCCGCGTCCTTAGTGGCCTCCTCGGTGGCGATCTTCTCGGCCTCCGCCACGGCATCCTTGGCGACATCCTCGATGACAGTGTCCAGGTCTTCCCAGTCCTCCGAGGGACGATCTGGATATCAAGAAGGGGTGAAGTGAAGCCAAGACCAAGATTCAAGAAGAACAAAAAAAGAACAAGGACAGAAGGCGAGTGACTTACCAGTGCCGGGCTTGGAAGCGGAGGTCCCCTCCCCGCCCACATTTGGCGCCAACGCGAAGCCACCAGCGCCTGAGTTCACCTCCTCCTCCTCCGTGTGCACGGGCTCGGTGCTTGGCGCCCTTGCTGGGGACGCCCCTTGGGGCGGCGTGGTCGATGGGGGTGGCGTGTTGGGGTAGCCCCCAGTGGCTCCTCCTGCTCATGTCCTCCTCCTGCAACCACGGCACGATCAGCGCCAAGGGATCGTACCCCCAACGCACGTCGGCGAGGGGTAAGTGATGAACTTACGCTGGGAGTTGTGCCGGGGGCTGCTGTCCGGGGTGCTCAACACCACCAGCGGTGTACCGGAAGTACCTGCCAGGGGCTGGCCGCTCGCCGAAGCCCTGGCCCTCTTCACCCTCTGGGCCAGTGTCTCTGCATCCCTGCAAAGAAGAAGAACAGATCAAGACCAGCGACACAGATTGAGGAGACAGAGATGACAAAAAGGAGCAAGATGCTTACTCATCCTCCACCTCCTCTTTTGCCGCCTTCCTATTCCTCCTTGGGCCGAGGGACCCAAAATCAAAGACAACCCCCGTGTCGTCATCTGCGGGAGGAGGGGAAGCAGATGGGGTCCGTGGATGCTTGGACGGAGCAGAGGCAGTTGCCTTCTTCTTCGCCACCGTGGCCTTCACCAACTAGCTCGCCGTTGCGGCCCTTGTCTGGCGCGCGGATCCCTCCTGGTACTGCTGCGGTTGCGCAGCCCTGCCGAGTCGGACTGGCTTGTCGAAGCTGGCCCGCCGCAGGACTTGCCCTCTCCCCGTGACCGGGGGGTCGATAGCCTCGGCCTTCTCCTCCTCCGACGACAACTCGTCGGGCAGGTCTTCAATGAGAGGGGCCCTGGTGCCGGCGCTGATGGCCTCCCCAGCATATTCCGCCCACTAGGCGAGCTCCTTCTCCTCCGCGGCCACTGCAACCTCGTCCTCCACGCCGCCAGTGCTCCCGGCCTGCCTGGCGAGCTCCACCTCCACCGCCCTGGCGGCAATGTAGTCCAGCTCTGCCTGAGTGGTGTCTTGGATGAGCAGCGGCTCGTCGCGGACATACACCTCCGCCAAGTTGTCGAAGAACTCCTGCACCTACTCCTCCGGTGGTGCGGCCCAACTCAGGACGGGACCATGCGCGTTGCAGTCCGGCATCATGGCGATGGTGTCGGTCTGGGGCAAGTTGTTGCTCAGCGGGACCACCCCCGCCGGTAACCCGAACAAGGGCCCCTTGACGACCTTGCCGGCCTTCGCGGCCTTGCCGGACCTCTCGGCCCTGCCGTCGCGGTTCACGTCGAGCTGAAAGATCCGCTGGCAGAAGTGGGTGTGCCCCATCACCGTGAAGTTGTGGTTGAGGCCAGGGCAAAGCCTCATGATGTCAGCCGCGTTCTGGAAGAGCCAGGCCGGCCTCCCCTTGTTGTGCAGGAGAGCGATTCAGCGGCGGTGTGGCAGAGGATCCTGGTGGTGTCGATCTTAAGCTTGTCATCCTGGGAGTCGACGTCACCCACGTCGTTCCTACAAACTGGCGGCACCAGGCGGACCCGACAGAACTCATGTGGGCCGTCCTCCTCAATCCAGCACCACCGGCCCCGCCATTCTTCCCACCTCTCCTTCTGGGAACCCTCCTGGTATGTCCCTTTGGACCTAGGGATCCAAGTGACGCAACCAGAGATGACGCCTCCCTTCTGGATGCGAGGATAGAAGTAATGGCGGAAGAGCGCCGTGTTGGGAACGACTCCGGCGAAGCCCTCACAGAGATGGGCAAAGAGAGCCATGCACGCCACGGCATTCGGAGTAAAATCAAGGAGTTGGAAGCCAAATGTGTTCATGATATCATTGAAGAAATCGGAAAAGGGGGGACAGAGGCCGCACGAAAAGTAATCAACAAAGAACGGATACCGATTCGGGGCGGCCTCGGCGCAATCGGCAGGGATGACACGCGTGGCTGGATGCCCCGTCATCTTCCCCCAAGTCTTGCACCCCCACAGGGGTTTGAAGCAGTCCCGGAGCTCGAACACGTCGACCGTCGCGGGGAAGTGGGCGATCTGCGACTGCCGCGCCGCCAACTCACTCTCCGGCGGCTCCGTCGCCCCGGCGTCTGACGGTGTCCTGGACTAGGTGGTACTCACCACGTCGTCTCCCGATCAGTTGGATTGGGCCGAGGACCCCCAGGGCCGCATACTCATGTGCCGATCCCGGACAGTGGCGCATACAAGGAAGATTCCACAAGACTTGGCGATCAAGACAAGGACTCCTCCCCCACCGGCGTATTCGGCTAGGACTCTTGTTATCCTAGGCCTCTGGTGCATTTTTTAAACCGAGGCTAGGCTAGTCGACAGATATACAATATGCAACAATCATACCATAGGCTAGCTTCTAGGGTTTAGACTCTTTGATCTCGTGGTAGATCCACTCTTGTAACACACATCATCAATATTAATCAAGCAGGAGTAGGGTATTACCTCCATCGAGAGCGCCTCAACACAGGTAAAACATCGTGTCCCTTGTCTCCTGTTACCATCCGCCTAGACGCACATTTGGGACCCCCTACCCGAGATCCGCCGGTTTTGACACCGACATTGGTGCTTTCATTGAGAGTTCCTCGTGTGTTCGGCAAAAGGTCGATGGCTCGCCTGCAGGTCAATCGCGACTTCGACATCTTCGCCACCAGCTCGACCGTCACCTTGGTTCGACCAAGGACTGCGCCCTATCTCCGATCGTCATGTTCGGATGAGGGCCTTCATCAACGTCAACTCCGATCTCTATCAAGATCATGGAGGAATCATCCAGGGAGCCCGGGGGCTCAACGTCAACATTGCCCTAGGGCGACCGTACTGTTTTTCTGGATAGCGGACTTGTGTCCGCCGCCACCGCCTCTTCAAGCGTCGTTTTAACGATTGCTTCCGTGGAATTGTGCGGAATTGAGTCTACAACAACCTTGGAAAATTTCACCGAGTTCCGATGGAGGAATCTCTAGCAATCTCTGATATACCGGAGCCACATTGAATCTGGACGAGAATCCGGATGAGTTTAGGGCGTGGTGTCCAGCTTCTAGCTCGGACTTCCTTTGGAAGATCCAACCGTTCATCAGCTACGGAATTCCTATATCTACCACCCCTCAAAATTTCAGCTTGATCCGACCGTCCAAACTCCGGGAACCTTCCGATTAGTACATCACTTTTCGGATCTGTTTTCTGCGCGAAAACGAATCCGACCGTAGTTCGCCTTTTTTATGAACGGAATTTCGGACATCCTTTTGAAGGAAGTTTTGTATGGGGTATTGTGTTTTGTTCCCGAACACATCCCACTAACTTTAAGATCTTTTGAACATGATCTTCAACATCATGCCGGTGTCAAACCAGTCCCGCAATATTGCTCCACTACCGCCGACCTGCGCTAGACATCGTCGTCACTTTGATGAGCCGAGCTCAACTTCTTCGGATCATCATCTCGGCAAGCCGAACAAGAGTCCGGCATCGCGAAGGATAAATCATCACCAACATCGCCGCCCCACGGATTACACGGAGCGGCCATACCGGCATCGCTGCACGGTCGCTTCATCAAGCCGGCATCGACCACGTCACGACCTGCATCGGCAGAGCCGCACTATGGCTTCTTCAAGCTGGTGTCCATCACGCCGACCTACTCCGGACACTTCGGCGTCACTAACCGACCAGGCAATGGGTGCGTGGATCGAGTCCCAATTTTGGGAATCACCTTCCTTCGGATTGCTACAACAAATAAACCAGGTGCTATTAATCCTAGTATTTCTTTTTGCTTGTTTGGGTTAATTTTTCCCAAGGAATTATTACTCTGGTTTGTCCATCATACGTACGCAGGTCTATCAAATGGTGGCCGCATTAACGACGGTTGCATGGTGGTTCGGTCAGTTTCCGTACATTGTCCGGCGGACGCCGCATCCGGAACTCGAACCGACCTGTGAATTCAGGCATTGCCATGCCTTTACCGCATCACGCCGCCGCCCTGCATCGACATTGACTTCGGCGCCAGGCCATATTTCTTTTATTACTCACTTTCATCAATTATTTATTATGCAACATTTTTATTCTTATTATTACTATTATCTCCGGTTTGCACCATTTTTGTGCACAGGAAAATGATCCAGCCGGACTATATCCTTTGGCGTCACCTCGGCTGGATGGGGGGCTTCGTCAACACTTCATTACCCCATGCGGGGGCTTCGCATCACTCTGCCGTCCTGCATTGACCGTGCTATGTCACCACTTGAGTGCCGAGCTCTTTTGCTCCGCCACCTCGGGATCGGCTTGGGGATGGAACCTTATCCCGCATCAAGCTCGGACAGCGTCGTCAATACCGAACACATTAACCAGCTAAGTTGCCTTCATGCTCAAAGTTTTAAATTTTTAACTTGTGTTCGGCTCGACCAAGCATTATACTTTTTTGGAAAAAAGTTGCTTGTAAAATTTTTCCTTGTCCAAACTTTGTTTGCACACACTTGACGCGCTACCCGCGCTCATTATACCTGGGGGCTTCTTTAACAGAAGCTTATTAATACGGGCTTTATGCCCAACACATGTGTCACACTTCCGCATGTACCTTTTATTCACCATTATATGCATCGATATGACTTAAGTTTTGGCCAAGCTGGGTTGCCTGGCTCTTGTGCTCGTTCCCGATTGTTCGGCTAGGTGGTAAAGGGAGCACCTCTGCGATTGTTACTGCCGGGTCAGCCGGATGTGTACCTCAGACTGGGTGAAGCCGAAAGCTAGCGTTCTTAAGGGAATACTCGGTCGGTGAACTAAAAGATAATTTCTTACCTATTTATTTACCTGCCCCCAGATGTTTTTTTGCTCTTTTCGCAGTCCGGACATGCACTTTAGGGCATGCCTCCCAGGGAAAGGAACCCCTAACGGAACTATTCTCCCTGGAAGATGTTTCTTACTAACCATGTAATATAACATAACTAGTTGGGCACTTGTCTAATAAAGCACTTATGACCCCTACGCCTGGTCTCCACGCATACCCCGGTTTTTATAACATGAGGGTATTCGGACACACTCGGACTATTAGGTCCAGAGGTTGAAGCGAAAAGGTTCGCTACGACAAACGATCTACAATCCGGCTAGAAGGCATTCTACATGTCACCTTACATTATATAGTCAACTTTTACCCAAGTCACTTGGGGGCTCTTATGTTTATTCGAGTCGTTTCATACTAAGTGTTTTTCTTCTTAGTCGCTGCAAAGTTTTTATTATTTATCACTCCTTTTCTCGACACGAGTGTGCGGTCACTAGCCAGGGAGCCTAATTTCTCTCTCAAAACCGCTAGAGTTTAGTTTTCTAAACTGGCCTAATGAGAAGTACTCCGCCTTCGGGATGGGAGACTAAAACCGTAGGCTGACCCGCTTGAAGTCTTGAGATAGGATGTGTCATGCTAAAGCACGCGTAAGCACTTTTTTTTTCTAAAGTCCAATTTTCGGATTGGCACCGAACACTTGATCTTGTTCGGACGTCATGTTTTTACTGACGTTTTTTTGGTTTTCCAAGCTTTTGGCACTTTCAAACTATTTGTGTGTTTTCAGCACAGGTCTCACAGTGCAACGCCGGACACCTTTAGAGATTCGGCAAAAACATTCTCGGATATTGCTATATATGCATCAATTTCGAATTGTGTCTTGATCAATAGTTGGGTTGCGGCTCCCGCTTGCCTCCCTACGTTCCGCTTTGTTCGGCTAGGTGTGCAAAGGGAGAACCATCGCGATTCTGCTTCCAGCTCGCATGGTCAAGCACCTCGATGGAGAAAGCGAAAACTGTCACAATAGGTGTAAACTGGTCAGCGATCCGATGACTATATTAAATATCGGGCCATTCATAACATTGGCGAAGTGTTTCCGGCTTGACCTCGGCGTCGTCGAACACTACCGAGGCTAGTAATCGCCTCCCAAACTAAATCCTCAATATTTTGCTCTTACATTGGATCTGAGGTTTCATGATCATGCTTAGCATGACAACCCAAAGAAAGGAACTGATAGCGGGACTATTTTCTTTGGAAGACATTTCTTCTGTTAAACAATAATATAACATATCTCTCTGCATACCTTTGTTCATAAAACCGTATGGCCAGATTTCCTTGTTTGTCGTCAATCTTTGCCCTCATAAAGGCTTTATAAAGTAGGACAAACACTCCTCGGCTATTGGCCGAGGAGGTGGAAGCTGATGGTCGGTCAACAAAGTTTTGCACTGTCTGATTCGAGCTTTAATGACGTAAAGTACTTGGATACATAGAGTCATTACACATAATTTGTGATTTTACTACGGATATTGATCCTTAATTCGCCACCCGTGCCTGCATTAAGGCTCGGGGCTCTTGGGCTTCGGGCTTATTATTTACAAATATTAAAAGGGCACATTGATCCCCGATGCAGTATTGCCACCCGAGCAGTGTCTCGGGGGCTACTGCATTGCCTGTTCTATGCAGAAATTTTAAGTGCAATACAGTTTCTGAGGAGATTTTGATCCTCAGGTTGGTCGGCGCACCCAACCCGAGTCTCGAGGACTGAGCACGCCGCTTTTTGTGTCCCAAAGTATTCTGCCAAGCTAGGACTTGATCCTCACGCCGATTTTGCAAATCAACTTTGAGTCTCGGCAGCTACGGGATCAGCGGTCTTATGTCATCCTTCATGGGCATCTCGGGTTTTAGACCGATACACACCTTGAGGGCTACTGGCCATGTATCTCGGCAGAGAATAAATTGCATCAATCAAAAATATTGACAAAAATCGGCCCACATTCGGGGTGGTGCACCACCTCGGAAGCAGTCCGGCATAAAGCTCGGGCGCTAGTGGCTGGCTCCATAGAGGGCATTTCCGGCATTAAGCTCGGCTAAACTCCTTCAAACTTCTTTGAACCAAGGTGATTTACGACACCTCGGATACAGTCCGGCGTTGGAGCTCGGATACATAGTCAAAAAATACCTCGAATGCAGTCCGGCGTTGGACCTCGGACGCAAGAAGACACTGCCTCCCAAGAACAACTTCAACCCCGAGGTGTGGCATAAAAATAACAAGGTATTGATAAAGGCCGGAAACTTAAATGGGCTCCTCGGATACCCGACGTGCAAACTCTTCGGATGCACTACGGCGATCCTCAAGATCGAAGATGAGGAGATTTGTTGAACCAGTTTTCAAGACCGACGACTGAAGATGAAGAGAAGTTCGGAAGAATCGAGAAGCGTCCCTAACTTGAAGACCGGTTAAGGGGGCTACTGACGGTGTCCTGGACTAGGGGGTACTCACCACGTCGTCTCCCGATCAGTTGGATTGGGCCGAGGACCCCCAGGGCCGCATACTCATGTGCCAGTCCGGACAGGTGACGCATACAAGGAAGTTTCCACAAGACTTGGCGATAAAGACAAGGACTCCTCCCCCACCGGCGTATTCGGCTAGGACTCTTGTTATCCTAGGCCTCTGGTGCATTATATAAACCGAGGCCAGGCTAGTCGACAGATATACAATATGCAACAATCATACCATAGGCTAGCTTCTAGGGTTTAGCCTCTTTGATCTCGTGGTAGATCAACTCTTGTAACACACATCATCAATATTAATCAAGCAGGAGTAGGGTATTACCTCCATCGAGAGGGCCCGAACCTGGGTAAAAACATCATGTCCATTGTCTCCTGTTACCATCCGCCTAGACGCACAGTTCGGGACCCCCTACCCGAGATCCGCCGGTTTTGACACCGACAGCGTCCTTTGCCACTCCCTTGCCCTTGGTGTATTTGGGGGCCATGGCGGCTGCAAGAGGCGAAGGACGGAGGACAGCGAAGACGCAGCAGCGGCGAGCGAAGGCGAAGAGAAGGAGGAACAAGGGGACGGCTGCTCTGAGATTGGGGAAGACGCAGGGGGTAAGATGAGCAGCGCGCCCGCGGTTATTTCTTTTTACGGGGAAGGCGCGGGCCGCCTCCTTTCCCATTAACTGCGAGGTGATGCATGCGTGCGGAGACCGCCCCACACATGACCCCCACATCAAACACGCTCCTCCACGTCGCACGTTCAATGCGGGTCATGGGGAAGCATAGCGGACGAAATAGTTATTGCGGTAAAAATCCACCCTGCCTGCCCACGCACCATTCTGGGCCTAGCCCAACAACGCATCGCGCTTATGTGTGGCCCAGGCCCGGGGGCTCCTGTCGGTGTACAAAAGTAGGGACTCTCCTTTTTACCCCTTTACTTGTGCACGGGCAGTCAGAGCCGCGCGACGCGGCCACACTTAGAAGGGCAGAGTAGGGAGGCCGGAAGGAAGCCGAAGCCCAAGACAACCAAGGCAACGCCAAGACCATAAGCACAAAGAGAAAAGGGGCGAGGTGGACTCCCCCGGCAAGACCCTTGCCAGGGCGGTCTACGCGGCCTCGACAAGAGCCTTGCCGGGGCAGCTTGCCCAACACCAGCAGAGCAAGCCACCCTTGAGCCCAAGGGTTCCAAACCCCATCAACAGCTACATTGGAACTAGGGCTCGAGAGGCACCTCCATGGTGGCATGCAGATCTTTATCAAGATCATAAATACATAGGATCAGATGAGGACCAGAAGACGGCGACCCTCGGCGGGATCCTAGCTGAGGAAATCCACAAGACCCCCGACAAGCGCCTTGTCGGGGACGACTGCAACGCCACGGCAAGACCCTTGTCGGGCCCCTGACAAGACCTTTGCCGAGGACGCCTGCGGGTCCATAGCCAGGCCCGCATCAACCAAGACTCCACCGTCGTTCCCAAGCAGCTGCTAGCTCAACCAGCTGGGCAGGCACCTGTGTGGCGACGGGCGGCCTCTATGCCAACTCTGCAAGCACCTGCGTGGTGGCATGCCAATCTTCGTGAAGATCCTCCCACCGCGCACCTCAGCTGCCTGCCTGCCTACATGGCGCCACATGCATTACTGGCTCGGGCGTGTGTCGAAGCAAGGCGAAGCGGCGACGGACGGGACAGGCGTTGTTCCTGTCCCCGATAAAGCAGGGGGACACCTAAGCGACGCATTTAATGCGTCTTGTCCCGTAATGCGGGCGATAAGCTCGCGTACTGTACTCCTTTCCACCTCCAATGTGCCACTGTGGCAACTCCTTTTCCTATAAAAGGGGGCCCGAGGCGACCAGGAGAGGGATTCGGCTCTTTTGGGCAAGTTGCACCCCCTAGCCAGCTCAAGAACACAAGAACACTCAAATACATCCACCAAAGCAGGACTAGGGTATTACGCATCCTTGCGGCCCGAACCTGGGTAAACGATCTTTGTGCTAGCTCCTAAACCTGCTCTTATCACAACCCCACGCCCGCCGACCGTAGAAGGGGTTCCAGTGATCCCATAGGTGTCGTTTCCCCGACAACCGGTGAAGGCCTCCAAATGGGATCGCGGAAGTACAAAGACTAGCGGCGCTGGAAAAGTTTTTTCCTTGTTGCTTTTGGGCGTTTTGCAATATTTGCAAATTTATAGCGATGTTGTCTTGCCATCTACTCATCTTGCTTCTGGACTCCTTCCGAAGCTTCCAGGGTCTCTTTTGGTCCTGAAAAAATCGTGAAAAAGTTTCGTCGTGGTTGGACCCCGTTTGGTATGGATTTTTTATAGAACCAAAAATAAGAAGAAAGCAACAACTAGAACTAGGCACTAGTTTAATAGGCTGGTTCCCAAAAATGATATAAATATTGCATATAAAGCATACAAGATTGATAATATAATATCATTGAAACAATAAAAAATTATAGATATGTTGGAGATGTATCACTCCCCTCTAGCGCATCTTCTAGCATTTGGCTTCTTTCTAACGAAAATAATTTATTGAATTTTCTTGTATTTTGTGAGCTCTGGAAAAATGCTTTTTCTTCTGGTACATTTTTACCCATGTTATCTAGTAATTTCTAAGAATTTTTCTTTTCATGTGTTTCATGCAAATTAAACGAAAAAGTCAGTCGAATTGAGCAATAATATGCAAAATATCATTGTTAAAGAGTAAATATAAAAATAAATAATGATGCAAAATGATCATCGCTTCTAAATTGGGCCTTCAGAAAGGGTGCTCCATATAACATACTAGTGACGATTAATCTTCGTGCTTGTCACTCATATCTGCTACCACTGTCGGCAGCGGCTCCACTAGTGATGGGCGTTCAACTGCTCCTCATTGGTATACCGTACCTATGACGAGCGCCACTCTTCTCGTTCATAGTATGTAGGCGAAATATGGATTTTTGAAGTAGCATGGACATTATGTCCATAAATCCACTATATCAACACACAATAAACCTAATGGCTAATACTCACCCAATGTGATCAAAAACCTAGTATACACTGATACGTCTCCAATGTAACTATAATTTTTGATTGTTCCAGACTATTATATTATCTATCTTGGATGTTTTATATGCATTTATATGCTATTTTATATTATTTTTGGGACTAACTAATTAACCTAGTGCCCAGTGTCAGTTGTTGTTTTTTCCTTATTTTTGTCTTTTACAGAAAATCAATACCAAACGGAACGAAACTTTATGATGATTTTTCTTGGACGACAAGACACCTAGGAAGCTTCAGGAGGAGGCCAGAGCTCTGGAAAATTGCTTTTTCTTTTGGTACATTTTTACCCATGCTTTCATGTTATCTAGTAATTTCTAAGAATTTTTCTGTGTTTCATGCAAATTGAAGGGAAAATTCATTCGAATTGAGTAATAATGTGCAAAATATCATTTATAAAGAGTAAATACAAAAATAAATAATGAGGCGTGCCCCTAGGCTTGTGGGCCCCTCGCGGCTCTCCAAACCCTAACTCCAGCACTATAAATCCCCAAATATTCCCCATATACTAGAGGGCACACCAAAAATACTTTTGCGCCGCCACAAGCTTGTGATAGCCTGGTTTTTGCCCTCTTTTCTTTTTCTGATTTTGACGGCCTTTTGAATTGAATTTGGATTTTTTTGAATCATTTCAGTTGGACTTAAACCCTTGGGCATACACTTGAGTTTCACCCAAGTGGCTCCTCTCTCTCTCTCTCTAACCATCATTTCCTCTCTGATTAATCCCAAAGTAATCCTAGGAATATTTTTCATAATTGAAAAATATTCATTTTCCTTTCAAAAACCCTAGTCAGCAACTTATGCTCCAAAGCAACCCTCCTTTTTATTTCTCCAAAAATCCTGAGAAAATTCCCAAATATTCTTTGAACCCTAGGGCACCTTCCTGAGCAGAAATATTGCATCAAATTTTGTAATATTTTTGCTATAGAAAATCATCTCTGTTCTGGACAGAATTGGCACTTTACATAGCAAGTATATTTTTCCTTGATCCAATGAGGCTGATTTTTCTTGAGCTTCATTACCTTCCTAAGAGATTGCTAAAACCCAAAGCTCAGCCCTCAACTCTTACTGAATCACTCACAGTTAACTTCACAAGTTACTGTCCAGAAACTTACCATGAAGTAAACCACGCACACACAGCTCCTGGGTTCAACTCAAAGTGTTGGAACCACCCAAACCACTAAGGACTACCAGCCAGACATGAAGTTTAAGCTTAGCGTGGCCGGCTGTCATAGTTCACATAGTGACCACGTCATTCCAAGCGTGCTAGCATGATGTCAACGCGCTCTGCGACGCGCCCGAGCCTCTGTTGAGCTCGTGCTCGCTTCCCCGACCGTCGCTCCTTGCCAAACGTCACCACGACCATCGTCCCGACCCTCTTAACTCCTCGCTGACGCCAGAGCTCGCCGCAGCGAGCACGGGCATGACCCGGCCAACCCAATAGTGTGCTGTGCCATTGTGCTTGTCGCCATCCTTGCTCTTATGCTCGTCTCCGTCCTCCCACAGTACCCGCGTGAGTTGCGTCGCCTTCTCCCAATCTCGGCCAGCGCCGTTAAATTCGTCAGCGGCGTGTCGAAGCTTTTCGGTGGAGACCGATCCCATCTCCTCGCTCGCCTATAAATACGGCCACCCCCAGCCACTCCTACAACCTCCACACCCCCGTAGAAAGCCGCAGCCCGGTAGGGCAGGCCTTGGGCCGCCGTCCCCGAGCTCGAGCTCGCCGGCAATCTCCTTGGTTCGTCTCCTCCCTTCCAGCCCTCTCGAGCTCAAGCCACTCTTCCAGCGTCTCCGTGGTGCTTCGCTGGTGTCGTCCGACCCCATTGGAGCCCCTGGTGCAACGCCACATCGCCGTCATCTCCAACTCATGCGACCTCTGCTTCCCGCCGCCGCCGGAGAGGCCCATTTCGACCCCGTCCGACCACCCCTAGCCATCCTACAGGTACGGGCAGGTGCGCCTCGACCCCCTCTTGCTTCCTATCCCTCAGGATCTGGCCGCCGACCTCTCCTCGCTGGAGAAACGCCGGTGCATCGCCACCCCGCCTCTGTTTCTCTCCCCCTCTCCCTAAAACTGACAGTGGTGGCCCATTGTCAGCCACCCAGCCTCGCGGCCAAAGCGGTACGTGCGGGCGTGACGCTGACGTCACCCCCTGGTCATTTTATATATATTTCAAATATTTTAGAGAACTTCGAATGGCCACAACTTTTTAACGTCAGTCCAAATGAAGTGATTCTTTTTGCATTGTGTTCTTAATGAAAAGATCTAGCAGCTCACCAAAAATGAGATTTTTCTCTGATGTCTAGATTTTGTGGTGATTTTCAGAGTGATTATTGATATTTTCTTTCTCTGTTTTTAATTAATTTCAGAAGGTGAAGCTTGTCTTGAGGATCACCAGGAGGAGTGTGAACCTCATCTGCACTAAGACAAGCCACAGCAACATTTTCATGGTGCCATTTCAATATTTGTGATTTTTCCAACTTGAATAATGATTTATCTCATGCATTTAAATCATTTAAATAAACGTTTATTTATGTTGAATACTTGCCTTGCTTGAAATGCTTAGTTTACAGTAGTTTGAGACTAGCTAAGTTAGTTTAAGTCAATATAAGTAATATTTGATTATGTGATAATGAAATGATTATGAAAGAACTAGTTTGGTTATTATTTTCTTGAGTAAGAAAATGGATTATTTTTAATTAATACCATGGTTAAGTTTGATGAATTATAATAACCAGAGAAGTGGTATGAGTTTGCTGATGAGTATTGTTAGTGGAATACTTGATGAGGTTGATCCTTTATTTCCGATAAAATGTGATGCATGATGTATGGTTCATGTTCATAGCATATCATGACACCGGTTATTTTTATTTTGAGTTAAACTTGATAATAACTCAACTTGAACATATTGTTGAGTGGGTCATGGTGCCACTGAATCGAGTTTTTCCAGTGCAACCACATTTGCCTTTATGGGAAGGCCTTTATTCAGTCCGTTGACATGCCTTTGGTCGGTACCTCCAAGAAGGGAAGGTTATGGGCGTGCGTTACCCTGGCCCGGTAAGCAGACATAACCTTGTGTGCCCATTTGTTGTTATGGTACCTTGTGCCCGTTTGGGACCGTTTATGTTTCGCCACGACGATGGCCGTTGATGCCTTTGGTAGGCATGGGGCCACCCAGGACTTAGCCCAGTGCGGAGTAAGTCGAAGTGGTCGGGAGAGTGTCATGGCAATGGGAGGGTTTCGTAGGAATGCCATTGGTCCACCCGAATGGGAGTGCGAGCCCATGGATTCCGTGGTTTGGGTAAAGTGCGCTACCTCTACAGAGTGTATTTAATCTATCAATAGCCTTGTCCTCGGTTACGGACACAACTCGGAAGTAGGTGACACCATGGATCAACATTTATAAATAATCATGCACACTAATGATAATCACCTGGCACTGTTGGAAAGATGATGGTTGAGAAATTATGTTGATGGTGGAAACCAAAGTGTTGGTTCCTTTTGTGATCCGAGAAAGATCACCGTTTGGTGATAAGGTAACCCGTTCGGTAAGAAAGTCCGAGGGACTTGATGCACGAGATTATGTTCACTGCATTGCTAGTATGCTTATGCATTGATGATAATTTGAATAAATTTCATGATATTGTCTATCATCATGTTTATGCTTGTTGTGAGCTTGCAAGTACATTCAATGTACTGACCTGGCGTGTGATGCCAGATTTCAGGAAAGTTTCGTTGGATCGGAGTGCTGCCCGAGTCTAGATCGTGTCCACATCGGTGTCCCTGTGCTATGGAGTCCCGCTTCGTTGTTGTTCCGCTGCCACGTAGTTGTCATGATCGAGGCCCCTCTATGTTCATTAATAATGTACATATTGTTCAGCCGCACTGTGTTGTCGCTTGGCCTCGCTACTTGATGTAATATCAAACTATGTTCCGCTAGTATCAATAAAGCGGTTGTTTTCTGTACCAAGATGTTGTGTGTTGCCAGAAGACGTGATCTCTGGGCTGGCAATGCAAGGTAAACTGGTTGCTCTGAGCCAGGGTGCCACAAAGCTTTTGTTCTCGTGAGACCCATCTTGGGGCCTTTTCCGGCACTCCGCCGAAGGGGGATTCGATCACGGAGGACCTCTACACCAACCTTGTTACCCTTATAATGATTTTCGAGTAGTTTACCACAGACCTAAGGGTCCATAGCTAGTAGCTAGATGGATTCTTCTCTCTCTTTGACCTTCAATACAATGTTCTCCTCGATGTTCTTGGAGATCTATTAAGTGTAATATTCTTTTGCGGTGCGTTTGTTGAGATCCGATGAATTGTGGATTTATGATCAGATTATCTATGAATATTATTTGAGTCTTCTTTGAATTCTTCTATGCATGATTGAGATAGCTTTGTATTTATCTCCGATCTATCGATTTGGTTTGGCCTACTAGATTGGTTTTTCTTGCAATGGGAGAGGTGCTTTGTGATGGGTTCACTCTTGCGGTGTCCTCACCCACTCACAGTAGGGGTAGCGAGGCACGTATTGTATTGTTTCCATTAAGGATAAAAGGATGGGGTGTTTACAATATTGATTGGATCTATCCCTCTATATCATGTCATCTTGCTTAAGGCGTTACTCTGTTCTTATCAACTTAATACTCTAGATGTAGGCAGGAGTCGGTCGTTGTGTGCAGTAATGGTAGTAGATGTAGGCAGGAGTCGGTCTACTTGTCACGGATGTGATGCTTATATTCATGATCATTTCCTTAGATATCGTCATAACTTTGCGCTTTTTTATCAATTGCTCAACAGTAATTTGTTTACCCTCCGTTAGTATAATATAATAAAGCCTCTAGTGAAACCTATGGCCCTCGAGTCTATTTTCCATCATATATTCTCAGATTTACAAAACCAAAAACCGAAAAATACCTTGCTGCGCTTTATTTATATTTACTTTATTTTGCCTTTTACTTATCTTTTTTATCTATCTCTATTAGATCTCACTCTTGCAAGTGACCGTGAAGGGATTGACAACCTCTCAAAATTCACAAAAGCGTGATAAAATTCTGAATATTTTACGGAAGATTGATATACAAATTTCTTGGTTGTCCTAGTTTTTCAGAATTCTTGGAGTTACAAAAGTATACGAAATTTCCAGATTACTACAGACTGTTCTTTTTTCGACAGATTCTGTTTTCATTGTGTTGTTTGCTTATTTTGATGAATCTATTGGTAGTATCGGGGGGTATGCACCATGGAGAAGCTAGAATACAGTAGATATAATACCAATATAAATGTAGAATGAGTTCATAACAGTACCTCAAGTGGTGATTTATTATATTATACTAACGGAGCTTATGAGTTATTCTGTTGAGTTTTGTGTTGTCAAGTTTTCAAATGTTGGGTAATTTTTTGATGGACCACGGAATAAGGAGTGGCAAGCTAATATTCAAGGACAACCAAGCATCTAAGCTTGGGGATGCCCCGGATGGCATCCCCTCTTTTTTCTTCAATCCATCGGTAAAATTACTTTAGGCTATATTTTTATTCACCACATGATATGTGTTTTGCTTGGGCGTCTTCTATTATTTGAGTCTTTGCTTTTTAGTTTGCCACAATTATCCTTACTGTACACACCTTTTGAGAGGGACACACACTAATCTTTTGAGCTAGGCAGTTGCTCTAGTGCTTCACTTATATATTTTTAGAACATGGCGGTGGTTTTATTTTGTAGAAATTGATGAACTCTCATGCTTAACTTATATTATTTTGAGAGTCTTGAATATAGTATGGCAATTTGATTAGGTTATGAATTTGGTCCTAATATGATGAGCATCCAAGAGGGATATAACAAAAACTTTCATAAAGAGCATTGAATATATTAGAAGTTTGATTCCTTGCATTTGTTTTGAGATATAATGTTGATGATATTAGAGTCATGCTAGTGAGTAATTGTGGATTAGTAGAAATACTTGTGTTAAGGTTTGTGATTCCCGAAGCATGCACATATGGTCTATCGTTATGTGATGTGATGACCCACAAGTATAGGGGATCAATTGTAGCTCTTTTCGATAAGTAAGAGTGTCGAACCCAAGGAGGAGCAGAAGGAAATGACAAGTAATTTTTAGTAAGGTAATGTATGCAAGTGCTGAAATTGTAAGTAGCGGAGTAGTTTGATAGCAAGATAATTTGTAACGAGCAAGTAACAATAATTGTAGCAAGTATGCAGCGAGGTAGCCCAATCCTTTTGTGGCAAAGGACAGGCCAAAATGGTCTCTTATGATAAGCAAAGTGTTCTTGAGGGTACACGGGAATTTCATCTAGTCACTTTCATCATGTTGGTTCGATTCGTGTTCCCTAGTTTGATAATTTGATATGTGGGTGGACTGGTGCTTAGGTGTTGTTCTTACTTGAGCAAACCTCCTACTTATGATTAACCCTCCCACAAGCATCCACAACTACGAGAAAAGTATTAAGAATAAATTCTAACCATAGCATTAAACTTTTGGGTCCAACCGGTCCCTTACGGAATAGCGCATAAACTGGGATTTAAGCTTCTGTCACTCTCGCAACCCACCATCTATTTACTACTCCACAATGCATTCCCTTAGGCCCAAATATGGTGTAGTGTCATGTAGTTGACGTTCAATATACTTACCATCAAAATATCGAACATATATCAAATTCACATGATTACTTGCAACATGATTTATCCCGTGACCTCAAGAACAAAAGTAACTACTCACAAATAATAAACATGCTCATGATCAGAGGAGTATTAAATAGCATCATGGATCGGAACATATAATCTTCCACCAAATAAACCATATAGTAATCAACTACAAGATGTAATCAACACTACTAGTCACCCCCTAGCACCAATCTATAGTTCTGGTAATAAGATTGAATACATGAGATGAACTAGGGTTTGAGATAAGATGGTGCTGGTGAAGATGTTGATAGAGATTGTCCTCCCCAAGATGGGAGAGTTGTTGGTGATGACGATGACGGTGATTTCCCCCTCCGGGAGGGAAGTTCCCTGACAGAATCACTCCGTCGGAGGGCAAAAGTGCTCCTGCCCAAGTTCCGCCTCGGGACGGCGGCGCTCCGCCCTGAAAGTCTTCTCCTCCTTTTTTCTAGGTCAAAATGACTTATATACCAGAAGATGCGCACAAGAGGTGGGCCGAGGAGGGCACAACCCACCAGGGCGCTTGGACTCCTTGCCGCGCCCAGGTGGTTGTGCCCACCTGGTGGGCCCCCTCTGGTAGTTAATTTCTCCAATAATTCTTAAATAATCCATAAAAAATCTCCGTGAAGTTCCAGCTTGTTTGGACTTGTGCAGAATAGGTGGCCTGACGTAGCTTTTTCAAGTCCAGATTTCCAGCTACCGGAATTCTCCCTCTTGGTGTGTGCCCTGCAAATTATGAGAGAAAAAGGCATTATAATTACTCCAAAAAGCATTATTATGGATAAAAACATTATAGATAACAATAAGCAAACATGATGCGAAATGGGCGTACCAACTCCCCCAAGCTTAGACCTCGCTTGTCCTCAAGCGAAAACCAAAATCGAAAAACATGTCCACATGCTTTGAGAGAGAAGCGTCGATAAAAACAAAATACGGACATAGAAGCATCATGTTGATTATTATAACATCAACAAATTTAAACATAACACTTTTATCATAGAACTTATATCATACACCTCCCATGAATAAGTAATAGTTCATCACACAATCAAAGTATAAAGCAAAAACTCTATTAGAAACCAACAAACTATGTTCTCAGTCATCTTTGCAACTACAATTCATCATCTTTTCAGGAAGGGTCACATGTCGAAGCCTTTAGGAAAGTCCACATACTCAACCATCATATAGTCTTCTATGATTGGTTACACTCACCGCCTACACATGAGCAAAACGTTTCAACCGGACACATAGAAAGATAGGGGCTTATAGTTTCGCCTCCCAACGTACACACCTCAAGGATGGTGTAAACAACAATAACTCATGCTATCTATACTCAACTGGACATATGTGCTAGATCTTTCCTCACCACATGATGCTTGCCAAAGGAGAAAAATAAAAAGGAATAGAAGGAAAACTTTGACTCGTTGCATAAAAGTAAATACATAAAAGTAAAAGATAGGCCCTTCGTAGAGGGAAGCAGAGGTCGCCATGCGCTTGTTTGTTTGTATGCTCAATCCCTTAGTGCAAAAGAACATCATGTTACATTGCCCTTTAAGATGACAACCTTTATTATGCAGTCTGTCGCTTTTATTCTTTGTCATCCAAGTTCATGCAACGCTCAATTTTCTCTTACACTAAACGATATCACACTTTTAGAAGCAATTTTTATTGCCTTTTTGCACCGATGACAACTTACTTGAGGGATCGTGCCCAATCCCTAGGTAGGTATGGTGGACACTTGAAAAAGATTTGGGTTTAAGGGTTTTTGGATGCACAAGTAGTATCTCTACTTAGTGCAGAATTTTTGGCTAGCAAAGATAGGGGGCAAGCACCACATGTTAAAGGATCTATGACAATATGACTTCTATGTGAATATAAGCAAACATAAACCATTATGTTATCTTCCTTGTCCAACGTCAACAATTTTGGCATATAATATTTTGATGAGGGCTCACAATCACAAAAGATTTCTAGGATAGTATATTTATATGTGAATCTTCCCTTCCCTTATTAATTCTTGCATGAGTTGCATCATTGACTAATGCTATGTTTGTTAATCTCTAATAAAAATTCCTACTTATACTTTTCCTTATGTGGTGCTATCACCTACCATAGGATTGATATATGATCATATTGATTTATTTCCTTTATTTTATTTGCTTTCTTTCTCTTTTTATTTTATTTATTTGCAACAAGAAAGTAAATAAAGCAAATACTCAAACTAAACTTTATTATATAACTTGCACACGATTACAATGATAGATCACTAAGCAAACTCACAAATAAGAAAGGATCGAACTAAACTTTATTTCATCTAAAGCAAAAGGTTCGAACTAAGATAAGTAAAAACAAAAAGATAGTGGGATGATACGATATCGGGGCACCGCCCCCAAGCTTGGCGGAAGCCAAGGGGAGTGCCCATACCCGATACTTAGTTCTCTTTTGGTGGTGAAGATGGTGATGGTGTGAGGTAGATCCTTCAATCCTTGAATCTCCCGAAGAGCTTGATGAATTAATTCACTAATTTTCTTCACCTCAACCATTATGTGTTTATTCTCAGGGCCCCACGGTTTGGTTCCTGCACTGTTTTCTCTTGGCCGAGATATGTCCCAATTGGAGGGTATGTGCCTACGAGGAGTGTTCTCGATCCCATAGTTATGAATCAAATTATGAAAATTGTTACGATGTAACATATGTAATGGCCTCCTTGGTGGGAGATATTCATGCACTTCCAGGCTCGCTTGATTGTTCGATGATCCCATGGCTTGATGAGGATTAGGGTGAGTATAGATGCCAGCTAAAGTGCCCCTCTCTAAGGCCGGAGAATGAACCCCAATAGGATTTTCCTCTTCCTCCTCCATGGCAACCACTACAGTTTCATCCCTCCTTAAATCATCCTGAACCAACCTTGTGTCTCCTTCTCCATTGTTGAAGGGGGAAGAAGAAATGATGTTGGTCTAGTTGAATCTGTCAGAAAACAACAAGAAAAGAGAACAGAGGATTTCACCGTGATACGGTGATTAACAAGTTCGGGAAGTATATTTTTTTATCTTGGGGGAGGAAGAAAAAGCAGTCTGAAGAGTATCCCGGTGGGCACAACCCACAGGCGCGCCCAGCATGCTGGCGCACCACAATGTCTTGTGCCCACCAGGGGACGCTTCCTGGAAGTTTCTTTATTTCCAAAATTCTAAAATATTCCAAACCTGACAATTTTTGTGGATTTTTCGGAGTCCGTTTACTTACTGTATCACGTACCTCCTTATTTTGACGATTTTGGAGTGTTCTGGAAGGACTCTTCTATGTGCTCTTCTGGTGTCAAGGTTTGGATAATATTGCCTTCAACATTAATAGGCATACCTGAGATACAATGCTTTATTCGTTGCCCATTGACAACCTTCGGGTTAGTACCTTCGGAATTATTTATTTTTATGGCTCCAGACCGGTAAACCTCCTCGATGACATATGGGCCTTCCCATTTCGAGAGGAGCTTTCCTGCAAAGAATCTAAAACGAGAGTTGTACAAAAGAACATATTCCCTGACTTTAAACTCACGCTTTTGGATTCTTTTGTCATGCCATCTTTTAACCTTTTCTTTGAATAATTTTGCATTTTCATAAGCTTGGGTTCTCCATTCATCTAATGAGCTTATATCAAATAACCTCTTTTCACCAGCAAGTTTGAAATCATAGTTGAGCTCTTTGACTGCCCAATATGCTTTATGTTCTAACTCAAGAGGTAAATGACAAGCTTTTCCATAAACATTTTATAAGGAGACATACCCATAGGATTTTTATATGTTATTCTATAAGCCCAAAGTGCATTATCTAACTTCTTAGACCAATTCTTCCTGGACCTATTGACAGTCTTTTGCAAAATTAATTTTATTTCCCTATTGCTAAGTTCAACTTGACTACTAGACTGTGGATGATAAGGTGATGCAATTCTATGGTTAACATCATACTTGGCAAGCATCTTACGAAAAGCACCATGAATAAAGTGTGAACCACCATCAGTCATTAAATATCTAGGGACTCCAAACCTTGGGAAAATAACTTCCTTAAGCATTTTAATAGAGGTGTTGTGATCAACACTACTGGTTGGAATAGCTTCTACCCATTTAGTAACATAATCAACAGCAACCAAAATATGTGACCCATTAGAGGAAGGAAAAGGTCCCATGTAATCAAATCCCCAAACATCAAATGGTTTAACAGCAAGTGAATAATACATAGGCATTTCTTAACTCTTACCGATATTACCTATTCTTTGGCATTCATCACAAGATGAGACATACTTACGAGCATCTTTGAAGAGAGTAGGCCAATAAAATCCAGATTGCAATTCCTTATGAGCAGTTCTATCTCCAGCATGATGCCCACCATATGGTTCGGAGTGACATTTCTGTAGGATTTATCCCTGTTCATGCTGAGGTACACAACGTCTAATAATACCATCTACTCCTTCTTTATAAAGATGTGGGTCATCCCAAAAGTAATGTCTTAAATCATAGAAGAATTTTTCCTTTTGTTGGTATGTAAAGCTGGGTGGCAAATATTTAGGAACAATGTAATTAGCATAGTCAGCATACGAAGGAGTACTATTAGCAACATTTATTGCAGCTAACTGCTCATCAGGAGAACTATCATCAATAGGAAGTGGGGCATCAAGCACATTTTCAAGCCTAGACAAGTTATCGGCTACGGGGTTCTCAGCTCCTTTTCTATCAATAATATGTAAATAAAATTCTTGTAACAAGAGAATCCAACGAATAAGTCTAGTTTTAGCATCTTTCTTTTCCATAATATATTTAATAGCAGCATGGTTTCTGTGAACAGTTACTTTAGAATCAACAATATTAGGTCTAAACTTATCACATGCAAAAACCACTGCTAAGAATTCTTTTTCGGTACTAGCATAATTTCTTTGAGCACCATCTAGAGTTTTATTCGCATAATGAATAACATTCAATTTCTTATTAACTCTTTGTTCTAGAATAGCACCAACAGGATAATCACTAGCATCACACATAATTTCAAAAGGCAAGTTCCAATCAGGTGGTTGAACAATAGGTGCAGAAATTAAGGCTTTCTTGAGTGTTTCAAAGGCTTCAAGAAAATCATCATCAAAACCACAATTGATATCCTTTTGCAAAAGATTATTAAGAGGCCTAGAAATTTTATAAAAGTCTTTGATAAATCTCCTATAGAAACCAGCATGACCTAGGAAACTACGAATACCTTTGATGTCCTTAGGACATGACATTTTCTCAATGGCATCAACCTTAGCTTGGTCCACTTCAATACCTCTTTCAGAAATTTTATGACCCAAGACAATGCATTCATTAACCATAAAATGACACTTCTCCCAATTCAAGACAAGATTTGTTTGTTCACATCTTTGCAAAACTTGATCAAGATTGCTTAAACAATCATCAAAAGACTTCCCATAAACAGAAAAGTCATCCACGAAAACCTTAACAATCTTTTCACAAAAGTCAGAGAATATAGCAGTCATGCATCTTTGAAAAGTAGCAGGTGCATTACATAAGCCAAAAGGCATACGTCTATAAGCATAAGTTCCAAAAGAGCAAGTAAAAGTGGTCTTTTCTTGATCAGGTTGAGAAACATGTATTAGTGAGAAGCCATAATATCCATCAAGGAAGCAAAAGTGTGTGTGCTTAGATAATCTTTTAAGCATTTGATCAATAAAAGGAAACGGGTAATGATATTTTCTAGTTGCTTTATTTAATTTTCTGAAATCAATTACCATTCTATAGCATGTAACAATTATTTGTGGAATAAGTTCACTCTTATCATTAGGAACAATAGTAATACCTCCTTTCTTAGGTACACAATAAATAGGACTTACCCATCTACTATCAGCTATAGGATAGATTATACCTGCTTCCAGAAGTTCTAATATTTCCATTCTTACCACCTCTTTCATCTTCGGATTTAACCGACGTTGGTGATCAACAACTGGTTTAGCACCAGGTTCCATATTAATTTTGTGCTGACATAGATTGGGACTAATGCACTTTAAATCATCAAGAGTATATCCAATAGGAGCTCGGTGCTTCCTTAGAACTTTCAATAATCTTTCTTCTTCATGTTCTGAAAGGTTAGCATTGATAATAACAGGATATATTTTCTTTTCATCAAGATAAGCATATTTCAAAGTGTCTGGCAATTATTTTAATTCAAACACAGGATCACCTTTAGGTGGAGGAGGACCTCCTAGAGTTTCAATAGGCAAATTGTGTTTAAGTAGAGGACGTTGTTCAAAGAAAATCTTATCTATTTCATTTCTTTCATGCATATGAAAATCATTTTCATGGTCTAGCAAGTATTGCTCTAAAGGATCAGTAGGTGGCACGGCAACAGAAGTAAGACCAATTAATTCAACCCTAGGCAATTCTTTTTCATGATGATTTCTACTAAACTTGGAAAAATTAAACTCATGAGACTCATCACCAAAACTAACACCGACAGTTTGTTTCTTACAATCTATCTTAGCATTAACTGTGTTCAAGAAAGGTCTACCAAAGATAATGGGACATAAGTCATCTTGTGGGGAACCAAGAACAAGAAAATCAGCAGGGTATTTTATTTTCCCACACAAGACTTCAACATCTTTGACAATCCCAAAAGGTGATATGGTGTCTCTATTAGCAAGTTTAATAGTAACATCTATGTCTTCTATCTCTGCAGGTGCTATGTCTTTCTTAATTTCTTGACATAAAGTGTAAGGAATAGCACTCACCCTAGCACCCATGTCACATAAACCATGATAACAGTGATCTCCTATTTTAACTGAAATGACAGGCATGCCAACAACTAGTCTATGTTTATCCTTTTTATCGGGTTTAACAATTCTAGCAGCTTCTGCACAGAATTAAATAACATGCCCATCTATATCTTCTTCTAAGATATCTTTAACCATAACAACATTAGGTTCCACTCTAATTTGCTCATCTGGTTTAGGTGTTCTAACATAGCTTTTGTTCACCAAAGTTGAAACTTTAGCATGTTCCTTTATCCTTACAGGAAAAGGGGGTTTCTCAATATAAGCAGAAGGGACAACTGGATCAACATTATAAAGTATAGTTTCTTCTTTAACAGGTACCGGTTCTTTAATTTCTTCTTTAATAGGTGGGTGATATTTAAACCACTTCTCTTTAGGGAGTTCAACATGAGTAGCAAATGATTCACAAAAGGAGGCTACTATCTCAGAGTCAAGTCCATATTTAGTGCTAAACTTTTGAAAAGCATCGGTATCCATAAAAGAATTAACACAACCATACTTAAGCTTTATACCTGACTCTTTACTTTCGTCGAGCTCCCAATCTTCAGAGTTGCGTTTAATTCTTTCCAAAAGATCCCACCGGAATTTAATAGTTTTCTTCATAAAAGAACCAGCACAAGAAGTATCCAGCATGGTTTGATCATTACGAGAAAGCCGAGCATAAAAGTTATGAATAATAATTTCTCTTGAGAGCTCATGATTGGGGCATGAATATAACATTGACTTAAGCCTCCCCCAAGCTAGAGCGCTAATTTCTCTTTCACGAGGCCAAAATTATATATAGAATTCCGATCACGATGAACTAGATGCATAGGATATATTTTTTGGTGGAACTCCAATTTTAAACGATTCCAATTCCATGATCCAATATCATCGCATGGCCTATACCATGCCAATGCTTTTCCCTTCAAAGAAAGGGAAAACCTTTTTCATCACCTCATCTCTGGGTAAACCTACAAGCTTGAACAATCCACAAATTTGTTCTACATATATCAAATGCATATCAGGATGTTCGGTTCCATCTCCTGCATAAGGATTAGCTAGCAGTTGTTCTATCATGCCCGAAGGAATTTCATATTCAATATTTTCAGTAGGTGCAGTAGGTTTAGGGGAAATTAAATGTGGTTCCGGACGAGGTGAAGATACCCCGAACAAACCCCTCAAAGGATTGTTTTAGTAGCAAGTGACAATAAATTCCAGCATACTATATAAATGTTTCCTTACCAAAGGCGCTTCACTCCCCGGCAACGGCGCCAGAAAATAGCCTTCATAACCCACAAGTATAGGGGATCAATTGTAGCTCTTTTAGATAAGTAAGAGTGTCGAACCCAACGAGGAGCAGAAGGAAATCACAAGTAGTTTTCAGTAAGGTAATGTCTGCAAGTGCTAAAATTGTAAGTAGGGGAGTAGTTTGATAGCAAGATAATTTGTAACGAGCAAGTAACGATAATTGTAACAAGTATGCAGCAAGGTAGCCCAATCCTTTTGAGGCAAAGGACAGGCCAAAACGGTCTCTTATGATAAGCAAAGTGTTCTTGAGGGTACTCGGGAATTTCATCTAGTCACTTTCATCATGTTTGTTCGATCCGTGTTCGCTACTTTGATAATTTGATATGTGGGTGGGCCGGTTCTTAGGTGTTGTTCTTACTTGAACAAACCTCCTACTTATGATTAACCCTCCTGCAAGCATCCGCAACTATGAGAAAAGTATTAAGAATAAATTCTAACCATAGCATTAAACTTTTGGGTCCAATCGGTCCCTTAGGGAATAGCGCATAAAATGGGGTTTAAGCTTCTGTCACTCTCGCAACACACCATCTATTTACTACTCCAAAGTGCATTCCCTTAGGCCCAAATATGGTGAAGCTTCATGTAGTCGACGTTCACATGACACCACTAAGGGAATCACAACATACATACCATCAAAATAGCGAACACATATCAAATTCACATAATTACTTGCAACATGATTTATCCCATGACCTCAAGAACGAAGTAACTACTCACAAATAATAAACATGCTCATGATCAGAGGAGTATTAAATGTCATCATGGATCTGAACATATAATCTTCCACCAAATAAACCATATAGTAATCAACTACAAGATGTAATCAACACTACTAGTCACCCCCTAGCACCAATCTATAGTTCCGGTAACAAGATTGAATACAAGAGATGAACTAGGGTTTGAGATGAGATGGTGCTGGTGAAGATGTTGATGGAGATTGCCCTCCCCAAGATGGGAGAGTTGTTGGTTATGATGATGAGGATTTTTCCCCTCCAGGAGGGAAGTTCCCCCGGCAGAATCGCTCCGCCGGAGGGCAAAAGTGCTCCTGCACAAGTTCCACCTCGAGAAGGCAGCGCTCCGCCCCGAAAGTCCTCTCCACCCTTTTTCCTAGGTCAAAATGACTTATATACCAGAAGATGGGCACCGAAGGTGGGCCGAGGAGGGCACAAACCACCATGGCGCGCCTGGGCTCCCTGGCACGCCCAGGTGGGTTGTGCCCACCTGGTGGGCAACCTCTGGTATTTATTTGGTCCAATAATTCTTAAATAATCCATAAAAAATCTCTGTGAAGTTTCAGCTTGTTTGCAGTTTTTTTGAATAGGTGGCCTGACGTAGCTTTTTCAGGTCCAGATTTCCAGCAGTCGGAATTCTCCCTATTGGTGTGTACCTTGCAAATTATGAGAGAAAAGGCATTAGAATTACTCCAAAAAGAATTATTATGGATAAAAACATTATAAATAACAGTAAGAAAACATGATGCAAAATGGACGTATCATGATGAAGTTAGAGCATGATTTATTTTTGATTGTCTTCCTTATGAGTGGCGGTCAGGGACGAGCGATGGTCTTTTCCTACCAATCTATCCCCCTAGGAGCATGCGTATTAGTACTTTGCTTCGATGGCTAATATTTTTTGCAATAAGTATGTGATTTCTTTATGACTAATGTTGAGTCCATGGATCATACACACTCTCACCCTTCCACCATTGCTACCCTCTCTAGTACTGCGCAACTTTCGCCGGTGCATTAAACCCACCATATACCATTCCTCGGAACAACCACCATACCTACCTATCATGGCATCTCCATAGCCATTCCGAGACATATTGACATGCAACTTCCACCGTTCCGTTAATTATGACATATACCATCATTGTCATATTGTTCTCATATGCATGAGGCATTCATATAGAGTCATATTTTTGTTCTAGTATCGAGTTGTAATTCTTGAGTTGTAAGTAAATAAAAGTGTGATGGTCATTATTAGAGCATTGTCCTATGTGTGGAAAGGATGATGGAGGCTATGATTCTCCCACTAGTCGGGATGAGACTCTAGACTTATAATAAAAAAAGAGACCAAGAGCCCAAAAAAAGAGAGGCCAAAGAGCCCAAAAGAAAAAAAATGAAAAAATGAAAAGAGAGAAAAAGACAGAAGGGACAATGTTACTATCCTTTTTCCACACTTGTGCTTCAAAGTATCATCATGTTCTTCATGATAGAGAGTCTCCTATTTTGTCACTTTCATATATTACTAGTGGGAACTTTTCATTATAGAACTTGGCTTGTAGATTCCAATGATGGGCTTCCTCAAAATTGCCCAAGGTCTTCGTGAGCAAGCAAGTTGGATGCACACCCACTTAGTTTTGTTTTGAGCTTTCTTACGCTTGTAGCTCTAGTGCATCTGTTGCATGGCAATCCCTACTCACTTGCATCAATATCAATTGATGGGCAGTGATACGTCTCCATCGTATCTGCTTTTCCAAACTCTTTTGCCCTTGTTTTGGACTCTAATTTGCATTGAATGGAACTAACCCGGACTGACGCTGATTTAGCAGAATTGCCATGGTTTTATTTTTGTGCAGGAATAAAATTTTACGGATTGATCTAAAAATTTACAGAGAATATTTATGGAATATATGAAAAAATACTAGCGCAAGAATCAACCAGAGGGGGTCCACCCAGCCCTGGGGGCACGCCCCCCTGGGACGCGCCTAGGAGGTTGTCGGCCCCTAGAGCTCCTCCGACCCTAATTCCAACTCTATAAGTACTTATTCACAGAGAAAAATATCAGAGAGGAGCATTCATCGCGTTTTATGATAGGAGCCACTACCACCTCCTGTTCTTCATCGGGAGGGCTGATCTAGAGTCCGTTCGGGGCTCCGGAGAGGCGGATTCGTCGCAATCATCACCAACCTTCCTCCATCACCAATTTCAAGATGCTCACCGTCGTGCGTGAGTATTCCATCGTAGGCTTGCTGGACGGTGATGGGTTGGATGAGATTTATCATGTAATCGAGTTAGTTTTGTTAGGGTTTGATCCCTAGCATCCGCTATGTTCTGAGATTAATGTTGCTATGACTTTGCTATGCTTAATGCTTGTCACTAGGGCCCGAGTGCCATGATTTCAGATCTGAACCTATTATGTTTTCATGAATATATGAGAGTTCTTGATCCTCCCTACCTACCTCCCCACCCCCTCCCGAGCCTCCCCGCCGCAGCCACCGGTGGACCGCCCCCAAGGAGCACTGCCCCCTCCCCGCCCCGTCGCCACCGCACCCCGTCGCCGCCCCTCCCCTACCCATCGCCCCCCCCCCCCTCCCCCGCGGTGAGCCCCTGCCACCCCATCTCCTGTTTTTCTAATGTTTTCCTGTTTTATAGTTTAGGTTTAGATTATTTAGTTTAATTAGTTTAGGTTTAATTAGTTTATGTTTTTTGAGTTTAGTTAGTTTAGGTTTTTAAGATTAGGTTTAGGTTTAATTTGTTTAGGTTATTTAGTTTAATTAGTTTAGGTTGTTTAGTTCAGTTAGTTTAGATTTAATTGGTTCAGGTTTTCTAGTTTAGTTAGTTTAGGTTTAATTAGTCTAGGTTATTTAGTTTAATTAGTTTAGGTTTTTTAGTTTAGTTAGTTTAGGTTTAATTAGTTTAGGTTATTTAGTTTAATTAATATTAGGTAGTTTTTTTAAGAATAAACAAGAAAGATGAAAAAAAGTAAAAGAAGAGAGGAAGAAGAAGAGGTTCGGGGTGTCGTGTCAAGGGTCGAGGGCTCGGGGTATCGGGATGTCATGTCGAGGGTCGCCGAGGGGTCAAGGGTCAAGGATTTGCCATCCCGGCCACGACACCCCGACACCTCGACCCTCGACACGACACCCCGATCCCTCGACCCTCGACATAACACCCCGACCCCTCGACCCTCGACACGAGACCCCGACAACCCGACACCCCGACCCCTCGACCCTCGACACGACACTGACATAGCACCACGACACTACACCATCGACACCCCGACGCTCGACACGACAACCCGAGATCCCGACACGGCACCCCCGACACCGACACCTGATATTAGTTAGTTAATGTTATTAGGTATTTAATTTTTTTATTATGTTCATGATGATGATACACACTAATTTTTTTATTATGTTTATGGTGTACTAATTTGGTTTACTCTTTGTCATTGCAGGTGTTGACAGATGGTGGGCTTGGGTCGAGAGGCTCCGAGCCTCCTACCATGGCGCGTGGGAGGGATGTTGTTATTGCACCCCGGAACCTTCGGAGAGCGCTGGTAGACAGCATGCATACACCCCCAGGACCTTCGGCGGGCGCTTGTTCTTCGGCCGGGAGAGGAGGTCGGGGGAAGAAGAGGGGTGGAGGTAGAGGTGGACGGGGCACTGGGAGAGGTAGGAAGGTTGTTCTGCCTTCCTCGCCGCCACCCCCCGCTGAGTCTCCGAACCACCGGAGTGCTCCGTCTCATGTGGACCCGTGTTGGACTATGGTTGACGAGCCTCTGGTCACCGAGCCTTGGGTCCAAGTGTCTTCCTCCCAGGAGACTCAGGTCCCACGGTCTTCCTCCCAGGAGACTCGGGTCCCAGAGTCGTCGTCACACGTGACTTCGGAGACTAGCGACCATGGTGATGGTGTCGAGGAGACCTTATCTGAGGGTAGCTACAATGAGGGCGAGCTGGTTGAGGAGGGCAAGAAGGTCTACCAGTGTGGTGGTACTAAGCTACTGTCCGTGCCAGCGACCCGCGTCCAGAGGTGGTTGATTCAGCCTAAAGGGGAGAAGTAAGTGCATTTAGTCTTTTTTAACCTGTTGCCTTCATGTTTGTTCAAATTAATATATAATGTGTTGGCCTTGTCATACTGCAGGGGTTGGATACACGCAGATAAAGTCCGCAGGCCCAACCAGGTCCTTGGTACTCTAGTCCGGCACCACTTCCCGGGGTGGGTCACGTTGCCCGGTGAGGGTGAGCTTCCACAGCTAGCACTGACCTGGGAGCTATACGAGGCTGCCCCGGCCCCGCCGGAGGAGATGTTCGACAGTGTTGTGTGCGAGACGGTGGCCGACTTTGTGAGACGGCGGTTTTGGGTAATTTCTCCTTTAAAGAATTAAAAATCAACAATACCGAGTGATTGTACTAATCAGTGTTGTCTTGTTTGATTGCAGACCTTCTACAGGTGTCTTGAGGAATACGAGGCGGACACGGCTATGGTTCTCGAAGCCGAGTGCAAGCTCCTACTTCAGAACTTACGACGCGAGGCTCGGGTGCAGTGTGTTCGAGACTACTACGCCTCGACTAACATCAGGAGGGAGAAGAAGAAGTGTCGCCCCAAGTATTTGAGTAAGGACAAGTACATGAAGGTAATTAACTATTCTTAAGGCCTTGTACTAGTTTCCTTGATTTGATTCGTAGGCGTAGCGCTGAAATTTATCTTTGTCTAACTTAGGCGCCCCCGAGATGGTGTGCGGATAAGATGGACTGTTGGGAGAGGTTGGTGGATGAGTGGTGTTCTACCCAATGGCTAGCCGTCCACCACAAGAACAGGGACAAGCGTGCCCAGATGCAAGGTGTGCCGCACCATCAAGGGAGCTCCAGCCTGTTTGAGTACAGGGATCACTGGGTATGTGGTTCGAGCCGTTAGAGATTCATGCAATTTCATTCTTTATGCTTGCTTTAATTACTAATTTACCATGTTCCTCTCTTATAGGCGCGACACAACAAGAAGGAGGTGGCGCCGCTGTAAGACCTCTATGCCATGTCCCATAGTGCCCCATACAAGAAGGCCAAGGCATTCTCAGAGGATGACCTCGATCATCCAGAGAGCTTCACCAACATCTCCTCCCACGATAAGCTTGTGAGGTATAGAAACTGGGGGGAAGAAGATGAAAGGCAGGAGTTCAACCCGAGCCAGAGTCCTTTTGATCCTGAGCTCGTGATGCTATCTGGTGATGGGAGGAAACATGGCTCAGTATCCATTGGGATGAGGAAGTAGCTTCTTCTTCTTCTTCTTCTTCTTCTTCTTCTTCTTCTTCTTCTTCTTCTTCTTCTTCTTCTTCTTCTTCTTCTTCTTCTTCTTCTTCTAGCAAGTCTTCTTCTTCTTCTTCTTCTTCTAACTTTCATCTTTCCTAATTTGCAGATTTGCTTGAGATGAGGAAGCAGCTAGCATTGATGGAAACTTGTTGCAAACTTTTACTTGTGCTTGTGCTTCCTTTTTATTTATGGAAACTTGTTGCAAACTTGTTGGGAATGTTGTTGGAAACTTGTATGTATATGTTCATGCTGTTGGAAACGTGTATATGTTATTGGAAACTTGTTGTTGGTACGATCGTTGAAATGTGAAATTCTGTCAAATTGAATGAATTTAGGAAAAAAAAGGGGCTATATAGTCACTTTGGCGTACGCTGGCTGACGGCAAAGGTCTTTGCCGTCCGCCAACTGATGGCAAAGATTCCACATGGCCGCCACCTGTACAACCTGCGGTGGAGTGGCTGGCCTATTTGGCAGATTTGCCGTCAGCCAGCGGATGGCAAAGGCCTTTGCATCTTTGTCGTCCGCTGGCTGACGACAAAGTATGCTATTAACCACTTAACAGACCTGAACTGCCACGTGTGCCGTCCAGGCTCTTTGTCGTCCGTCAGCGGACGGCAAATCCCTTTGCACCTTGTCGTCAGCCAGCGGACGGCAAAGAGGCCTTTGTCGTAGCCTATTCAGCCGGACCTTTTGCCGTCTGCTGGCTGATGGCAAAGGTCTTTGTCATCAGCCATCCATGCTTTTGCCGTCAGCCATGGCTGACGGCAAAGTGCTTGATTCCTGTAGTGACTCTCTGAGTCAATTGGGATTTATATATGTCGATCACTATGAGGAATTTGAAAGATACTAGAACCAAGATGTTTCCCTCTGCTACGAGGGGAGGTAAGGAACTGCCATCTAGCTCTGCACTTGATTCGCCTTCTGTTTTGTGTAAACTTGCGACACCTACACTTGCCATTGTTTCT
Organism: Aegilops bicornis; assembly: GCA_021605145.1. Classification (NCBI taxonomy): domain Eukaryota; kingdom Viridiplantae; phylum Streptophyta; class Magnoliopsida; order Poales; family Poaceae; genus Aegilops; species Aegilops bicornis. The sequence continues at coordinate 524,435,743 of CM038669.1, forward strand.
GATATGTCGCATGTTATTGATGATGCTACTTCTACTATGCATGATGCTTATGAGGATACTTTGCTTGATAATACTGTGCCACTTGGTGAAAATCTGGATGAACAAATTGCTAGAGTTAATGCAAAAACTAATGATATTTCTGAAACTGATGAAATTGTTGAAACCGAACACTTTGAGACATTTGCTAGACCTAGCTCTCCTAGATATGAATTGCCTAATATATATGAGGGTTATCTTATGGATGGAGAGGTATCTAGGGACTTTCTTGCTTGTAAGGATAGAAATGATCTTAAGAAATTATTATGGAAGTGGAAACAAAAATCTTTGAATTCTAGGATGCAATATGATCCTAAGTTTGCTACTTCACATATCGGTGTTACTGATAAGGATTATGAATTCTTTGTCGATCCTGAGTTAATTACTTAGGTTGAATCTGATCCTTTTCATGGTTATGAATCTAAAACTGTTGTGGCGCACATTACCAAATTGAATGATATAGCCACCTTGTTTGCTCATGAGGAAAAAGATCGTTACTACTATATTCTTAAGTTGTTTCCTTTCTCGTTAAAGGGTGATGCTAAGATATGGTTTAATTCTCTTGCTCCTCGTTGTGTGCATAGTCCCCAGGATATGATTTATTACTTCTGTGAAAAATATTTTCCTGCACATAAGAAACAAGTTGCTTTACATGAAATATTTAACTTTGTGCAAATTGAAGAAGAGAGTCTCCCACAAGCTTGGGGAGGCTTCTCCAATTACTTAATTCTTTGCCTGATCATCCTCTCAAGAAAAATGAAATACTTGATATCTTTTATAATGGACTAACCGATGCTTCTAGGGACAACCTAGATAGTTGTGCTGGTTGTGTTTTCAGGGAACGAACTGTTGCTCAAGCTGAGGTATAATTGAATAATATATTGAGTAATGATAATGATTGGACTCTTTCCGAACCATCTCCTAAGCCAACTCCGAAGAAAAGAGGTATTCTATTTCTCAGTCCTGAAGATATGCAAGAGGCAAAGAAATCTATGAAGGAAAAAGGTATCAAAGCTGAAGATGTTAAGAATTTACCACCTATTGAAGAAATGCATGGTCTTGATAACCCGACACAGGTAGTAAAGGTAAATTCTCTCTATAGATTTGATGAAGGTGATATTCCTTATAATAAGTCTGCTAGTCAATGCTTGGATGAATTTGATAACTTTATTGTTAAACCATATAACTTCAATGCATATGTTAGTAGGCAATTGTAACGCAATGCTTATATGCTTGACTGCTTGGGTGACTACTTCTGTAGGACTGTTAATGATCTCAAAGTTATTAGTAAACATGCTTCCATGGTAAAAACTCAAGTAGAACAAGTGCTCAAGGCACAAAATGATTTGTTGAATGAGGTTAATAATAAGGTGAATGATAATGTTGTTAGAGTTATGACTAGAGGAGGTAAAATGACTCTGGAACCTTTGCATCCTAAAGTTCTTCCCAAGAGAATTGAACAAGATTCTCAGTGAATTAATATTGATGCACCTAGTCCTAGTAATAAAAAGAAAAAGAATGATGATAGGATTTTGCATGCTTCTAGTGAACCTGTTGTAGACACACCTGAGAATCCAAATGATATTTCTATTTCTGATGTTGAGACACAATCTGGTGATGAACATGAACCGTGTAGTAATGTTAATAATCATGTTCATGTTGATGCTCAACCAAGTAATGATAATGATGTGGAGATAGAACCTGATGTTGATCTTGATAACCCACAACCTAAGAATAAAAAGTATGATAAAAGAGACTTCATTGCTAGGAAACATGGTAAAGAAAGAGAACCATGGGTTCATAAACCCATGCCTTTCCTCCTAAACCATCCAAGAAAAAGGATGATGAGAATTTTGAGCGCTTTGTTGAAATGCTTAGACCTATGTTTTTGCATATGCGTTTGACTGATATTCTGAAATGTCTCCTTATGCTAAGTATATGAAAGATATTGTTACAAACAAAAGAAAGATATCGGAAGCTGAAATTTCCACTGTGCTTGCTAATTACACTTTTAAGAGTGGAATACCAAAGAAACTAGGAGATCCAAGAATACCAACTATACCATGATCCATTAAAAGAAACTATGTTAAAACTGCTTTATGTGATTTGGGAGCCGGTATTAGTGTTATGCCTTTCTCTTTATATCGTAGACTTGATTTGAATAAGTTGACACCAACTGAAATCTCTTTGCAAATGGCCGATAAATCAATTGCTATACCCATCGGTATTTGTGAGGATGTGCCTGTCGTAGTTACAAATGTTAATACTTTAACGGACTTTGTTATTCTTGATATACCCGAGGATGACAGTATGTCGATCATCCTTATTAGACCCTTTTTTAATATTGCATGGGCTGTTATTGATTGCAACAAGGGCAATGTCAATGTTAATGTTAATGGTAATGAGCATACAGTACACTTTCCAAACAAACAACCTAATGTTAATAGCATCAATTCTATTGGAAAATTTTAAAACTATTGCTATTGGAGATTTTGAATTCCCTATTCCTAGTGTCAAAAAGAAATATGATATTCTTATTGTTGGGGACATGCATATCCCCGTTGAGGTAACCTAGTGCTACAAGAAAGTTCTCCGGTTCATGTCATTTGAAAGAAGTTTGTTAATAAGACTTGAACAACCTTGTTAAGGGTTTCCTTTTGATGGGCATGAGATAGATGAATTTACTAAACACAACTTTGTGTACCCACTTTTTACTTTATGTTATTTAGATTAAATAAAGCAAAAATACTTTTATCTGTCTGTTTTCTGAATTATCCGTGCAATAAAAAGATGTCCCAAAAATAAAAGTTCTCCAAATGCCCTGAAAATTTAGTATGTTTTTATGGAATATTTAAGAATTTCTGGCACTGAAAACACACCAGGGGGCAGCACCAGTGGGCCACAAGCCCACAGGGCGCGCCCACCCCCTGGCGTGCCTACAGGGCTTGTGGGTCCCACGTGGGCCCCCCTCACTTATTCCAGCACCCATCCACTTCTTCTTCCCCCAGAAAAAATCCCACCATTGCTCAAACCCGTGTTCTAGCTCATCTTGCTGCCATTTTCGATCTCCTTGCTCAAAGCTCCCTTCGCAATACTGTTTTGGGGGATTGTTCTTCGGTATGTGACTCCTCCAATGGTCCAATTAGTTTTTGTTCTAGTGCCTTATATATTGCAAATTTTTGCTGCTATGGTGACCTTCCTCTTGAGCTTACATGTCAAATTTATATGGTCCAAAGTAGTTTTGTTGCATGATGTAGCCTCTAGAAACTTGTGGGAGTAGTTGCTATCAATCTTGTTGAGCTTTGTTCACTTTTATTTTGAGTCACAAAAGAATTCAGAAATTTTTTCAGCGGAATAGAAATGTTTAGGAAGATATACCAAGGGGGTTCCTCGATGAAGAAGGCCCCAAGACTTGTAATACATGAGCCAGACCTTGAAACACCAAGGGAAGCTCTAGTGTAGCCTTGTGAATGGTCGTCGGATCATTTCATGGTTCATGCTTGTTTTAAGGAGGAATTTCACGCATACGTGCAAAGTGTTGGCCTTGAAGACTTCGTGTCAGATAAGTGTCAGCAGTACAATCACCTCACTAATTCATTTGTGCGAAGATTTAAGTTTACATCCCAGCGCAATACTCATTCTGTTTTATTTGATCTTTATGATAAATCATTTACCATGGACCTAGAAGATTTTAGTGATGCATGCAAAATTCAATAACGAGACATTCATAGTGAGCCTCGTAAAATTGACTATTCTGTGTTCCTTGCTAGCATCACAAGGGGAGAAACTAGAAATGTAACACAAGCTACTATAGGGAGCATTCACTTTCCCGCTATACATTACTTTGCTCTATTTATAGGTAGATGCATTAATGGTAAACATGGTCATAGCCACCTTTGTGCTTCAAATCTTAGTGTCCTCAAGTGTGCAGTAATGGGTAATAAACAATTTAATCTGGGGGCCATTGTTGCAAGGTGGTTACATAATAATGCTAAAGATGGAGATTTCTTTGGTGGGATTTATGCCACCCGGTTAGCTAATTATCTCAGGGTACCCATAATAGAAAATGACGTTGAGATACCACCCGCTTACCTTGATAATGATGCTATGGTTCGTTACCAGTTTCTTGAGAGGAGCGAACAAGCCCTCTTGTACCAAATAATCTTTGACAGGGAGCGCGTCTTCTATATTACGCTTCCCGCTCCTGCCTTCTTTAACTTTCAGATAAAACGGAGATACTACATAACTAGAGAGGAGGCAGATGGGTATGCGAGAGAGGGGGAGGCTGCTCGCCTCCACGCTGCATCCCTTCAGGCAGTGGTGGCCGCAGCTCAGTACAATCCCAACTACGATTTTGGATACTATCCGGGACAGTCGTGGCCCTAGACCAACTTAGGCCAAAAGCCTAAGCTTGGGGGAGTACATATTCCTCACCGACATTACATTCATGTTCACACACACATTTTAGTTGTCGTTGTTCATACTTTTTCATTGATTATCCATGTTAGTTTATTTTTCTGGCTTTCTTCTTGTGTGTTTGAAAACTTTGAGAAAGTCCAAAAACAATTAGTTCTTGCTTCTTTTCAGTTTTTCTTTCTAGTTTAATTTAGCTGTAATATTAAAAGAAAACCCAAAAATTTTCTTTTTCTTCTTTTTCTTGTTGGGAGCTTTCCCGTGTAAATAGTTTTTCTCGTTCTTGTTTTACTTTCTTCGGGAAAACAAAAACTCCAAAAGTATTTCAGTGTGTTTCTTTGAAATTATTTTCCTTTTCTTTGGGTCATAAGGAGAAGACCACGATGAAAATGTTGAGTCGCTCTCATATGCATTATTGTTGATCTAACAAAGAGCCCATATTACTGTGTCTTCTCCTTTGAATAAATGTTTGCAGATTTCAGCTTACTCCAATGCACATGCACTCTTATTATTATTCACACCGGTCGGTCGTGCAAGTGAAAGGCAATAATGACGATATATGATGAAATGATCGAGATGGAAAAAACTGGTATGAACTCGACCTATTTTGTTTTTGTAAATATGATTAGCTCATCGTTCTTAATTCAGCCCATTATGAATGAAACATGTTTGCAATGACAATTAGAGATTATAGTTACTCATGCCATGCTTAATTATCTAGGATTTGGTAATGATTTACCTTGCATGCCAACATGAAAATTAAAATAGTTGTGATGTAGTATGATAGGATGGTATCCTCCTTTGAATGATTCGAGTGGCTTGACTTGGCGCTGATACGTCTCCAATGTATCTATAACTTTTGATTGATCCATGCTACTTTATCTACTGTTTTGGACTATATTGGGCTTTATTTTCCACTTTTATATTACTTTTGGGACTAACCTATTAACCGGAGGCCCAGCCTGTAATTGTTGTTTTTGCCTATTTCGGTGTTTCAAGAAAGCAGAATATCAAACGGAGTCCAAACGGAATGAAACCTTCGGGAACGTGATTTTCCAACCGAATGTGATCCAGAGACTTGGCCCTACTCCAAGAAGTGCCAGAGGCGGTCACGAGGTGGAGGGCGCCTGGCGCCTCTACCTTGTGGGCCCCCTGACGCTCCACCGACGTACTCCTTCCTCCTATATATACCTACGTATCCCCAAACGATCAGAACAGGAGCCAAAAACCTAATTCCACCGCCGTACCTTCCTGTATCCACGATATCCCATCTTGGGGCCGGTTCCGGAGCCCCGCCGGAGGGGGCATCCACCACGGAGGGCTTCTACATCAACACCATAGCCCCTCCGATGAAGTGTGAGTAGTTTACTTCAGACCTTCGGGTCCATAGCTAGTAGCTAGATGGTTTCTTCTCTCTTTTTGGATCTCAATACAATGTTCTCCCCCTCTCGTGGAGATCTATTCGATGTAATCTTCTTTTGCGGTGTGTTTGTTGAGAACGATGAATTGTGGGTTTATGATCCAGCTTATCTATGAATAATATTTGAATCTTCTCTGAATTCTTTTATGTATGATTGAGTTATCTTTGCAAGTCTCTTCAATTATCCGTTTGGTTTGGCCAACTAGATTGGTAGTTCTTGCAATGGGAGAAGTGCTTAGCTTTGGGTTCAATCTTATGTGTCCTTACCCAAAGGATGTAAAGGGTTGCAAGGCACATATTGTATTGTTGCCATCGAGGATAACAAGATGGGGTTTTTATCATATTGCATGAATTTATCCCTCTACATCATGTCATCTTGCTTAAGGTGTTACTCTGTTTTAACTTAATACTCTAGATGCATCTTTGGATAGCGGTCGATGAGTGGAGTAATAGTAGTAGATGCGTAATCGTTTCGGTCTACTTGTTTTGGACGTGATGCCTATATACATGATCATACCTAGATAACCTCATAACTATGCTCAATTCTATCAATTGCTCAACAGTAATTTGTTCACCCACCGTAGAATATCTATGCTCTTGAGAGAAGCCACTAGTGAAACCTATGGCCCCCGGTGTCGGGGCGGCTGATCGTACCCACGGACACCTATGGGGCCCGGCGGAGCGGGTCCCTTTGTGGTTCGGAGGGGGGCGGAGGTCGCACGAAGAGCGGATCGAGGCGATGCACACGGGCGGTTTACCCAGCTTGAGCTCTCCGAGAGATAAAACTCCCTCTGCTGCTGTTTGATCTATTAAGTTCTTGCTAGGGAGCGATGCCCGCTACAAAACCTAGCGTGAGTGTATCTAGTCTATGGCCAGTCGAATGAACTGAACCTTGCGAAAGACGCGAACTGAACCCTGGCCAACCGCGGAACCCTCTCTACGTTGCACTTGGGCCTCCTTTTATATGCTCAAGGGGTCTCCGACAGGTGGCAACGTAGGCGAGGGGTACAAACGTAAAAACAGGGGTTGGTACACCTACTTGAACAGTGTACTGTGTGAAAATACCTAACTCTGACGGCAAGGGACAAAAGCAATAAATGCCTGCCGTTGTCGCCAAACAAGGTAACAGAGACCGTCAGTGCGCCTCCGCTTCGCCACGATGGCGAAGCACTCGGCGCCGCTCGCCGCTGCTCTCCGCTGGCTGCAGCTGCTCGACACGCGCCCATGGGGCGGTCCCGTGGCGACACGTCAGCTGGGTGAGATGGAGCGGAGACGGAGAGGAGCTGCATGCGGCAAGCGCCTTGCCGCTGCCGGATTCTTGTCGCGCCCGGGACTTGTCGCGCTCCGGGCCTTCCCGCAAGTTCCTCTTGCCGGGCCTTGTCTTCTGCGTGTGCAGGTGGCCTTCCGACAAGCTCCTCTTGTCGGGGCCATGTCTGCCTAGAGAGGCCTTACCGACAAGCTCCTCTTGTCGGGGTCTTGCCTTCAGAATGGCCGCGGAGTGTCTTGGCGGATGCCCGACGAGGATTGCAGCGGGACGCCGCGATCGCCCGTGCAGACAAGTTCGGGGTACTAAGGTACCCCTACTTTAGTACACCGACAGGAGCCCCCGGGTCTGGGCCATACGCGGTGCCGAGCGCTGTTGGGCCAGGCCCAAAACAGGGCACGGGCACGCGCGGCCTGGGTCCAAACCAAACCCACTCCGTATCCGCCGCGTCCCCCCCCCCCCGTAACGGCACGCGTCGATTGCGGCGTCGTGGGGGAAGTGGGCGGCGTGCGGGGTCGCTCCACCCGTCGCCCCCGCTCTGCCTCCCCGCCACGTGGTTCCCATGCTCTTGGGGTCACGGACGGTGGAAGTGGGAAACTGGGCCGTCTTGGGCAGAGGCAGTAGGTCGGCCCCGATTCCCCTGCTCTTCCTATGCCCTGATTCATCGAAGGGCGGTTGAGCCCCCACCTTGCTTCCTTAAAAGGGCGGAAGGGGAGCATGAAGGCCGCACTCTCCCATCTCCTCCTTTCTTGATTTACTGCTTCCCTTTCTCTCATTCGCCATGGAGAAAAAGAGCCTTGGTTCTTCATCGGTGGCGGCGAGGGTCGCCAGCTAGACAGCTCCCTCCCAACCCCACGCCTGGGGCAGAGCCAGCCCCAAGAGGAAGAGGGAGGGGGCGAGGTCGAGGACGAGGTCGAGGACGAGGTCGAGGAAGAGGCGGACGGGGCGGCGCGCCGTCTCCGCCTCCGCCGGCGGTTCCCCTCCCTGCAGCGGTCCATACCGGGGACGATCCTTGCGAGTTCTTCGTCAAGCTGCGTCGGGCGCCTCGTCGTCGCCTCCGGCTTCCAGCTCCATTTGCGAGCGCAATGGAGTCGGATCCGCCCGAGACACTGAGATTGCACATGAGGGGATGTGGGATCAGCGGCATGCGAGTCCGTGTTGTATTCCCAGCCCCTGATGTGATGTATCTCGATCATGGGTGGAAGACGTTCACCCGCATCCACAGCCTGAGGGCGGGGTTTACCCTCCATTTTAAGTTAATGGAGGGTGATCTCCTCTCCGTCAAGGTGTTCGGGGATCTTGGCACTCGGGCGAAGTGCTGCGTGGACAGCTCCTCCGACAGCAAAGATTACCCCTCGAGCGAGAGTGACGAGGAGGGGAGCAACAGCGACGACGAGGTTGGCGGGCCCGAATAGTTGTCGGGCGCCGCTTCGCATGTCACCGGCGACCCCATCATCCGTGTCGCCGGCTCCCTGAACTCCCCGGGGTCGTCTCCTTGGGCGGCTGGCGTAGGGAGGCTGCGGAAGGGGAAGAGGGATGGCGACAAGGCCGTCAAGTCGAGTACGAGGGTGTAGTGCCCTCGGCAGGCCGATGCCACCCGCCGCCCGTCTTCGAACCCCGCTTCCGGCGCCGCCATCTCCGCCAAGCCCTCGGGGAGCTCCCGGGATGTTCTCTTGGTGTCTTCTGGCACCCGTAGCTCATCTAGGCGTTTCTTTTTCCCTTCCCGCCTCCTTGAACTACCTCCTGGAAAGAGGGACAGGAAAAGGATTACGGGCATCTTATCTTTTTAATTTGTAAGCCTTTGGGCCTTATCCGCATTTAAAGCTTGTAATCCTCTCTTTCATGTTTTTCATTCCCCACGGATTGCATCCGAGTAGAATGTTTTTAATGAAAAAGGGATGTTTGAAAAAGGGCGAAAGGCTTATCTGATATCTCAGCCCCCGGCAACTCTGGCTTGCCGCGCCCCCGCAACCCTGGCTTGCCGCAGCTCCCGCAACTACGGCTTGCCGCAGCCCCGGCAACTCGCTTGTCGGGGCTTGGGTGCCGCCCTTCTTCTCCTCTTCGCTGTTATTTCAGTTCTGAGGACGATTTAGCCAGTGCCGCAATAAGTTATCTTTGTAACATAACTTTATTCTGGGCAACATCTGCTACATTACTTCCTTTACTCAACCCTTGGCTTTGTATGTTATTACCCTACGCTTTTCAGGGAAACTTGCCGGTGCAGGCACCCTTGCCGCGAGCGCCGAGTGCGGGACTTCAGCAGCCTGCTGGCGGGATCGCTACCGACAAGCAACCTTATCGCGGACTAGTCGCAGCTCACTTAAGTTGTTGAGCGGACTCGAAACAAAGTAAGGGCGCGACCAGTCACGATTTGGCTCCTCCGCGCACGGGTATCTCATACAAAGCGCAGTCGTTCAAGGAAGATAACTTTACAAATTTATTACTGATCTGAATCGATCGATGCAATGTTATTTCCTCTACTTGATTTCTTCCTTTGTACGTTTCTGCCCTGCGCATTTAGGGAAACTTGCCGGTGCAGGCACCCTTGCCGCGAGCGCCGAGTGCGGAACTTCAGCAGCCTGCTGGCGGGGTCGCTACCGACAAGCAACCTTGTCACGGACTAGCCGCAGCTCACTTAAGTTGTTGAGCGGACTCGAAACAAAGTAAGGGCGCGACCAGTCACGGTTCGGTTCCTCTGCGCACAGGTTTTCCATACAAAGTACTATCGTTCGAGGAAGATAACGAAATTTTTTAAAAATTGATTGCTCAAACTTTGGCAACTTAGCTTTTCTGTTTCTTGCTTCCCGATGAGGCGAAACTTCCTCGAGCGGTGCCTGGTCCATAGTATTATCTCCTCCTCATCCCTGGTTAACTTGTGCGCGAGGGAGCCTCCCTTTCTTTACGACAAGAGAAAGAAGAGGAAATAACGTTATAGAGCCCAGTGGCTCGATTCTGCTTACCGGGTGTGGTTGCTGCATAAAGTGTTAGCCAAAACATGCAATAACTTGATGAAAGCATGAACTTGACGGGTTGTGCACAACACATGGGCTTTCTTGATGCATCGGGTCTGCGCCCGGCTTTGTCTGAAGGATTACATGCAACAGCGGCAAGACTTGTACAAAAGGTGGTTGCGAACGGGTTCCGACAACCGCGCCTTATGGGTAAAACTTACGAAGATGCTCAATGTTCCAGGAGTTGCTCACCGAATGCCATCTTCGGTCTCAAGGCGGACAGCGCCGGCCTAGTGACTCGTTTCACCCGATAAGGGCCTTCCCACTTCAAGGCCAACTTGTTTGAATTCTTGGCGGATTGAACGCGCCAAGAACAAGGTCGCCTTCCTCGAGACTTGCATTAACCTGCGGCCATGGTAGCGACGCGAGGGCTGCTGGTAGCGAGCGGCTCGCCATGAGCCTGAAGACGATCCTCCTCAAGGAGCAGCGTCATCTTGTCGCAGCTGCTCTTGCTCGAGCTCATCATAAGCGAGCACTCGAGGCGACCGTATCACGAAGTTCCGTGGGGAGAACTGCCTCTGCTCCATAGACTAGAGCAAAGGGTGCCTGGCGCTGGCTCGATTTGGTGTCGCTCGATCGACCAAAGAACCACCGCAGCTCCTCGATCCAGTTTCTTCCGCACTTGTGCAGCCTGTCGAAAGTTCTGGTCTTGAGTCCGCGCAGCACTTCAGCGTTCGCCCTTTCTGCTTGACCGTTGCTTCTCGGGTGAGCAACGGAAGCGAAGCAGACCTTGGCGCCAAGGTCTTGGACGTACTGCATGAAGGTGCGACTCGTGAATTGTGTGTCGTTGTCGGTGATGATCCTGTTAGGGATTCCGAAACGGCAAACAATCGACCTGAAGAACTTGACTGCTGACTGTGCTGTCACGTATCTAGTCTATGGCCAGTCGAATGAACTGAACCTTGCGAAAGACGCGAACTGAACCCTGGCCAACCGCGGAACCCTCTCTACGTTGCACTCGGGCCTCCTTTTATATGCTCAAGGGTCTCCGGCGGTGGCAACGTAGGCGAGGGGTACAAACGTAAAAACAGGGGTTGGTACACCTACTTGAACAGTGTACTGTGTGAAAATACCTAACTCTGACGGCAAGGGACAAAAGCAATAAATGCCTGCCGTTGTCGCCCAAACAGTGTAACAGAGACCGTCAGGTGCGCCTCCGCTCGCCACGATGGCGAGCCTGTCAGCGCCGCTCATCGCTGCTCTCCGCTGGCTGCATAGCTGTTTGCTCGACACGCGCCCATGGGGCGGTCCGTGGCGACACGTCGCTGGGTGAGCTGGAGCGGAGGCGGAGAGGAGCTGCATGCGGCAAGCGCCTTGCAGCGGCCGGATTCTTGTCACGCCCGGGGACTTGTCGCGCTCGGGCCTTCGGCAAGCTCCTCTTGCCGGGGCCTTGTCTTCTGCGTGTGCAGGTGGCCTTCCCGACAAGCTCCTCTTGTCGGGCCTTGTCTGCCTAGAGAGGCCTTTCCGACAAGCTCCTCTTGTCGGGTCTTGCCTTCGAATGGCCGCGGAGGGTCTTGGCGGATGCCCGGCGAGGCTTGTCATGGGACGCCGCGATCGCCGTGCACAAGTTCGGGGTACTAAGGTACCCCTACTTTAGTACACCGACACCCGGGTCTATTCTCATCATATCAATCTCCATCACTTTTAATACTTGTTTTGTTTTTACTTTGATTTTACTTTTTACTTTGCATCTTTATACCAAAATACCAAAAATAGTATCTCTATCAGATCTCACTCTCGTAAGTGACCGTGAAGGGATTGACAACCCCTAATCGCGTTGGTTGCGAGTAGCTATCTTTTTGTGCAGGTACGAGGGACTTGCGCGTGGCCTCCTCTTGGATTGATACCTTGGTTCTCAAAAGCTGAGGGAAATACTTACGCTCTTGCTCGCATCATCCTCTCCTCTTCGGGAAAACCAACGCAAGCTCAAGACGAAAGGTATGATTTCAAGCCATTGCGGGAGTCTACGCAAAAGTCAACATACCAAGTACCCATCACAATCCCTATCTCTCGCATTACATTATTTGCCATTTGCCTCTCGTTTTCCTCTCCCCCAGTTCACCCTTGCTGTTTTATTCACCCATCCTCCGTTCAACCTTGTGTTACCATGTGCCTTCTTTTTGCTTGCATCTTCGCTTGCTAAGAGTTTATGGATCCTCATCCACTTGTTAATCTCTTTAAGAGATCCAATTATGATGAACCTATTGCTAGTGAGTTGAGTGTACTAGATTATCTTTATGAGGTTTTGCCTGAATTTCGTGAATCTAAAAATTGTGATAAAGTACTTTATGAAACGATTCACGATAGGTCTTTGAATAAAAAGCATGATTGCAATGATTTTATTATAAATTCTAGTGATGTAAATTGTGCTAATAATATGCAAAACCCTAAGCTTGGGGATGCTAGTTTTGCTATGTCTACTACTTGTTGCAATGATCAGGATTGGGGTGATTCTTCTTATGATCTTGAAAATGTATTTAATCCCCATGATGAATATGAGATTGATAATATTGTTTGCAATAATATTGAAAGTGGGTTTGGAAGAGTGTCAACTTTAGATCCCACATATTTGGAGAATATTCAATCTTATGAAATTTTTGATAAAAGTGGGTTTGGAGAGGTCATGACTTTAGTTAATGATAATCCCACTATTTTGGAAGAGTGTCAACTTCGCATGCATGTGGATCGTGTTGAGAATATGTTATGTGATAGCTATATTGTTGAATTTTCTTATGATCCTACATGTAATTATTATGAGAGAGGAAAATATGGTTATAGAAATTTTTATGTTACTAAATTACCTCTCGTTATGTTGAGATTGCTATTGTTTCTTCCCTCTTCCTTGCAAATGCTAGTTTTTGCTTGCCTTGATAATTTGTTTGCCTATAAGATGCCTATGCATAGGAAGTATGTTAGACTTAGATGTGTTTGTCACGTGTTTTATGATGCTCTCTTTGTGCTTCAATTCTTGTCTTTTTTGTGAGCATCATTGAAATCTCAATGCCTAGCTACGGGCGTTAAACGATAGCGCTTGTTGGGAGGCAACCCAATTTTATTTTTAGATTTTTGTTTTTGCTTCTGTTTAGTAATAAATAATCCATATAGACTCTGTTTAGATGTGGTTTTATCTTTTAATTAGTGTTTGTGCCAAGTTAAACCTATTGGATCTTCTTGGATGATAGTTATTTGATCTTGCTGTAATTTCCAGAAACTTTGCGCTCAGTGACCGAATTGTTAAAAATCACCAGAACGTGATAAAATACTGATTCCAATTGCTGATGATCAATAAAAAGATTGTACAGGTCTTCTAATTTTGGTGGAATTTTTTGAGTTCCATAAGTTTGCGTTAGTTACAGATTACTACAGACTGTTCTGTTTTTGACAGATTCTGTTTTGCGTGTGTTGTTTGCTTATTTTGATGAATCTATGGCTAGTAAAATAGTTTATAATCCATAGATAAGCTGGAATACATTAGGTTTAACACCCATATAAATAAATAATGAGTTCATTACAGTACCTTAAAGTAGTCTTTTGTTTTCTTTCTCTAACGGAGCTCACGAGATTTCTATTGAGTTTTGTGTTGTGAAGTTTTCAAGTTTTGGGTGAATTCTTTTGATGGATTATGGAACAAGGAGTGGCAAGAGACTAAGCTTGGGGATGCCCATGGCACCCCCAAGATAATCCAAGGACACCAAAAAGTCAAAGCTTGGGGATGCCCGGAAGGCATCCCCTCTTTAAATCTACTTAGATCGGTAATTTACTTGGAGATATATTTTTATTCACCACATGATATGTGTTTTGCTTGGAGTGTCTTGTATTATTTGCGTCTTTGCTTGTTAGTTTACCACAATCATCCTTGTTGTACACACCTTTTGAGAGAGCCATACATAAATTGGAATTTTTTAGAATACTCTATGTGCTTCACTTATATCTTTTGAGCGTGATAATTTTTGCTCTAGTGCTTCACTTAGATCTTTTAGAGCACGATGGTGGATTTGTTTTAAAGAAACTTGATCTCTCATGCTTCACTTAGATTGTTTTGATAGTCATTAATAGCATGGTATTTTGCTTAATGTTAATATACTTAGTGTTCAAGATATGTGAAACTTTCTTTTTGAGTGAATTAAATAATAAAATAAGTTTGATGCTTGATAATTGTTTTGAGATATGGAGGTAATAATATCAAAGTCGTGCTAGTTGATAATTGTGAATTTGAGAAATACTTGTGTTGAAATTTGCAAGTCCCGTAGCATGCATGTATGGTTAAAGTTGTGTAACAAATTTGAAACATGAAGTGTACACGGCTTGTGCATCCTTATGAGTGGCGGTCGGGGACGGCGATGGTCTTTTTCCTACCAATCTATCCCCCTAGGAGCATGTGCGTAGTACTTGATTTTTTATGGCTTCTAAATTTTTGCAATAAGTATATGAGTTCTTTTGACTAATGTTGAGTCCATGGATTATACGCACTTTTACCTTTCCGCATTTGCTAGCCTCTTGATCGTGCATTGCCCTTTCTCACCTTGAGAGTTGGTGCAAACTTGGCAGTGCATCCAAACCCCGTGATACGATACGCTCTATCACACATAAACATCCTTATATCTTCCTCAAAACAGCCACCATACCTACCTATCATGGCATTCCCATAGCCATTCCGAGATATATTACCATGCAACTTTCATCATCATTATTATGACATACATTACTTTTGTCATATTGCCATTGCATGTTCATGTAGTTGACATCGTATTTGTGGCAAAGCCACCATGCATTATTTTCCATACATGTCACTCTTGATTCATTGCACCATCCCGGTACACCGCAGGAGCCATTCATATAGAGTCATATTTTGTTCTAAGTTTCGAGTTGTAGTTGTTGAGTTGTAAGAGAAATAAAAGTGTGATGATCATCATTATTAGAGCATTGTCCCAAGTGAGGAAAGGATGATGGAGACTATGATTCCCCCATAAGTCGGGATGAGACTCCGGACGAAAAAAAAAGCAAGGCCAAAAAAAGGGAAAGGCCAAAAAAAGAGAGAGAAAAAGAGAGAAGGGACAATGCTACTATCCTTTTACCACACTTGTGCTTCAAAGTAGCACTAAGATATTCATGATAGAGAGTCTCTCATTTTGTCATTTTCATATACTAGTGGGAATTTTTCATTGTAGAACTTGGCTTGTATATTCCAATGATGGGCTTCCTCAAAATGCCCTAGGTCTTCATGAGCAAGCAAGTTGGATGCACACCCACTTAGTTTCTTTTGTAGAGCTTTCATATACTTATAGCTCTAGTGCATCTGTTGCATGGCAATCCCTACTCCTCATGTTGACGTCAATTGATGGGCATATCCATAGCCCGTTGATTAGCCTCGTCAATGTGAGACTTTCTCCTTTTTTGTATTCTCCACACAATCCCCATCATCATATTCTATTCCACCCATAGTGCTATATCCATGGCTCGCGCTCATGTATTGCGTGAAGGTTGAAAAAGTTTGAGATTATTTAAGTATGAAACAATTGCTTGGCTTGTCATCGGGAGTATAGAAGTTGGGAACATCTTTGTGTGACGAAAATGAAGCATAGCCTAACTATATGATTTTGTAGGGATGAACTTTCTTTTGCCATGCTATTTTGAGAAGACATGATTACTTTGATTAGTATGCTTGAAGTATTATTATTTTTATGTCAATATCAACTTTTGTCTTGAATCTTTTGGATCTGAATATTCATACCATGATTAAGTAGATTTACATTGAAATTATGCCAAAGTATCACTCCGCATCAAAAATTCTCTTTTTATCATTTACCTACTCGAGGACGAGCAGGAATTAAGCTTGGGGATGCCCGATACGTCTCCAATGTATCTATAATTTTTGATTGCTCCATGCTACTTTATCTACTGTTTTGGACTATATTGGGCTTTATTTTCCACTTTTATATTATTTTTGGGACTAACCTATTAACCGGAGGCCCGGCCCGATTGCTGTTTTTGCCTATTTCAGTGTTTCGAAGAAACGGAGTCCAAACGGAATGAAACCTTCGGGAACGTGATTTTCCAACCGAACATGATCCAGGAGACTTGGCCCCTACTCCAAGAAGTCAATCCGTTGCTTGTTCGGAAGAATCCGCAAATGAATATTCTTTATTTCCTCTCGGACAGGCCCTCTTTTTTCATTCGAATGTACATCTTTTTCGCCAGAGGTGGTCACGAGGGTGGAGGGCGCCCCCCCTGGGCGCGCACCCTACCTCGTGGGCCCCCTGACGCTCCACCGACGTACTCCTTCCTCCTATATATACCTATGTATCCCCAAACGATCGGAACAGGAGCCAAAAAACTAATTCCACCGCCGTACCTTCCTGTATCCACGAGATCCCATCTTGGGGCCTGTTAGGAGCTCACGCCCGGGAAGGGCATCCACCATGGAGGGCTTCTACATCAACACCATAGCCCCTCCGATGAAGTGTGAGTAGTTTACTTCAGACCTTCGGGTCCATAGCTAGTAGCTAGATGGCTTCTTCTCTCTTTTTGGATCTCAATACAATGTTCTCCCCTCTCTCGTGGAGATCTATTCGATGTAATCTTCTTTTTGCGGTGTGTTTGTTGAGACCGATGAATTGTGGGTTTATGATCCAGCTTATCTATGAATAATATTTGAATCTTCTCTGAATTCTTTTATGTATGATTGAGTTATCTTTGCAAGTCTCTTCGAATTATCTGTTTGGTTTGGCCAACTAGATTGGTAGTCCTTGCAATGGGAGAAGTGCTTAGCTTTGGGTTCAATCTTGCGGTGTCCTTACCCAGTGACAGAAAGGGTTGCAAGGCATGTATTGTATTGTTGCCATCGAGGATAACAAGATGGGGTTTTTATCATATTGCATGAATTTATCCCTCTACATCATGTCATCTTGCTTAAGGCGTTACTCTGTTTTTAACTTAATACTCTAGATGCAGGCTGGATAGCGGTCGATGAGTGGAGTAATAGTAGTAGATGCAGAATCGTTTCGGTCTACTTGTCTCGGTGGTGATTCCAATATATATGATCATACCTAGATAACGTCATAACTATGCTCAATTATGTCAATTGCTCAACAGTAATTTGTTCACCCACCGTAGAATATCTATGCTCTTGAGAGAAGCCACTAGTGAAACCTATGGCCCCCGGGTCTATTCTCATCATATCAATCTCCATCACTTTTAATACTTGTTTTGTTTTTACTTTGCTTTTACTTTTTACTTTGCATCTTTATACCAAAAATACCAAAAATATTATCTCTATCAGATCTCACTCTCGTAAGTGACCGTGAAGGGATTGACAACCCCTAATCGCGTTGGTTGCGTAGTAGCTATCGCTTTGTGCAGGTCTGAGGGACTTGCGCGTGGCCTCCTACTGGATTGATACCTTGGTTCTCAAAAACTGAGGGAAATACTTACGCTACTATGCTGCATCATCCTCTCCTCTTCGGGGAAAACCAACGCAAGCTCAAGACGTAGCAGGTGCATGTTCACACATGTAGTTGAATCAAAATCAACATAGCCTCCATGATATTTATGTTCATGGTGATTTAAATCCTACTCATGCTTGCACTCGATGTTGGTTAATCTCAATGCATATTTATGATTGTTGTCGCTCTCTAGTTGGTCTCTCCTCAATCTTTTGCTAGCCTTCACTTGTACTAAGCGGGAACACTGCTTGTGCATCCACTTCCTGAAACCCAAAGTTGTTTCATATGAGTCCACCATACCTACCTATATGCGGCATTTACCTGCCATTCCACGTAAATTTGCGTGTGCAAACTCTAAACCTTCAAATAATAATCTATTTTGTATGCCTGATCAGTCTCTCATGTAGTGACTGGGGGCTGTCAGTATCTTCCATGCTAGGTGGGTTATTTCTCACGATGAGTGTTTATTCACTTGTCATTCACAACAAAGTGGATGGTAATCGGGATGCCCAGTTCCTTGCTCGAAATCAAATCAAAATATAAATATGAAACAAAACCCCGCCAAGACTATTGTTGGTATGGACGGTAACGAGGATTCGGCTAACCGTGGAGTGTGGTTGTTGGTGGAGGGGGAGTAAAAACTTTACCATTCTATTTGGAACCGCCAATAATGTATCTAGCATGGAAGATACCGAGATCTCTTGGTTGTTATGTGGACAATGAAAGCATACCGCTCAAAATTATATTCATCTCTGTTTTAAAAGCTCGAGCTCTGACACCTCTACAAATCCCTGCTTCCCTCAACGAAGGGCCTATCTATTTACTTTTATTGCTGAGTCATCATCCTCTTATAAAAAGCACCAGTTAGAGAGCACCACTGTCATTTGTATGCTTTGTTATTAATTGATATTGTGTATGAGTGTGCTTGGATCTCTTTTGCCATGAATTATAATGTCTAGTCAGTCCTTGATCTTCACGGGTGCTCTGCATTTATGTTTTGCGGTCTCAGAATGGGCTAGCGAGATACCATTTTGTCATTTTATATCATGATTGTTTTGAAAAAGTGTTTTCATCCTAGATTTATTATTATTGCTTGCTAGTTGATTATGCCATTGATATGAGTAAATGTGAGACCTAAATGTTATTGTGAATATGGTTAGTCCATAATCTTTGCTGAAAACCTGAATATTGGCTAGAAATATTTGCAACAACAAGATCAAACAAAGTTTGTAAAACTTTTTTTTTCTTTGTCACTTTCAGTTTGTCAACTGAATTGCTTGAGGACAGGCAATGGGTTAAGCTTGGGGGAGTTGAAACATCTCCATCGTATCTACTTTTCCAAACTTTTTTGCCCTTGTTTTGGACTCTAATTTGCATGATTTGAATGGAACTAACCCGGACTGACGTTGTTTTCAGCAGAATTGCCATGGTGTTATTTTTGTGCATAAATAAAAGTTCTTGGATTGACCTGAAAATTTCTGGAGAATCTTTTTGGAATATATAAAAAATATTGGCGCAAGAATCAACCAGAGGGGGTCCACCCAGAGGCCACAAGCCTAGGAGGCTTGTGGGCCCCCTGGAGCTCCTCTGGCCCTAATTCCAACTCTATAAGTACCTATTCACGGAGAGAGAAAATTAGAGAGAAGGATTCATCGTGTTTCACAACACGGAGCCGCAACCACCTCCTGTTCTTCATCGGGAGGGCTGATCTGGAGTCTGTTCCAGGCTCCGGAGAGGGGGATTCATCGTCATCATCACCACCAACCTTCTTCCATCACCAATCTCATGATGCTCACTGTCGTGCGTGAGTAATTCCATTGTAGGCTTGCTAGACGGTGATGGATTGTATGAGATTTATCACGTATTTGAGTTAGTTTTGTTAGGGTTTGATCCCTAGTATCCACTATGTTCTGAGATTGATGTTGTTATGACTTTGCTATGCTTAATGCTTGTCACTAGGGCCCGAGTCCCATGATTTTAGATCTGAACCTATTATGTTTTCATGAATATATTTGTGTTCTTGATCCTATCTTGCAAGTTGTAGATACCTATTATGAGTTATGATCCGCATACCCCAAGGTGACAATAATTGGGATTCTTTTTGGTATTACCGTTGTTTGAGGAGTTCATGTATTCACTAAGTGCTAATGCTTTGGTCCAGTTCTCTATTAAAAGGAGGCCTTAATATCCGTTAGTTTCCATTCGGACCCCGCTGCCACAGGAGGGTAGGACAAAAGATGTCATGCACGTTCTTTTCCATAAACACATATGACTATATATGGAATACAAGCCTACATTGTATTGATGAATTGGAGCTAGTCCTGTGTCACCCTAGGCTATAACTGTTGCATGATGAATGCCATCCGACATAATTATCCATCACTGATCCGTTGCATATGAACTTCTCACATATTGATCTTTGCTAAGTTACTTTGCCATTGCTACTGTTACAATCACTACAAAACTGGTACTATTACTTTACTTTGCTACTAAATACTTTTCTACAAATATTAAGTCTTTCAGGTGTGGTTGAATTGACAACTCAGCTGCTAATACTCGTTAATATTCTTTGACTCCCCTTGTGTCGAATCAATAAATTTGGGTTGAATACTCTACCCTTGAAAACTGCTGTGATCCCCTATACTTGTGGGTTATCAGCATCTCCATAGCCCATTAATTTTCCTAGTTGATGTGAGACTTTATCCTTTTTGTCTTCTCCTCACAACCTCCACCATACTCTATTCCACCTATAGTGTTATATCCATGCCTCACGCTCATGTTTTACATGAAAGTTGAAAAAGCTTGAGAACATTAAAAGTATGAAACAATCGCCTGGAAAGTCATCGGGGTTGTGCGTGACAAATATTTTGTGTGATGAAGATAGAGCATGACAAGACTATATGATTTTGTAGGAATAAATTTCTTTAGCCTTGATATTTTGAGAAGACAGCATTGCTTTATTAGTATGCTTGAAGTATTATTAGTTTTATGTCCATATTAAACTTTTGTTTTGAATCTTATGGATCTAAACATTCATGCCACAACAAAGAAAATTGCATGGATAAATATGTTAGGTAACATTCCACATCAAAAATTCTATTTTTATCATTTATCTACTTGAGGACGAGCATGAATTAAGCTTGGGGATTCTTGATACGTCTCCAACGTATCTATAATTTTTTGATTGTTCCATGCTATTATATTATCCATCTTGGATGTTCTATATGCATTTATATGCAATTTTATATCATTTTTGGGACTAACTTATTAACCTAGTGCCCAGTGCCAATTGCTGTTTTTTCCTTGTTTTTGACTTTGACAGAAAATCAATACCAGACGGAGTCCAAACGGAACAAAACTTTATGATAATTTTTCTTGGACGACAGGACACCTAGGAAGCTTCGGGAGGATGCCAGAAGACCCACGAGGATGCCACAAGCCCTAGGGGTGCGCCCCTAGGCTTGTGGGCCCCTCCTGGCTCTCCTTACCCTAACTCCAGCACTAGAAATCCACAAATATTCCCCCTATACCAGTGGGCACACCAAAAATACTCTTCCGCCGCCGCAAGCTTCTGTTCTCGTGAGATCCCATCTTGCGGCCTTTTCCGGCACTCTGCTGGAGGGGGATTCGATCACGGAGGGACTCTAGACCAACCTTGTTGCCCTTCCGATGATGTGTGAGTAGTTTACCACAGACCTTTGGGTCCATAGCTAGTAGCTAGATGGCTTCTTATCTCACTTTGATCTTCAATACAATGTTCTCCTCTATATTCTTGGAGATCCAATCAATGTAATCTTCTTTTGCGGTGCATTTGTTGAGATCCAATGAATTGTGGATTTATGATCAGATTATCTATGAATACTATTTGAGTATACTCTGAACTCTTTTATGCATGATTGAGATAGCTATGTATTTCTCTCCGATCTATCGATTTGGTTTGGCCTACTAGATTGGTTTTTCTTGCAATGCGAGAGGTGCTTTGTGATGAGTTCAATCTTGCCATGTCCTCACCAGTGACAGTAGGGGTAGCGAGGCACGTATTGTATTGTTGCCATTAAGGATAAAAAGATGGATTTTTTACCATATTGATTGAATCTATCCCTCTACATCATGTCATCTTGCTTAAGGCGATACTCTGTTCTTATAAACTTAATACTATAGATGCAGGCAGGAGTCGGTCGATGTGTGGAGTAATAGTAGTAGATGCAGGCAGGAGTCGGTCTACTTGTCATGGACGTGATGCCTATATTCATGACCATTGCCTTAGATATCGTCATAACTTTGCGCTTTTCTATCAATTTCTCAATATTAAATCTTTTACCCTTTGTATGCTTTCTTCGAGAGAGAAGCCTCTAGTGTAACCTATGGCCCTCGGGTCTATTTTCCATCATATATTTTCAGATCTATAAAACCAAAAACTCAAAAAATACCTTTCTGCACTTTATTTATATTTACTTTATTTTGCCTTTTACTTATATTTTATATCTATCTCTATTAGATCTCACTCTTGCAAGTGACCGTGAAGGGATTGACAACCCCTTTTTCGCATTGTGTGCAAATGTTTGTTAGTTTGTGCAGGTGCATATATTGGGGACTTGTTTGTACCTCCTACTGTATTGATACCTTGGTTCTTAACTGAGGGAAATACTTATCTCTACTTTGCTGCATCACCCTTTCCTCTTCAAGGGAAAAATCAACGCAAGCTCAAGAAGTAGCAGGAAGAATTTCTGGCGCTATTGCCGGGGAGGTTCTACATCAAGCCTACCAAGTACCTATCATAAAATCTCATCTTCTGCACTTACATTATTTTCCATTTGCCTCTCGTTTTCCTCTCCCCCACTTATTAAATGTTTTCAGAAAAACACAAAAATGTTTGCCTTTTTATTCGCCCTTCTTTCGTTCGTCTTTTTGTTTGCTTTTTGCTTGCTTGCTTTGCCATCATGTCTGAATATGGGGAGGTTATCGTTGAAAAAATAGTAATAATCTTGAGGAAAAATTTGGATCTTGTGTTCTTAATAATGATCCTCTTGAAACTGACACTTCTACCAATCTTTAAAAAAATCTACTATGTTGGTGATGGTAATATTATTGGAAAGAATCTTATTCAATATTTTTTTTGATTGCACGGGATTTATGCCTATAAATAGGGGAACCATCCTTGATAATACAAATTTCTATGCGGATGCTATTTCTATGCATGTAGTTAAGTTGGAAAGAGAATTTTTACACATCCAGCGCGCTTTACAAAAGATGTTTTATGAACTCCCCAATATTTTAGATCCCAGGGCTAAGAAACTTGCTACAATTATCCTTATGCACGAATTTTGTTACATAGTCCGAGAAGCTAGGGAAATTTTTGCTTTCTATAATATGAATTTTGAGCATCCCCGAATAGAAGAAATCCTTTATGATAAATAAACTTTATGCGGTTTGGAATCTAAAGATTATGTTGCTTACAGTAACAATCAAAGAAAAAGAGTCCCTTGTTCGGAAGTTGTGCAAGCTTTATACATTGATGCTTATTATAGATTTGATTGGGTTACTAAGGGAATTGATGAAGGGTTTAATAAATAATGGATTGAAGAGATATCTAGAAAACCCATTAAAAATGAACTACATGTTTCTTATGAAGATTTTTTTGGTGATGATCCTGAGTATGAAATTATGAATGTTAAAGTTACTAATCGAAGTCCTTTCCATGCTTTAAGCTCTCCCTCTAGAAGGGAAGAACATGAAAAGAGGGATTTACTATGAAAGGTTTTGGAAGATTTGATTAGGAAAGAATTAAAGACCAAAGATGACAATACCTAGATCTATGGAATATGCCTAGCTAGGGGCGTTAAACAATAGGGTGCTTGTTGGGAGGCAACCCAATTTTATTTTGTGTTTTTTGTTTTTGCTTCTGTTTTTCAGGAAAAAAAACGTTGATACGTCCATTTTGCATCATGCTTTTATATCGATATTTATTGCATTACGGGCTGTTATTACACGTTATGTCACAATACTTATGCCTATTCTCTCTTATTTTACAAGGTTTACATAAGGAGGGAGAACGCAGCGGAATTTGGAATTACGATTTGGAAAAGGAGCAAATATTAGAGACCTATTCTGCACAACTCCAAAAGTCCTGAAACTCCACGAAAGTCATTTTTGAAAATAATAAAAAATATTGAGCGAAAAGAAGTTCACGGAGGGGACCCACACAGCCACGAGGGTGGGGCGCGCCCTACCCCAGGCGCGCCCCTGCCTCGTGGGCCCCTGCTGGCTCTCGATGGCCATCTTACGCTATATGAGGTCTTTCGTCGAGGAAAAAATCATAAGCAACCTTTCGGGACGAAACTCCGCCGCCATGAGGCGGAACCTTGGCGGAACCAATCTAGGGCTCCGGCAGAGCTGTTCTGTCGGGGACACTTCCCACCGGGAGGGGGGAATCATCGCTGTCGCCATCACCAACGCTCCTCTCATCAGGAGAGGGTAATCTCCATCAACATCTTCACCAGCACCATCTCCTCTCAAAACCCTAGTTCATCTCTTGTATCCAATTCTTGTCTCCAGGTCCGGGATTGGTACTAGTAGGTTGCTAGTAGTGTTGATTACTCCTTGTAGTTGATGCTAGTTGGTTTCTTTGGTGGAAGATCATATGTTCAGACCCTTTATGCATATTATTACCTCTCTGATTATGAACATGAATATGCTTTGTGAGTAGTTACATTCGTTCCTGAGGACATGGGAGAATTCTTGCTATTAGTAGTCATGTGAATGTGGTATTCGTTCGATATTTTGATGAGATGTATGTTGTCTAGCCTCTAGTGGTGTTATGTGAACGTCGACTACATAACACTTCACCATTATTTGGGCCTAGAGGAAGGCATTGGGAAGTAATAAGTAGATGACGGGTTGCTAGAGTGACAGAAGCTTAAACCCTAGTTTATGTGTTGCTTCGTAAGGGGCTGATTTGGATCCATATGTTTCATGCTATGGTTAGGTTTACCTTAATACTTTCATTGTAGTTGAGGATGCTTGCAATAGAGGTTAATCACAAGTGGGATGCTTGTTCAAGTAAGAACAGCACCCAAGCACTAGTCCACCCACATATCAAATTATCAAAGTACCGAACGCGAATCATATGAACGTGATGAAAACTAGCTTGACGATATTCCCATGTGTCCTCGGGAGCGCTTTTCCTTATATAAGAGTTTGTCCAGGCTTGTCCTTTGCTACAAAAGGATTGGGCCAGCTTGCTGCACTTTATTTACTTTTCTTACTTATTGCTCGTTACAAATTATCCTATCACAAAACTATCTGTTACCACTTATTTCAAGATTTCTGCAGAGAATACCTTGCTGAAAACCGCTTATCATTTCCTTCTGCTCCTCGTTGGGTTCGACACTCTTACTTATCGAAAGGACTACGATAGATCCCCTATACTTGTGGGTCATCAAGACTCTTTTCTGGCGTCGTTGCCAGGGAGTGAAGCGCCTTTGGTAGGTGGAATTTGGTAAGGAAAATTTTATATTGTGCTGAATTTACTGTCTCTTGTTACTATGGAAGGTAATCCTCTGAGGGGCTTGTTTGGGGTATCTTCACCCTGACCAGTAGAGCAAAGAGTTTCTCCTCAACCTACTGAACCTACTGAAAATGAAAATGCCCCCTTTGAAGTTCCTTCGGGTATGTTAGAAAAACTGCTAGCTAACACTTTTACAGGAGATGGAACAAAGCATCCTGATGAACATCTACTCTTTGTGGATGAAGTTTGTGGATTATTTAAGCTTGCAGGTATACCCGATGATGTTGTTAAGAAGAAGGTCTTCCCTTTATCTTTGAAGGGGGATGCATCGACATGGTATAGGCTATGTGATGATACGGGATCATGGAACTATAAACGAATGAAATTGTAATTTCATCAGAAGTATTATCCTATGCATCTTGTTCATCGTGATCGCAATTATATATATAATTTTTGGCCTCGCGAAGGATAAAGCATCGCTCAAGCTTGGGGGAGGCTTAAATCAATGTTATATTCATGCCCCAATCATGAGCTCTCAATAGAAATAATTCTTCAAAAATTTTATGCTCGGCTTTCTGAAAATAATCGCATCATGCTCGATACTTCTTGTGCTGGCTCTTTTATGATGAAGACTATTGAATTCAAATGGAATTTATTGGATAGAATTAAACGCAACTTTGAAGATTGGGATCTCGACGAAGGTAAGGAGTCATGTATGACACCTAAGTTTGATTGTGTTAAATCTTTTATGGATACCGATGTTTTCCGTAAATTTAGCAATAAATATGGACTTGACTCTGAGATAGTAGCTTCTTTCTGTGAATCTTTTGCTACTTATGTTGATCTCCCCAAGGAGAAGTGGTTTAAATATCATCCTCCCATAGAATTAAAAGTAGCTGCACCTACTTTAGTTGAAGAAAGGACTATCACTTATAATGATCCTCTTGTTCCTACTTCTTATGTTGAGAAACCACCTTTCCCTGTTAGAATAAAGGATCATGCTAAAGCTTCAACTATGGTTCGTAAAAGAAATATTAGAACTTATACACCTCCTGAGCAAGTTAAAGTTGAACCTAATATTGCTATTGTTAAAGATCTCTTGGCTGATAATATTGATGGGCATGTTATTTATTTCTGCGGTGAAACTGCTAGAATTGCCAAACCTTGTGCTAAAGATAAACATAGACCTGTGGTAGGCGTGCCTATTATTTCTGTTAAAATAGGAGATCATTGTTATCATGGCTTATGTGATATGGGTTCTAGTGTTAGTGCAATGCCTTATGACTTATACAAAGAAATTATGCATGATATTGCACCTGTTGAGATAGAAGATATTGATGTCACAATTAAGCTTGCCAATAGAGACACTATTGCACCAATGGGAATTGTTAGAGATGTTGAAGTCTTGTGTGGGAAAACTAAATATCCTACTGATTTTCTTGTTCTTGGTTCCCCACAAGATAGCTTTTGTCCCATTATTTTTGGTAGACCCTTCTTGAACACTGTTAATGCTAAGATAGACTGTGAAAAGAATGTTGTTACTATTGGTTTTGGGTGGTATGTCTCATGAGTTTAATTTCTCTAAATTTAGTAGACAACACCGTGAAGAAGAATTGCCTAGTAAGGATGAAATTATTGGTCTTGCTTCTATTGCCGTACCTCCTAGTGATCCTATAGAACAATATTTGCTAGACCATGAAAATGATATGTTTATGAATGAAAGAAGGGAAATAGATGAAGTATTCTTTAAACAGGAACCTATTCTGAAACACAATTTGCATGTTGAAATCTTAGGGTATCCCCCTCCACCCAAGGGTGATCCTGTGTTTGAGCTTAAACTGTTGCCTCATAATCTTAAATATTCTTATCCTGGTGAAAAGAAGATATATCCTGTTATTATTAGCGCTAATCTTTCAGAGCATGAAGAAGAGAGATTATTGAAAACTCTGATGAAGCACCATGCTGCTACTGGATATACTCTTGATGATCTTAAGGGCATTAGTCCCACTCTATGTCAACATAAAATAAATTTGGAAGAAGATGCTAAACAGGTTCGTGATCATCAACGACGGCTGAATCCTAAGATGAAAGAAGTGGTAAGAAAAGAAATACTAAAGCTTCTGGAGGCAGGTATAATTTATCCCGTTGCTGATAGTCAATGGGTAAGTCATGTTCATTGTGTCCCTAAGAAGGGAGGGGTTACTGTTGTTCCTAATGATAAAGATGAATTGATTCCGCAAAGAATTATTACAGGTTATAGGATGGTAATTGATTTCCACAAATTAAATAAAGATACTAAGAAAGATCATTACCCCTTACCTTTTATCGATCAAATGCTAGAAAGATTATGCAAACATACACATTATTGCTTTCTAGATGGTTATTACGGTTCCTCTCAAATACTGTATCGACTAAAGATCAATCAAAGACTACTTTTACATGCCCTTTTGGTACTTTTGCTTATAGACGTATGCCTTTTGGTTTATGTAATGCACCTGCTACCTTTCAAAGATGCATGATGGCTATATTCTCTGACTTTTATGAAAAGATTTGTGAGGTTTTCATGGATGAATTTTCCGTCTATGGATCCTCTTTTGATGATTGCTTGAGCAATCTTGATCGAGTTTTGCAGAGATGTGAAGAAACTAATGTTGTCTTGAATTGGGAAAAGTGCCACTTTATGGTTAATGAAGGTATTGTCTTGGGGCATAAAGTTTCTGAGAGAGGTATTGAAGTTGATAAAGCCAAGGTTGATACTATTGAAAAGATGCCATGTCCCAAGGACATCAAAGGTGTAAGAAGTTTCCTCGGTCATGCCGGATTTTATAGGAGGTTCATTAAGGAATTTTCAAAAATTTCTTGGCCTCTGACTAATTTATTACAAAAATATATACCATTTGTCTTTGATGATGATTGTGTAGAAGCATTTGAAATACTTAAGAAAGCATTGATCTCTGCACCTATTGTTCAGCCACCTGATTGGAATTTACCCTTTGAAATTATGTGTGATGGTAGTGATTATGCTGTAGGTGTTGTTCTAGGACAAAGATTTGATAAGAAATTAAATGTTATCCATTATGCTAGTAAGACTTTAGACAATGCTCAAAGAAATTATGCTACTACCGAAAAGGAATTCTTAGCAGTTGTATTTGCTTGTGATAAGTTTAGACCTTATATTGTTGATTCTAAAGTAACTATTCACACGGATCATGCTGCTATTAAATATCTTATGGAAAAGAAAGATGCTAAACCTAGACTTATTAGATGGGTTCTCTTGCTACAAAAATTTGATTTACATATTGTTGATAGAAAAGGTGCTGAGAACCCTGTTGCAGACAACTTGTCTAGGTCAGAAAATGTCCTTGATGACCCACTACCTATTGATGATAGCTTTCCTGATGAACAATTAAATGTTATAAGTACTTCTCGTAGTACTCCATGGTATGCTGATTACGCTAATTATATTGTTGCTAAATTTATACCACCTAGTTTCACTTACCAACAAAAGAAAAAGCTTTTCTATGTTTTGAGACATTACTTTTGGGATGACCCACATCTTTATAAAGAAGGAGTAGATAGTGTTATTAGACGTTGTGTACTTGAGCATGAACAGGAATAGATCCTACGCAAGTGTCACTCCGAAGCTTATGGAGGACACCACGCTGGAGATAGAACTGCACATAAGGTATTGCGATCCGGTTTTTATTGGCCTACTCTCTTCAAGGATGCCCGTAAGTTTGTTTTGTCCTGTGATGAATGTCAAAGAATTGGTAATATTAGTAGACGTCAAGAAATGCCTATGAATTATTCACTTATTATTGAACCATTTGATATTTGGGGCTTTGATTATATGGGACCTTTTCCTGCCTCTAATGGGTATACACATATTGTAGTTGCTGTTGATTACGTTACTAAGTGGGTAGAAGCTATTCGAACTAGTAGTGCTTGTCACGCCCGGATAATTAAGCTACAGTAAACCTTTGCTAATGATGCCACGTCACCTCGGTTGCTGTTGATAAAATCCGTTAGTTCAAGACGATTCAAATTCAAAATTAAAATATAGGCAAACAACAAAAGTTTTCAAACAATGAAACCAAAATGTTCAAGGTGGGTCAGATAAATCAAGTGTAAATACGATGGAGAAACCAAACCTTGATAAAATGTTTAAGGGCCCTAAACTAATTAAAAGCGATGGTGAAAACAATTAAACAAATACCTACTGGATTTTATAAAATATTTAAATGTTTTATTATGGGTTAAGAATTGATGTGACAACAGTTTGTTATAAATACTACTTTAGGTACTAGTGGTGATTTTTGTAAAAACTAAAAATTTAAAAGGAAACTAGAAATAAAACAAAAAAAATAAGAAAAGGAATCAAAACAAAAACAGAACTAACACACACACAAAAAAAGGAAATAACCTCGGGGGCTCCGAGCAGCCCCCGGCCCAATCAAGCCAAGTCCGGCCAGGCCGGCCCACCCATCGCCTACTTTAGGTCCCTGCCCTCCACCGAACCCTAATCCCTCCCACGATCCCCACTTCCCCACTCCCCCAAAATATCTCCTCCTCCTCTCCCGATTGGATCGGGATCGAGGAGGGCGCCATCACCGACGCCGCTCGGCACGACCCCGCCGCCCGGAGCTTGCCGCCACCTCGCCGTCCTCCTCCACTCCGTCGCGCGTCCCCGTCGGCCTCCCCAAACCTCCCCGCGCCCATTGCCCAGTCCCTACCGCCCCTGTGAGCTCCGCCTCCTCTCCCCCTTTCCCTCTGTCGCCGGCGCCGTTCGCGACGCCCCGGCCTCCTCTACCGCGCGCACGCACGCGTCGCGCCCGTCGCGGCCCTCTTTCGGGCGTCACTCGGGCGGCCCGCGCCTCGCCCTCCCCATCTCCGTCGCGCTCGGCGCCGCCCGTGGTCACCGCGCTCACCCGTCCTTGCCCGGCGCGCCCGCCTCCCCTTGGGTGTGCGCTTTGTGCGTGCCCGCACGCCCGTGGTTGCCGTTCCCCGCGCCCCGCTCCGGCCAGCTACCTCACACCGCGGTAGCCACATGACCGACCACTACCTCCCCTCGCGCGTCGCTTGCCCGTGGCCGGCGCCCGCCATGATGCGTTCCTCCGCCGCCTTCCTTGGCACAGCCCGGCGCGGCGTCGCCAGCGTGCCCATCGCCCTCGGGTTGCGCCCGCACCCACGCTTGGCGCCCGTCGCCTTTGCAACATTGCTGCGCCCGCCCGCCTGACGCCCATGCCCGCTAAGGCCATTGGCCCTATGACAAGCAGGCCCCACCCCAGAACGAAAATTAAAAAAAAAAGAGCTTTAAAAAAGTAAATAAATAAATAATTAAAATAATTAAAATATTAATTAATTAATTAAAGAATTAATTAACTTAATTAATCCTGATTAGTTAACCTAATTAATTGTAGTTAATAAACCTAATCATTTTAGTTAGACTAACTAAACCTGATTAGTTAGTCTTAGACAATGACAACCGGGTCCCACCATCAGATTGACCCAGTCAACCCCTGTTGACTGATGATGTCAGCATGACATCATGCTGATGTCATAATTCCATTTTCGAATTAAATTAAATAATTAATTAAATTCTAGAAATTAATGAAATCTTTAGAAAATCATATCTTTTAATCCGTAACTCGGATTAAATTATTTTCAACATGAAAGTTGCTCAGAACGACGAGATGAATCCGGATACGCAGCCCGTTCGTCCGCCACACACCCCTAGCATACCGAACCCTCAACTTTCCCCTCCGGTTCCTTTGTCCGAAAACGCGAAACACTGGAAATACTTTCCCGGATGTTTTCCCCCTTCACCGGTATCACCTCATACCGCGTTAGGCACGCCTAGCAACACGCCTTGTCATGTCATGCATCGTCATGCATTTGTTTGCATTGTATTTATTGTTCCTTCCCCCTCTTCTCTCTGGTAGACTACGAGACCGGCGATCTTTGCTGCCCGGTTCGACTACGGAGTTGGCGACCCCTCTCTCTTGCCAGAGCAACCAGGCAAGCCCCCCCTTGATCACCAGATATCGCCTATTCTACTCTATCTTTGCTTGCATTCGAGTAGTGTAGCATGTTCTTGCTTTCCGTTATACCTATCCTGATGCATAGCCTGTCCTTGCTACTACTGTTGTTACCTTTACCTGCAATCCTACATGCTTAGTATTGGATGCTAGTATTTCCATCTGTGGCCCTACATTCTTGTCCGTCTGCTGCGCTATACTATCGGGCTGTGATCACTCGGGAGGTGATCACGGGTATATACTATATACTTTATACATGATACATGTGGTGACTAAAGTCGGGTTGACATGGAGCACCCATGAGTGGATCTTTGAGGCGGAGGCGGCAGGCAGGTTGAGACCGCCTCACGAGAGAGGTGGGCACAGCCTGTTCGGCGTTCGCGGATACTTAACACGCTTAACGAGATCTTGGTATTTGATCTGAGTTGGGTCGTTGACCTTATACGCACTAACCGCCACGTGGGACAAGATATATGGGCAACCGGCGTCGTGGTATCGGCGAAACGCCGTGACGCCTTGGCCCGAGTGGCACGCCGGATTGGAACGTAAGCCTGCTCTTGTATTAAGGGGCTAGTTACGCTTTTCGGCCACGTCATAGCGTGCAGGTGTGCTATGGGCGATGGGCCCAGACCCTGTCGCGCTTAGGTTTAGACCGGCGTCTTTGGCCTCTTTGTTGTGCCTAGGTAGGGCTGCGGCGTGTTGATCTTCGCGGCGGGCATGACCCGAGAAAAGTGTGTCCGGCCAAATGGGATCGAGCGTGTCGGGTAATGTGGTGCACCCTGCAGGAAGTTAATCTATTCGAATAGCCGTGATCTTTGGTAACAGGGCGACTTGGAGTTGTACCTTGACCTTATGACAACTAGAACCGGATACTTAATAAAACACACCCTTCCAAGTGCGGATACAACCACAGTGGTCGCTCACTCTCGGGGTTACGAGGAGGAGATCGCGGGTAGGATTATTGCTATGCGATGCTACTTGGAGGCCTTGAGACTACCCTACGCTACATCTTTGCGGGGCGGAGGCTGCCGAGCGTAGTCTTCGATAGGATTAGATATCCCCCTCTTATTCTGGCATTCTGTAGTTTAGTCCACTGATATGGCCCTTTACACATATGTCCATGCATATGTAGTGTAGCTCCTTGCTTGCGAGTACTTTGGATGAGTACTCACAGTTGCCTTGTTCCCCCTTTCCCCCCTTTCTTTACCGGTTCTTTGTGACTGCACGATGGAGCCCAGAGCCAGACGCCACCGTCGATGACGACTACTACTGCTGGGCGCCTACTACTACGTGCAGCCGCTAACGGCGACCGGGAGTAGTTAGGAGGATCCCGAGCGGGGAGGCTGCGCCTCTTTCGATCTGTATCCCGGTTTGTGCTAGCCTTCTTAAGGCAAACTTGTTTAACTTATGTCCGTACTCAGATATTGTTGCTTCCGGAGACTTCGTCTATGATCGAGCACTTGTATTCGAGCCCTCGAGGCCCACAGCTTGTATTATGATGCTTGTATGACTTATTTTATTTTTAGAGTTGTGTTGTGATATCTTCCGTGAGTCCACGATCTTGATCGTACACGTTTTCGTGTATGATTAGTGTACGATTGAATCGGGGGCGTCACAAGTTGGTATCAGAGCCGACTGCCTGTAGGAATCCCCCTTTCCAACTCCTTGGCCGAAGTTGAGTCTAGACATTGCAAAAACTTTTACTAACTTGGCTGTTTGCCTTACGGGCCCACGTCGACATCGGGTGGTACTAGGATCTTTTACTCCTCGACCTTTACTCTGGGACTCTGAACTCTCTTCTACTCGGGTTAAATGAATTTTACTAAATCTAACATTAGGATATCGTTATCACTTTCGCCCGGAGAGCCCCTTATTACTGATGATCGTCTGCTACACATGAAGACCCTGAAGATACTCTCCGCTGTTAATCCGAGAACTTGTGTTCATCGCGTTTGCAATTCCCTTCCACCAACAACCCTTATGGATAACTACTTGAAGTTGTTATTCGTACATTCATCCCCAGTTGGTATTGTTATTACAAGATACAACGAAACACTCGTCTTTGTTTCGATAATCCATTTGTGCCTACTGCCTTGCAGTTCCTTGTCGCCTGAATACCCTTACGGATAATTTCTCGCACTTACCGAGTATCCACTCATCCCGATTTGATGCATGTATGTCACGAATCCTTGAAATATCATTCGATCTTCCGAAAATCTTGAGCATCCTATTGCTCTTGAAATTCTTGATTGCTTGCATTATGGTTAATCCCATAAGTCTAGTAATCTTGTTGACATCCATTGTCATTGACATTTTGAGTCTGTTGATTCGATTTGTTGCGAATGCTCGCAATCCTCAAACAGATCCTAGAATTCATCCTTCCGGCTCATACGTCGTTTTAATCATGAGCTGGTTCTCGCCAATTAAATTGTCGTCGATTGTGCCCCTAAGTATTGAACTTATCCATCCTCGATCAGAGCGTCTGCTTCTGGTCCTTCGCTTTGTAAATCATATTTCCTTAGAAATTGCACTCTAAGTTATTCAGTTGTTTCTATAATCCAATGTCTTTGCGTTGCTTCTTCCTCTGGTTGTGTGCCGATACTCACCCCAGATCCTTGTGGATTTTATCCGACAATGTCCTTCATATTCAATAACCTTGAGCCTTTCGTAGGATCTATACCGCCTTTGGTAAATTGTATCCTCTGCTTTCTCAACCATGCTCAGCTTTCGAGCTGGTGGTATTTACTATTGAAGCTTGTGGTATATATTTCCACGATACCCTGATGGGTTGAACCTATGCCTTCCTTAATATGTGTGAACTCGGGAGTTTTCACGAGTCATACTCATCTGGTATTTCACCAGGTAAAACTTTCAACACTAATGCCTTTATCAAAGCGAGAAGTGAATGGAAGGTTATACATTGAAGAAGTGGGAGTCGACCTTGAACCTTGCGTTCATGCCCATGGACACGATGTATAACTTATCATGGAAGCTGCTCATAAAAGTAATTACCCCCTTTATAAGTTCATCTTGTATCCGTGGTTCGATCCTTTATGATCGTGGTTTCCGACCATATTTTCCTTAAATACCATTTCTCGTGCAAGTTTAAGCACTTGTCTTCTACAGGGTAATACCCCAGTCCAACCTCTACTTTGATTTGTCGTCGAGTATTACCCCCTGGTATCTCAAGATTATCACGGAACTGCATAACTTCTTATGAGTTCTTCATCAAGTGTTACATTCTCATTGATTCCAATTTTTCATGGGCTCTGAGTTATTAAACACTCAAAGACACCGATAACTGACTCGAGTCCGCATCGCGATTAAGCAACTCTTGGTAACCTTCATTACTTACGAGTTTGAACTCAATCACGTCATTCCTAGCCTGTTTGGCTATATCCTTGTCGTCTTGGATTTTAACTGTGCTACCTGGTCTTCTTCCCAGAGCATAATTTTTGACGATGATCTAAGCTTACGTCGATCTTCCTCATCATATCATTTTGCTTTGGACAACAAGCTTGATTTTGAGTTTGTGTCGTACGCATGGTTCCAATAACCTTTTGCTTCATAATTCCTTTGACTTCATGTTATCGCTGATCGATTACATCTTCATGAAATCTCTCGACAAATGTGTCGTGATCATCATCAACATTCCGAGCTCCTCAAGGATATCAATTGAATTCTTGATGAGAAATAGCATCCTTTGCCCTCGATGATTTGGGTTATCATCCACAACATTATTGCATTCCCTCCAACACAAAACTTGTTCTTGTTTTGTGTTGTACCTTGAGTTCCATGCTATCCAACTTATGTTATGATCTACCACGGAGTATTACCATCTTTGATGTCAAGAATGTTGTGAGGATTGCTCCACCTCTTAAGAAATTCTTGCTATAATGATACTTCTCACCATCACCATTCTTTCTTGGTCCTCGTGTGGATTCCAACCGTGGTACCCACATGGGAACGGTGTTGTTTGGATTCTGCACTTCTAGCAACCCTATTGCTTTGAAGTTAATGATCGATAATTCATTCTTAGCCTATTGGTTGCTGAACCACCATTCTAACGTTGATCATGCTACTATAAGCCCACATTTCGGTTGCACTTTTCAACTGATGTTTAATTGGGTATGTTTTCCTCGAGCATACCCCATTATATCTTTTGAATTGACAAGTGTCATCTTCTTGTTCACATTATTGTGGAAAGCCATCCGCTTGGAATTCTCGATGAATTGTCGCTGAGCCCATCAACCACCTTCTTATCCCCTCCTTGGTTTAAGGATGAACTATTGCTTCAAGAACCCGCTCCCATAGTTCATTTCCTGAGAATCTTGAAATGTCATTTCGTCTATTTGTGTTGCACCTTTTCTTCTCGGACATCCACGAGTGCGAGGTATCATGACACCAATCGGAGCTGAATCTCGGTCAGATATGATGGTTGGGACAACTTTCCAAGAGTTATGATGTTGGTCCTTTGATGACCCGGTAACATGATGTCATGCCTAGCACCCCCCCCCCCTGGGTGGAGGACCTATTGTTGTAGTATCCTTTTTAGCAAGTTTAGCCATTCTTCCATGAGGAAATTGTAAGACTTATTCTATAAGTTGCTCCTGACGGATCCTTTGTGAATCCAAAGTATGATCTTTACCCAAAGACCATGCCAATACTATCTCAAAGCATGTTTGTGATACTCCGATTTTCAACAAGGACATTTGAAGCCCCATGCTAAATGTTTCTTGCTCAATTATCCAAACACCTTTGTATGGGTAATGTCATGAAATTTCTCTCCCCTTACCTAAAGGGTTTTCTACCTTCTATCCTCTTATGGATATCATGCTCTTTCGTCCTTGGGAAGGATATACCCCTGAATTATGTGTTTAAACACATATTTCTTTCCATTGTTCTGATTAAATCTGGTAATCACCTTTCCTTTC
The DNA here is from genome assembly GCA_021605145.1 of Aegilops bicornis. Taxonomy (NCBI): domain Eukaryota; kingdom Viridiplantae; phylum Streptophyta; class Magnoliopsida; order Poales; family Poaceae; genus Aegilops; species Aegilops bicornis. The sequence continues at coordinate 524,471,808 of CM038669.1, forward strand.
CATTGGATTGCTTAACCCTACTTGTGATCTTTATTATATAAGCAGTAGTATTATTCTGCTTATGTAAACACCTCGGTGTACAATTATGCTAGCAAGACCATGTTACTATAGTTGATGACATTTCGGTAACCCCCGATGGATGAGAACTTTGCCTATTGGTCCGCCTCGTTCAACGAGCAGGAAAATGGTTCTCTTCATCCCTCGCCCTTGGTACCAACGTTGTTGCCAACATAACTGACAGGCTATCCTCTGCCATGCCTTGCTACCATGACCGTGCAATATGTCGGCGTCCTTCCTACTTTTGGACCACATGGTGGGCCCATAACCCACAGTTCCACAGGATCGAAACCTGACTCTCCTGCACCCCCTGTTCCCAAGGTTGTTCCTCACGTGTGGCCTCGTATGTAATTCACGAGCCATCTTCCGAGGGATCATCAAATCTGTTACCGGACACAATACTTATTCCCGATTGCTTTGAGCCACTTTCACGCCCTGTTTCAGGCATCGAGCGGTTACCTGCTCGCTCGAAACTTCGCATGAAACCTCATTACTTTGCTCTTGATATTTTCTTAAGTTTCAATTCGAGAGTTACGTTCTTCCACCTTCCCCGATGTTATCGACCAGTTAGTCAACCTTGTAGAGGCTCGTTCTCCCGGAATACCCCCCTTATTCTTTCGTAAGTATGATGGAACCCCCGAAGAAAGCATGCCGACTTCATCTTGATGACTTGAAGTAGAAAAATGAAGACATCAATATAATGGATCGACCACGTCGAGAAAAGCAACCAAGACCGAGAAAAACCGTTAGAATTTCACCACCACAAATTTCCCCCTTACACCGCCTCTTAAATCTCGGGACGAGATTTCTTGTAGTGGAGGAGAATTGTGACGCCCGGATAATTAAGCTACAGTAAACCTTTGCTAATGATGCCACATCACCTCGGTTCTTTGTTGATAAAATCACGTTAGTTCAAGGCGATTCAAATTCAAATTTAAAATATAGGCAAACAACAAAAGTTTTCAAACAATGAAACCAAAATGTTCAAGGTGGGTCAGATAAATCAAGTGTAAATACGATGGAGAAACCAAACCTTGATAAAATGTTTAAGGGCCCTAAACTAATTAAAACAGTAGTGAAAACAATTAAACAAATACCTACTGGTTTTTATAAAATATTAAAATGTTTTATTATGGGTTAAGAATTGATGTGGCAACAGTTTGTTATAAATAGTACTTTAGGTACGAGTGGTGATTTTTGTAAAAACTAAAAATTTAAAAGGAAACTAGAAATAAAATAGAAAGAAAATAAGAAAAGGAATCAAAACAAAAACAGAACTAACACACAAAAAAAGGAAAGAACCCCCCGGGGCTCCGGCCCAGCAGCCCCCGGCCCAACTGGGCCAAGTCCCGGCCAGGCCGGCCACCTACTGGCCTACTTTAGGTCCCTGCCCTCCCACCGAACCCTAATCCCCTCCCCACGATCCCCACTTCCCCCACTCCCCCCCAAAATATCTCCTCCCTCCTCTCCCCGATTGGATCGGGACCGAGGAGGAGGGCGCCATCACCGACGCCGCTCGGCACGACCCCGCCGCCTCGTCACGACGCCGCCCAGAGCTTGTCGCCACCTCGCCGTCCTCCTCCACTCCGTCGCGCGTCCCCGTCGGCCTCCCCAAACCTCCCCGCGCCCATTGCCCAGTCCCTACCGCCCCTGTGAGCTCCGCCTCCTCTCCCCCTTTCCCTCTGTCACCAGCGCCGTTCGCGACGCCACGGCCTCCTCTACCGCGTGCACGCACGCGTCGCGCCCGTCGCGGCCCTCTGCTCGGAGCGTCACTCGGAGCCGCGGCCCGCGCCTCGCCATCCCCCATCTCTGTCGCGCTCCAGCGCCTGCCCGTGGTCACCGCGCTCACCCCGTCCTTGCCCCGACGCGCCCGCACTCCCTTGGGTGTGCGCTGTGTGCGTGCCCGCACGCCCGTGGTCGCCTCTCCCCGCGCCCCGCTCCGGCCAGCTACCTCACACCGCAGCTGGCCACCGGGCCACCGCAGCGACCACTACCTCCTCGCTGTCGCTTGCCCGTGGCCGGCGCCGCCACCATGATCGTTCCTCCGCCGCCTTCCTTGGCACGGCAGCCGGCCCGGCGTGCGCCACAGCGCCAGCGCCCGATTGCCCGCACCTGCACGCGCCCGTCACACAGAATCGGGCAAGACGCCCCGCACGCCCATGCCCGCTAAGGCCATTGGCCCTATGACAAGCAGGCCCCACCCCAGAACGAAAATTAAAAAAAAGAGCTTTAAAAAAAGTAAATAAATAAATAATTAAAATATTAATTAATTAATTAAAGAATTAATTAACTTAATTAATCCTGATTAGTTAACCTAATGAATTGTAGTTAATAAACCTAATCATTTTAGTTAGACTAACTAAACCTGATTAGTTAGTCTTAGACAATGACAACCGGGTCCCACCATCAGATTGACCCAGTCAACCCCTGTTGACTCAGCGTCGACATGACATCATGTCGATGTCATAATTCCATTTTCGAATTAAATTAAATAATTAATTAAATTCTAGAAATTAATAAAATCTTTAGAAAATCATATATTTTAATCAGAACTTCGGATTAAATTATTTTCAACATGAAAGTTGCTCGAGAACGAAGACGAATCCGGATACACGGCTCGTTAAATCGCCACACACCCCTAGCTTACCGAACCCGCAACTTTCCTCCGGTTCCTTTGTCCGAAAACGCGAAACACCGGGAATACTTTCCCGGATGTTTTCCCCCTTCACCAGTATCACCTCATACCGCGTTAGGGCACGCCTAGCAACACACCTTGTCATGTCATGCATCTTCATGCATTTGTTTGCATTGTATTTATTGTTCCTTCCCCCTCTTCTCTCTGGTAGACTACGAGACCGACGCTGTTGCTGCCTAGTTCGACTACGGAGTTGACGACCCCTATCTCTTGCCAGAGCAACCAGGCAAGCCCCCCCCCTTGATCACCAGATATCGCCTATTCTACTCTATACTGCTTGCATTAGAGTAGTGTAGCATGTTCTTGCTTTCCGTTATACCTATCCTGATGCATAGCCTGTCCTTGCTACTACTGTTGTTACCTTTACCTGCAATCCTACATGCTTAGTATAGGATGCTAGTATTTCCATCTGTGGCCCTACATTCTTGTCCGTCTGCTGTTCTATACTATCGGACCGTGATCACTCGGGAGGTGATCACGGGTATATACTATATACTTTATACATGATACATGTGGTGACTAAAGTCGGGTCGGCTTGTGGAGCACCATGAGTGGATCTTTGAGGCGGAGGCGGCAGGGCAGGTTGAGACCGCCTAGGAGAGAGGTGGGCATGGCCCTGTTCGGCGTTCGCAGATACTTAACACGCTTAACGAGATCTTGGTATTTGATCTGAGTTGGGTCGTTGACCTTATACGCACTAACCGCCACGTGGGACAACATATGGGCAACCGGCGTCGTGGTATCAACCGAAGCACTGCGTGGCCTTGATCGAGTGGCGCGGATTGGAGCAGTAAGCACGCTCTTGTATGAAGGGGCTAGTTACGCTTTTGGCAGCGTCTGCGGACGATGCAGGTGTGCTATGGGCGATGGGCCCCGGACCCACTGTCTTAGGTTTAGACCGGCGTCTTTGGCCTCTCTGTTGTGCCTAGGTGGGGCTGCGACGTGTTGATCTTCCACGGCCGGACATGACCCAGAAAAGTGTGTCCGGCCAAATGGGATCGAGCGTGTTGGGTAATGTGGTGCACCCCTGCAGGGAAGTTAATCTATTCGAATAGTCGTGATCTATTGGGTAATGTGGGCCTATAGAACTGCATATAAAAATCCTATGGGTATGTCTCCGTATAAAATGGTTTATGGGAAAGCATGTCACTTACCTCTCGAACTGGAACATAAGGCATATTGGGCTATTAAAGAGCTCAACTTTGATTTCAAACTTGCCGGTGAGAAGAGGTTATTTGATCTTAGCTCACTTGATGAATGGAGAACCCAAGCTTATGAAAATGCCAAGTTGTTTAAAGAAAAAGTAAAAAATGGCATGATAAAAGGATACAAAAGCGTGAGTTTAATGTAGGTGATTATGTATTGCTATACAACTCTCGTTTAAGATTTTTTGCAGGAAAACGTCTCTCTAAATGGGAAGGCCCCTACGTCATCGAGGAGGTCTATCGTTCCGGTGCCATAAAAATTAACAACTTCGAATGCACAAATCTGAAGGTGGTAAACGGTCAAAGAATCAAACACTATATCTCAGGTAATCCTATAAACGTTGAAACCAATGTTATTGAGACCGTAACCCCGGAGGAATACATAAGAGACACTTTCCGGAACGTTTCAGACTCCGAAAAGGAATAGGTATGTGGTACGGAAAGTAAATCGACTCCAAAACAGTTTTTAAGGCAATATTTCTCCGTTTTGGAATATTTAGAAAAATGGAAAAATAAGTAGCAGTCCGGAAAGGATACGAGGGCTCCACGAGGGTGGAGGGCGCGCCCGCCTACCTCGTGGGCACCTCGTGTGACTTCCATACTCCGTTTTCTTGTACGATACGTATTTTGGTCGGTAAAAATTCATTATATAATCTCCCGAAGGTTTTGACTCCTGTATCATGCAATTATCCTCTGTTCTTGTTTCGAGCTGTTTTCTGTCAGGGTTGCCAAGGCTAGGCATCATGTCATCCCTCTCCTCCAACAATGGTGACAACGATGCTTGGCTAATGAAGATAGAGCTGAAGAGGGAAGAACCCATGGAGATCAACAAGGATGAAGGGATCAAGAAGGCCACGGAGGATCAAGCTCCGGCAGCAGAAAACATCCTTCAACTTGATCATAATCTTCTTACCCCAACTGAGATTGAAGCTTTTAAGATGATCGAGTTAGCTCTATAAAGAACAAGTATCTCACACGTTATTTTGTTGAAGGAGCATATTGTTGCACTCAAGGGCATTATCCGCAAGCTGGAGGACCTCTCACACTCGATGTGCGACTATCCATCACCACCAACTTCTTCACCAACAAAGGAGGCATAATCACATGGGTATGGGCACTCTCCTTGGCAACTGTCAAGCTTGGGGGAGGTGCCCCGGTATCGTATCACAATCACACTCCTATCTTTACCGTTTTTCTTAGTTCGATCCTATTAATAGTATCTTGATCTAGTAGAATAAAGTTTATGGCATGATCTAGTTTTGAGTTTTGCTTTATGATCTCTCTATGTAATCGAGTCCGTGAGTTATATAATAAAGATTAGTGTTGAGTCAAGGGCTTGATTATTTTGCCATGATCTTGAGTGAATAAAAGAAAAGAGAAAAGAATAAAAAGAAACAAAGAGCTCATATTGATCTTATTGAGAGTAATGACTTCACATAGAAAGAGTATGATGATTAAAAGTTGTTGGGAGTGGCAAACATAGCTTTGGTCATCGTTGCAATTAATAGGAAGTAATAAGGAAAGAGGGGTTCACATATAAATATATTATCGTTGACATCTTTTATGATTGGCAGCACTCATTAAAATATGACATGCTAAAGAGTTTATGTTGGACAAGGAAGACAACATAATGGGTTATGTTCTCCTATATCTGAGATAAAGTATGTTGTCATGGATCATCCAACATGTTGAGCTTTCCTTTCCCCATCATGCTAGCCAAATTCTCAGCACCAAGTAGAGATACTACTTGTGCTTCCAATATATAAACCAGTTTTGCCATGAGAGTCCACCATACCTACCTATGGATTGAGTAAGATCCTTCAAGTAAGTTTTCATCGGTGCAAGCAATAAAAATTGCTCTCTAAATATGTATGACTTATTAGTGTGGGAGAAAATAAGCTTTATACGATCTTGTGATGTGAAAGAAATAAAAGTGACGGACTGCATAATAAAGGTTCATATCACAAGGGGCAATATAAAGTGACGTTCTTTCGCATTAAGATTTTGTGCATCCAACCATAAAAGCGCATGGTAACCTCTGCTTCCCTCTGCGAAGGGCCTATCTTTTATTATTATCTTCTACTTTATGCATGAGTCATGGTGATCTTCACCTTTCCTTTTTACACTTTTTTTGGCAAGCAAAGTATGTTGGAAAGATCCTGATAGATATATCTAATTGGATGTAGGGGAGCATGAGTTATTATTGTTGACATTACCCTTGAGGTAAAAGGTTGGGAGGCGAAACTATAAGCCCCTATCTTTCTCTGTGTCCGATTAAAACTCCGTAACTGTGTATTATGCGTGAGTGTTAGCAATTATGAAAGATTAAATGATAGTTGAGTATGTGGACTTGCTGTTAAGCTCTGACATAGACTCTTTCTGACGTTATGATAAATTGCAATTGCTCCAATGACCGAGATTATAGTTTGTTGGTTCTCAATAAAGTTTATGATTTGTACTTTGCATTGTGAATAGATTATTACTTGAGCATAAGAAATCATATGACAATATCCATATATGTTGCTGTTATGAAGAAATCATGATGCCTTCATGTCCGTATTTTATTTTTATCGACACCTCTACCTCTAAACATGGGGACATATTTATCGTTATCGGCTTCCGCTTGAGGACAAGCGAGGTCTAAGCTTGGGGGAGTTAATGCGTCCATTTTGCATCATGCTTTTATATCGATATTTATTGCATTATGGGTTGTTATTACACGTTATGTCACAATACTTATGCCTATTCTCTCTTATTTTACAAGGTTTACATAAGGAGGGAGAATGCCAATTTGAAGTCTGAAATTTGGAAAAGGAGCAAATATTAGAGACCTATTCTGCACAACTCCAAAAGTCCTGAAACTCCACGAAAGTCATTTTTGGAAATAATAAAAAATATTGAGCGAAAGAAGTTCACCAGAGGGGGACCCACCTGGCCACGAGGGTGGGGGGCGCGCCCTGCCCCCCAGGGCGCGCCCCCTGTCTTGTGGGCCCCCTGTTGGCTCTCCGATGGCCATCTTCTGCTATATGAGGTCTTTCGTCGAGGAAAAAATCATAAGCAACCTTTCGGGACGAAACTCCGCCGCCACGAGGCGGAACCAATCTAGGACTCCGGTAGAGCTGTTCTGCCGGGGACACTTCCCTCCGGGAGGGGGAAATAATCGTCGTCGTCATCACCAACGCTCCTCTCATTGGGAGAGGGCAATCTCCATCAACATCTTCACCAGCACCATCTCCTCTCAAAACCCTAGTTCATCTCTTGTATCCAATTCTTGTCTCCAGGTCCGGGATTGGTACTAGTAGGTTGCTAGTAGTGTTGATTACTCCTTGTAGTTGATGCTAGTTGGTTTATTTGGTGGAAGATCATATGTTCAGATCCTTTATGCATATTAATACCTCTCTGATTATGAACATGAATATGCTTTGTGAGTAGTTACGTTTGTTCCTGAGGACATGGGAGAAGTCTTGCTATTAGTAGTCATGTGAATTTGGTATTAGATTCGATATTTTGATGAGATGTATGTTGTCTAGCCTCTAGTGGTGTTATGTGAACGTCGACTACATAACACTTCACCATTATTTGGGCCTAGAGGAAGGCATTGGGAAGTAATAAGTAGATGACGGGTTGCTAGAGTGATGTGAAGCTTAAACCCTAGTTTATGTGTTGCTTCGTGAGGGCTGATTTGGATCCATATGTTTCATGCTATGGTTAGGTTTACCTTAATACTTTTGTTGTAGTTGTGGATGCTTGCAATAGAGGTTAATCACAAGTGGGATGCTTGTTCAAGTAAGAACATCACCCAAGCACCGGTCCACCCACATATCAAATTATCAAAGTACCGAACGCGAATCATATGAGCGTGATGAAAACTAGCTTGACGATATTCCCATGTGTCCTCGGGAGCGCTTTTCCTTATATAAGAGTTTGTCCAGGCTTGTCCTTTGCTACAAAAGGATTGGGCCACCTTGCTGCACTTTATTTACTTTTGTTACTTATTGCTCGTTACAAATTATCCTATCACAAAACTATCTGTTACCACTTATTTCAAAGATTTTGCAGAGAATACCTTGCTGAAAACCGCTTATCATTTCCTTCTGCTCCACGTTGGGTTCGACACTCTTACTTATCGAAAGGACTACGATAGATCCCCTATACTTGTGGGTCATCATACATGATATTACTTCTGTAGTAATCTTGTTTTAGTGTTTTGATTAGTGTTTGAGCCAAGTAAGACCTTTGGGATGGTCTCCGGTGATAGTTGATTTGATCTTGCTGAAAAACAGAAACTTTTGCCTCCAGTAGCAGAATTGTTAAAATTTACAGAAGCGTGATAAAATTCTGAATATTTTACACAAGATTGATATACAAATTGAATTTGTTGTACTAATTTGTAAGAATTTTTGGAGTTACAGAAGTATACGATATTTCCAGATTACTACAGACTATTCTGTTTTTGACAGATTCTGTTTTCATTGTGTTGTTTGCTTATTTTGATGAATCTATGGGTAGTACCCAGGGGTATGAATCATGGAGAAGTATGAATACAGTAGACATAACACCAATATAAATTTAGAATGAGTTCACAACAGTACCTAAAGTGGTGATTTATTTTATTATACTAATGGAGCTTATGTGTTTTCTGTTGAGTTTTGTGTTGTGAAGTTTTCAAGTTTTGGGTAAAGTTTTGATGGACCACGGAATAAGGGGTGGCAAGATCCTAAGATTGGGGATCCCAAGGCACCCCAAGGTAATATTCAAGGACAACCAAGCATCTAAGCTTGGGGATTCCCCGGATGGCATCCCCTCTTTTGTCTTCAATCCATCGGTAAAATTACTTGAGGCTGTACTTTTATTCACCACATGATATGTGTTTGCTTGGAGCGTCTTGTATTATTTGAGTCTTTGCTTTTTAGTTTGACACAATTATCCTAGCTGTAGACACCTTTTGAGAGGGACACACATTAGTCGTGAATTTATTAGAATACTCTATCTGCTTCACTTATATCTTTGGAGCTAGGCAGTTGCTCTAGTGCTTCACTAATATCTTTTTAGAGCACGGCGGTGGTTTTATTTTGTAGAAATTGATGAACTCTCATGCTTCACTTATATTATTTTGAGAGTCTTGAAAATAGTATGGAAATTTTCTTAGGTTATGAATTTGGTCCTAATATGATGGGCATCCAAGAGAGATATAATAAAAACTTTCATAAAGAGCATTGAATATATGAGCAGTTTGATTCGTTGCATTTGTTTTGAGATATAAAGATGGTGATATTAGAGTCATGCTAGTGAGTAATTGTGGATTAGTAGAATACTTGTGTTAGGGTTTGTGATTCCCGAAGCATGCACATATGGTCTATCGTTATGTGATGAAGTTAGAGCATGATTTATTTTTGATTGTCTTCCTTATGAGTGGCAGTCAAGGACGAGCGATGGTCTTTTCCTACCAATCTATCCCCCTAGGAGCATGCTTATTTGTACTTTTCTTCGATGGCTAATAAAGTTTTGCAATAAGTATGTGAGTTCTTTATGACTAATGTTGAGTCCATGGATTATACGCACTCTCACCCTTCCACAATTTCTAGACTCTCTGGTACCGCACAACTTTCGCCGGTGCATTGAACCCACCGTATACCCTTCCTCAAAAAAACCATCATACCTACCTATTATGGCATTTCCATAGCCATTCCGAGATATATTGGCATGCAACTTCTACCGTTCCGTTTATTATGACATATACCATCATTGTCATATTGTTCTCATATGCATGAGGCATTCATATAGAGTCATATTTTTATTCTAGTATCGAGTTGTAATTCTTGAGTTGTAAGTAAATAAAAGTGTGATGATCATTATTAGAGCATTTTCCTATGTGAGGAAAGGATGATGGAGGCTATGATTCTCCCACAAGTCGGGATGAGACTCTGGACTTATAAAAAAAGAGAGGCCAAGAGCCCCAAAAAAATTGGCCAAAGAGCCCAAAAGAAAAATAGAAAAAAAAGGAAAAAATGATATAAAAAGAAAGAAGGGACAATGTTACTATCCTTTTTCCACACTTGTGCTTCAAACTAGTACCATGTTCTTCATGATAGAGAGTCTCCTATTTTGTCACTTTCATATATTACTAGTGGGAATTTTTCATTATAGAACTTGGCTTGTTTATTCCAATGATGGGCTTCCCCAAAATTGCCCTAGGTCTTCGTGAGCAAGCAAGTTGGATGCACAAAAACTTAGTTTCCTTTTGAGCTTTCATACGCTTATAGCTCTAGTGCATCTGTTGCGTGGCAATCCCTACTCAATTGCATCAATATCAATTGATGGGCATCTCCATAGCCCACTAATTTGCCTAGTTGGTGTGAGACTTTCTCATTTTTGTCTTCTCCTCACAACCTCCACCATACTCTATTCCACCTATAGTTCTATATCCATGACTCACGCTCATGTATTGAGTGAAAGTTGAAAAAGCTTGAGAACATTAAAAGTATGAAACAATTTCTTGGCTTCACATCGCGGTTGTGTATGATAAATATTTTGTGTGATGAAGATAGAGCATGACAAGACTATGTGATTTTGCAGGGATAACTTTCTTTAACCATGATATTTTGAGAAGACATGATTGCTCTATTAGTATGCTTGAAGTATTATTGTTTTTATGTCAATATTAAACTTTTGTTTTGAATCTTATGGATCTGAAAATTCATGCCACAATAAAGAAAATTGCATGGATAAATATGTTAGGTAGCATTCCACATCAAAAATTCTGTTTTTATCATTTACCTACTCGAGGACGAGCAGGAATTAAGCTTCGGGATGCTTGATACGTCTCCAACGTATCTATAATTTTTTTATTGTTCCATGCTATGATATTATCTATCTTGGATGTTTTATATGCATTTATATGCTATTTTATATTATTTTTGGGACTAACTTATTAACCTAGTGCCAGTTGTTGTTTTTCCCTTGTTTTTGACTTTTACAGAAAATCAATACCAAACGGAACGAAACTTTACGATGATTTTTGTTGGACGACAAGATACCTAGGAAGCTTCAGGAGGAGGCCAGAAGACCCACGAGGAGGCCACAAGCCCTATGAGAGCCCCTGGGCTTGTGGGCCCCTCGTGGCTCTCCTCACCCTAACTCCAAAGACTATAAATCATCAAATATTCCCCCACCAGTGGGCACACCAAAAATATTTTTCCGCCCGCAAGCTTACATTCTCGTGAGATCCCATCTTGGGGCCTTTTAAGACTCACCGAGGGGATTCGATCACGGAGGGCCTCTACACCAACCTTGATGCCCTTCCGATGATGTGTGAGTAGTTTACCACAGACCTATGGGTCCATAGCTAGTAGCTAGATGGCTTCTTATCTCTCTTTGATCTTCAATATAATGTTCTCCTCAATGTTCTTGGAGATCTATTCGATGTAATCTTCTTTTGCGGAGCGTTTGTATAGATTCGATGAATTGTGGATTTATGATCAGATTATCTATGAATATTATTTGAGTGTACTCTGAACTCTTTTATGCATGATTGAGATAGCTTTTTATTTCTCTCCGATCTATCGATTTGGTTTGGCCTACTGGGTTGGTTTTTCTTGCAATGGGAGAGGTGCTTTGTGATGGGTTCAATATTGCGGTCTCCTCACCCAGTGACAGTAGGGGTAGCGAGGCACATATTGTATTGTTGCCATTAAGGATAAAAATATAGGGTTTTTACCATATTTATTGGATCTATCCCTCTACATCATGTCATCTTGCTTAAGGCGTTACTCTATTATTATGAACTTAAAACTCTAGATGCAGGCAGGAGTCGGTCGATGTGTAGAGTAATAGTAGTAGATGCAGGCATGAGTCGGTCTACTTGTCACGGACGTGATGCCTATATTCATGATCATTGCCTTAGACATCGTCATAACTTTGTGCTTTTCTATCAATTGCTCAACAGTAATTTGTTTACCCACCGTATGCTTTCTTCGAGAGAGAAGCCTCTAGTGAAACCTATGGCCCCGGGGTCTATTTTCCGTCATATATTTTCAGATCTATAAAACCAAAAACCCCAAAATACCTTGATGCACTTTATTTATATTTACTTTATTTTGCCATTTTATATTTTATATCTATCTCTATTAGATCTCACTCTAGCAAGTGACTGTGAAGGGATTGACAACCCCTTTTTCGCGTTGTGTGCAAGTGTTTGTTAGTTTGTGCAGGTGCATATATCGGGGACTTGTTTGTACCTCCTACTGGATTGATACCTTGGTTCTTAACTGAGGGAAATACTTATCTCTAGTTTGCTGCATCACCCTTTCCCCTTCAAGGGAAAAATCAATGCAAGCTCAAGAATTAGCATACACCCCAAGTATTGAGTAACACATATAACATTTCGTAGAGCACAATGACATGCACTCGAAAGAATAACTACTATGGATGAGTCAATGCAATGTTTTTACCCTTAGGGAGGCAAATCGATCTAAGTTGTGTTTCTCTTACTGTACCAATAATATTTCGTACGGAACTACTTCGTCTAATGCTCCATGTACTTTTTGTAAACTAGTCTAGCCAATGGTTAGACTAATATAATGAAAAGCAATATACATCTATAGATTATCCATACAACCATGAAATTTGGACATAAGGTAATTATTCATGGCATGTAAAAAAGATTCATGGAAAAAATTACATATAGATGATCCCAATCATGTAGGTCATCTCATGTTATCTAATCGCGGAGCGCAAAGAGAAATCATGCCACATCGTTGCTGCTACGGACCCATACTCTAGGGATGGACAATTCATACCTCATGAGGGACTACAGAGAAGCATTCCTGATGAACATGACGACGAATTCCCCCTTCAATGGGGCACGAGAGAAGAACTACAGTAGATTCTGCCCCGGATCACTGATATATTTCTTTATGGCGATGAAAAGAAACTCACCAAATAGTGTCATGTTGAGGACCAATATATAGGGTTGACATAGAAAGGAGGGCACCGGCGGATCACCCCGTCATTGCTCCCTATGATATGGACGCGTGGGGCGGGTGTGTGGAGCCCATAGGTGGCCCTTGACCCCCGAGAGATGTTGATAATTTGGCATTTTATCTTCACATGATTTTTTTCTTATTTTTTCGAGTTTGCAAAGTTTTCTAAAACCACAAACATAAAACAACAATTTTTCCTTATAGCTAATAATTGGTACATTGTCCAATAATAAATGTTAAGCAATACATACAAATTAAAAGAAATTGGCATGAAACTTCAAAAGTCATAGATGCGCTTAGAGCATATCACCTAGTGATGGGGAAGACAAGCCTTGCCCTTATCAAAGTTGAACCCAAGTTCTTTATTGGCAACTTCTCTCTTTGCATGCTCATTAGCTCCTTGACAGTATTCTAAATTTCAATGCAAGACACTATCCCTATCTCAAGTTGAGCTTTGTCACAAGTAGTGTTTGTAGCAAAAGTAGCAAAATCAATAAAATAGACGAGTTATGGCTAACTAGGAGGTTCAAATGTGCAACTTGAAGTTCCTAATGTAACTTGGTGAGTTTGAAGAGATCACGCGCGGTGAGATTGTAGCCATTAACAAGGTACTCAAAATCTCCACTAAGTTTTGCATGTGCAGCATCAATCAGTTATTGCGAAGATTCATTTTTTTTTCACCTCTAGAGACATTTCATGATAAACTCTTCTCTTTTAGGAGTTATTTTTGTCAAGAATTCTACATATCTCTCCCTTCATGAAGATTATGCACGAGGTGCTTCACATTCCCTTTTTTCCTCAATGTTTAGGGTCTTCGTCTCATCTGCGTACCTATCACGTTTCACTAGAGATGACATGAGATCTTGTAGCCTCTCAAGCACCTCACCGCGAACAGGTTTCATGGAATTAAAAGTTAAGATATGTTTTTCAACGACCTCAATATCACTATGTCCATCCACGTTAACCTTACACAATATTTTGCGTGTCCCACAAGCTAAACAAACTTGACACACATGTGTCACTTCATTAGCTATTCCTCCTCTATGCCTTTTCTCGCTGGGGCCTAACCGTTACATAATGATGCGCAAGTAAACAAACCACCCCACATATATATAACTAATTGCTTGAATTTCCAAATAGATTGCTTTAGTCGTTACTATGAAATATAATTGATGAGTATGAGAGCTAGAAATCTCAATGGCAATTGTTTTGTTAAATCTAAGTTACCTTAGATTTTGGTTAAGTCCAAGTCGACGTCCTAAGTCATCCGATATCCCCATCTGAAGTTTTGTGGTGGACACACCGACAAAAAAATCAAGATTAGATCATATGGTTGACTCGATTGATACGAGGAAATCTTTATGACTCACCAAAAAAAGGAGAGACAATCTTCAGTGGCTCGCAAATGAAGAGAAAATCTTGAGTGACTCGCAAAAGAAAGAGAGAAAATCTTCAATGACTCACAAAGAAAGAGAAAATCTTCATATGACTTAGTTGGGACTACAGGGCCCAATCCACAGTAGTGGTCTGTAGTACAAGCAACAAAATCAACAAAAATAGATGAGTTATGGATGACTAGGAGGTTCAAATGTGTGACTTGAAGTTCCTCATGTAACTTGGTGAGTCCGAAGAGGTCACACGTGGCGAGATTGTAGCGATTAACAAGGTGCTCAAAATCCCCACTAAGTTTTGCAGGTGCGGCTTCAATCAGTTATTGCGAAGCTTCGTTTTTTGCCACCTCTAGAGACTTTTCGTCAGGAAGTCTTTTCTTGTATGAGATATTTTGTCAAGAACTCTATTTTTAGCTCTCTCGTGATGATTATGCTCGAGGTGCTTCACATTCTCCTTTTTGTTTAGGGTCTTCGCCCCATCTGCGCACCTCTCACATCCCACTAAGAAAGGACATGAGATCTTGTAACCTCTCAGCGCCTCACCACGAAGAGGTTTCGTGGATTAAAAAGCTAAGATCTCTTTTTCAAGGACCTCATTATCACTATACCCATCGGTGTTAACATCGCATAATATTTTGGTGCGTACCACAAGCTAAACAAACTTGACGCAGATGTGTCACTTCATTAGCTTTTCCTTCTCTATGCCTTTTCTCTCCGGGGCATAATCGTTACGTAATGATGCGCGGGTAAATAAACCACCCCACATATACATTAGTAATTGGTTGAATTTTCAAACACACAGTTTTATCCGTTACCATGACATATAATTGATGAGTATGAGAGACACAAACCTCAATGAAAATTGTTTTGTTAAATCTACATTGCCTTATATTTTGTTTAAGTCTAAGTCGACGTCCTAAGCCATGTGGAGTTTTATTGGGTACACACTGACAACAGAATTCAAGATTAGATCAGATGGTTGACACCATTGATACGAGCTCGTATCAGTACACACTGACACAATAAATCTAATCTTGATTTCTGTTGTCAGTGTGTACCCCATAAAACTCGAGTCTCCGAAGATTTTCTCGTATCAAAGGGCACTGCGAAAAAAGACCCACAGAAACCGCCCGCTCCGCTCCCTCGGCGTCCATAAAAACCTGGCAGAGCCTCCTGCCCGGCGCCGAAGTACAAAACCCACTACCCCTGACTGGCAGCCTCGCTCTCGCTCGGGTCATCCGTCCATCCATCCACCTCCTCTTCCTCACTCACTCACACGAGCAGACCAGACCAGCACCAACTCCCTTTCTGCCTTTCTCTTTCACTGCTCACCATTTCCCGTCGCTCTCCTCCCTCCTTCACCTCATCCTCTGCCGCGGCTAGCCTAGCTGCGCGCACCTTTGCAGAAAGAAAGAAAGAGAGAAAAGAAAGGCACCCCGCCCGAACCCAGCCCGACGCCACCACCAAAAACGCACAAAAGCAGAGGGACATCAGATCAGGTCGGCCGATCGAGGGCGCGGCGACGAACCCCTGCCAGTGCTCCCCCCCCGGCCAGGCGCTCGCAAAGTGCGGGAGCCGCTGCCTTCTCGATCTCCTCTCCCCCTTCCTGTCCTCCATCCCTCCCTCTCTCTCCTCCTTACTCTCTCCAGGGCGTCTAGCTAGCTAACCGAGCTACGTCGCGCGGCCTCCGAGGCTGGGCGAGTTGAGCTGAGCTGAGCTTACGTACGTACGCGCGCACGTACACGGCCGCGCCGCCGCCATCACCATGTCATCGGCCGCTGGCGGGTACGGGGGCGGCGCCGATCACCAGCATCAGCATCAGCAGCACCACCAGCACCAGCTGCTGCTTGGCCAGGCCGCCGCGGGGCAGCTCTACCACGTGCCGCAGCACAGCCGCCGCGAGAAGCTGCGGTTCCCGCCGGACCCGGCGGACTCCTCCTCGCCCACGCCGGGCGCCTGGCCGCCGCCCACGGTGCCCTTCTACTCCTACGCCTCCTCCTCCTCCTCCTACTCGCCGCACAGCCCCACGCTGGCGCACGCCCACAACCAGCTCCTGGTCCACGGGATGCCGGCAGGAGCCCAGATCCCGAGCCAGAACTTCGCGCTCTCGCTGTCCTCCTCGTCCTCGAACCCTCCGCCTCAGCAGCGGAGGCACCTCGCCGGTGCCACCGGGCCGTATGGCCCCTTCACGGGCTACGCAGCCGTGCTCGGGCGCTCCAGGTTCCTGGGGCCCGCGCAGAAGCTGCTGGAGGAGATCTGCGACGTCGGCGGCCGGCCCTCGCAGCTGGACCGCTGCTCCGACGACGGCTTGCTCGACTTGGATGCCATGGACGCCGCCGGCGACGTCGGCCACGAGATGGACAGCAGCGACCGCGCTGCCGCTGAGGGCGTCACGGTCTCCGGCGCTGAGCAGCAGTGGAGGAAGACTAGGCTTATCTCCCTCATGGAAGAAGTGAGTTACCAATCATATGTAGCCTCTAAATTCCCTTCTCTTCATGCATCTTTCTCTTCCGTTCCAGTGTCATAATTATTTTCTTCTTCGTTGAGAAGAATCTGACCAACATCTCATGGTCACATCACGGATGCAGCCTGTGAATCTTTATTCACTGTGGTTCCACAGCTTATTTCTTGTGCTCTCGATTTGATGGTTGTTGATATGTATGGATCATGATATCTGCTCTTTTGGATATATTTCTTTGCTTATTATATGCCTCACTTATTACTCTTGCACTGTTGGTGTTGAACAGTTATTTTCTTTTGCTCTTCTTGTAAAACTAGCAGCAACTTGATCTGGAGTCGATGATCAAAGAGTTGCACACAGTAGTAGTTCATCAACATGAAATTAGAACAGCCAAATTCCACAGTATGCTCTAATTTTATTTCATAAAAAATTTCAAGTTGCTGCTTTCTAAGATTCCTAGAGTTTGTCCTCTTTCAGCATGGTTCTATACTCATCGATGTAAAGCTGTAAGATTCTGCTGTCCATGTAGTCCCAGCTTCTTGTTTTTTCTTCATAAAAGCATAGTACACAGTGGTTTAATTTAGCTCAGGAAAGTTGTTTCCCTTCATGTAATCATAGCTAGGTCAATTATTTTGAAGTGACACATGATCTGGTAGTCTGTACACATCTACACACGATAATCCGTTTCTTTCAAACAACTCATCTGTACAACTTCTTACCAAGATTGTAGGTGTTTATTGGCTGCAACAGTCCCACTTATTATCTGTGTTTTTTTAGAACTATATGTGTTCTAACACAAACACAACAATCTTGTAGGTTTGCAAGCGATACAGGCAATACTACCAGCAGCTCCAAGCCGTGATCTCCTCGTTCGAAACCGTCGCCGGGCTGAGCAACGCCGCCCCATTCGCCTCCATCGCTCTCCGGACGATGTCGAAGCATTTCAAGTACCTTAAGAGCACCATACAGAGCCAGCTGCGCAACACCAGCAAGGTGGCGGGCGGGAAAAGACAGCCTCGGCAAGGAAGACATGGCCAACTTCGGGCTCATGGCGGGCGGCGCCTCCCTCATGAGGGGAAGCAACGCGAACGCGTTCAGCCAGCCTCACAACATTTGGCGGCCGCAGAGGGGACTTCCGGAGCGCGCGGTGTCGGTTCTTCGCGCCTGGCTGTTCGAGCACTTCTTGCATCCGTGAGTATATAGCATATCCTCCATCATACTATTTGATTTCGTGTTCATGACATGGAGGTGCACTATCCAAATTTTGAAATATACTCCCTCTGATTCCATAATACTTGTCGTTGAACTAAAACCACGACAAGTATTACGGAACCGAGGGAGTAATTACGACGGTATCTTAGCTGTACCTGCAGCTGGCAAATGCGAATGTTTATATCCATAGTAGGGTAGCAGTGACATGACATGCCATTATGATATGCTGCAAGTGCAACTAACAAACGATTCCTTCTAGTGTGAGCATCATTCATAGATCCGAGACATGGGATAAATGCCTGAGATAGTGTGCAAGCACAAGCAAACCTATGGCTTCAGATCGTTTGCTTTACTGAAAGCTTACAAATCTTATTTTCGTGGGCACCCACTATCCACTGAAATTGCGGATTAGCTCGCCACTGTTTTAGTGCATGCAATCTAACAGGAGAAAAGGAATTTTGTAGAAGTGGGGGGAAATCCTCCCGTAACACTAGATCTGTGTCGACTGTCGATTCGGTACTGTCTGATAAGAAGAACGTTCAACTATCGTTAAATGCATGTCTTTTGGGGGTTCTAGCATGGGTCCCACTTGAAATTTAGTTTCTGACGATTGTACACCAACTAAACAGTGGGCTCTCTTTGCATCTAACTTAGGCTAGGCACCAAATCTAAAAACGACGTCACTATATCTTTGCCGCTTTTGTTAGTGGTGGTCAATTCTCATCGATCTGATGATTTGATGGAGACTGCACTGCAAATAACATATACTCTCTCTGTCTCATAATATAAGATGTTATTATGACCGAAGATGAGATAAGACGGAGGAAGTAGACATGTCAAATAGGGTGCATCCATGCTTTATCAGCTTTCTGTATTTTGTTACTAGCAATATAAGTGTGTACTATAGAAAAACTAGTTCTTTCACACTTATTTTATTTCTTATATACTTCCTAGTGTAGACTTCTATACCTGTGTTCATAAAATGCCGGTTTGAGTGAGTTACTGAGTTTACAATGTGATTTTTCCTATACTTCTTGTTGTCATAAGATCCTAAATGACTAGAGCACATAATGACATGCTAGCTTTTGGGTCTAGATGACGTAATGTAACTTCAAAACAATGTCCAGGTTTTTTAGGAAGCTTCTAATTAACCTGTGAAGATGAGTAGTGCTCGTTTGTGTTGCTGTCTACCCGAATGGTTCTGTATTTGCCATCACTCTAATGCTTGGTGCTTTCCAGGTACCCAACTGATAGTGACAAGCAAATGTTGGCTAAACAGACAGGCTTAACGAGGAATCAGGCAAGTAACCAATTCATGTTTCCAGTGATCCCAATGTAACTCTTCATGACATGCTGGCCTCTAGCAATCTCTTAGCACCATGCACATACTGCTGTACTATAAAATGAGTAAGTTATAGAACTTTGAAAACATTGCCTGCCTGATGATCTTGAGACATTTCATGGTGGGCAGGTCTCAAACTGGTTCATCAACGCAAGGGTTAGACTCTGGAAGCCAATGGTGGAAGAAATCCACAACCTGGAGATGCGGCAGGGGCACAAGAGCTCGGCCGCCGACAAGAATCAGCTCGGCGCACAGC
Source organism: Aegilops bicornis (assembly GCA_021605145.1). Classification (NCBI taxonomy): domain Eukaryota; kingdom Viridiplantae; phylum Streptophyta; class Magnoliopsida; order Poales; family Poaceae; genus Aegilops; species Aegilops bicornis. Next base: position 524,491,408 of record CM038669.1, read on the forward strand.
AGCAAACCCAGCAGCACTCGCCGGACAGCAGCGGGAGGCCCTCGGATCCTTCGAACTCGCAGCAAGGGCAAAGCAGCAGCATGTCACAGGGCCGCGGCGCCCACCACCACCACGCCTCCCGGCACATCCAGAGCGAGCTCTCCCCGATGACCCACGACATGGCGGGACAGGTGAGCTTCGCGTACAACGGCGGCGGGATGGCCGCGCACCACCACGGCAGCATCGCACTGTCGCACCCCCAGCACGTGGAGGGCGGCGCTGGGAGCAGCGGCGGCGTCTCCCTCACCCTCGGCCTCCACCAGAACAACCGGGCCTACATCGCCGAGCCCCCTCCGGCGGCGCTCCCGCTCAACCTCGCGCACCGGTTCGGGCTGGAGGACGTCAGCGACGCCTACGCGATGGCGGCCTCGTTCGGAGGCCAGGACCGGCACTTCACCAAGGAGATGGGCGGCCATCTGCTCCATGACTTCGTTGGGTGATCGATGAACAAACACATGCATGGTTGCTCCATTGCTGGGCTCGTCAGCATGCAACATGCAGATGAGATATTGTACGCTGGCTGATCTGGTCCACGTGTATTGTACTAGAAGTAGGATGATGAAGGAAAACAAGCTGGGTGCATTGGTACATTTGCCTCTCGTGTAGACCCTGGAATGCTGTCAATATTTGACACAGTGGGGCTGCATAGAGAGCATGCAGTGCAGAGAGAAGTACTACCTTTAAAAGGCCTGTTGTAGCATGCAGTTCTTCCCTATTTGTTCTGATCCTAGATTAAGCTGCCTTATTAACCATGTACCCCCATTGATCGACTTGCATATGCGAGTGCTCCCACCGTGGCAAATAAAGGGTGCTCCATTTATGAATTTATCTTTATAAGCTAGGCTGCAAATTTTATCTATCCATCACAGTAATCTAAAGGTTCTACTGATCTACAGCATGCAGATAGCTAGTGCCGAAGCTTCAACGTGTATTGTAGCACTAGAATATGACTGTGGACTGGATAGATAGATAGCCTTATCTTCTCTGATCTTGCGTAGTTAGCCTTTCCCATGTACCCGTATTAAACTAAGAAATCAGGTGGTGGGGTGTTTAACGAGTGATCTTGTTGCATCCTTAGATGGAGTAGCCTCCTAAAGCCTTGGACAAGACATGATCTGCTAAACTTTCACTGGCATCCTTCCTCTGTTAACAACCCTAACAACATCTGTCACGGGCTGATCCGCGCCTGCCTTGATCGATGCACTAAACAACTCGCCGTTTACTGGCCATGGGGGAGGCGCCAGCGCCATGATGAAGAAGGGTTCTTTTTTACTCCTCCCCAGGGTAAGAGAAAGAAAAATAAGGGCCCATGTTACCTGGGATCGGTTCTCCACGGCCCTCGGTTCCGCAGCATCTGATTTGACGTACGCTTTGGTGACTGGTGAGTGAGTACTGCCACTCCAGTATGAACAGCTGGGGGGGCTCCATGGAGCTGCTTCTTTTTTGCGTGGAGGGGATCCATGCACGTCACTCACCACCTGCTCTACTACTACTTCTCAGTTCTTACCCAAAAGTAACCACTGCTCTTGGTTAAAAAGGGCACTGTTCTTTGCTAGAGTGCTGCTAAACTTTCTTTTCTAGCTGTAGGCTCTGCATGCGTTGCATTGCATTGCCCTGGTGCAGCATGCATGGGTATATTATTGGCCTCTGATTCTGCATGCCTACTGAAGAAATGTCATGCGCTGCCTTTTGCCAGCCCCATGGCCATGGAATCCATGGATGGAGATAAAGCTGGTGGTAGGAAAAGACTGGTAGGAGTAGGAGGGGTATGGGCTATCATTGCCACTCATGGAAGGGGAACTCGAGTTTAACTCGCAGCTCCATCCTTTATGTTTGAGAGAGGAAACAAAGGCGTGCCGCCTGCATCTGCATGCGAAGAAGTATATTCCTCCCTCTTTTCTCTTGTTTTTGTTCTTGATTGAGGTGAAAGAGAACCAGACGTGGGTGAACTCAATTGTCAAATCCAATTCACGTATTACGTACTACCTCACGTCAACGCCCCCGGCTTGAACTCTAAGCATCTTGGGCGCAGGCGCGGATCATACGTTACAGGGGAAGGTGATGGGACACCGGGTGTGCTGGTCTTAGGAGCTTTCTTCCTGAATTTTGTTGTCAATTTTCCTTTGTCAGTAAACTGACGGCTTATATTTGCATCCCATCCCATCATATCTATATCTTTTCAACTACCTACGGAGGTTATAAAGAACGCTCTTCAAACAGTTTAACTTTTAATTTTGGCGAATTGTAGGGTCTCTTTGATACCAAAAATTGCAAAAATGCAGAAACACGAAATACATGCACAACTGAAGAAGTTGCATGGCCTGTCATGCTGGTCCACCAAATTTTCCAAATAAAGTGGTTAAGAATTTAAAATGTCTCTTACCGCAAGGTGAACCCCAATGATTCAACTCAAGACATTATTGACAAGAAGAAGGCCATGAAGGGAGGGAAGGCATATGCAAAAAAAAAAAGGAAACTCCACTGGTGCCGTGAGTTGCGAGCTTATATGCTAGTGAAAATGTTGGAATTTATGATAGCTTTTGGAAGGAAAAAATGTGTCCTCCCTTGCTCTTATCACCTTGTAATAAGATGGAATCTGAATTAACTCGGTTGATGTATGATTCTGAGTTGAACTTCAAGTCTTTTGATGTCTCTGAATTTATATTCATGAGAAAGTTTCAGTCTGCTTGATCCTTGTTTCCTTACGGACATAACTCAGAACATCCTAAACTAGAATATAAAGGAATTAACTCCAGTAATAAGCGGCTTGCTCTTTCTAACAAGATAGAGGAGTGTGGCTTTTCCATTATCTGCTTACAAGAAACTAAGAAAGAACATTTGGTGCATAGTTAAAGAACTTTTGCCCAAGGAGATTCAGCTTTTTTGACTTTGTGCCTTACATGCGAGCTTCTGGGGGTTTGTTATCATCTGGAATGATAGTATATATCAAGGACAAACTCTATTCCAAAATGAATTCTCTATTTCCATCCAATTTTCCTCAAGTTGGGTTCTTACAAACATCTATAGGCCTTGTAAAGGGGAAGCTAGAACCAATTTCATCAATTAGTTCAAAGATATAGATACCAGATGATACTGAATGGTCATTGTGGGTAACTTCGGTTATATTAGATACCCTCATAATATGAATATTGGCAATAGTGATACTAACAATATGTTTACAATTCAATGAGGCCATGAATAACTTAGCTCTTGTGGAAGTCCCTCTTAAAGGCAGAAATTTTATTTGGTGGATTGTGCAAGAAGCTCCTTTTTTAGAAAGACTAAGTTGGTTTTTTACCTCATAAGGTTGGACGACTAATTACCCAAGTACTATTGCTCCGCCTCTTTCAAGACCTATATCTGATCATACCCCCTGCTTTATTCAGATCGGTACTTATGTTCCCAAATCCACTCTTCTTTAGATTTGAGAACTATTGGTTGTAGTGTCATGACTTCAAAAATATGGTTCAAAATATATGGGATCAAGATATTCTAGAAGTTGATAATGCCAAGATCATCGCAACAAAGTTCAAGAGGCTCAGGAAATGATTGAAAATCTAGTCAAAAAATCTCTCCAACCTTTGTACAGACATAAAGGTTGCTAATGAGCTCATCTTCCTATGGGACCTAATTGAGGAATACGGAAATTTAAGTACAGTTGAAGCTACCGGTAGAGCTATAATTAATGAACATCTGCATAAGTTGCTTTCCCATCAAAATATTTATCGGAAACAGAGGGCCACGATTACATGGGTCAAATGAGGTTACCAATTTTTTTGAAGCAAAAGCAACTATTAAACACAGGCACAACCAGATTTCTATGCTACAAGGTGAACATGGATCTGAACTCTATGATCACCTTCCAAAAGTTACTCTGCTCTGGAGGGACTTTAAAGCTAGGTTGGGATCTTCCTACCCTGCTAGTAGTTTACTGCAGCTCAACTCCCTAATTCACAAGCATGATGATCTCAGCTGTTTGGAGCCCCCCCCTTTTTTTGATGATGTTGTATTACAACTTCCAAGTGATAAATCTCCTAGCCTGGATGGATTTAATGGTGCTTTTATCAAAGCACATTGGGGAATTATCTGCAAGGACTTCTATAAGCTTATTGAAGATATTTTATTTTGGCAGAGCAAGCTTGCTGGGTATCAATGCCTCATTCATTACTATTATTCCTAAAAAATATGCTCCTTTAAATGCTAATGACTTTAGGCCCATCTCTTTTCTCAACTTCATCATTAAGATCATAACCAAACTGCTTGCCAATAGACTTTAGAAAGTGATCTTGCAGTTAGTGCACACAAATCAATATGAAATTCTCAACACAGAGCTATTCAAGACTACCTTACTTGGGATTTTGAGTATCTCCACTAATGCCATCAATCCAAGAAACAAATCCTAATTCTAAAACTTAACTTTGAAAAGCTTTTTATCTGATTAAGCATAATACCATCCTTGCGATTTTGCAAGCTATAGGCTTTGGCCTTAAATGGATGCTAGATGAAAATGATTTTCTCCTCTGGTACTTCTTCAGTGTTGCTAAATGTCATACCTAGCAAAATCTTCCACTTCAAAAGAGGCACCAGTGCAGAGACGTGCTATAAAAACGATTTTAACCCCCTTTCCGTGATGGAGTTTTAAACCGTTGCCTTACTAGTGTGGGTGATAGGGGGTCCTTCCCACATGACCCAGAAACCGTCGGGGATAGGTCCTCCGGTCACACACGCTAGGCAAAATGAGCTCGTGTGTGATCGGACGAGACATTGGAGACAATTATGCAGGCCCAATCATTTCATTTCATATGTACATCCCACAAAGTGAATCCCAGAAAAAGTTTCCATTTGTATGTATATCACACACGATTTTTTTGTGCAAACATTTGTGTAAGGTGGCCTAACGCAAACAGTTCTCTCACCAAAGTCATGTGTGATTCTTCATTGATCCAACACGCCTAATTTCTAGAAACCGTGTGGGTTGTCTGAGTTCATCGCCCATGGTGTTGTCTGATAAACGTCTGCAAGAGAAAACGCCAATAAGCAGGCTAATTAGCCTATTACTGATAATCCATTCAGTAATCAAATTGATATTTCTTATAAAACACACCATATATTTCATATATGTATTATGGCAACTAGGATTTCATAATTGAATTACATCTGATAACTTCAGCACCAACAACACCAACTTTCACATGCAACATCGAAAACCTTTGGAAAGTAGCATCATACACGGTAAATAGACAGATGAATCTCTTCCAGGAAATTGCAGAAGCGGAAAGCAAATATTGAGCCTTCAGTGATATGAATGTTCTTGCAACTTTAGGCTAGTGACTATGGATAATTGCCCGCCCAACCTTCATCCTCTTGAGGAACACATCGATATTGTACCGTGGGTGTTGAATGGATACCTTCGCCGCCTCTTGACCATGCAGGTGGTTTGAGAGGTAATCGTCAGTGAACTACTTTGGAAAGGACTGGAAACAAAGATATGCATAAATAACTATTCTAAATTTTGAAACGGCACAAGGGGGAAAAAACAAGGTAAAAGAGTTAGTACCATTCTATAGTTGATTGATGTCTCCTTCATTGTGCAAACAAAGATCTTGATGTTATTCATCGCAAGTTTCTTTATCCTAACAATCTTTCTTAGTTTCTTGACTTGACTGATATTCATGGATATCTCATTTCCCCATATGCAAGATGGGTCGAACAGTGGGTCTAAACCTCTGCTAGCAGGACCTACATGTGCAAGACCAAATTGTTAAAAATCTAAATATTAGAATGATTCCTGCGACTGCACAATAATGTGCTATTAGCCAAAGGACCATGCATGTGCAAACCTCGATGGTAAATCTCATTGCCTCCAATTGTTTCTCTGCAATACATATAAGGCAGATCTTGATCAGGTTATCTGAGAGTTGGCATACTATCAGTAGAATATGTTAATAAAAAATAGACAAATTGCAGATTCAACAGATTAACTCGACCAAGGCCAACCTCATGCCATTGGCGATGAGGCAAATCACAAAGCAACCAAGCCGCTACACACCAACGCCAAAGACCTCTACAACACTACAAAGACCCAAGGATAACACAAACCTTGCTAAACAACTTGGAAATAGAGCAATTGTATATGTTTCTCTTGTATTTAGTACATCCAAACTCAATTTATTTCTCACATGCATAACAATACAAACTGTACCCACGACAAATGAACATCAAATTGCAGAATTGAACCAAACAGTTAAGTGGACAGCGGAACAAATGAACCAAACAGTTAACTGAGCACCACATTGCACAAAAAACCATATACTAGAAGATAAGAGAGTTAACCAAACCAATAATGATTGATAACTACTAGGAAATGAAGAAATTGTTGGACTAAACTGTTAACTGAACATTACATTTCAGAAGATCAAATTGCATATTGACATTACATAGGACAATTCACTAGAAGGCACCGGCGGTGGCGTCGAGAAAATACTATGAACTGTATTTTAAAGTAGCCAACCGCGTGGTGGCATCGACAATGGAATCGAAGGCGAGGTGCTCATCCAAGATCTATCGGACGGCACGCATCGCTGCCATCGCGACCTTATCCGCGGGTGCGGCATCGATTTGCATATCCGCTGCCAGATGCTCCCGAGCTCCTCGCTATACTGCGTGCAAAATGGCTATGGGTGGCACTTATTTGGAGGACGGTGCAGTGATTTGGGCGATAGGTGTTGTGCCATCGGTCAGGGCATGTGGGATGGAGAAGGAGGAGGAGAAGGATGGGGATGGGGTGTGGATTACCTGACTATATCGACCAGGCCGCGCAGCAAGAAGAAGGGTCACCGGCGAGGAGGCGGCGCCTGCAAGTTAGCAGTGAAGGTTTGAACTTGGAAGGGAAGGAGGAACAGTGAAAATGTGGCTTCTGATCGGGGGAGGGGCGGAGAGCTAGATATTTCCACGGTTGCTGAAAAATTTCGCTCGATGCCGCGAGAAACTGGCACGAAGTGTGGTTGAAGTGTGGGCGGTGGACTATAGATGACGAAACTTCCGGCGTAAGCCAGACAAGAGGGTGCACCAAGATATTTTATATCACATCGCACACGATTCTTGCTAGTAACCTCTGTGGTGTACCTAATTTATTCATTTTGATTTGAAAGACAAAATTGTGTTACAGAGGGAGATGACGGTGTTTGAATTGCTAGAACATTTATCTGTAGTGAACATGCAACTATATGAGTGTCGTGTTAAAATTTGGAATTATTCAGGGTTCGTTTGGCCATTTTAATACATTAATTTGAGTTTCTAGGCATTTAATTTGCATAATGCAATTTTGAATTACAAGCACATGCTCGGGTGCACCGAAATGAGTTGAAAAATCATATATGTGTCCTTGGGTGAATGTTTAGGTCCCATGCAAGAAATGGGAATGAATTTCAAACACCTCTGCATCGTGGCTCGGCTGGAAACATTGAGATACTTGGTTTTTAAATTCCTGTAAATCCAAAAATCGCCTGAAAATCACGGATCTTGGCACGTTATCATGAAATGCCACCAACATGTTGTGGTAAAAAAATTGTCCGATTTGGGACAAGTTTTGGGGTAATCTTCTTACAAAACAGAGCTTCTCTCAAGAAGCCTCATGGTTCCGAGAGGGGATGTGACACCTTTGTTTGCGAAACGACATAGACCGCTTCTTCCCGCCTTGATTTTTTTTACAGAGGCAACATAGACCAATAGGAGTATCGTGCTAACTTTAGGAATTAATCCGGGTTTGTCTAGCCTTTTTATACATTAACTGAGTTTTATAGGCATTTAATGTGCATAATTCAAATTTGAACTACATGCACATGCTCCAGTGCACCGAAGCTGGTTGAAAAATCATATGTGTTTCCTTGAGTGAAAGTTTATGTCCCATGCAAGAGATAGGAATGAATTTCAAATATCTAGGCATCGTGGCTCGGCCGTAAACATAGAAAAACTTGGTTTTTAAATTCCTGTAAATCCAAAAGTCACCCAAAAATCATGAAACTTGGCATGGTCTCATGACATGGCACCAACATGTTGTGGTAAAAATTTCGTCTGACTTGGAATAAGTTTTGGTGTAAGCTTCTTACAAAAAGGAGCTTCTCTCAAGAAGCCTCGTGGTTTTGAGAGGGGACGTGTTGAAGGAAATATGCCCTAGAGGCAATAATAAAGTTATTATTTATTTCCTCATATCATGATAAATGTTTATTATTCATGCTAGAATTGTATTAACCGGAAACATGATACATGTGTGAATACATAGACAAACATATAGTCACTAGTATGCCTCTACTTGACTAGCTCATTAATCAAAGATGGTTATGTTTCCTAACCATAGACATGTGTTGTTATTTGATTAATGGGATCACATCATTAGGAGAATGATGTGATTGACATGACCCATTCCGTTAGCCTAGCACTTGATCGTTTAGTATATTGCTATTGCTTTCTTCATGACCTATACATGTTCCTGTAACTATGAGATTATGCAACTCCGTTTACCGGAGGAACACTTTGGGTGCTACCAAACGTCACAACGTAACTGGGTGATTATAAAGGAGTACTACAGGTGTCTCCAAAGGTACATGTTGGGTTGGCGTATTTCGAGATTAGGTTTTGTCACTCCGATCGTCGGAGAGGTATCTCTGGGCCCTCTCGGTAATACACATCACATAAGCCTTGCAAGCATTGCAACTAATAAGTTAGTTGCGAGATGATGTATTACGGAACGAGTAAAGAGACTTGCCAAGATGTGAGATTGAACTAGGTATTGGATACCGACGATCGAATCTCGGGCAAGTAACATACCGATGACAAAGGGAACAACGATGTCGTTATGCGGTTTGACGAAAAAGATCTTCGTAGAATATGTAGGAACCAATATGGGCATCCAGGTTCCACTATTGGTTATTGACCGAGAATAGTTCTAGGTCATGTCTACATAGTTCTCGAACCCGTAGGGTCCGCACGCTTAACGTTACGATGACAGTTTTATTATGAGTTTATAAGTTTTGATGTACCGAACTTTGTTCGGAGTCCCGGATGTGATCACGGACATGACGACGAGTCTCGAAATGGTCGAGACATAAAGATTGATATATTGGAAGCCTATGTTTGGACTTCATAAAAGTTCCGCGTGAAATCGGGATTTTACCGGAACACCGGGGGGTTACCGGAACCCTCCCGGGGGTTAATGGGCCTTAGTGGGCCATGAGGGAGAAGAGGAGGGCCGGCCAGGGCAGGCCGCGCGTTCCCCTCCCCCCCTAGTCCGAATAGGACAAGGAAGGGGGGGCGGCGCCCCCCTTTCTCTTTCCCTCCCCCCAAGTCCTAATCCAACTAGGAAAAGGGGGGAGTCCTACTCCCGATGGGAGTAGGACTCCTCAGCCGCCTCCTCCTAGGGCGGCTGCACCCCCTTGCTCCTTTATATACGGGGTAGGGGGCACCCTAGAACACACAAGTTGATCTACGGATCGTTCCTTAGCCGTGTCGGTGCCCCCTCCACCATATTCCACCTCGGTCATATCGTCGCGGAGTTTAGGCGAAGCCACTGTGCAGTAGAGCATCATCATCGTCACCACGCCGTCGTCTTGTGGAACTCATACCCGACACTTTGCCGGATCGGAGTCCGGGGATCGTCATCGAGCTGAACGTGTGCTGAACTTCGGAGGTGCCGTGCGTTCGGTACTTGGATCGGTCGGATCATGAAGACGTCATTTACTACATCAACCGTTGTCATAACGCTTCCGCTTACGGTCTCACGAGTGCGTGGACAATACTCTCCCCTCTTGTTGCTATGCCATCACCATGATCTTGCGTGTGCGTAGGAATTTTTTGAAATTACTACGTTCCCCATGATGGCATCCGAGCCTGGTTTTATGCGTTGATGTTATATGCACGAGTAGAACACAAGTGAGTTGTGGGCGATACAAGTCATACCGCTTACCAGCATGTCATACTTTGGTTCGGCGGTATTGTGAGATGAAGCGGCCGGACCGACATTACGCCAGACGCTTACGCGAGACTGGTTTCACCGCTTCGAGCACTCGTTGCTGAAAGGTGACTGGCGGGTGTCTGTCTCTCTCACTTTAGTTGAACCGAGTGTGGCTACGCCCGATCCTTGCGAAGGTTAAAACATCACCAACTTGACAAACTATTGTTGTGGTTTTGATGCGTAGGTAAGAACGGTTCTTGCTCAGCCCATAGCAGCCACGTAAAACTTGCAACAACAAAGTAGAGGACGTCTAACTTGTTTTTGCAGGGCATGTTGTGATGTGATATGGTCAAGACGTGATGCTATATTTTATTGTATGAGATGATCATGTTTTGTAACCGAAGTTATCGGCAATCGGCGAGAGCCATATGGTTGTCGCTTTATTGTATGAAATGCAAATGCCATGTAATTGCTTTACTTTATCACTAAGCGGTAGCGATAGTCGTAGAAGCAATAGTTGGCAAGACGACAACGATGCTACGATGGAGATCAAGGTGTTGCGCCGGTGACGATGGTGATCACGACGGTGCCCGGAGATGGAGATCACAAGCACAAGATGATGATGGCCATATCATATCACTTATATTGATTGCATGTGATGTTTATCCTTTATGCATCTTATCTTGCTTTGATTGACGGTAGCATTATAAGATGATCTCTCACTAAATATCAAGAAGTGTTCTCCTGAGTATGCACCGTTGCGAAAGTTCTTCGTCTTTGAGACACCATGTGATGATCGGGTGTGATAGGCTCTACGTTCAAATACAACGGGTGCAAAACAGTTGCACACGCTGAATACTCGAGTCAAACTTGACGAGCCTAGCATATACAGATATGGCCTCGGAACACGGAGACCGAAAAGGTCGAACGTGAATCATATAGTAGATATGATCAACATAGTGATGTTCACCATTGAAACTACTCCATCTCACGTGATGATCGGACATGGTTTAGTTGATTTGGATCACGTAATCACTTAGATGACTAGAGAGATGTCTATCTAAGTGGGAGTTCTTAAGTAATATGATTAATTGAACTTAAATTTATCATGAACTTAGTACCGATAGTATTTTGCTTGTCTATGTTTCTGTAGATAGATGGCTCGTCTTTGTTGTTCCGTTGAATTTTAATGCGTTCCTTGAGAAAGCAAAGTTGAAAGATGATGGTAGCAATTACACGGACTGGGTCCGTAACTTCGAGGATTATCCTCATTGCTGCATAGAAGAATTACGCCCCGAAGCACCGCTGGGTGCCGTGCCCGCTGCCGATGCAACCGACGGCGTTAAGAACGTCTGGCGAGCAAAGCTGATGACTACTCGATAGTTCGATTGTGCCATGCTTTACGGCTTAGAACCGGGCCTTCAACGACGTTTTGAGCGTCATGGAGCATATGAGATGTTCCAGGAGTTGAAGTTAATATTTCAAGCAAATGCCCGGATTGAGAGATATGAAGTCTCCAATAAGTTCTATAGCTGCAAGATGGAGGAGAATAGTTACACGGTGAACACATACTCAAAATGTCTGGGTATAATAATCACTTGATTCAACTGGAGTTAATCTTCACGATGATAGTGTCATTGACAGAATTCTTCAATCACTGCCACCAAGCTACAAGAGCTTCGTGATGAACTATAATATGCAAGGGATGGACAAGTCTATTCCCGAGCTCTTCGCAATGCTAAAAGCCGCGGAGGTAGAAATAAAAAAGGAGCATCAAGTGTTGATGGTTAACAAGACCACCAGTTTCAAGAAAAGGGCAAAGGGAAGAAGAAGGAACTTCAAGAAGAACAGCAAACAAGTTGCTGCTCAAGAGAAGAAACCCAAGTCTGGACCTAAGCCTAAGGCTGAGTGCTTCTCTTGCCAAGCGGCATCGACACTTTGGAAGCGGAACTGCCCCAAGTATTTGGCGGATAAGAAGGATGGCAAAGTGAACAAAGGTATATGTGATATACATGTTATTGATGTGTACCTTACTAATACTCACAGTAGTACACGGTATTTGATACTCGGTTACATTGCTAATATTTGCAACTCGAAACAAGGAACTACGGATTGCGAAGATTGGCTAAGGGCGAGGTGACGATGCGGCGTGGGAAATGGTTCCAAAGTCGATGTGATCGTGGTTGGCACGCTACCTCTACATCTACCATCGGGATTAGTTTTAGACCTAAATAATTGTTATTTGGTGCCGCCGTTAAGCATGAACATTATATCTGGATCTTGTTTGATGCGAGACGGTTATTCATTTAAGTCGAGAGAATAATGGTTGTTCTATTTATATGAATAATATCTTTTATGGTCATGCACCCTTGAAGAGTGGTCTATTTTATTGAATCTCGATAGTAGTAATACACATATTCATAGTGTTGAAACCAAAAGATACAGAGTTGATAATGATAAGCGCAACTTATTTGTGGCCTTGCCGTTTGGGTCATATCGGTGTAAAACGCATGAAGAAACTCCATACTGATGGGCTTTTGGAATCACTAGATTATGAATCACTTGGTACTTGCGAACCGTGCCTCATGGGCAAGATGACTAAAACGCCATTCTCCGGAACTATGGAGCGAGCAACTGATTTGTTGGAAATCATACATACTGATGTTTGTGGTCCAATGAATGTTGAGGCACGCCTTGGCGGGTATCGTTATTTTCTCACCTTCACAGATGATTTGAGCAGATATGGGTATATCTACTTGATGAAACATAAGTCTGAAACATTTGAAAAGTTCAAAGAATTTCAGAGTGAAGTGGAAAATCATCGTAACAAGAAAATAAAATTTCTACGATCTGATCGTGGAGGAGAATATTTGAGTTACGAGTTTGGTTTACATTTGAAACAATGCGGAATAGTTTTGCAAATCACGCCACCGGAACACCACAACGAAATGGTGTGTCCGAACGTCAGTGTCGTACTTTACTAGATATGGTGCGATCTATGATGTCTCTTACTGATTTACCGCTATCGCTTTTGGGGTTATGCTTTAGAGACGGCCGCATTCACGTTAAATAGGGCACCATCAAAATCCGTTGAAACGACACCTTATGAACTATGGTTTGGCAAGAAACCAAAGTTGTCGTATCTTAAAGTTTGGGGCTGCGATGCTTATGTGAAGAAACTTCAACCAGATAAGCTCGAACCTAAATCGGTGAAATGTGTCTTCATAGGATACCCAAAAGAGACTATTGGGTACACCTTCTATCACAGATCTGAAGGCAAGATTTTCGTTGCTAAATTCGGATCCTTTCTAGAAAAAGAGTTTCTCTCGAAAGAAGTGAGTGGGAGAAAAGTAGAACTTGATGAGATAATCAGATTCTGCTCCCTTATTGGAAAGTAGTTCATCACAAGAACCGGTTCTGTGACAACCGCACCAATTAGTGAGGAAGCTAATGATATTGATCATGAAACTTGGATCAAGTTTCTCTTGAACTACGAGGTCAACTAGAGTAAGATCCGCACTGTGAGTGGTACGGTAATCCTATTCGGAAGTCATGTTACTTGACCATGGCGAACCTACAAACTATGAAGAAGCGATGGTGAGCCCAGATTCCGCAAAATGGCTGGAAGCCATGAAATCTGAGATGGGATCCATGTATGAGAACAAAGTATGGACTTTGGTTGACTTGCCCGATGATCGGCAAGCCATTGAGAATAAATGGATCTTTAAGAAGAAGACTGACGCTGATGGTAATGTATCATCTATAAAGCTCGACTTGTTGCGAAAGGTTTTTGACAAGTTCAAGGGGTTGACTACGATGAGACTTTCTCACCCGTAGCGATGCTTAAGTCTGTCCGAATCATGTTAGCAATTGCTGCATTTTATGATTATGAAATTTGGCAAATGGATGTCAAAACTGCATTCTTGAATGGATTTCTAGAAGAAGAGTTGTATATGATGCAACCGAAGGTTTTGTTGATCCAAAAGGTGCTAACAAAGTGTGCAAGCTCCAGCGATCAATTTATGGTCCGTGCAAGCCTCTCGGAGTTGGAATAAACGCTTTGATAGTGTGATCAAAGCATATGGTTTTATACGACTTTTGGAGAAGCTTTGTATTTACAAGAAAGTGAGTGGGAGCTCTGTAGCATTTACGATATTATATGTGGACGACATATTATTAATTGGAAATGATATAGAATTTCTGGATAGCATAAAAGGATACTTGAATAAAAGTTTTTCAATGAAAGACCTCGGTGAAGCTGCTTACATATTGGGCATCAAGATCTATAGAGATAGATCAAGACGCTTGATTGGACTTCCACAAAGCACATACCTTGATAAAGTTTTGAAAAAGTTCAAAATGGATCAGGCAAAGAAAGGATTTTTACCTGTGTTACAAGGTGTGAAATTGAGTCAGACTCAATGCCCGACCACAACAGAAGATAGAGAGAAAATGAAGATGTTCCCTAAGCTTCAGCCATAGGCTCTATCATGTATGCAATGTTGTGTACCAGACCTGACGTATGCTTAGCAATAAGCTTGGCAGGAAGGTACCAAAGTAATCCAGGAGTGGATCACTGGACAACGGTCAAGAACATCCTGAAATACCTGAAAAGGACTAAGGATATGTTTCTCGTATATGGAGGTGACAAAGAGCTAGTAGTAAATGGTTATGTCGATGCAAGCTTTGACACTGATCTGGACGATTCTAAATCGCAAACCGGATACGTGTTTTTATTAAACGGTGGAGCTGTCAGTTGGTGCAGTTCTAAACAAAGTGTCGTGGCGGGATCTACATGTGAAGCGGAGTACATAGCTGCTTCGGAAGCAGCAAATGAAGGATTCTGGATGAAAGAGTTCATTTCCGATCTAGGTGTCATACCTAGTGCATCGGGACCAATGAAGATCTTCTGTGACAATACTGGTGCAATTGCCTTGGCAAAGGAATCCAGATTTCACAAGAGGACCAAGCATATCAAGAGACGCTTCAATTCCATCCGGGACCAAGTCCAGGTGGGAGACAGAGATTTGCAAGATACATAGGGATCTGAATGTTGCAGACCCGTTGACTAAGCCTCTTCCACGAGCAAAACATGATCAGCACCAAGACTCCATGGGTGTTAGAATCATTCTTGTGTAATCTAGATTATTGACTCTAGTGCAAGTGGGAGACTCAAGGAAATATGCCCTAGAGGCAATAATAAAGTTATTATTTATTTCCTCATATCATGATAAATGTTTATTATTCATGCTAGAATTGTATTAACCGGAAACATGATACATGTGTGAATACATAGACAAACATATAGTCACTAGTATGCCTCTACTTGACTAGCTCATTAATCAAAGATGGTTATGTTTCCTAACCATAGACATGTGTTGTTATTTGATTAATGCGATCACATCATTAGGAGAATGATGTGATTGACATGACCCATTCCGTTAGCCTAGCACTTGATCGTTCAAAGATATTGCTATTGCTTTCTTCATGACCTATACATGTTCCTGTAACTATGAGATTATGCAACTCCCGTTTACGGAGGAACACTTTGGGTGCTACCAAACGTCACAACGTAATCGGGTGATTATAAAGGAGTACTACAGGTGTCTCCAAAGGTACATGTTGGGTTGGCGTATTTCGAGATTAGGTTTTGTCACTCCGATCGTCGGAGAGGTATCTCTGGCCCTCTCGGTAATACACATCACATAAGCCTTGCAAGCATTGCAACTAATAAGTTAGTTGCGAGATGATGTATTACGGAACGAGTAAAGAGACTTGCCAAGAATTTAGATTGAACTAGGTATTGGATACCGACGATCGAATCTCGGGCAAGTAACATACCGATGACAAAGGGAACAACGTATGTCGTTATGCGGTTTGACCGATAAAGATCTTCGTAGAATATGTAGGAACCAATATGGGCATCCAGGTTCCGCAATTGGTTATTGACCGAGAATAGTTCTAGGTCATGTCTACATAGTTCTCGAACCCGTAGGGTCCGCGCACGCTTAACGTTACGATGGCGGTTTTATTATGAGTTTATAAGTTTTGATGTACCGAAGTTTGTTCGGAGTCCCGGATGTGATCACGGACATGACGAGGAGTCTCGAAATGGTCGATACATAAAGATTGATATATTGGAAGCCTATGTTTGGACTTCGGAAAAGTTCCGGGTGAAATCGGGATTTTACCGGAACACCGGGGGGTTACCGAAACCCTCCCGGGGGTTAATGGGCCTTAGTGGGCCATGAGGGAGAAGAGGAGGGCCGACCAGGGCAGGCCGTGCGCCTCCCCTAGTCCGAATAGGACAAGGAAGGGGGGTGGGGCGGCGCCCCCCTTTGTCTTTCCCTCCCCCCAAGTCCTAATCCAACTAGGAAAAGGGGGGGAGTCCTACTCCCGGTGGGAGTAGGACTCCTCCGGCGCGCCTCCTCCTAGGGCTGGCCGCACCCCCCCCTTGATCCTTTATATACGGGGGCAGGGGGCACCCTAGAACACACAACTTGATCTACGGATCGTTCCTTAGCTGTGTGCGGTGCCCCCCTCCACCATATTCCACCTCGGTCATATCGTCGCAGAGTTTAGGCAAAGCCCTGCGCCGGTAGAGCATCATCATCGTCACCACGCCGTCGTCTTGTGGAACTCATCCCGAAACTTTGCCGGATCGGAGTCCGGGATCGTCATCGAGCTGAACGTGTGCTGAACTCGGAGGTGCCGCATTACATTCGGTACTTGGATCGGTCGAATCGTGAAGACGCATTTACTACATCAAGCGCGTTGTCATAACGCTTCCGCTTATGGTCTACGAGGGTACGTGGACAATACTCTCCCCTCTCGTTGCTATGCCATCACCATGATCTTGCGTGTGCGTAGGAAATTTTTTGAAATTACTACGTTCCCCAACACGTGTCACATCTATCTGTTAAACGAAATAGACCGCCCCTGTACCTTCCTTGATATTTTTTACAAAGGTAAGTAAACCAACAGGAGTTCCGTGCTAAATTTTGGAATTATTCATGGTTCGTTTTGCCTTTTATATACATTATTTGAGTTTTCTAGGCATTTAATGTACATAATTCAAATTTTAACTACATGTGCATGCTCCGGTGCACCAAAGCTGGTTGAAAAATAATATGTGTGTCCTTGAGTGAAAGTTTAGGTCCCATGCAAGAAATGGGAATAAATTTCAAACATCTGGGCATCGTGACTCGGCCGGAAACATTGAGAAACTTGGTTTTTAAATTCCTGTAAATATGGTATTCTCGTCCGAAAATCATGAAATTTGGCATGGTCTCATGACGTGGCACCAACATGTTGTGGTAAAAATTTCGTCCAATTTGGGACAAGTTTTGGTGTAAGTTTCTTACAAAATGGAGCTTGTCTCAAGAAGCCTCGTGGTTTCGAGAGGGGACGTGACACCTCTATGTGCGAAACGACATAGACCACCCCTCTTCCCGCCGTGATTTTTTTACGAAGGCAACATAGACCAAGAGGAGTTCTGTGGTGAATTTGGGAGTTATTCAGGGTGCATTTTGCCTTTTTATACATTATTTGAGTTTTCTAGGTATTTTATGTGCATAATTCAAATTTGAGCTACATGCACATGCTCAAGTGCACCAAGATGTGTTGAAAAATCATATATGTGTCCTTGGGTGAATGTTTAGGTCCCATGCAAGAAATATGAATGAATTTCAAACATCTGGGCGCCGTGGCTCGACCGGAAACATAGAGAAACTTGGTTTATAAATTCCTATAAATCCAAAATTCGCCTGAAAATCATGGAACTCACCATGTTGCCTTCACATGGTACCAACATGTTGTGGTAAATTTTTTTTCCGATTTGCGAAGACGCACACATTAACAACCAACAAAATCATTTTGGAACAAGTGATGTCACATTACAATTGGAAACAGAAGTATTATTGAAACCGTGGGCGTTCTACTTACCATTTACGTGCCGCCACATGTCCCCTTTTTTTATTGGCTAGGAGGCGTCGTGCGGGGTAGCTATTTGAGTACGAGAGGCGTGCAATCAGACCCCTACGCGTGCTTATCGGGAGGCGAACCCTTTGACCTCCATCCGCCGCCCACCTCTCTCGCACCATATCCATTCATGGCGCCCAAGCCCTTGTTTTATGGCGTGGCTATGTCTCACCCGACTGAGATTTAAGAGAGAAAAAGGAAAATTTGAAAAGAAAATTTTGCACGGATCTTGATGTAAGATCTGAGGACATATATAGCATCGACTGTGACTTATAGCAAGACTGATATATAAATAAGGACGATGACAGTGAATAATAATTGTCTTACATATTTAGGAACATAATTAAAAATGCCACATGCGGCAACACCCGAAATACACAAGGGAAAAAGAAAAAGGAAGACGCAGACAACGATTTGGCTTGTTGAACTCTACTTTCTGGATGCGTTGCTGCAGGCCGCGGAGACTAGTTCTTGCGGTGAGCGGCAATGATCTCTCGCATGTCCTCAATACGCTGCTTGGCAGCATCCACGGATTCCTCCACCAGCCTTTCTCGCTCGATGCGGAGCATGACAATCTCATCCATAAGTTTCTTGACGGTGACGCCCGTCCTCTTTAACAAGGCAGTGGTCTCATCGTGCTACTTGTCCCTTCCGGCGATCCTCTCCCTCAGCAGGTCACGCTTGGTGATGAGCTTTGCATTGTCCTCCCCTAGTCCCCGGATGACGCCGATAGCATTTTCAAACGAGGCATTCATCTCGTCCTGCAACTTCATCCAGACGGAGATCTGATCCATCAGGTCATCGAGCATAGCACGCATGCGCCTGTGAGAATCCCCGCTTGCCTGCGAGACATTTTCCCAGGCCGCCGCGGCGCGGGAGGACCTCTCTGCTGCATTCGCGGCGCAGAGGGACATCTATGCTGCTTCCGCAGCACGGCCGGACCAGTCTGCTGCATCAACAGCGCGATGGGACCTCTATGCTTCTTCGGCGGCGCGGCGGGACCTCTGTGCTGCTACGGTGGCGTGACAGGACATGTTGGCTGCTTTCGCAGCGAGGCGGTACATCTCTCGTGCTTCCGCTTCCATGCTCGCCTCTCCCTAGTAGTAATTTCTCGACCCAGAACTCGTGCGGGCCATGGCAGACGCAAGGGAACGACGATGAAAGACTTGTTTGTTTTTGTGGATGAGGAGTTGAGGAGGAATGTGCAGTCATCTTGGAGTAGGTAGTATTTATAATCGAGTACTAATACGCTCCTAAATAAGTGGGAACCCGTTTAGGTTTTGATCGGTGTGAACAAGTTTGCAACTAAATATAGTGTGATAGTTGGAATATGACGGGATGCAAGCTCAAAATTTATTGGCGGTTCTAGTTTCGAAGTGCGGCATGATTCCCGGATGGCGTAACGTGGGCACATGTTCCCGGTCGCGTACGCAGTGTTTGCACCATAGGATGCACCGCAATAGGCGATGTCAGCATGTCGGATGTTGGGTTCCGGCAGACCCTTAAGGTTCGAACACTGGGGTGCGCACGAAGATCTCTCCCCTACCGATCTACGTCCGATCGCCTCATGAGATCTAAGCTGAAAACGATGAACAACACAAGGGACACGAGATTTATACTGGTTCGGGCCACCGTTGTGGTGTAATACCCTACTCCAGTGTGTGGTGTGGTGGATTGCCTCAGGGGCTGATGATGAACAGTACAAGGGAAGAACAGCCTCGCGAGAGGTGTTCTTGGGCTGGTGCGATGAATGGCTTGGGTGAGTTCGATCGCCTCTCTCTCTCTCTCTCTCTCTCTCTCTCTCTCTCTGCTAGGGCTCTATCAGATGCCTCTACTCTGTGGTGGCTAGCTCTATTTATAGAGGCCCTGGGCCTCTCCCCAAATATTGAGCGGGAAGGGCGCCAACAACGGCCATTTCGAAGGGGAACATCTAGTACAAGTTATCCTGATTAAAGTTGGTCTTCGACTGCCAAAAGCACTGGCGATGACGCCGGCTTGGGCTCCACGGTGACCTCCATCCTGCTGCTCGCTGGTCTTGGTCTCGTTGCACTGAAGTGGCAACCTTTGCCTGATGCCTCGGTACTCCACGTCTGTGCTTGCCTCCTATGCACCAAAGAGGAAACAAGGACACTGCGCAGGCTGGCGCCCGCCTGGCCTCGATCGTCATGGCTTGCATCACGAGCACCTCACGAGGTACCCTGCCTTGATCTCTCCGCCTCCTCGCGAGCCTGCCTGGCGAGGCCGTCCCTGAGGAAGCCTTGCGTCGTCCGCCCCGCGAGGCTTGGCCCCTCGCGAGGGTCTTGAGTCTTGTGTTGATGAAGATGGGCCGTACTGGGCCACCACTTGAGCCACGCCGCAGGCCGCAGGCGAGCAAGTCTGGGGACCCCGTTCCCGAACGCCGGCAAGTAGCCCCGGACCCAAAGCGGCGCTCGGACTTGGCTTAGCGGAGAAGCGAAGGGCAAGTCAGGCGCCGCGGGCCCCATCAGCCTGACCTTGGGCGCCGCGTGGCGGTTGATTGGACGTGGGCGTCTCCGCTTACCCACGCTGCCTCGGCAACTGCTCGACTGACAAAAGGCAGGCTCTGGGTTAGCCTTACCTCATTACCCTCGTTCCCTTGCTCCAGATCCCCTTCCTTGCTCTCTGCCTACCTGCCTCCAAAATCTCCAGATCTGCCGCATTCTTTCTCCTCCGGCGAACTATGCCCCCCCCCCCCACAAGACTCCGGCTGGGGCTGCATCGGCCTGGTACTCACCGGCCCTGGTCTCTCCCAATGTGACGGAGAATAATCTCGCCCTCACGCGCTGGATGGCAGCGTCGCAGATCAACGAGTTTGGGGAGACTGCGCTCCATCTTGGCTCCGCCCAGCTGGAGGACAAGGGGAGCACCTTCTATCCCTTCTTCATGAACGCCGGCAAGGGTCGAGCGGAGGCCTTGCTGTCGAAGTTCCGCGCCTTCAACACCGCGCCCAAGCGAGGCGCTACCAGCCCCGCAGCTCCAGGAGGTGGGGCTGCCAAGCGCGACTCTACCACGAGCGGTGGCGCGGCCCAGGGTTGATCTTCTCGCGACCTTTTTCCTGCTTTGATTCCTGCAACACGCACGGTGCCTCGTGGAGGCGTTTAAATTTGTGTCTGGTATTGTGCGAACAATTTATGGTCTGTAATATTTGCTTCTGGATTTGATAGATTTTGCGATTTCCTTCCTATTTGCTTGTGTTCTACGTCAGTGGCCCGACCTCACAGATACCTCAGCCATTAGCTAGCCCTGACCGGATCACCAGGACGGAACTAAGGAGTGAGGGGCTACGTAGCAAGTTAGGCTCCTGAGTCGCGATGCTTAGGGTTCCCCCTTGACGCGCTAACAGCAAATAGGGAGGGGACGGAGGAGAGGATTTTTGTCGTTCTACGTCGGCAGGGTCCGGCCCCCGCATACCTCAACCGCCGTTAGCCTTTCGGAACTAAGGAGTGAGGGGCTATGTGACCAGTTAGGCTCCTGAGTCGCGATGCTCAGGAGTCCCCCTTGACGCTCAAACGAGTCTTCATACCTTGGCTCCGCTCGGGGAGGGGCGCGCGATGACCGGGTCCGAGGGACCTGGTTGGGTGGCATGTGCTCAGGCGTGGCCCGGGCGCAGCCCCCGTGTCCAGCCCCCTTGCGCGGCACTCCCGAGGGGAGGCTTTGCGATGGTGCCAGACACTGAGCTCTGGGCTCCCTGAGGTTGACACAGCCGTGGGCTGCCCTCAGTTGTTTATCACCGGTCACGGCGTAGTGCTTCCGTATGTGTGCAGGCATAGCCGCCTCGGCGGTGTCGTCGGCCAAGTGGAGCATGGTGCTTCCACCAGTGCGTGAGGGACAGCCCATACGACACGTGGCCGGCACGGTAGGGCTAGGAGAGGTGTATCTGGGCACCCGTGAGCCAGCGCGGGACTCACGAGGCCCTACCTCAAGGCGGGTTGCGCCTGGCTCTGAGCCTTTGTGGATGGTATGTTCCTGCAAGGTGGTTAAAATGCAAATGCTCTACGTCCTCAGGTCCCGGCCCTCGAGCAAGCTCAGCCGCCACTGGTATGACAGGTCGCGATGCCGTGGGTCAAGGCCAGGGGGTGAGGGCTGGAGAGCCAGTAAGAGCCCATGAGTCGCGATGCTCAGGCGCCCCCCTTTTAACGTGCAAGCGGTTCGCATGAGGAGAAATAGGCCCGTGGTGGGCGGCGAGCGATAATCATGAACAGGTCAAGCATGAAGGAGCAAATCAACTTAGGTAGATGCAGGGAAAGCAAACGCCACCGGGTCAGGCCCGAGCGGCTTGGGGATGATGCAGCCCGAGGGGCGCCCCCAACAAGATAAGCGGAAGATATAAGCAAAACGGATACATGCCGCAGGGACGGACTCACGCGACCTGGGGATGATGCAGCCCTGAGGGCGCTCCCAGCTGAAACGAAAACTGAAAAGAAGTCACCGATGTGCTGCGAGCGATAGTTGGTGCAGCTGGCGGTGCGGGGCAAAGAAGCCGATCCTCACAAGCCCTCGGGACTCCGAGCCTCGGGAGGCTCAGGAGGTCCGGGCGGCCCGTTGAGGTCCATCTCCATCTCCTCCAGGAACGTGCGATGCTTGGCCACCTAAGCTTCCAGAATGCTCCTCATCAGGCGCTGGTGGGCCGCAGCCGCGTTCGGCAAGCCAAAGGGCATACGGACGAAGCTGTGCGGTGGGCCCGCGCAACGCCCCACGTGCGAAGGCCAGAAGCACTCCTGAGAAGCGACTCGATTGAGCCCTGGGTAGTCGATGCAGACGCACAACCCACCACCCTCGCCTGGATGGGGAGCTACGCTGGGTAGGCGGCGGTTGCCGCGCATGACTCTCGATTCCTCCAACTCCTGAGCGGCCTTGGTGATGAACTCCCGAGGGCTGGGTCCTTCTTTCCTTATGCCTTCCTGAGGGAAGCGTGTCGTGAAGCACGCCTCCAAGTTGTGCCCAAGCGCCTCCCTCGTGACCTTGGCAAGGTCGGTGGCTCCCAAGGAGAGAGCCCCCGAGCCCTGCCCGAGGAGGGCACCGGGCGCGCCTTCCTATGCGATGGAGGGTGGCGCCCCTTGGACGGGCGTATGTCCTGATGTGGCGCCTCCGGAGGTGCCTGCCTCCTGAGGCCTCGATCCAGGTGATGTCTTCTTCTTCTTGGGAGCTGCTCCAGGGAGGTTTCCACTTTTGCTGTCCGGGTCCTCGATCAACGCGTCCTGGAAGGCGCGCTCGAGGGAGCACACCGCATCCTTCTCCTCACAGGGGACCGTGATGACCCTGCCGCTTCCTGGCATCTTGAGGACGGTGTACCCATGGTGAGTCACTGCCATGAACTTGGCCAGGGCCGGATACCCGAGGATGGCGTTGTATGGCAGGCGAATGTGAGCGACGTCGAAGTCAATGAGCTCGGTGCGGTAGTTGCTGCGATGTCCAAAGGTGACAGGAAGGCGGACCTGTCCTATCGGGACAGTGGAACCATAAGTGACTCCTGAGAAAGGCTTGGTTGGCTGAAGCTGATCATATGGCACTTGGAGATTGTTGAACGTCTAGACGGACAGAACGTTGAGTCCCGTGCCGCCGTCGATGAGGGTCCTGGTGACTTGCACATTGCTGATGACTGGGGAACAGAGCATTGGGAGGACACCGGTCATCGCCGCGCACTTGAGCTGATCCGCTGAGCTGAACGTGATGGCGCATGCAGACCACCTGAGAGGGCATGTGGCCTCAAGCTTGGGGAGGACTGCATTCACCTCGCGAGCAAACTGCTTGAAGATGCGCTGTGAGGCTGGGGCCTGAGCACCGCCCAGGATGCAAGCGATTGCACGTGGCTCTTGGAAGCCCCAAGCCCCCTCGTCCTGATGGTGGTCTTCATTCCTTCTTGGTGGTGGTGGCAGAGGAGGAAGGCCTGCGTTGCCTTGCGGGCGGTCCTCGCGAGGCTGATCTCTCCAGGCTCCCTCGCGAGGCTGGTCCTGCCAGCGGTCCTTGCGAGGTCGGTCACGCCATCCTTGGCGAGGGCCACGGTCGTCCCATCGTCCTCCACCTCTTGCTCCGCCTCGGCCGTAGCCCCGATCGTTGCTTCGGGCGTCGACCCGGCAGCGACCTTCTTGCACGGCCCTGAGCTCTTGGCATTCGTTGGTGTTGTGGGTGTGGAGATCGTGGTACACACAGTACCGGCTGCCCTTGGACGACTCCGGCTGGTCCCTGCCGCGCTTGGTGTCTGGCTCCGCTGCGAGTACAGCTGCTCCCTTGCGCTTCACATCCTTGGCCTTGGCTTTCTTCTCTTCTGGGTCCGCTGCTGGGAGCTCGAGAAGGGAGAGGCGCCCTTCCTCAGCCCTTGCGCACTTGGTCGCCAGGTTGAACAACTCCAGAGACGTGCACAGATCTTCATGGATTGCCAGCTCCTCCTTCATCTTGACGTCGCAAACGCCATCAGAGAACGCCGAAATGATGGCTTCCTCAGTCACCCTGGGGATCTTGAGGCGAGCATTGTTGAAGCGCTGGATGTACTTCTGCAAGGTCTCTCCAGGCTGCTGCTTGATGCGGCGCAGGTCACCCACGGCTGGCGGACGGTCGCGAGTGCCCTGGAAGTTGGCGATGAAGCGGGTGTGCATCTCTCCCCAGGAGGAGATCGTGCCAGGAGCCAGGTTCAGAAGCCAGGTGCGGGCACCGTCCTTGAGTGCCATGGGAAACCAGTTCGCCATGACCTTTTCGTCCCCGTTGGCGGCTTCGATGCCCAGCTCGTAGAGCTGTAGGAACTCCGTGAGATCTGCAGTGTCGTCGTAGCGAGGAGGCAGGTCAGGCTTGAACTTGCCTGGCCAAGCGACACTGCGTAGCTCGGGGCTAAAGGCACGGCAGCCTGCGGTGACCACCAGAGCCCTCTGCTGATGCTGGGCTTGCTCCTGGAAATTCCCACGCGCCGCCACTTGGAGCTGCGTGGGGTCTTGACGTGGTAGCGCAGGGATGCGATCATGGCGCACCGGTGTCGGGAGCACACGAGCACCTTCTTGGGGGCGAGGGATTTCTTGGCAGCTCCTTTCTTGTCACGCAGGCGCCGGACGTGGTGGGTCTCGTCCTGGGGCCGCGCGCCTTGGAGCCAGGGCGCCTTCTTGGGGAGGAGGTGGCGGAGGCACCCCCTGATCCACGCCTCCTATGCAGGATGGAGGGCGAGGCAGGGAGAGGGACGGCATACGAGAGCCCCCTGTGGCGCTGACGAGCTCGGTGATGCGGGTGAGCCAGTCCTCGTAGAGGTCGTCGACGGGACGGTAGTGCAGGAGCTCATGCGCCAGGAGCAACGCGGCGTGCGCGTCCCTGGGGGCGCAACGGGCGTGGGACGACGAACCAGCTGGGTTCAGCGGCGGGGTGGCAGTGCAGCCTTCCCGCCGCACCGAAGGATGTAGAGACGAGGCTACTTTCGTTCCCGTCGGGCCGGTGGCGGTGTTGGCGGCGGCGACGGGAACGACGGGGCACCCGCCGGCCAGGCGCCCGTCTGGCGACGCTGGCGGCGAGAGCTCGGCGCTTCGGCGCGAGCCCGGCCAGCGTCGACCATGGACACGACGGAAGATCGAACGTGAACAACGGAAGAAATATTCGGCGCACTTTACCGGGCGCGCCAAATGTCGGATGTTGGGTTCCGGCAGACCCTTAAGGTTCGAACACTGGGGTGCGCACGAAGATCTCTCCCCTACCGATCTACGTTCGATCGCCTCGTGGGATCTAAGCTGAAAACAATGAACAACACAAGGGCCACCTTTGTGGTGTAATACCATACTCCAGTGTGTGGTGTGGTGGATTGCCTCAGGGGCTGATCATGAACAGTACAAGGGAAGAACAGCCTCGTAAGAGGTGTTCTTGGGCTGGTGCGATGAACTGCTTGGGTGAGTTCGATCGCCTCCCCAAATATTGAGCGGGAAGGGCGCCAACAACGGCCATTTTAAAGGGGAACATCTAGTACAAGTTATCCTGACTAAAGTTGGTCTTTGGCTGCCAAAAGCACTGGCGATGACGCCATCTTGGGCTCCACGGTGACCTCCATCCTGCCGCTCCGCTGGTCTTGGTCTCGTTGCACTGAAGTGGCAACCTTTGCCTGATGCCTCGGTACTCCACGTCTGTGCTTGCCCCCTTTGCACCAAAGAGGAAACAAGGACACTGCGCAGGCCGGCGCCCGCCTGGCCTCGATCGTCATGGCTTGCGTCACGAGCACCTCGCAAGGTACCCTGCCTTGATCTCTCCACCTTCTCACGAGCCTGCCTGACGAGGCCATCCTTGAGGAAGCCTTGCGTCGTCCGCCCCGCGAGGGTCTTGAGTCTTGTGCTGATGAAGATGGGCCGTACTGGGCCACCACTTGAGCCACGCCGCAGGCCGCAGGCAGGCAAGTCTGGGACCCCCGTTCCTAGAACACCGACACAACGCATGACTTGTTTCATCAATCGTGTGCGCTCGTTATTACCATCGTGCATGCTTCTTTTAATTAGAATGTGTGCCCGTCTAGCGCACACACCTTAATCTGTCTAACTATTTTTGTTTACTGTGTCTAATCACAAACAGGTCATCCCGTGTGAAGTGTATGTCGTCAATCGCAGACACCTTGATCTGGCTCACCATTTCTGTTGTGTTGCCTAATTGCAAACAGTACATCCGAGTGAACTGTATGCCGTCAATCGCACACACACCTTGATCTACCTGACCATTTCTGTTGTGTTGCCCAATCACAAACAGTTTATTCGGGTGAACTGCATGTCGTATATCGCATATACCTTCATCTGGTTGCCCGTTTTTGTTGTTACACTCATCGCAAACAGTTTATTCGAGTGAACGGTATGCCACACATCGCACACGTAACTATAATCTGAAACATGTTTGTTGTCTCCGCCATCACAAATGTTTTGTATCTTTTTTGACGGTTTTATTACATCACCGTTTGTGATTAATGCATCGCACACAGTTTCGTCGAAGGGTCTCTGATTGTAGTGTCGTATTTGGACCATCCTCCAATAGTGAGGTGTTAGGCAAGGGGAACCTCTTTCTCCCGTGCTTTCTGTTTTTGTTGTTGATCTATCATAAACCATCTTTAATGAGGCTGAGGCCCACAAACTAATTCAAGCTCCAATTCAAGTGAACACTTATCAATATGTTGTTGATACAATCTTGGTCTTGCATGTTGAGGAAGGTAAGTGATAGGCGGGAACCCGATGAACGATTTCACGCCTGAGGGTGGCCTGATCTTCAAGTCGTAGGTTCGAATCGGAAGGGATAACTAGCTGCAAGCAGCCGAGATAACTAGCTTTATACCTGCCAAGGTTGGATGCAACCCGTACATTGGGGATGGCTGATCAAAGCTAGAAGAACTCCGACCCGCTGTCCAAACAATCGCAGAACCACAAACCGGGACTAATCCATGCAAAACGACTGGAACCGTAGAGCACGAACTAGGGGGGACCAGAGGCTCCTCCTTCTCGCGAATCCGAAAGAACTCACAAGAGCAAAGGTAGCAAGATCTCTCGGATCTCTCTAGCAGTCTTGCTGCATAAGCTTGTAACTGAAAGGTTTTACAGAAGTTTTTTCTAGAGGATGGGGAAGATGTGGTTTTATAGCAGAGAAAACCCCCCTTAGGTAGGTGTGAAAATGATTGCAAAAGTAAGCAGGTTTGCATGGCTTTCTTGGGGGAATAAGCAGTTAACTTTGGGAGTTGTTGGAGAGCTCCTCGGAAATTCATGAAGCCTTGACAGCCTGGACACCTTCCACAAGAATGACTACAGCTTTTGACTCACAACTCCAAATGATGTGAGATTTTTTGCATTGGAAAGATAATTTGATGTAGCTTCTGTTGATGTACCCCTATGGTCCCGTCTCTCCACCATATGGGTGTGCCACCACGAAACATCAGAGGTAAAAACTGACAGCATCAGCTTCACTTGAAACTTGTTTTCTTCAAACTTGTTTCTCCAAACCGGTTGCTTCAAGAGCTCATAGGTTGTTGGATTTCTTCCATGTGATACCTAAATTCAACCAACAACAATGGAGATGAAAGTGAAGCCATGTGTTCAAGATTGTGGTATGAACTTAAGTTAGCGTTCACCTGGCCATGTGTTTGCTTGATTCGGCTTAGTAATTCTTTCCAACTAAATTGTGCACTTTTCTGAAATGTCGTGTATGATGTACCCATGTGCTCATCATCCTCCTTCCCTTGATGAAAATTCGTCCTCGACACTCTTTGATCTGCAAAAGATAAGTAGAAGGGAAGTAGATAATATCCATGCAAAGAAATGATGCAATCCTCATTTGTAGCTTTCACCTTTGAATTGTGTTGCATCTGATCATGTACTTGTTTTTCACAACTTAGAGTTTGTTCAGGGATGATTTGTGTTGTTTCAATGATTGAGATGTCCTCATCATCCCCCCTCTCTTGAAATGGAGTCGTCCTCGACTCTACCTGATCATAACACAAAAGAAAACAGGGCAATACCAAATCATAATGCAAAGGTTTCATCATATACAGATTTTTAGTTTTCAACTTTGCTATCTTATGGACGATGACAACATGATGTTTTGTTCGACTTAGGAGTTCCTTCCAGCAAACATTTTCATGGAGCACAAATTCATAACCAACTATGAGCATGTCCATATCATCCTCCCTCTCTTGGAGAAAAGTCATCCTCGACTTCATTTGCTCTACAAAATTATTGCACGAGGAAAACACAAAATAACTAGGAAAAGAAAATGATGTATAATCATGTGCAACATTCAGTTTTATTTTATCTTTTATAGCTTCTTCAAGATTAACAAAATCATATTGCTGGATGGATGATGTACCAAACAATCTTTCTCTAATCTTATCACGCCATTGCTTCAAAAACTCATAAGTGCATACCTCTGGCTTCATCAAAATGGAAGATCCATTTTGTTTTACCTCATTGAGTACTTGAATGCCTTTGTGGGAATCAATCTTCACACATGCACCTTGTGTAGTGGTC
Organism: Aegilops bicornis; assembly: GCA_021605145.1. Taxonomy (NCBI): domain Eukaryota; kingdom Viridiplantae; phylum Streptophyta; class Magnoliopsida; order Poales; family Poaceae; genus Aegilops; species Aegilops bicornis. The sequence goes on from CM038669.1 coordinate 524,520,346, forward strand.
TTCCACGTGCACTACAATCGTTCCTGGATCTCGTCCTCCCATCGTTGCAAGAGAGCTGATAGGTATGACTTTTGCATCTGCACATATTGTAAAGAAAGAGAATTTTGTGAAAGGTTAGTAAATGAATACTCCTCTCTCTTTTCATTTGGTGGATCACTCATCTCTTTCATATTATGGGGAAACGCCTCAAGCTCACGTTTGGTGCACTCACACAACTCACTAATCCTCTCTCTTGGATGATGTGGTATATTATGTTGTGGTTCACTCGTCTCTCTAATGAGGTGTGGAATGATCTCAATCTCACATTTTGTCGACTCACACAACTAATTAATCCTCTCTCCCTGAATGTGTGGTATATCTAGGTGGAGATCTTGCAGTTCTCTAATTTCATGATGAACAATCTGATCCTCACATTTTTTGGACTCACTCACCTCACTTTCCTTATCACTCTCATTATATGGAATTGTGGAAAGTGGACACTCTTCCCCACATTTTTTTTGACGTTCACATCACCTTTATTTAGTCATAAAAGGCAGGGGTCTCTGCCAAAAGAAACTGCAAAATACATTCTGGGGGATCATGCACCCAGATCATACTATTATTATTCTCTAATCCTTCCTTTGCTAACCGATGCGCAACACCATTGGCCGTCCTCCGAATCCATGTCACCTTCCACTCCCTTGTTTCAAGGAGATGTTTAACCTCCTTTATCATTGGCCCCAATGTGGAGAGATCATCATTTGAACTCTGCAGCTTGCGTACCACTTCTAGGCAGTCCATCTCAATATGGACGCTTGCCAGATTAAGTTCTCCTGCCATTTGGGCAGCTCTCTTGCATGCTTTGAGCTCCGCCAATGCGGATCACCCCCATTGATATAGCTCGCACGCCGCTGCTATGAATGCTCCATCTGAATTTGAACACCACCCCTCCGCCTCCCTTCTCTCCTCCTTTAGTTGTTGCCCCGTCGACGTTGGCCTTGACCCATCCATGGTCAGGAACTTCCCATCTCTGCGTTGGTACAGGTCGAGGGGTTTTGCTGTTTTTGCCATGCAGTTGCTGCCACTCCTCCATTAGCCTCTTGATCATCTCTACCAAGTCCCCCGCCTCTTCGATCCTCGTCCCTTCCGGCGTGTTATTCCTTGCCATCCATAGAGCATACAAGCCCTGCACCATTATTGCTCGGGCGTCCTCCGTCACAGAAGCAAACCATGACTGGAGCCATTGTGACAGTGCACCCTGGGAACGAACAGCATCCGGTGGGATCGCCACCGGTGTTCCCAACTCTGAGCACACCAATGTCCAGAATTTTGCTGAATGTAGGCATCGCCAAAACCTATGAGTGTTTGTTTCCTCTCTCCCGCATACCAGACAAAACACCTCGGGCTTTATCTTTCGCCTATGTAACTCCGAGCCCACTGCCAGCCCATTACGGATCAACCTCCACGTGTGTATCTTCATCCTACCCGGCGCCACTGTGTCCCAAAGGCTCATCCATGCTTTGTGGCTCGCTATCGATGATGAGGACCCCGGACTCCCTGTTTTAGCCTTCTTCAGTGTCATGCCAAGGTGATAGGCTATCTGACCGTGAACTCCCCATTCTTCGTGTAGTTCCATGCGATAAAGTCATCCACCGTCGCCCCCCCCCCCCACTGAAATCTGCTTGATATCGCATGCCTCTCCAAGGGGAAACATTAGCTGCAACTTCACCATATCCCACTCTGATCCTGCCTCATTCAAAAGGTCACGGACTGTTGTTATGCCCGGAACGTAGACCTGGCCCAGTGGCTTCAAGCTTCCCTTCCTCGGTATCCAGTTGTCGTGGTGAATTCGTACTCTGGACCCATCCCCAATGCGCCAAATAAGCCCTTCTCGCAGCAGCTCCCGTCCATGGATTATGCTTCTAAATGTAAAGGACCCTCCACTCTTCCCCACATTTGCTGGAGTCACTCAACTCATTTTTCTTTTCACTTTCAAGTGGTGCGATTTTTGAAAGTGGACACTCTTCCTCACTTTTGGTGGAATCACTCAGCTTGCTTTTCTTATCACTCTCAAGTTGTGGGATTTTGGACTGTGGACTCTCTTCCTCACATGAAATTTGTGGCACATGTTTTTTGGATGTTCGGACAGTGGTGGTGGTTGAGATGCCAACATTAGGAGAGAGCTTCTTAGGTGAACATGGGCTATGAATCACCGGAGCCGCTCCATCAACCATGGCCGTGCTTTGTGATGGGTTGTTGTTGTGCCGATGGGTGCCACAACTTCTCCCTCGAACATGACATCCTTGTTGCACTTCAGGAGCAGCAGTGACACGCCTACGAGAAGCAACACCATGCCCTTGAGCATGTCCTCCTTGCTGCACTTCTTTAGTAGTAGTGACACGCCCATGAGCAGCAACATCAAGCCCTCGAGCATGTCTTCTTTGTTGCACTTCATGATTAGTAGTGACACGCCCACGAGCAGCAACATCATGCCCTTGAGCATGTCTTATTTGCTGCACTTCATGAGCAACAGGGTATTATCGGTGTCGAACCCCATCACCACTTGCTCGAAGACGCTCGTTAAGCCTCCTCTGAAATTCTTGAACCATGTTGCGTAATTCTCGAAACTCAGCACGTGTGGCCAGGGCTTCTTTTTCCCCTTGATTTTGTCCCCATGCGCTCAATTTAGAGCATGTCATGTAGTGGAGCTAAAAGAAGTGGAACATTATAAATTTTGTGGAATCACACAACCTCACCTCTTACTCACCAAAGTTCTTATGAGCTCACATCAGATTGTGCTTCTCCCAGATGTGTTAAAGCGATTGAAAGACAGGGATCAAAGAACTAGCTTCAGTTTTTGGTGGAGCTCGGTGGAGTAAACAAAAATGGGCTTGTGCTGAAATCAAGTTGATGCAAACCAAGAAAAATATGTGGATGGATCTGCTACACCTTTGCACCATGATCGAAAAACACAACACACAAGCTTCTGGAATTTTTCTATCAAGCTGAAACTTTTGGATCTTACACAACACTTTCTTTTTTCTCTCTTTGATTCTTTTTTGCCACTCTTTTTTTGTCTCCTTTTTTCCAAAGCACAACAACCAAATCTGAAAGCAATTATGAAGATGAACTTGGTGCAGATCTAAAAGATGAAGAACATGCAAGGTATGCAACAACAAGATCTCAGCACCAACAAGGCTTGGATTTATTTTTGGTGGGGCTTTGGACTTCTAGGACAGAAAATATAGCATGAAAACCACTCGATCTAAAGGGATGATAGCAAGATAAACTTGGATAACAGATCCTACCGTGTCAACGAAAGCTCTGATTCCAGATGATAGGCGGGAACCCGATGAACGAGTTCACGCCCGCGAGTGGCCTGATCTTCACGTCGTAGGATCGAATCGGGAGGGATAACTAGCTGCAAGAAACCGAGATAACTAGCTTTATACCTGCCAAGGTTGGATGCAACCCGTATGTTGGGGATGGCTGACCGAAGCTACAAGAATTCCGACCCGTTGTCCGAACAATCGCAGAACCAAAAACCGGGACTAATCCACGCAAAACGGCCGGAACCGTAGAGCACAAACTAGGGGGAGCCAGAGGCTCCTTCTCGCGAATCCGAATGAACTCACAAGAGCAAAGGTAGCAAGATCTCTCGGATCTCTCTAGCAGTCTTGCTGCATAAGCTTGTAGCTTAAAGGTTTTACAAAAGGTTTTTCTAGAGGATGGGGAAGATGGGATTTTATAGCAGGGACAACCCCCCTTAGATAGGTGTGAAAATGGTTTCAAAAGTAAGCAGGTTTGCATGGCTTTCTTGGGGGAATAAGCAGTCAACTTTGAGAGTTGTTGGAGAGCTCCTCGGAAATTCGAAAAGCCTTGACAGCGTGGACACCTTCCACGAGAATGACTATAACTTTTGACTCACAACTCCAAATGATGTGAGATTTTTTGCATTGGAAAGATAATTTTATGTAGCTTCTGTTGATGTACCCCTATGGCCCCATCTTTCCACCATATGGGTGTGCCACCATGAAACATCAGAGGTAAAAACTGACAGCATCAGCTTCACTTGAAACTTGTTTTCTTCAAACTTGTACCTCCAAACCGGTTGCTTCAAGAGCTCATAGGTTGTTGGATTTATTACATGTGATACCTAAATTCAACCAACAACAATGGAGCTGAAAGTGCTGCCATGTGTTCAAGATTGTGGTATGAACTTAAGTTAGCGTTCACCTGGCCATGTGTTTGCTTGATTCGGCTTAGTAATTATTTCCAACTAAATTGTGCACTTTTCTAAAATGTCGTGTATGATGTACCCATGTGCTCATCAGTAAGTTAAACCATTGCAAAAATCTCATTCTCCATTTTGCAAATCAGAATGGGCTTAAGGTTAACTATCACAAATCTACGATGGTTCCTATTAATGTTTCCCCTAATAGAATGCTGAGAATGGTGACAGTTCTAGGATGCTAGCAAGGATCCTTCCCTTTCACATACGTAGGTTTCCCTTGTGACTTTACAAGCCAAGAATTGAGGCTCTTATTCCCTATTATACAAAGGATTGATAGGAGGCTGTTAGGTTTCTCCACTCATTTTATCTTGTGATGGTAAACTGCTCATGATCAAGCCTGTCTTTTCTACCTTGCCTATATTTTTCTTGTGTTATATCTGCTTCCAATGGCAACTGTCAACCAAATTAATAAATATTTGAGACACTATCTATGGACAAAAGTATGGTATGGAGGATAAGGGATCTACTCTGATTGCCTGTGATAAAGTATGCAAGCTCAAGCATCAGGGTGGTTTAGGCATCTTGGATGTAGCTACCCATATTAAAGCCTTACTCATGAAGAATCTTCACAAGTTTCTTAACAAAGAAAACTTACCCTGGAATAATCTCATTTGAGAGAAATATTATAGAAAAATACCACCTGAATATAAGATGAAGAGTTATTTCTGGTAGAAAGCTTATCCACAAACTTCCTCCACTCTTTAAGGGGTTTGTAGTTTGTGATATGGGCAAAGGGGATACATATCTTTTCTGGCATGACAAACTGCCAGTGGAGCCCCTCAATCAGAAGTTTCTCAAGCTACATTCGTTTGTTGTAAATGACAATATTGTTTTGTGGCCAATTTCATAATTTTTGATAGCTTGATTGATTATTTTCATACTCCCCTATCTGTCGTGGTGATCTCACAGCAGATGCCATGGGATGGCTAAAAGTGGGGGGCTACGTGAGGACGTCGGTGGGTTCCAGAGGCGAGGTTGGCACGTACAGGTGTGCGACATGAGACGTACCTGTTGGGGAACATTGTAATTTAAAAAAAATTCCTATGCACACGCAAGATCATGGTGATGCATAGCAACGAGAGGGGAGAATGTTGTCCACGTACCCTCGTAGACCGAAAGAGGAAGCGTTAGAACAACGCGGTTGATGTAGTCGTACGTCTTCACGGCCCGACCGATCAAGCACCGAAACTATGGCACCTCCAAGTTCTAGCACACGTTCAGCTCGATGACGTCCCTCAAACTCCGATCCAGCCGAGTGTCGAGGGAGAGTTCCGTCAGCACGACGGCGTGGTGACGATCTTGATGTACTACCTACGCAGGGCTTCGCCTAAGCACCGCTACGATATTATCGAGGTGGATTACGGTGGAGGGGGCACCGCACACGGCTAAGAGATCCAAGGGATCAATTGTTGTTGTGTCTCGGAGGTGCCCCCCTGCCCCCGTATATAAAGGAGCAAGGGGGGAGGGGGCGGCCGGCCTAGGAGGGGCGCGCCAAGGGGAGTCCTACTCCCTAAGAGTAGGACTCCCTCCTTCCTTGTTGGAGTAGGAGAAGGGGAAAGAGGGAGAGGAGGAAGGAAAAGGGTGCCGCACCCCTTGTCCAATTCGGACCAGAGGGGGCTGCGCCTCCTTCCTTCGGCCTCTCTCCTCTATTCCGTATGGCCCAATAAGGCCCATATACTCCCCGGCGAATTCCTGTAACTCTCCGGTACTCGAAAAATACCCGAATCACTCGGAACCTTTCCGAACTCCGAATATAGTCGTCCAATATATCGATCTTTACGTCTCGACCATTTCAAGACTCCTCATCATGTCCCCGATCTTATCCGGGACTCCGAACTCCTTCAGTACATCAAAACTCATAAACTCATAATATAACTGTCATCGAAACCTTAAGCGTGCGGACCCTATGGGTTCGAGAACAATGTAGACATGACCGAGACACGTTTCCGGTCAATAACCAATAGCGGAACCTGGATGCTCATATTGGCTCCTACATATTCTACGAAGATCTTTATCGGTCAAACCGCATAACAACATACGTTGTTCCCTTTGTTATCGGTATGCTACTTGCCCGAGATTCGATCGTCGGTATCCCAATACCTACTTCAATCTCGTTACCGGCAAGTCTCTTTACTCGTTATGTAATGCATCATCCCGCAACTAACTCATTAGTCACATTGCTTGCAAGGCTTGTAGTGATGTGCATTACCGAGAGGGCCCAGAGATACCTCTCCGACAATCGGAGTGACAAATCCTAATCTCGAAATACCCCAACCCAACATGTACCTTTGGAGACACCTGTAGAGCTCCTTTATAACCACCCAGTTATGTTGTGACGTTTGGTAGCACACAAAGTGTTCCTCCGGTAAACGGGAGTTGCATAATCTCGTAGTCATAGGAACATGTATAAGTCATGAAGAAAGCAATAGCAACATACTAAACGATCGGGTGCTAAGCTAACGGAATGGGTCAAGTCAATCACATCATTCTCCTAATGATGTGACCCCGTTAATCAAATGACAACTCAGGTCTATGGCTAGGAAACATAACCATCTTTGATCAACAAGCTAGTCAAGTAGAGGCATACTAGTGACACTTTGTTTGTCTATGTATTCACACATGTATCATGTTTCCGGTTAATACAATTCTAGCATGAATAATAAACATTTATCATGATATAAGGAAATAAATAATAACTTTATTATTGCCTCTAGGGCATATTTTTTTCAGTCTCCCACTTGCACTAGAGTCAATAATCTAGTTCACATCGCCATGTGATTTAACACCAATATTCATATCTATATATGATTAACACCCATAGTTCACATCGTCATGTGACCAACACCCAAAGGGTTTACTAGAGTCATTAATCTAGTTCACATTGCAATGTGATTAACACCCAAAGAGTACTAAGATGTGATCATGTTTTGCTCGTGAGAGAAGCTTAGTCAACGGGTCTGTCACATTCAGAGCCGTATGTATTTTGCAAATATTCTATGTCTACAATGCTCTGCACGGAGATACTCTAGCTAATTGCTCCCACTTTTAATATGTATCCAGATTGAGACTTAGTGTCATCTGGATGGTGTAGAAGCTTGCACCTATGTAACTCTTTTACGACGGGCTCTTTTATCACCTCCATAATCGAGAAATATTTCCTTAGTCCTCACTAAGGATATTCTTGACCAATGTCCGATGATCTACTCCTAGATCACTATTGTACTCCTTGCCAAATTCAGAGCAAGGTATACAATAGGTCCGGTACATAGCATAGCATACTTTATAGAACCTATAAGCTGAGGCATAGGGAATGACTTTCATTCTCTTTTCTATTTTCTGCCGTGGTCGGGATTTGAGTCTTACTCAATTTCACACCTTTGCAACACATGCAAGAACTCTTTCTTTGACTGTTCCATTTTGAACTACTTCAAAATCTTGACAAGGTATGTACTTTTGAAAAACTTATCAAGCGTCTTGATCTATCTCAATAGATCTTGATGCTCAATATGTAAGTAGCTTTATTGAGGTACTTCTTCGAAAAACTCCTTTCAAATACTCCTTTATGCCTTGTAGAATAATTCTACATTATTTCCGATCAACAATAAGTCATTCACATATACTTATCATAAATGTTGTAGTTCTCCCACTCACTTTCTTGTAAATACAGGCTTCACCGCAAGTCTGTATAAAACTATATGCTTTGGTCAACTTATCAAAGCGTATATTCCAACTCCGAGATGCTTGCACCAGTCCATAGATGGATCGCTGGAGCTTGCACATTTTGTTAACACCTTTAGGATCGACAAAACCTCTTGGTTGCATCATATACAACTCTTCTTTAATAAATCCATTAAGGAATGCAGTTTTGTTTATCCATTTGCCAGATTTTATAAAATGCGGCAATTGCTAACATGATTCGGACAGACTTAAGCATAGATACGAGTGAGAAATTCTCATCGTAGTCAACACCTTGAACTTGTCGAAAACCTTTTGCGACAATTCTAGCTTTGTAGATAGTAACACTATCAGCGTTTGTCTTCCTCTTGAAGATCCATTTAATCTTAATGTCTTGCCGATCATTGGGCAAGTCATCAAAGTCCATACTTTGTTTTCATACATGGATCTCATCTCAGATCTCATGGCCTCAAGCCATTTTGCGGAATCTGGGCTCACCATCGCTTCCTCATAGTTCGTAGGTTCGTCATGGTCTAGTAACATAACTTCCAGAACAGGATTACCGTACCACTCTGGTGCGGACCGTACTCTGGAAGACCTATGAGGTTCTGTAGTAACTTGATCTAAAGTTTCATGATCATCATCATTAGCTTCCTCACTAATTGGTGTAGGAATCACTGGAACTAATTTCTGTGATGAACTACTTTCCAATTCAGGAGAAGGTACAATTACCTTATCAAGCTCTACTTTCCTCCCACTCACTTCTTTCGAGAGAAACTCCTTCTCTAGAAAGGATCCATTTTTAGCAACGAATATCTTGCCTTTGGATCTGTGATAGAAGGTGTACCCAACAGTTTCCTTTGGGTATTCTATGAATACGCACTTCTCTGATTTGGGTTTGAGCTTATCAGGATGAAACTTTTTCACATAAGCATCGCAACCCCAGACTTTAAGAAACGACAACTTGGGTTTCTTGGCAAATCACAGTTCATAAGGTGTCATCTCAACGGATTTAGATGGTGCCCTATTTAACGTGAATGCAGTTGTCTCTAATGCATAACCCCAAAACGATATTGGTAAATCGGTAAGAGACATCATTGATCGCACCATATCAAATAAAGTGCGATTCTGACGTTCGGACACACCATAACGTTGTGGTGTTCCGGTGGCGTGAGCTGTGAAACTATTCCACATTGTTTTAATTGAAGACCAAACTCGTAACTCAAATATTCATCTCCACGATCAGATCGCATAAATTTTATTTTCTTGTTACGATGATTTTCCACTTCACTCTGAAATTCTTTGAACTTTTCAAATGTTTCAGACTTATGTTTCATCAAGTAGATATACCCATATCTGCTCAAATCATCTGTGAAGGTCAGAAAATAACGATACCCGCCACGAGCCTTAATACTCATTGGTCTGCATACATCAGTATGTATTATTTCCAACAAGTTTGTTGCTCGTTCCATTGTTCCGAAAACGGAGTTTTAGTCATCTCGCCCAAAGGCACGGTTCGCAAGCATCAAATGATTCATAACCAAGTGATTCCGAAAATCCATCTTTATGGAGTTTCTTTATGCGCTTTACACCGATATGACCCAAACGGCAGTGCCACAAATAAGTTGCACTATCATTATTAACTTTGAATTTTTTTGGCATCAATATTATGAATATGTGTATCACTACGATCGAGATCCAATAAACTATTTTCATTGGGTGTATGACCATTGAAGGTTTTATTCATGTAAACAGAACAACAATTATTCTCTGTCTTTAAATGAATAACCGTATTGCAATAAACATGATCAAATCATATTCATGCTCAACGCAAAAGCTAAATAACATTTATTTAGGTTTAACACTGATCCCGAAAGTATAGGGAGTGTGTGATGATGATCATATCAATCTTGGAACTTCTTCCAACACTCATCGTCACTTCCCCTTCAACTAGTTTCTGTTTATTCTGTAACTTCGCTTTGAGTTACTAATCTTAGCAACCGAACAAGTATCAAATACTCAGGGGCTACTATAAACACTAGTAAGGCACACATCAATAACTCAGATATCAAATATACCCTTGTTCACTTTGCCATCCTTCTTATCCACCAAATATTCAGGGCATTTCCGCTTCCGGTGACCATTTCCTTTGCGATTATAAGCACTCGGTTTCAGGCTTTGGTCCAGCTTGGAGCTTCTTCGGGAGAGACAACTTGTTTGCCATTCTACTTGAAGTTTCCCTTTCTTTCCCTTTGCCCTTTTCTTGAAACTAGTGGTCTTGTCAATCATCAACACTTGATGCTCTTTCTTGATTTCTACCTTCGTCGATTTCAACATCACGAAGAGCTCGGGAATCGTTTTCGTCATCCCTTGCATACTATAGTTCATCACGAAGTTCTAGTAACTTAGTGATGGTGACTAGAGAATCCTGTCAATCACTATCTTATCTGGAAGATTAACTCCCACTTGATTCAAGCGATTGAAGTACCCATACAATCTGAGCACATGCTCACTAGTTGAGCGATTCTCCTCCATCTTTTAGCCATAGAACTTGTTGGAGACTTCATATCTCTCAACTCGGGTATTTGCTTGAAATATTAACTTCAACTCATGGAACATCTCATATGGTCCATGACGTTCAAAACGTCTTTCAAGTCCCGATTCTAAGACGTTAAGCATGGTGCACTAAACTATCAAGTAGTCATCATATTGAGCTAGCCAAACGTTCATAACGCGCATCTGCTCCTGCAATAGGTCTGTCACCTAGCGGTGCATCAAAGACATAATTCTTCTGTGCAGCAATGAGGACAATCCTCAGATCACGGATCCAATCCGCATCATTGCTACTAACATCTTTCAACATAGTTTTCTATAGGAACATATCAAAATAAACATATGAAAGCAACAACGCGAGCTATTGATCTACAACATAAATATGCTAATACTACCAGGACTAAGTTCATGATAAATTAAAGTTCAATTAATCATATTACTTAAGAACTCCCACTTAGATAGACATCCCTCTAATCCTCTAAGTGATCATGTGATCCATATCAACTAAACCATGTCCGATCATCACGTGAGATGGAGTAGTGTCAACAGTGAACATCACTATGTTGATCATATCTACTATCTGATTCACGCTCGACCTTTCGATCTCTGTGTTCCGAGGCCATATCAGTTATATGCTAGGCTCGTCAAGTTTAACCTGAGTATTCCGCGTGTGCAACTGTTTTGCACCCGTTGTATTTGAACGTAGAACCTATCACACCCGATCATCATGTGGCGTCGCAGCACGAAGAACTTTCGCAACGGTGCATACTCAGGGAGAACACTTCTTGATAATTTTTTAGTGAGAGATCATCTTAAAATGTTACCGTCAAACAAAACAGAATAAGATGTAGAATAGATAAACATCATATGCAATCAAAATATGTGACATGATATGGCCATGATCATCTTGCGCCTTTGATCTCCATCTCCAAAGTACTGTCATGATCTCCATCGTCACCGGCACGACACCATGATCTCCATCATCTTGATCTATATCAATGTGTCGTCACATGGTCGTCTCGCCAACTATTGCTCTTGCAACTATTGCTATCGCATAGCGATAAAGTAAAGCAATTATTTGGTGCTTGCATCTTATGCAATAAAGAGACAACCATAAGGTTTCTGCCAGTTGCCGATAACTTCGGTTACAAAACATGATCATCTCATACAATAAAATATAGCATCACGTCTTGACCATATCACATCACAACATGCCCTGCAAAAATAAGTTAGACGTCCTCTACTTTGTTGTTGCAAGTTTTTACGTGGCTGCTACGGGCTTAGTAAGAACCGATCTTACCTACGCATCAAAACCACAACGATAGTTCGTCAAGTTAGTGTTGTTTTAACCTTCGCAAGGACCGGGCGTATGCACTCGGTTCAACTAAAGTTGAAGAAAGCGGACACCCGCCAGCCACACGTGTGCAAAGCACGTCGGTAGAACTAGTCTCGCGTAAGCGTCTGGCGTAATGTCGGTCCGGGCCGCTTCATCCAACAATACCGCCCGAACCAAAGTATGACATCTGTAAGCGGTATGACTTGTATCACCCACAACTCACTTGTGTTCTACTCGTGCATATAACATCAACGCGCATAAAACCTAGGCTCGAATGCCACTTTGTTGGGGAACGTAGTAATTTCAAAAAATTCCTACGCACACGCAAGATCATGGTGATGCATAGCAACGAGAGGGAGAGTGTTGTCCACGCACTCGTGAGACCGAAAGCGGAAGCGTTAGAACAACGCGGTTGATGTAGTCGTACGTCTTCACGGCCCGACCGATCAAGCACCGAAACCACGGCACCTCCAAGTTCTAGCACACGTTCAGCTCGATGACGTCCCTCGAACTCTGATCCAGCCGAGTGTCGAGGGAGAGTTCCGTCAGCACGACGGCGTGGTGACGATCTTGATGTACTACCGACGCAGGGCTTCTCCTAAGCACCGCTACGATATTATCGAGGTGGATTATGGTGTAGGGGGGCACCGCACACGGCTAAGAGATCCAAGGGATCAATTGTTGTTGTGTCTCGAGGTGCCCCCTGCCCCCGTATATAAAGGAGCAAGGGGGGAGGCGGCCCGGCCTAGGAGGCGCGCCAAGGGGAGTCCTACTCCTACCGGAGTAGGACTCCTCCTTCCTTGTTGGAGTAGAAGGGGAAGAGGGGAGAGGAGGAAGGAAGCAGGGGCGCACCTTGTCCAATTCGGACCAGAGGGGGGCTGCACGCCTCCTTCCTTTCGGCCTCTCTCCTCTATTCCCGTATGGCCCAATAAGTCCCATATACTCCCCGGCGAATTCATGTAACTCTCCGGTACTCGAAAAATACCCGAATCACTCGAAACCTTTCCAAACTCCGAATATAGTCGTCCAATATATCGATCTTTACGTCTCGACCATTTCGAGACTCCTCGTCATGTCCCCGATCTCATCCGGGACTTCGAACTCCTTCGGTACATCAAAACTCATAAACTCATAATATAAGCATCGCCGAAACCTTAAGCGTGCGGACCCTACGGGTTCGAGAACAATGTAGACATGACCGAGACACGTTTCCGGTCAATAACCAATAGCGGAACCTGGATGCTCATATTGGCTCCTATATATTCTACGAAGATCTTTATCGGTCAAACCGCATAACAACATGCATTGTTCCCTTTGTCATTGTTATATTACTTGCCCGAGATTCGATCGTCGTTATCATCATACCTAGTTCAATCTCGTTGCCGGCAAGTCTCTTTACTCGTTTCGTAATGTATCATCCCGTAACTAACTCATTAGTCACATTGCTTGCAAGGCTTATCGTGATGTGCATTACTGAGAGGGCCCAGAGATACCTCTCCGATACACGGAGTGACAAATTCTAATCTTGATCTATGCCAACTCAACAAACACCTTTGGAGACACCTATAGAGCATCTTTATAATCACCCAGTTATGTTGTGACGTTTGATAGCACACAAGGTGTTCCTCCGGTATTTGGGAGTTGCATAATCTCATAGTCAGAGGAACATGTATAAAAAAGCAATAGCAATAAAACTAAACGATCATAATGCTAAGCTAATGGATGGGTCTTGTCCATCACATCATTCTCTAATGATGTGATCCCGTTCATCAAATGACAACACATGTCTATGGTTAGGAAAACCATCTTTGATTAACGAGCTAGTCAAGTAGAGGCATACTAGGGACACTCTGTTTTGTCTATATATTCACACATGTACTAAGTTTCCGGTTAATACAATTCTAGCATGAATAATAAATATTTATCATGATATAAGGAAATATAAATAACAACTTTATTATTGCCTCTAGGGCATATTTCCTTCGGTCTCCCACTTGCACTAGAGTCAATAATCTAGATTACATTGTAATGATTCTAACACCCATGGAGTCTTGGTGTTGATCATGTTTTGCTCGTGAGAGAGGCTTAGTCAACGGGTCTGCAACATTCAGATCCGTATGTATTTAGCAAATCTCTATGTCTCCCTCCTTCACTTGATCGCGGATGGACTTGAAGTGTCTCTTGATGTGTTTGGTTCTCTTGTGAAATCTTGATACCTTCGCCAAGGCTATTGCTCCAGTATTGTCACAAAAGATTTTCATTGGACCTGATGCACTAGGTATTACACCTAGATCGGATATGAACTCCTTCATCCAGACTCCTTCATTTGCTGCTTCCGAAGCAGCTATGTACTCCGCTTCACACGTAGATCCTGCCACGACGCTCTCCTTGGAGCTGCACCAATTTACACCTCCGCCATTCAATATAAATATGTATCCGGTTTGCGACTTAGAGTCATCCGGATCAGTGTCAAAGCTTGCATCGACGTAACCATTTACGACAAGCTCTTTGTCACCTCCATAAACGAGAAACATATCCTTAGTTCTTTTCAGGTATTTCTGGATGTTCTTGACCGCTGTCCAATGATCCATTCTTGGATTACTTTGATACCTCCCTGCTAAACTTATAGCAAGGCACACATCAGGTCTGGTACACAACATTGCATACATGATAGAACCTATGGCTGAGGCACAGGGAATGACTTTCATTTTCTCTCTATCTTTTGCTGTGGTCGGGCATTGAGTCTGAATCAATTTCACACCTTGTAACACGGGTAAGAATCCTTTCTTTGACTGATCCATTTTGAACTTCTTCAAAACTTTATCAAGGTATGTGCTTTGTGAAAGTCCAATTAAGCGTCTTGATCTATCTCTATAGATCTTGATGCCCAATATATAAGCAGCTTCACCAAGGTCTTTCATTGAAAAATTCTTATTCAAGTATCCTTTTATGCTATTCAGAAATTCGGTATCATTTCCAATCAACAATATATCATCTACATATAATATTATAAAAGCTACAGAGCTCCCACTCACTTTCTTGTAAATACAGGCTTCTCCAAAAGTCTGTATAAAACCATATGCTTTGATCACACTATCAAAGTGTATATTCCAACTCCGAGAGGCTTGCATCAGTCCATAAATGGATCGCTGTTGCTTGCACACTTTGTTAGCACCTTTAGGATCGACAAAACCTTCTGGTTGCATCATATACAACTCTTTTTTAAGATATCCATTAAGGAATGCAGTTTTGACATCCATTTGCCAAATTTCATAATCATAAAATGCGGTAATTGCTAACATGATTCAGACAGACTTAAGCATCGCTAAGGGTGAGAAGGTCTCATCGTAGCCAACTCCTTGAACTTGTCGAAAACCTTTCACAAACAAGTCGAGCTTTGTAGACAGTAACATTATAAATCGTCGTCAGTCTTCTTCGTGAAGATCCATTTATTCTCTATGGCTTGTCGATCATCGGGCAAGTCAACCAAAGTCCACACTTAGTTCTCATACATGGATCACATCTCAGATTTCATGGCCTCAAGCCATTTCATAGAATCTGGGCTCATCATCGCTTCCTCATAGTTCGTAGGTTCGTCATGATCTTGTAACATGACTTCCAAAACAGGATTACCGTACCACTCTGCCGTAGAACGTACTCTGGTTAACCTACGAGGTTCGGCAGTAACTTGATCTGAAGTTTCATGATCATCATCATTAACTTCCTCACTAATTGGTGTAGGAATCACTGGAACTGATTTCTATGATGAACTACTTTCCAATTCGGGAGAAGGTACAATTACCTCATCAAGTTCTACTTTCCTCCCACTCACTTCTTTCGAGAGAAACTCCTTCTCTAGAAAGGATCCATTCTTAGCAACAAAAATCTTGCCTTCGGATCTGTGATAGAAGGTGTACCCAACAGTTTCCTTTGGGTATCCTATGAAGACACATTTCTCCGATTTGGGTTTGAGCTTATCAGGTTGAAGCTTTTTCACATAAGCATCGCAGCCCCAAACTTTAAGAAACGACAGCTTAGGTTTCTTGCTAAACCATAGTTCATATGGTGTCATCTCAACGGATTTAGATGGTGCCCCTATTTAACGTGAATGCAGCCTTCTCTAAAGCATAACCCCGAAACGATAGTGGTAAATCGGTAAGAGACATCATAGATCGCACCATATCTAACAAAAGTACGGTTACGACGTTCGGACACACCATTACGCTGTGGTGTTCCAGGTGGTGTGAGTTGCGAAACTATTCCACATTGTTTCAAATGAAGACCAAACTCATAACTCAAATATTCTTCTCCACGATAAGATTGTAGAAACTTTATTTTCTTGTTACGATGATTTTCAACTTCACTCTGAAATTCTTTGAACTTTTGAAATGTTTCAGACTTATGTTTCATTACGTAGATATACCCATATCTGCTCAAATCATCTTTGAAGGTCAGAAAATAATGATACCCTCCGCGAGCCTCAACACTCATCGGACCACATACATCAGTATGTATTATTTACAACAAGTCATTTGCTCGCTCCATTGTTCCGGAGAACGGAGTCTTAGTAATCTTTCCCATGAGGCATGGTTCGCAAGCATCAAGTGATTCCAAAAGTCCATCAACATGGAGTTTCTTCATGCGCTTTATACCAATATGACCTAAACGGCAGTGCCACAAATAAGTTGCACTATCATTATTAACTTTGCATCTTTTGGCTTCAATATTATGAATATGTGTATCACTACAATCGAGATTCAACAAAAATAGACCACTCATCAAGGGTGCATGACCATAAAAGATATTACTCATATAAATAGAACAACCATTATTCTCTGATTTAAATGAATAACCGTCTCGCATCAAACAAGATCCAGATATAATGTTCATGCTTAACACTGGCACCAAATAACAATTATTCAGGTCTAAAACTAATCCCGACGGTAGATGTAGAGGTAGCGTGCCGACGGCGATCACATCGACTTTGGAACCATTTCCCACGCGCATCGTCACCTCGTCCTTAGCCAATCTTCGTTTAATCCGTAGCCCCTGTTTCAAGTTGCAAATATGAGCAACAGAACCAGTATCAAATACCCGGGCGCTACTACGAGCATTAGTAAGGTACACATCAATAACATGTATATCAAATATACCTTTCACTTTGCCATCCTTATTATCCGCCAAATACTTGGGGTTGTTCCGCTTCCAGTGATCAGTCCCTTTGCAGTAGAAGCGCTCAGTTTCAGGCTTAGGTCCAGACTTGGGCTTCTTCCCTTGAGCAGCAACTTGCTTGTTGTTCTTCTTGAAGTTCCCCTTCTTCCCTTTGCCCTTTTTCTTGAATCTAGTGGTCTTGTTAACCATCAAAACTTGATGCTCCTTCTTGATTTCTACCTCCGCAGCCTTTAGCATTGCGAAGAGCTCGGGAATTGTCTTTTCCATCCCTTGCATATTATAGTTCATCACGAAGCCTTTATAGCTTGGTGGCAGTGATTGAAGAACTCTGACAATGATAATATCATCAGGAAGATTAACTCCCAACTAAGTCAAGTAGTTATGGTACCCAGAAATTTTGAGTATATGTTCAATGACAGAACTATTCTCCTCCATCTTGCAGCTATAGAACTTGTTGGAGACTTCATATCTCTCAACTCGGGCATTTGCTTGAAATATTAACTTCAACTCCTGGAACATCTCATATGCTCCATGACGTTCAAAACATCTTTGAAGTCCTGATTCTAAGCCGTAAAGCATGGCACACTGAACTATCGAGTAGTCATCAGCTTTGCTCTGCCAGACGTTCATAACATCCGGAGTTGCTCCTGCAGTGGGCCTTGCACCTAGCGGTGCTTCCAGGACGCAATTCTTCTGTGCAGCAATGAGGATAACCCTCAAGTTACGGACCCAATCCGTGTAGTTGCTACCATCATCTTTCAACTTAGCTTTCTCTAGGAACGCATTAAAATTTAAGGAAACGGTAGCACGGGCCATTGATCTACAACAACATAGACATGCAAAAACTATCAGGTACTAAGTTCATGATAAATTAAGGTTCAATTAATCATATTACTTAAGAACTCCCACTTAGATAGACATCCCTCTAGTCATCTAAATGATCACGTGATCCATATCAACTAAACCATCTCCGATCATCACATGAGATGGAGTAGTTTTCAATGGTGAACATCACTATGTTGATCATATCTACTATATGATTCACGTTCGACCTTTTGGTCTCAGTGTTCCGAGGCCATATCTTCATATGCTAGGCTTGTCAAGTTTAACCCGAGTATTTTGCATGTGCAAAACTGGCTTACACCCGTTGTATGTGAACGTAGAGCTTATCACACCCGATCATCACGTGGTGTCTCGGCACGACAAACTGTAGCAACGGTGCATACTCAAGGAGAACACTTGTACCTTGAAATTTAGTGAGGGGTCATCTTATAATGCTACCGCCGTACTAAGCAAAATAATATGCATAAAGGATAAACATCACATGCAATCAAAATATGTGACATGATATGGCCATCATCATCTTGTGCCTTTGATCTCCATCTCCAAAGCACCGTCATGATCTCCATCATCACAGGCTTGACACCTTGATCTCCATCGTAGCATCGTTGTTGTCTCGCCGACTATTGCTTCTACGACTATCGCTGCCACTTAGTGATAAAGTAAAGCAATTACATGACGATTGCATTTCATACAATAAAGCGACAACCATAAGGCTCCTGCCAGTTGCCGATAAATTTTACAAAACATGATCATCTCATACAACAATTTATATCTCATCATGTCTTGACCATATCACATCACAACATGCCCTGCAAAAATAAGTTAAACGTCCTCTACTTTGTTGTTGCAAGTTTTACGTGGCTGCTACAGGCTTCTAGCAAGAACCGTTCTTACCTACGCATCAAAACCACAATGATTTTTTGTCAAGTGTGCTGTTTTAACCTTCAACAAGGACCGACCGTAGTCAAACTCGATTCAACTAAAGTTGGAGAAATAGACACCCGCTAGCCACCTGTGTGCGAAGCACATCGGTAGAACCAGTCTCATGAACGCGGTCATGTAATGTCTGTCCGGGCCGCTTCATCCAACAATACTGCGGAATCAAAGTAAGACGTTGGTGGTAAGCAGTATGACTATTGTCGCCCACAACTCATTGTGTTCCACTCGTGCATATCATCTACGCATAGACCTGACTCTGATACCACTGTTGGGGAACGTAGCAATTCAAAAAAAATTCTACGATCACACAAGATCTATCTAGGAGATGCATAGCAACGAGACGGGGAGAGCGTGCCCATGAACCCTCGTAGACCGAAAGCGGAAGCGTTATGTTAACACGGTTGATGTAGCCGAACGTCTTCACGATCCAACCGATCCAAGTACTGAACGAACGGTACCTCTGTGTTCAGCACACGTTCAGCTTGATGACGTCCCTCGAACTCTTGATCTAGTAGAGGGTCAAGGGAGAGTTCCGTCAGCACGACGGCGTGATGACGGTGATGGTGATGTGATCCGCGCAGGGCTTCGCCTAAGCACTACGACGCTATGACCGGAGGAGTAAACTGTGGAGGGGGGCACCGCACACGGCTAAGAAACAACTGTTGTGCCTTTGGGGTGTCCCCTGCCCACATATATAAAGGAGGGAAGGAGGAGGTGGCTGGCCCAAGGGGGCGCGCCAAGGGGGGAGTCCTACTTGGACTCTTAGTCCAAGTAGGATTCGGGCCCCTCTTCCTTCCAGCGGAAAGGGGAAAGGGGAAAGGGGGGAGAGGGAGAATGAAAGGGGGGCCGCGCCACCCACCCCTTGTCCAAATCGGATTGGGCTTGGGGGGGCATGCCACCTCCTGTGGCAGCCTCCCTCTCTCCACTATGGCCCAATAGGCACATTAACTTTCTCGGTGGGTTCCGGTAGCCTCCCGGTACTCCGAAAAATCCCCGAACCTTATCGGAACCATTCCGGTGTCCATATATAAGCTTCCAATATATCAATCTTTACCTCTTGACCATTTCGAGACTCTTCGTCATGTCCATGATCTCATCCGGGTTTCTGAACAAACTTCGGTCACCAAAACACATAACTCATAATACAGATCGTCATCGAACATTTGCGGACCCTACGGGTTCGAGAACTATGTAGACATGACGGAGACACATCTCCGGTCAATAACCAATAGCGGAACCGGGATGCTCATATTGGTTCCTACATATTCTACGAAGATCTTTATCGGTCGAACCGCGCATAACAACATACGTCATTCCCTTTGTCATCGGTATGTTACTTGCCCGAGATTCGATCGTCGGTATCATCATACCTAGTTCAATATTGTTACTGGCAAGTCTCTTTACTCGTTCCGTAATGTATCATCCCGTAACTAACTCATTAGTCACATTGCTTGCAAGGCTTATCGTGATGTGCATTACCGAGAGGGCTCAGAGATACCTCTCCGATACACGGAGTGAAAAATCCTAATCTTGATCTATGCCAACTCAGCAAACACCTTCGGAGACACCTGTAGAGCATCTTTATAATCACCCAGTTACGTTGTGACGTTTGATAGCACACAAGGTGTTCCTCAGGTATTCAGGAGTTGCATAATCTCATAGTCAGAGGAACATGTATAAGTCGTGAAGAAAGCAATAGCAATAAAACTAACGATCATAATGCTAAGCTAACGGATGGGTCTTGTCCATCACATCATTCTCTAATGATGTGACCCCGTTCATCAAATGACAACACATGTCTATGGTTAGGAAACCTAATCATCTTTGATTAACGAGCTAGTCAAGTAGAGGCATACTAGGGACACTTTGTTTTGTCTATGTATTCACACATGTACTAAGTTTCCGGTTAATACAATTCCAGCATGAATAATAAACATTTATCATGATATAAGGAAATATAAATAACAACTTTATTATTGCCTCCAGGGCATATTTCCTTTAGTCAGCAACGACAACATCTTCTGACATGGTTTACCTCATTGGATCCATCATTGTGGAGCCCATTCACCTTAGTGGTAGACCTGGCGCTCGAGGTTTGCTAGGTCGAACACTCTTTCATGATGTGCTTGTTGGTTGACCAAGCCTATAGATAGGGAGCTATGGGGCGGGAAGTGCTCTTCTCCGCAAAGAAGACCGAGTGATCGTCCCTGCTTGCCCCTATGGAATACCCGCCATTGCTTCACCTTCCTTGTCATTTGAGTCTCAGGCTTTCCAGGTGAAAAGCAGTATTGGCCTTAGCCGGAGTAGTCGTCCTCCGTGTTCCCGTCGGTTTCCCCTTGGGATCGTCATCTTGGAGGTCTGGTCTTCCGCTGAATGACAATGGCTTGTTATGTGTAGCAGTTTTTCTATTGAGATAGGATTAGCAATGAGTGTTTGATTTTTTTTCCAAAAAGTAGGTTGAAACCCCCGGCCTCAGCATCATTATGATGCACACAACCCTTTTTTTAATTAAAATTGATGCAAGGCAATAAGACCAAAAACATCAACAAGCAACAAACCATTACATGATATGAAAGTAACACCTACGACTACGTCGACTTCTTCCGCGGCAATGCCTTCAATAGGGGATGCACGCCCTTGCGTCGTTGTCATCACGTCCGGACAAAAATGATCGGAATAAGGATTTTTCACCCCGATTGCTAAGACCAACTAATGAAAGTCGACAAATTAGTGAATAGATAACGCCTTCATCAAGATAACGATACAAGTTCATCGCTGCTGAGTACAACCAATATACGCCAGAACTAGAGTTTTCACTCGGGAATTGAAGTGGTAGTCTACCGATAGTCGCGCCACTCAGTACTCCATGCGAGGCCAAAATGACGCAAGCACAGAAAAAAGAAGAACTGTAAAAAGAGATAGGAGTGGATGTCACATTTTCTATGAAATGCAGTACAAAAGATTTAAAAAATAATAATTTTATGAAATCCAATCCTGTCAATCAAAGGATCAATATAGGAAAAATTTCTAAGGATTTCAATTCTCAAAAAATCCTATAAATTTCTTTGAATCAAAGCAGCCTTACAGTTGATCTGGCGTACATCCGAGGCATCGATGCACCAGCACACTACCTAGATGTATTATTTGCTTCCACTGTGCAGTGCATGGCGCCTGCAAAACATAGGTGAGTGACTAGTCCTAATAGTAGAAGCAGAAAAATGGGGGGAAATATACCTTTGCAGCTTTGCTTGTTTCCCTCCCCACGTACACGCAAAGCGCTCCACCCTTTTTTCCTAATCATGGGGAGGAGGCTGCATGGACCATCGGCATAAGAGCCAAAGAGGAAGGCCAGCCAACTTTCTCTTAGCCTAATAATTACCCTGGCTACTGTGCGCTCTCGTGGAGCATATGTTCTTTCCACTCCAGAGACATGGCCGATTAGATCGTGATCCGTCTCTGGATTCGCCAGTACTTCTTCTAATTAACGACGACGAGGAGGAGGAGAAGAGATGCTCGGACGCAGAGTGTGGCCGGGCCGGGCCGCCCCCACCATTACCTTTTGTTTGTCTAATCGGGGTGCGGCTGGCTGGCCTCCTGCTGCTGCCGCGGCAGCAATGGCTGGCAGGGCCGCAACGTGCTTTTGCCTTGGAAATGACAGGCGCTACAGTTCTGGTGTGGATAGAATAATTGCCTTTTCTCGGGAAACGCGTGTGACACACCGACGGACACGCTGAACTGCAGTGAGCGTCGAAGTGGATTGGCATTGGATAGCGGCAGCAGCGGACGAGCCCTTCTTTTTTCTCGACCATGCACGCCATGGCGCGCCATACATGCACTGCAGAGCTGCTAGACCATCGATTTGTTGGATCGTTTATAAACTAGTCTATGCTTGGGGCATACTGCATGTACATTGTTTAGATTAATGCAAGTAGACGTAGACCACTGGAAATGTGGCTTCGGTGCTGCGTGTCCATTTTTTAAGAGGTAGCTCTTGGATCTGAGCAGATCCCTTGAGATATATAGGGTACTATAGCTTTGTTAAAAAAAAAGGGGTACTATAGCACGTTACGGCAGAAATATGGCCATACCATGGTAGTATCAATCGGAAACATATGGTCGAAGTTTTCAACCAGATAGAAACCATGGAAAAACAATAATGTAGCTCTATGTGTTGCTTACGCAACCACGTGAGACTGTTGATTAAATATTTGTTCCTCAGTTCTCATTTTTGGATGATTTTCTGCTTCTTAGGAATTTTCTCTGTGTACTTTGTTTGACCGTAAGACTGGAATCCTATATCACAAAAAAAAAAGTAAGACTGGAATCCTATATCGCAAAAAAAAAAGTAAGACTGGAATTCTAGAGTTTTTTAAAAGATTTTTTTTTCGAAACGGAGGCAAAAAATTTGCCTCATCGATTAATTAAGAAAAAGAGAATTACCCAGTTTATTAACAGGAAACCGGGCGAAAATCAATACAAACTGAGCACAAACGAACTACTCACACGACATGAAACCCTACAACTGTACACTCACACGGCATGAAACCCCACAACCGCCGCAGTGATCTGTCACACTTGCCGAATACACAACATCCACAAACCAGAGGCACCTCCCAACCAGAGATGACAACCCAATCAAGCAGCCAAAGACGTCTTGCCTTCGGCGCCACTCTTGCGATTGCCCACCTTCTTTTGCTTGTCCTTTATTGGCGTCCCTGTTAGGAGGCAAGCAATCGACCTACCTAAACCAGGTCTAGCAACAACAAGTTTTTTAAAAGATTGACCCTAAGATTGGAATCCTTACACTTTTTTAGGGATTGTATTGCATTATGTTTTATAGGGATTCTTTGTTTGTTTTTCTGTGATGTCAAACAGTCTTTGGTACAAAATCTTCTAGTTTTCAAGTCATGTAAGATTTAAAAGGACATGACACTACACTCCAGCCTTTTCCTATTCGTGTGTTTAAAAATCCTATGAACCAAAGAGAACATTATGGCTAGCGACAGGCTGATGTGCCTTTCAACATTTGGGCAGATGCTGCCCCTCATTTTGTTCAAGGTCTGGTGACTAGCGGTATGGCTAGGATCCAAGTCTAAGTGGAATAGAATTTATTCCTTAAAAAGAGAGCAATATGAGTGCTCATTCGGTTCGTAGAAATTTTGGATGACACCCATAGGATTCGTTCCCATATATATTTCTTTCTTATGTATGTAGTTCATTTCGTAGGAACAGAGGTACTAGATTCCTTGGGATTATGTTTATATTAGTCGACTCCCATGGATTCTTAGCATTAGGTGAGCCCTCATGAAAATTTTGTAAGGATTGAAGTGGAGTGAGCATCCCAGTCCTTCACTCTTCCTATTCCTTTGATATGGAAATTATGGCTAGCGGCGGGGCCCTCTTTTTCCTGCTCCATCGCCCCCGCCCCGCCCCTCAGCCTGCCCGCCCAGATCCGGTCCTTGGCTTGCGCCAGGCCTCCCCGGCAGCGGGGCAGCCACCCCTCTTGTCTCCTCTCCGGCTCATTTGGAGGCGCGGTGGCCTTCACCGGATCTGGCTCCACTGGGCGCAGTCTTGTCCAGTCCTCCCGAGATGTGATCTGGGGGCTTCTCGTCCGGCCGGCTGCGGTGCTCTCCGGCCGGCCTGCCACGGCGGCCGGGCGCGCCCTCCTTGCCGCGTCTCACCTCTCCACCGACCCACTCCCCCACCCCGTATTCGAGCTTCCTGTCATGGAGGTGTTTGGTTGTGTCCCACGTTAGTTGTTTCCTGCAGCTCGCCGGCCGGGAGCTTTGGCTGAGCGCGAGTCTTCTACACCACCACCACCACCCAGCAGGGCTGGCTTCGACCCGACGGTCATGGACCTGCGCCCTCTCCTGTGTCCATGGCTGGCCGGCGCAGCTTTGGATCCGACCTGCCTTGAGCGATGCGCTCTTTCCGGCACCTTAGGCTTGATGGATCCTCGGCGTCTCCGCACCACCACAACCCTGCTGGCGTCCTTGGTTGGGCATTCACCCGGTGCATCTTTGATTCCGGCACCCTCCGTGAGCTGCATCCCCTTCCAGCTTCTTGGGTTTGTCGGCGTCCCTGCTGCTCCGGTCCCGGTGGCCTTGATCTGCGCTCTTTTCCAGATCTTGGGTAAATGCAGGGCTTGGCCACCGTCGCATCCTCATGTTCCGCTCAACCATGCAACCTCACCCTCCTTTGGAGCTCGCTTACGTCCGTGGCGCCCGGTGCCTCGTCGGCGTCGGCGTGGCTCCCACCGGCGGATGCAGTTCCGGCGTATGCTGACTTCCTCTTCTCCGACTTCGTACTCCGGCGGCTTGGGATTGCTCGGTACATGGCCGAGGCGAAATCCACGCATCTTATCTTTGGCAATGGCGACACCTGCGGGTGACGTCACCTTCTTGAAGGCGCTGTCATGGCCGTTATCCGTGCCCCTCTTCGAGTATCAGGGGAAACCCTAGGTCCGGTTTTTCGGATCGGACGACGAGGCGTCTTGGTGCCGTTCTCCTTCGTGAAGGCGTTGTCTTGTTTGCTCGCGGTGTCCTCGGTGCTAGATGTGGAGATGTTGGTCGTCTAGTTGTTGCTTGGGTTGCTTCCCAGGTTGGCGAGTTTAGCTGTGTTTTTCTTTGTTTGGGTCGAGCTTCTCATGTCTCTTTGCTTCGGCAACCATGTTCACGCCGCTTGTGTTCGTGTCATGGATTGTACCCCACTGTATTCACTCTAACTTCTTCTATCAATGAATGATACGCAAGCTTTGCGTATTCGCGAAAAAAGGAAATCATGTAAACCAAATGAGCCCTAAACATGCCGATATATACATTGAAAATAATGCTTGCTGGCAAGAAGACACATGCCACAACTCAAACATGCTCTAGGACTAATTTTTTTGGTTGTCTCTAGGACTATTTTGCTCACTTATGTGTAGTAGTTATTTTCTGACTAGTAGTTGTGAGGTTGTTGGAGACTAGTTGGTTTTTCCCCTTGTATAGTTGTTATTTAGCATGGTGGTAGTAGGTTTTCATCCGATAGTAAGTGTTTTGATTCTTTTGAAGGCGCGCATTTGCAACAAGTTTCCAACAAGTTCCTCGTCGAGAAACAATCAGTTGTTGAATGGTTAGAAAGGTGGTTGTTCCCCCAGCACATCAGGGATCCAGCCTGTTGTTTGGGGACCACCTATTCAGACGTCAAGGCTACATCTCACCTGCACCGAGAGCAGGCCCGACCCATAGCCCGGGCAAACGGGGCACCCGCCCTGGGCCCCTGGAAGGCAGGGCCCCAGCCCAAGTAGTAATTGTTGGTAGTACATAAGAAGCCAAAGAAATATATGGAAAAAACAGAGGGCCCATTCAGCCGTGGGGCAAAGCCCATCGTCAATCGTTCTCCTCTTTTCTCATCGACTCCTCCGCTTTGCAAAATCTTAGACTCCCATAACAGCGCCACCGCTCCCGTGTATTTTCGATTCCAAGGTCGCCGGAGGCAATTAATTGAGATTAAAGGCGAAAATCAGTTCCCTAATCGGCTCTCTTCCCTTTCTCAATGTTCTTCTCATTCCCCATCAGCTAGATGTTGGAGACATGGAGACGGTAGGTGTTCTTCTTTTCTCCCTTGCCATAATCCGTTCCTCCTCAATTAAATAGCTCTGCCCTCCGGCTCTGACGAGTCCACATCTACCTGCATATGTGGTCTTCTGCTATTCATTGGATGTAGGTGTGAGAGAGTGCTCGGGAGTCAGGAGATTCGGGGAACCGCAAAATGGGCAAAATTGTCCAGTTCATGGTGTCGTCTTCTCGTTCGTGTTGACTACTACAACCTGCTGATTTGTCAACCTACATCCACATCAATCCATATTTAGGTGTCTTTGTTCCCTGTGTTAATCATTTTATGATACTTGTTCGTGTTTAGTGTCATGTCGTCTAGAAAGTGTTTATCTGGTAAAGGGAACAGTAAAAGGCAGCGCAAAGATGAACTAGTAGAAACCCAAAAAGGACCAATTGACAAATTTATCTTTTTTTTAGATATTGATAAATTTTTCAGAACTAGTAGTTCTTCTAGAGACCCCTGAAACTTACCACAGTAAGTGTTGAAGAGCAACATACTGGGAATACAGATGCTTTTTGGAAGAACTGAGTCATTATCCGGGTGAAATTTTTGGGAGTGAAGAACATGGCGGATTCGGAAAGATTCAGAAACAAATGTACGTAAATGTGCTTACTTCTTATCTGATGGTAACACAATTTTTTTAAGTAGCATTATAGCAACCAGTTTGGACAGGGGTTATTTGTTTTGCAGAACAAAATGAAGTCTCCGTTGTTCAAATATAGGAAAGCGAGTTTATGTGGAATTGCATTTTTTTTTTCATTACTATTGTGGTGTAGTAATCCACCTTATCAATAAAGAAATTGCACCATCTCTTGTCAACACAATTTTTGTACTGTCAATTTTAAAGTCCAAAGATCATCGTCTATGCTATGCACTAGATATTTACTTTGCTTTTCGAATAGAAAATATTTTAAGTCTTTTAGTCAACAAGGGCCCGTTGTTGATGTCTTGCCCCAGGGCCCCGTAAATCTGTGGGCCGGCCCTGACCGAGAGATCATTTGGTCTCGCTTCTTACGCGAGGTTAGTGGGCAGACCCAGTACTGTAGCGGAAGGAGCAGGTTTGGGAAGCTTTAATGAACTGGTTAGGTCCAATTTTAGAAGCTTTCACATGTTTTCTTTGTGTTTTTCTTATCAGTTTTCATTGTTTACCTTGGTTTTGTTTAGGGTTTTTTTTCAAATACATGTTTACTTTTTTTATACACGTGTAAAAAATTATACACAATTGAACATTTCTCAATTGCATCACGATCATTTTTTCAAGTACATAGTAGAATTATTTTCGAAAATAAATGTTAAATATTTTCAAACACGCATTGAATATTTTATTAAATAGCATGATTTTTTTTTAAAACTAAATGAACATTTATACATTGCATAGGACTTTTATTAACTGTCACGAACCTATTCTTAGAATGCGTGAACATTTTTTAGAAAGGTGAAAACGTACTTTTGAAACATTTGATTTTTTTTTGAATGGTTCAAAACAATTTTTTAAAATTACTCGATTTTTTGAAATCATGTAAATATTTATTGAAAATGTCAAGAACATATTTTCCAAATGTGTCAACTCTCTTTAAATGTCACGAAGTATTTTTTAAATCTACTAACCTTTTCTAAAGTTGCGTGAACAATGTTTTTACACTGCATCCAGCTTTTAAATTCTGATGAGTATTTTTAAAAATTAGCTTATGTAATGTTTGAAATAAATACATTTAGAATGTTCTGACACATAAGGAAAAATTAACTTTTTTGAGAAACGACTAACTTTCTTTTGAGAAGCTGAGAAACTACCATCTAACATGACAAATAAACGAAGGAGCATGCTACTGGGCCCGCCCAGTAGCTGGTCTGAGCTCCTATTACCCACAAGCGGAAAATACTGGAGGGTTTGCAGAAGTATGCCGACAATGGGCCGGCCCACTCTGTGAGTGATTTTATATTTTTCTCACTTTGTTGTTTTAGTCGGGATACTGGAGACCAACTAGTTGACGAGCGCTCCTTTGGGAGCCTCGCAACAATCAGCGTCACTTGACGTGCTCTCAGCCGTCCGCCACGTGTCGCGCTCTCGACGCTTCCTCCGGATTTCGTTTTTTTTCACACGCGTTCTCCGCTTTTTAAACGGTTTTTTCGACTTTTTGGTTTTTCACTGGTCTTCCTTAGCTTTGAAAGGAATGGTCGTGCCTCTCGGAAATGAAAAAAAAGGTATTCTCTGTTTTTTTTCTGTGAGAGGCACGGTTTTGCTTTCTCAAGAGGCACGGTTGTGATTTCGCGAGAGGCACGGCCGTGCCTCTCGGAAAGGGAAAAAACAAAAAAAAATCCTTCCGCGAGAGGCACGGTTGTGATTTCACGAGAGGCACGACCGTACCTCTCGGAAACAAAAAAACGCATTTTCTGTTTTTTTTTCTTCCGCGAGAGGCACGGTTTTGCTTTCACGAGAGGCACGGTTGTGATTTCGCGAGAGGCACGGCCGTGCTTCTCGGAAAGGAAAAAACAGAAACTTTTTCCTTCCGTGAGAGGCAGGGTTTTGCTTCCGCGATAGGCACGATTGTGTTTTCACGAGAGGCACGGCCATGCCTGTCGGAAACGAAAAAAACGCATTTTTTACTTTTTTTTCCTTGCTCGAGAGGCACGGTTTTACTTTCACGAGAGGCACGATTATGATTTCGTGAGAAGCACGGCCGTGCCTCTTTTGGAAAAGGAAAAAACTGTGCTCTTTCGAAAAAAGAAAAGGAAAAAATTCTTAAAAAACTATCAAAATGGAATCTACTTTTGAAGATCTCGATGCGAGGATCCAACGGTGAAAACGGTTTAAGATTTAGACGCACAGTTTAAGAGATAAAACGTTTTGAATAAACGGATGTACGAAAAAGAGAAAACTCCCAGGTTACGACAAGTGGCGCACATGCAGCGCGCCACTTGTCACAACCTGGAAAAGCTGGGAGTGATCTTTGCAAGGAGTACTCCTTAATTAGTGATTTCGGGCATACTGTAGCATTCGGGTTCAATGCAGCGATAAATAGTGTAGTATCCGGGTTACAGTATCGGACATGTTTTTTGGTCTATTTTTATTTCAAACATTTTGTAATATATTTGAACATTTTCATAACGCATGCTGAACTTTTTAATAATATAGCAAGAATATTTTAAATAAAGTAAACTTTTGTAATATACGGTGAACATTTTCATAAATAAAAGATGAACATTTTGGTATAAAATTCACAATATATTAATACGCAATGATTTCTTTTAATGCATGATGTATATTTTCAAAATATATGGTGAACATTTTCTGAAATAAAAGATAATTGTTTTGGAATATACAATAAACATTTTATTAATACATGATGGACATTATTTAATGCATGGTGATTGTTTTTCATAATATATGGTTAACATTTTCTCAAAAAACAATAGAAATTTTGTAATATATTTTTTTATAATACACAATAAATAATTTTATAATGCATGGTGAAATTTGTTCATAATATACGGTGAAAACTTTCTAAAATAAAAAATCTACCTATTTTGTAATATGTACTGAACTTTTTATATAATACAAAAAACATAAAAAGTAAAAAAATATTACTGAAAGTTCTGGAATAAAAACAGAAAATAAGAGAAAAGAACTGGAACAAAAACAACTGAAAGATCGAACAAAAAAGTGAAAAAAAGGAAAACGATAAAAATGAAAAAACACAGGAGGAAACAGCGAGCCAACATCACGTGAATCCCGTACGTGAGCGGCCCAATCGGAGGCTTGATTCAACGAAGCCATGACCATTTAATGCCCGTAGGTGGGAAATAGGATTGGCTGCGGATATGTGCCGCCCGTTGTGATTCCCGAGCGCAGCATCGCCTCAAGGAACGCACTGCTCGACCGGCCTATTAGCGAGACCGAGTGTCGACTTCAATTTTCTGTTCGTTATTTCGTTTCCTTCAGTTTTTTCATCATTCATTAGTTCCATTTTTTGTTTGTATATACTTTTTAGAATTAATTTAAATACATCTCTTTCAAAGCTTAAATTTTGCTTATTTTTTGGAAAGAATCATGAATTTGAAAATTTTAATGCAGTGTAAAACATTTGTTAACGTAATTTTATTTTTTAATAGCATTAAATAAATGTTAGTGACTTTTAAAATTATTTGACACATATTGAAAAAATGTTTAATCTATATTTAAAAAATAGAAATATCTATTTTAAAAATGCCAATCATGTATTTAAAAACTGTTAAACATGTGTAAAAAATATATGCCTAATGTATATAAAAAATGTACAGCTTGTATGAAAAAGTAGATTTGGAACATATATATTCGAAAAACTTATTAACCATGTATAATAATAATGGTTCATATGTGTATAATTGTTTTTGCAATGTGTGCAAAAAATAGGCATCAGAATCTTATACTTCAAATATTGTTTATCATGTACTCAAAAAAGTTAAACTTGTGTAGAACTGTATTCCTTATGTATATAAAAATGTGCAATACATATGGAAAAGGCTAAACCTGAAATTAAAAAAATGTTAATCATGTATTAAAAAATGTTTGCCATGTACGATAAATTGTTGAGATATATACGAAGAATGTATAATGTATATAGGAAGAAAGTACAGATGAAAACATAAATTGTACAGAAAATGTTAATTATGTATATAGAAAGTAATTAACGTGTACGAAAAAATATTTTAGTTGTATGTAGAAAATATAATGGGTATTGTATAAAAATAAAAAGTCTAAAACGAAAATTAGAAAAATAAACCCGTAAATTAAAACATAAACAAACAATTGAAACCCGAGAGAAACTGATGACAACAATAAATAAAGACATAGAAAAGGGAAGAATAAAAAACTAATGAAAACTGTAAGAGAAACACGGAAAAAGGGAGGTAGTAAGAAACAATGAGACCCGACGAAAATCTTGAATAAAAAATACTAAAAGAAAAAATAGTGAAACAAAAGAAAACGGAAGAAAACACACAGAAAATGAAGAATAGCAAACAAAGCGATTCTGTAAAGGAAAACATAAAAAGAAAGAAAAGAAAAAAATAAACCGATGAAAACTGGACTAGTCAACCAATAAACAGAAAGAATGAAACCAATAGAAACACGCATGTAGCAACAGCCGGCGCAAACGCCCTAGCCAGCCGCTGCCTACCCAAAAAGTTAGGGTTCCTCTGCCTCCCGCCGGCGCCGGCGCTGGTCCGCCCTGTCTCGCGTGGCCTTAGTGAAGGAAATATGCCCTAGAGGCAATAATAAAGTTATTATTTATTTCCTTATTTCATGATAAATGTTTATTATTCATGCTAGAATTGTATTATCCGGAAACTTAGTACATGTGTGAATACATAGACAAAACAAAGTGTCCCTAGTATGCCTCTACTTGACTAGCTCGTTTATCAAACATGGTTATGTTTCCTAAACCATAGACATGAGTTGTCATTTGATGAACGAGATCACATCATTAGGAGAATGATGTGATGGACAAGACCCATTCGTTAGCTTAGCATTATGGTGAATTCTGATTTCATTATTCTTTGCTTTCTTCATGACTTATACATGTTCCTCAGACTATGAGATTATGCAACTCACTAATACCGGAGGAACACTTTGTGTGCTACCAAAACGTCACAATGTAACTGGGTGATTATAAAGGTGCTCTACAGGTGTCTCCGATGGTACTTGTTGAGTTGGCATAGATCAAGATTAGGATTTGTCACTTCGATTGTCGGAGAGGTATCTCTGGGCCCTCTCGGTAATGCACATCACTATGAGCCTTGCAAGCAGTGTAACTAATGAGTTAGTTGCGGGATGATGCATTACGGAATGAGTAAAGAGACTTGCAGTAGCAGATTGAACTAGGTATTGAGATACCGACGATCGAATCTCGGGCAAGTAACATACCGATGACAAAGGAAACAACGTATGTTGTTATGCAGTTTGACCGATAAAGATCTGCATAGAATATGTAGGAACCAATATGAGCATCCAGGTTCCGCTATTGGTTATTGACCGGAGATGAGTCTCGGTCATGTCTACATAGTTCTCGAACCTGTAGGGTTCGCACTCTTAACGTTCTGTGACAATTTGTATTATGAGTTATGTGATTTGATGACAAAAGTTAGTTCGGAGTCCCGGATGAGATCGGGGACATGACGAGGAGTCTCGAAATGGTCGAGACGTAAATATCAATATATTGGAAGGCTATATTCGAACATCGGAAAGGTTCCGAGTGATTCGGGTATTTTTCGGAGTACTGGGAGTTACGGGAATTCGTATTGGGCCTTAATGGGCCATACGGGAAAGGAGACAAAGGCCTCAAGGGTGGTCGCGCCCCTTCCCCATGGACTGGACCGAATTGGACTAGGGAAAGGGGGCGCCCTCTTCCTTCCTTCTCCTTCTCCCTTCCCTTTTCCTATTCCATGTGGGAGGTGGAATCCTACTAGGACTAGGGAGTCCTAGTAGGACTCCACACTTTGGGCGCGCCCTATGAGGGCCGGCCTCCTCCTCCCTCCATCCTTTATATACGTGGCCAGGGGGCACCCCATAGAGAACACAAGTTTATCATTGATCTCATAGCCGTGTGCGGTGCCCCTCCACTATAATCCACCTCGGTCATATCGTTGTAGTGCTTAGGCGAAGCCCTGCGCCGGTAGCTTCATCATCACCGTCATCACGCCGTCGTGCTTAAAAGCTCTCACTCGACACTCTGCTGGATCGTGAGTTCGTGGGACGTCATCGAGCTGAACGTGTGCTGAACACGGAGGTGCCATACGTTCGATGCTAGGATCGGTCGGATCGTGAAGACGTACAACTACATCAACCGCGTTGATATAATGCTTCCGCTTATGGTCTACGAGGGTACGTGGACAACACTGTCCCCTCTCGTTGCTATGCATCACCATGATCTTGCGTGTGCGTAGGAATTTTTTGAAATTACTGCGTTCCCCAACAGTGCCATCAGAGCCAGGTTTATGCGTAGATGCTATATGCACGAGTAGAACACAAGTGAGTTGTGGGCGATACTAGTCATACTGCTTACCAGCATGTCATACTTTGATTCGGTGGTATTGTTGGATGAAGCGGCCCGGACCGACATTACGCGTATGCTTACGCGAAACTGGTTCTACCGACGTGCTTCGCACACAGGTGGCTGGCGGGCGTCAGTTTCTCCAACTTTAGTTGAATCGAGTGTGGCTACGCCCGGTCCTTGTTGAAGCTTAAAATAGCACATACTTGACAAAATATCGTTGTGGTTTTGATGCGTAGGTAAGAATGGTTCTTGCTCAGCCCGTAGCAGCCACGTAAAACTTGCAACAACAAAGTAGAGGACGTCTAACTTGTTTTTGCAGGGCATGTTGTGATGTGAGATGGTCAAGACATGATGCTAAATTTTATTGTATGAGATGATCATGTTTCGTAACGAAGTTATCGGCAACTGGCAGGAGCCATATGGTTGTCGCTTTATTGTATGAAATGCAATCGCCATGTAATTGCTTTACTTTATTACTAAGCGGTAGCGATAGTCGTAGAAGCAATAGTTGGCGAGACGACAACGATGCTACGATGGAGATCAAGGTGTCGCGCAGGTGACGATGGTGATCATGACGGTGCTTTGGAGATGGAGATCAAAGGCACAAGATAATGATGGCCATATCATATCACTTATATTGATTTCATGTGATGTTTATCCTTTATGCATCTTATTTTGCTTAGTTCGACGGTAGCATTATAAGAAGATCTCTCACTAAATTTCAAGGTACAAGTGTTCTCCCTGAGTATGCCTTTATTGCGAAAGTTAAATGCGTCTTAGACACCACGTGATGATCGGGTGTGATAAGCTCTACATTCACATACAACGGGTGCAAGCCAGTTTTGCACACGCAGAATACTCGGGTTAAACTTGGCGAGCCTATTATATGCAGATATGGCCTCGAAACACTTTGAGACCGAAGGTCGGCGTGAATCATATAGTAGATATGATCAACATAGTGATGTTCACCATTAAAACTACTCCATCTCATGTGAGGATCGGACATGGTTTAGTTGATTTGGATGACGTGATCACTTAGATGATTAGAGGGATGTCTATCTAAGTGGGAGTTCTTAAGTAATATGATTAATTGAACTTTAATTTATCATGAACTTAGTCCTGATGGTATTTGCATAACTATGTTGTAAATCAATAGCTTGCGATGTAGCTCCTCGTTTATTTTTGATATGTTCCTAGAGAAGAACTATGTTGAAAGAAGATAGTAGCAATGATGCGGACTAGGTCCGTGATCTGAGGATTATCCTCATTGCTGCACAGAAGAATTATGTCCTTAATGCACTGCTAGGTGACGGACCTATTGCGAGGAAGCGGTCTGAGGCGTTATGAACGTTTGGCAAAGCTCGGTATGATGACTACTTGATAGTTTAGTGCACCATGCTTTACGGCTTAGAAACCGAGACTTCAAAAATGTTTTGAATGCCACGGAGCATATAAGATGTCCCAAGCGTTGAAATTGGTATTTCATACTCATGCCCGTGTCGAGAGGTATGATACCTCTGATAGTACTTTGCCTACAAGATGGAGGAGAATATCTCAACCAGTGAGCATGTGCTCAGATTGTCTGGGTACTACAATTGCTTGAATCGAGGGAGTCAATCTTCCAGATAAGATAGTAATTGACAAAGTTCTCTAGTCACTATCACCAAGTTACTGGAACTTTGTGATGAACTATAATATGCAAGGGATGACGAAAACGATTCCCCGAGCTCTTTGCGATGTTGAAATCGGCGAAGGTAGAAATCAAGAAAAGCATCAAGTGTTGATGGTTGACAAGACCACTAGTTTCAAGTAAAAGGGCAAGGGAAAGAAAGGGAACTTCAAGAAGAATGACAAGCAAGTTGCCCCTCCCATGAAGAAGCCAAAAGCTAGACCCAAGCCTGAAACTGAGTGCTTCTACTGCAAAGGAAATGGTCACTGGAAGCGGAACTGCCCCAAATAATTGGCGGATAAGAAGGATGGCAAAGTGAATAAAGGTATATTTGATATACATGTTATTGATGTGTACTTTACTAGTGTTTATAGCAACCCCTCGGTATTTGATACTGGTCCAGTTGCTAAGAGTAGTAACTCGAAATGGGAGTTGCAAAATAAACATAGACTAGTTAAGGGCGAGGTGATGATGTGTGTTGGAAGTGATTCCAAGGTTGATAAGATCACCATCGCACACTCCCTTTTTTCCTTCGGGATTAGTATTGGAACTAAATAAATGTTATTTGGTGTTTGCGTTGAGCATAAATATGATTGGATCATGTTTATTGCGATCTGACTATTCATTTAAGTCGAGAGAACAATTGTTGTTACTGTTTACATGAATAAAACCTTTTATGGTCTTACATCCAATGTAAATGGTTTACTGAATCTCGATCACAGTGATACACATAATATTGATGCCAAAAGATATAAGTTTAATGATGATAGTGCAACTTATTTGTGGCACTGCCGTTTAGGTCATATTGGTGTAAAGCGCATGAAGAAACTCCATGCCGATGGGCTTTTGGAATCAATTGATTATAAATCACTTGATGCTTGCGAACCATGCCTCATGGGCAAGATGACTAAGACTCCGTTCTCCAGAACAATGGAGCGAGCAACAGACTTGTTGGAAATAATACATACTGATGTATGCGGTCCGATGAGTGTTGAGGCTCGCGACGGGTGTCGGTGTCAAAATCGGCGGATCTCGGGTAGGGGGTCCCGAACTGTGCGTCTAAGGCGGATGGTAACAGGAGGCAGGGGACACAATGTTTACCCAGGTTCGGGCCCTTTCTATGGAGGTAATACCCTACTTCATGCTTGATTGATCTTGATGATATGAGTATTACAAGAGTTGATCTACCACGAGATCATAGAGGCTAAACCCTAGAAGCTAGACTATGGTATGATTGTTGTTGTCCTACGGACTAAACCCTTCGGTTTATATAGACACCGGAGGGCTAGGGTTACACAGTCGGTTACAAGGGAGGAGATCTACATATCCGTATTGCCAAGCTTGCCTTCCACGCCAAGGAGAGTCCCATCCGGACACGGACGGAGTCTTCAATCTTGTATCTTCATAGTCCAACAGTCCGGCTGTCCGGATACCCCTAATCCAGGACTCCTCAGTAGCCCCTGAACCAGGCTTCAATGATGATGAGTCCGGCGCGCAGATTGTCTTCGGCATTGCAAGGCGGGTTCTTCCTCCGAATACTCCATAGAAGATTTTGAACACAAGGACAGTGTCGGCTCTGCAAAACAAATTCCACATGCCACCGTAGAGAGAATAATATTTCCACAAATATAATCTGCTGACACATTCTGTAGCATGACATCACACCATGGCCTGGTCATTATTCCAACCATTTTTCTCAACCAGCCACGACACATATTGCGAGGCGGTTTCCTTGGCACGTCTTGTCAAAGCAGAGATCGTGTCCCCTTATCACGGGATTCTCATCAATACGGGTGTGGGTAACCCAACCGCGCCATCAAGTACGGAGCTTGGGGAATAAGCGAGTTTACTAGGCAGGTGGGGGCGTACAGTTTCGTCCGCCCTTATAAAGGGATAAGGGTTCACCTTTTTCACCCACGCCTTCTTTCTCCTTGCTCATCCATTCTTGCGCACTCGAGCTCCAGCACCCAAGTTCGCGTCCTTCTCCTCAAACCGCTCCAAGCATGTCCAGAGCGGGAGGCAAGTGGATGAAATCCTCCGTCACGGAGGAGGACATCAAAAAGCTGTGGGAGCCGGATACCTGGCCGCGGATATCGCGCACCGGCTGCCCAATGCGGGGAAGATCGTCCCTACTCCAGAACCCTATGAGAGGGTAGTTTTCCTTACCCACTTCGTCCGCGGACTGGGATTTCCCCTCCACCCGTTTGTCCGCGGCCTCCTGTTCTACTACGGGATGGACTTCCATGATCTGGCCACTAACTTCATCCTCAATATCTCGGTGTTTATCGTAATGCGAGGCTTTCCTCCGCATCCGCCCCACTTGACATGTGGCTGAAGACCTTCAATGTTAAACCGAAGGTGGTGGTCGGTCAGCAAGCGGAGTGCGGAGGCGCCATGGTGGGCAAAATTCCCAACATCACATGGCTCGAGGGCTCCTATGTGGAGACCATAAAGGGGTGGCAATCGAGATGGTTCTACATCACCGAGCCGCGTGACACCAACTGGGTGGCGGCCCCCATATTTTGATCCGGCGTCCCCATGCGGCTCACCTCCTGGAAGGAGAAGGGCATATCTTGGGGTCCCTTCGTGGAGCTGACCGGACTACAGAAATGCATCAGAAACATGATGAGCAAGAAAATCAAAAGCTCGTCAACGTGGTCCCGGTCATGCTCTTCCGCCGGATCCTCCCGTGTCAACGACGGGCATTCAATTTGTGGGAGTTCGACCCGGCCAAGCACCAGACGCTGCAAGAGCTCTACGACACGACACACAAGGATGTCTGGAGGGTGTTGTTCAAGGGCGCCGAGGTACCTCCTCCCCTTATCGAAGACCGCGGACTCAGCACAAAGCGCCATGCCAATCCGGTAAAGTTTTATATCTCACAGGATATTTATTTCCCCCAGTTTAATCATGTGCGGGATCTAAGCTTCCACGCCATTTTCTAGGACTGGGTCGAGACAGCGGAGTAGATCGATTGTCCAGCCCCCCTGCCCGAAGATCCAGCAAATGCTCTCCTAACGGAGATGCTGGTCCCGGCGCCTTACGAGGTGCCGTGAAGAAAACCAAGAAGAAGGCCACGGGGACCCGAAAGGGTCTCCGGCGCCAGTGATATCGGGCTCATCGTCCGATAACTCTGGCGCCTCCTCCCACGCAACGAGGAGGAAGAAGAGGAAAGTTCTCCCCAGCCGTAGGGAGACAAGAAAAGGAAGGCCGCCCCAACCGGGAGGCGAAGAATCAGAAGTGAAGGACCCGCCTTCCGGACGGCTCCACGACGGCCGCCTACAGCGGCGACTAGTGCTTACCTAGGGACAAGCCCCTGGCTAAGTCGTAAGTATCCGGATACCACAGTAATTCATGGTATGCTTTATTGCACTGCTTCTCTTTCGCGAACATGATTATGCAGTCCGTCCCGAGCCCATATCGACGTATCTTCGTCGGATGGTTCTTTGGACCCGTCGGATATGAATAGCGATTCACTTCCGACCGCCTCCACCCCTCGCCCCATAGACAATGTCGAGGTGTTGTCTCAAAGGACACCGAGCCGAGGGGAGGTAGTCCCGGAGGCTCCTCGAGGCGACCTTCCGGACCCTGGGCGCAATGGGAGCAAGACTCCCATGGGCTCCAAGTTCGGCCCCCAGCCGAACACTGCTCTGGAACCTCCAGTGGTTCCGGACTCCGGCAGGCGACCCCCTGTTAAGAGGGGCAAGCCGCTCGTGCCGGTGGCCTCTGTCCATCCAGAGGCACCGGACAACTTGCTGGAAGCGCTTCGCGGCACTTCCATCGATGAAGAGCACCGCACTATCATGAGTGCGGTGATCGAGAAGGTTCAGTCCGCCAAAATCGGACTAACTGAAGCTTGTGCCGGCCTCCTAACAGGCTTTCAGGTAAGTAATAAAAATATAGGAAAATATTACCGCATAGACAGTAGCCCCTGATGCTCTGTTTGGCATTCGCGAAGAAAAGCCGAATAGAGGATCAAATAATAATCACAGGAGTCTAATCAGAATATGTCTATGTGAATATGCAGGCTTCACTACTGGCCGCTGCCGCACGTACTGCAGAGGTCGCTGCACTGAAGCAGGACCTTGAGCAGTCCGAGGAAGAGCTCGGCCTTGCCAAGAGGCAGCTCGAGAGAGCAAAGGTAAGCAATACCTTGTCTATATATATTAAAAAGAAATTTGGTTGCAAAATAATAGGATCGTCATGAATTTGCCAGGGGCCACTACCGAAGTGGCGACCCTGAAGAAGGCGCTATCCGAGGCCGAAGACAAAGCAGCCAAGGAGCGCATTGAGCGAGAAAAACAAGAGGCCCAAGTAGGCGAGGTGCAGCAAGAGCTCCAGGCTCTCGTCAAGAAGCACGAGTCCTTGGAGCTTGACTCTAAGACGCGAGAGTCCGAGCTTGCGAAGGCCCTCGAAAGCGAAAAACATGCCAAGGCCGAAGCCCAAAAGGCCCTCCAGGAAATTGAGGCGGTTAAGAAGATAGCGGCGGGTAAGGCATTCATTATGCAAAGCAAGCATGTGAAAGAAAATTTCTTTTTACTTACCCAAGTTCGGAGCTCTCCAGGAGCGTTCGCAGATCTGCCCCGTAGTGTGTCAGATGCCGCGGAGTTCTACCGGGCCGAGGAGGGGATCTCGACGGAGAAGTTGTTCTGGTCTCAGTATACTGGGACCGAACACCCAATGCCCTTGAGCGACGAGCTGAAGCAACTGGTCGAGCTCCACAAGGCGGCCGAACAGGCCATGTCGGGTCTTATAGTCCGGATGTGGCCCGGCGAGCCCCTGCCTGGCAGCTACTTGACTGGTGAGGCGGCTTGTGAATGCCTGCCCGGTTTGAAGTCATCAAGCGGTCCGTCTGCATCGAAGGTGCACGCAGGCCTTTACCCGTCTTGAAAGTGCCTTTGGCGAAGATGGACGCCGAGAAATTTGGTGAAGGGGCGACCGCAGGCAAGGAGCATCGCCACCCCAAAATGTACTATGACAGTGTCCTGAAGGGTGCCCGCCTTGTGGCGGAGGAGTGTGCTAAAGATGTAATTTTTGAATGAACATGCTCATGTGATCCTGTGATGTCAAAACTAGTTCATTTGCGCTATGCAACGCTTTTTGAATTTAAAATATTACCTTCTGTGTGGCCGTTTATAGAATCTGAGAGTTGTCCGATTAAACTTACGCCCCATGTAACTAATCTTTGGGGTGTTCGGGATAAACCTGAGCACTCTTTATCCCAATTTTGGGTCCTTCGAGGAGGTGTTCGGACTGTGAACTGCATAATCGGACTATAAGGCTTTATCACTCTCACTTAGCCATAGAAGTCTACAATTTTAAATTTTGGCGAAGCCCCTAGTATTCGGAAGGCCGAATTTGGGGCGCTATATACGCCTAAGTCGTGCAAGGCCGACTCCTCGCCCGAAGCGGAAAAAGTCTTTAAGGACTTGAGACCTCTCGAACAGCGACCAGCTCTCGCCTTATCATGACAGTCAGTTTTGGCTTTCTCTACTGAGGTGCTCGTCGGAAGAACCGGGACACAATTGATACGTCCATTTTGCATCATGCTTTTATATCGATATTTATTGCATTATGGGCTGTTATTACACGTTATGTCACAATACTTATGCCTATTCTCTCTTATTTTACAAGGTTTACATAAGGAGGGAGAATGCATTTGGAATTACAAATTTGGAAAAGGAGCAAACATTAGAGACCTATTCCGCGCAACTCCAAAAGTCCTGAAACTCCACGGAATATCTTATAATAAATAATAAAAAATCCTCGCCAAAGATGAAGGCCAGGGGGCCCACACCCTGTCCACGAGGGTGGGGGGCGCGCCCCCTCCTAGGGCGCGCCCCCTACCTCGTGGGCCCCCTGGTGGCTCTCTGATGCCCATCTTCTGCTATATGAGGTCTTTCATCGAGAAAAAAAATCAGAAGCAACCTTTTGGGACGAAACTCCGCCGCCATGAGGCGGGACCTTGGCGCCGGGAGGGGGAAATCATCATCATCATCATCACCAACGCTCCTCTCATCGGGAGAGGGCAATCTCCATCAACATCTTCACCAGCACCATCTCCTCTCAAAACCCTAGTTCATCTCTTGTATCCAATTCTTGTCTCCAAGTCCGGATTGGTACTAGTAGGTTCTTGGTAGTGTTGATTACTCCTTGTAGTTGATGCTAGTTGGTTTATTTGGTGAAGATCATATGTTCAGATCCTATATGCATATTAATACCCCTCGATTATGAACATGAATATGCTTTGTGAGTAGTTACATTTGTTCCGAGGACATGGGAGAAGTCTTGCTATTAGTAGTCATGTGAATTTGGTATTAGATTCGATATTTTGGTGAGATGTATGTTGTCTAGCCTCTAGTGGTGTTATGTGAGCGTCGACTACATAACACTTCACCATTATTTGGGCCTAGAGGAAGGCATTGGGAAGTAATAAGTAGATGATGGGTTGCTAGAGTGATGAAGCTTAAACCCTAGTTTATGCGTTGCCGTAAGGGATGATTTGGATCCATATGTTTCATGCTATGCTTAGGTTTACCTTAATACTTTTGTTGTAGTTGTGGATGCTTGCAATAGAGGTTAATCATAAGTGGGATGTTTGTTCAAGTAAGAACAGCACCGAGCACGGTCCACCCACATACCAAATTATCAAAGTACCGAATCTGAATCATATGAGCGTGATGAAAACTAGCTTGACGATATTCCCATGTGTCCTCGGGAGCGCTTTTCCTTATATAAGAGTTTGTCCAGGCTTGTCCTTTGCTACAAAAAGGATTGGGCCACCTTGCTGCACTTTATTTACTTTGGTTACTTGTTGCTTGTTACAAATTATCCTATCACAAAACTATCTGTTACCACTTGTTTCAAAGATTTTGCAAGAGAATACCTTGCTGAAAACCGCTTATCATTTCCTTCTACTCCTCGTTGGGTTCGACACTCTTACTTATCAAAAGGACTACAATAGATCCCCTATACTTGTGGGTCATCAACAATCGCAGTAGTTCTCCCAGTGCTACCTTAGCCGATATTGCGGAACATAAGGTACCAAAACATGGGAGTCGGGCAAACCCAACTATTGACCCAAGACATGATTCGGAGCTGATGCATATAATGCTATAAGTTCGGGTGCCGCGATGTCGAAAGTGTTCGGACTTCTCACGCCGCATTATGGGGTATCTGAAAGCCCTGGCGTATTGGCGTGCAGAATGTACGGGTGCAAATTGTCGTAAATGAACATATAAGAAAAAAAGGATGGACAATACAATAATAGACTAATGCTATGCATTGTTATTTAAATAATACGTCGAAGCGTACTGATACAAGTTGTGCAATAAGCAAAAAAAATAGGACTATTTG
Organism: Aegilops bicornis; assembly: GCA_021605145.1. Lineage (NCBI taxonomy): Eukaryota > Viridiplantae > Streptophyta > Magnoliopsida > Poales > Poaceae > Aegilops > Aegilops bicornis. Next base: position 524,562,792 of record CM038669.1, read on the forward strand.
ACATGTCCTATCCAAGGGCAAGCTTCGTACGGGTATTTAAAATAGGTATTTCGATCGTTATCAGAGACCACCTGGGGATTCCATTATACGAGTTAGCTCCTTGCCTCCTTGGTTGTTCCTTCCCGTAATGTGTCCGGCAATCATACTGCCAAAAAGGGCTTCCAGAGACTAAGGTCCTGAAAGGAAAAAATGATAAAGGTGTGCAGCCCCTAGGACGGTTAAGCCGCATTGTGGGACGTGTCCTGATCGTGCCCCCGCCTATGCCCATGGTATTTCCAGTGCATAATTATGTACGTGCAGCACGGATTTCATCTCTTGACTAGGACTGGGACGGAGGCCGAATTGCTAGGCGAGCTCTGAATGTGCCAGACGATCCTGCTGCAGGTTACTCCGGACTCACTTGACGGTGTTCGAGGGGTGTATCGCCAAATTGGCGGTTTGCCTTGAAAGGCGGCTTTGTGCTTCTGCTGCAAGGGCCGCAGTGTGCTCCTCCGTGCGGAGCGAGCGCTCTGTGTTTCCATTGACTATTATGACCCCCCTAGGTCCTGGCATCTTGAGCTTGAGGTGTGCGTAATGCGGTACCACATTGAATTTTGTAAATACGGTTCGCCCGAGCAGTGCGTGATAGCCACTGCGGAACGGGACGATATCGAATATTAACTCCTCACTTCGGAAGTTTTCCGGAGATCCGAAGACCACTTCCAGTGTGATTGAGCCCGTGCAATGGGCCTCTACACCTGGGATGACACCCTTAAAGGTGGTTTTGGTGGGTTTGATCCTCGAGGGATCTATACCCATTTTGCACACTGTATCCTGATAGAGTAGGTTCAGGCTGTTGCCGCCATCCATGAGGACTCGAGTGAGGTGAAATCCGTCAATGATGGGGTCTAGGACCAATGCAGCGGAACCGCCATGGCGGATACTAGTGGGGTGGTCCTTGCGATCGAAGGTGATCGGGCAAGAGGACCATGGGTTGAACTTTGGGGCGACAGGCTCCATCGCATAGACGTCCCTTAGTGCATGTTTCCGTTTGTAGGACCTTGAGAAGAGGTGTCCAGAGGGGGGGGGGGTGATTAGACACTAAGTACCAAAGTTGCAGTTTTTAAGTTTCTTTAAAGTTTGAGTGGAGTTTAGGCACAAGTTTAACATTCACAACATATAGCAAGCAAGCATGCAAAGAGTATATGAGCAGCGGAAAATAAAGCATGCAACTTGCAAGAATGTAAAGGGAAGGGATTGGAGGATTCAAAGGCAATTTGGAGACACGGATGTTTTTGGCGTGGTTCCGATAGGTGGTGCTATCGTACATCCACGTTGATGGAGACTTCAACCCATGAAGGGTAAGCAGTTGCTTGAGTCCACGGAGGGCTCCACCCACGAAGGGTCCACGAAGAAGCAACCTTGTCTATCCCACCATGGCCGTCGCCCACGAAGGACTTGCCTCACTAGCGGTAGATCTTCACGAAGTAGGCGATCTCCTTGCCCTTACAAACTCCTTGGTTCAACTCCACAATCTTGTCGAGGCTCCCAAGTGACACCTAGCCAATCTAGGAGACACCACTCTCAAGAAGTAACAAATGGTGCGTTGATGATGAACTCCTTGCTCTTGTGCTTCAAATGATAGTCTCCCCAACACTCAACTCTCTCTCATAGGATTTGGATCTGGTGGAAAGAGGGTTTGAGTGGAAAGCGACAGGGAAGGCTAGAGATCAAGATTCATATGGTAGGAATGGAATATCTTGGCCTCAACACATGAGTAGGTAGTTCTCTCTCGTAAATAGGATCTTTGGAAGTGGAGGTTCAGTCTGATGGCTCTCTCCACAAATGAAGAGGAGGTGGAGGGGTATATATAGCCTCCACACAAAATCTAACCGTTACACACAATCTACCAAACTCGGTGGGACCGAATTGTTAAACTCGGTCAGACCGATTTAGCAAATAATTTGACCGTTAGGGTTTTGGTGGGACCGAATGCAACTCGGTGGGACCGATTCGGTTAGGGTTAGGGCATAACGTAATCTCGGTAAGACCGATTACACAAACTCGGTGGGACCGATTTTGGTAATAAGCTTTCGGAGAGTTGGTCGAGCAAACTTGGTTTGACCGATTATCAAACTTCGGTGGGACCGATTTTGATAATAAGTTAACGGAGAGTTTGCATTGTAATCTCGGTAGTACCGATTGCTCAAACTTCGGTGAGACCAATTTTGATAATAGACATACGGAGAGATTACAATCCCATCTCAGTGAGACCGAGATCCCTATCGGTGAGACCGATTTGCCTAGGGTTTGTGGCAGTGGCTAAGACATCCAAACTCGGTGGCGCCGGATAGAAAGAATCAGTGGGCCGAGTTTGACTTTAGGTTTAGGACAAATGTGTGGAAGTAGGAAAGTAGTTGATGCCACTCCATTGTTGAACTTATCTGAAACATACTAGATAAAAGTGTTAGTCCAACAAGAGATATGTTGTCATTAATTACCAAAACCACCTAGGGAGCACTTGTGATTTCAATCTCCCCCTTTTTGGTAATTGATGGCAACATACATCAAAGCTTTAGATAAAGATATAAAGAATAGCAAGTAAAGCTTTGGAAAGACATGTAACAAGCATAGGCTCCCCTACATGTATGCAATCATGTGAATATGAAATATAGAAGCATGTGATAGCATAACCATGATAGAGCAGGCAATGTGTTACATGTATCTTGGCTATATGCATCAGAGCAAAAAGTATTAAAGAGAATACCTTCATGCCCATGAGTCCTTCTTGCAAAAAGTATGTACATCAGCAAGAATTCCTCATACACATGATTGTGATGCATATACTTACCTTGTGGTCTTGAGTTGGCTTAGAATGGAATGAACCTGTGAAAACAAGGTTAGATAACACAGATGCATCTACTAGCCGTGAGCAAAATGTAAGAAACCACAAGAATACCAAGGCTGGGATGACATGTAGAGAGTGAGTCTTGAGTACCACATTGGATTAGACATGTCCCCAAGAGTAAAGATATGCAATGAATTTAAATGATCTCTTTCCCTTAGATGTCTTGCTCCCCTAAATCTAACATGAGATCTTTGGGAGAAGATAGGGAAATGTAAAATCAGAGTGAAGGAAAAGCAGTGAAAGACATGGTGGATGATCGAGCTAAAGTTTAGAGCTAATGTATGCTAATGCAAAATTGAGCACAACAGATCATATGAACATGTCTCTCCCTCAAGAAGACATGTGGACATCTCTCCTCTTGAACACCAAGCATCTGGGATCCTTGAGAAATACTTTCTACTTAAGTATCCTCTCCCCCTGGAGATCTCTCTCGTCTTTTGAGGGTCTCTCCCCCTAGAAGGTCTCTCTCTCCCTTAAGAAGAAAGGTGATAAGTTTTGATGTTCTTTCTCTCTATCTCCAAATGATAATCTTTGATGTTGTCTCTCTCCCCGTTTGACATCAATTTCCAAGAAGGGTCTTCTGGAGTCTGTCGAATGGGTTTGGTCCTTGAGACACAGAACAAAGCAATGATGAAAATGTGATGCTTGTAGAGGACAAGATTCATTGAGTGGAGCTGGATCAGAAGAAACACTGAATATGTGGCAAAGAGTTTTTCCTATTATGAAATCGGTGGCACGAGTGGTATGCTTGATTCGTGCAGAAAAGATTGATTGGACCGAAAATAAAAAATTGGTGTAACCTAGTTCATCGCAGAGAGAACACTTGTCACCTCAGCTCACTAGACTAGTAAGATCTCACAAAGATTTGCAAGGAATTAACTGAAAGATATGCAAGGAATTAGATGCAGAAAATGCAGAAAAGCAGAAAGAAATCTAGATGAAGTTTTTTTTTGAAAGGGGAAACACAAATGCATGAGACAAATGCAAAAACTTCGAGAAAAGAACACAGGAGAACTTCATCTAGAGATGGTCGGCGACAAAGTCACCTATGTTAGAGTATATTGACTTAGGAGTCAAGTGAGATCACTTGATCATAGGCCATACTCATCGTTTAAGCTCAAAATGGGGTTGCCATTTTTCGTTTAAGCATCTTGATGTATTCACATCTTGTCGAGTTGCTTTAACTCACGACTCGGAGTAAAGCTTCTCTAAGATGGAATAACATACCTTGGTTGGTGGTGTTGTCCATGTAGTTGAACTTGCGTGTGTTGCTCAAGGTTGATGTAGCTCATCAAGAATTTGGAGCACCACTTGGAATTTGAGTCCATCTACCTACATGGGTTAGTTCTTGCAAGGAAGAGCACTTGTATATCCAAAATGACAATCATGAAACTCAACATAGAATTTGTCAAAGGATATGTTTGAATGGTTTCGATGCTTCCTTGTCTTCAACCACCTTGTGTAGAGACTTGGTGATGTAGAGATTGCTCAAGATATGAGTAGGTTTCAACCTCATGGAATTTGATTCAACCAAGTACCTACATGGGTTAGATAACATGCAAGATACAAATATATCCAAGACATAAGTTTTTCATCATAAGAGAAATATCAAGGATTAGTCATAAGCTCATGTCTTGCATGTATCCAATGGAGTTTCTACTCCAAGTTTGAAGCATTAATGATGTTCAATTCTCCTCTTAACCTGCAAAACACTTTCTCATCAAGAGGTTTAGTGAATATATTTGCTAATTGCTTTTCGGTCTTGAACATGCTTAAGATCAATGTCACCCTTAGCAACATGATCTCGAATGAAATGATGACGAACTTCAATATGCTTAGTTCGAGAATGTTGCAGGATTATGACCAATTTTGATAGCACTTTCATTATCACAAAGCAATGGAACATGTCTCACATATATCCCATAATCTTTAAGAGTTTGGGTCATCCAAAGTAATTGAGCACAACATGATCCAGCGGCAATATATTCAGCTTCGGCGGTGGATAAGGATACCGAGTTTTGTTTCTTGGAGGACCAAGACACAAGAGATCTACCAAGAAATTGACAAGTACCCGAAGTGGACTTTCTATCAACCTTGTCTCTGGCATAGTCCGAGTCGGAATAGCCAACAAGATCGAAAGAGGCCCTCTTAGGATACCAAATGCCAAAATTTGGTGTATGGATTAAGTATCTCACTATCCTTTTCACGGCCTTAAGATGACATTCTTTAGGGGCAGATTTATATTGTGCACACATGCACACACTTAGCATAATATCGGGACGTGAAGCACATAGATATAACAATGAACCAATCATAGAGCAATAAACCTTTTGATCAACCGGTTCACCATCTTTGGTTAAGTCAAGATGTCCACTAGTAGGCATGGGTGTAGTCATACCTTTGCATTCTTGCATATTCAACTTCTTGAATAAGTCCTTGGTGTACTTTGTTTGCGATACAAAAGTACCTTCCTTAGTTTGCTTAATTTGCAAACCAAGAAAGAATTTGAGTTCACTCATCATAGACATCTCAAACTTCTCCGACATTAGCTTCCCAAACTTTTCACTAAAATGAGGGTTAGTTGAACCAAATATAATATCATCAACATAAATTTGGCACACAAAGAGTTCACCATTAACCCTTTTAGTAAAAAGAGTAGAATCAATTTTCCCAATTTCAAAGCCTTTTTCAATAAGGAACTTGGTCAAGCATTTATACCATGCTCTAGGAGCTTGTTTAAGTCCATAAAGAGCTTTGTGAAGTTTGTAAACATGATTGGGTTTCTTAGGATTAACAAAGCCGGGAGGTTGTTTAACATAAACTTCCTCCTCTATTTCACCATTTAGAAAAGCACTTTTAATGTCCATTTGGTACAAGGTGATATCATGGTGATTAGCATAGGCAAGTAAGATGCGAATGGACTGAAGTCTAGCAACGGGGGCCTAAGTCTCACCATAGTCCATACCTTCGACTTGTGTGTAGCCTTGGGCGACGAGACGTGCTTTGTTGCGAACTACTTGTCCGTCTTCATCTTGCTTGTTGCGAAACACCCATTTGGTACCGATGATGTTGTGGTTGTTGTCGGGCTTCTCAACCAATGTCCAAACTTGGTTCCTCTCAAAGTTGTGTAGCTCTTCATGCATAGCATTTATCCAATCTGGATCTTCCAATGCTTCTTCGAACTTCATAGGTTCAATGTTAGAGATGAAAGAATAGTTTTCACAAAAGTTAGCTAAACGAGTTTTAGAGCGAGTGATTCTCCCGGTTAGAATATCATTGTAGATTTGCTCGATGGGATGGTCTTTAGCAATTCTTTCTCGAACTCGTGAAAGCTTTTGCTTGGGTCTTTGTTGAACATCTTCTTCATCTTGTTCTTCTTCTTGGCCTTCTTCATTGTTGGCGTTGTCGTTCTCTTGTCGTGGTGGAGAAGGAGGTTGTTGATGTTCATCTTGATGCACTTCCTCGTTTTCTTCATCTTGGTGTGTCCCACTTGTGGATGCTTCCGTATCAACTCTTGGTTCACCTTGTCGTGAAGTAGAAGCTTCCACTTGGACGGACGAGGTACTCTCCTTCACCTCCGTTGGACGGACCTTGCCAATAGACAAGTCTTGGATTGCTTCCGAAGGATCTTTGTCTCCTACATCAATTGGCAATTGCTCTACTTGCGAGTCGTTAGATTCATCAAACATCACATCTACCGTCTCTTCAACCTTTCGGGTGAAATTGTTGTAGACACGGTAAGTGTGAGAGTTTGAGCCATAACCTAGTAGGAAACCTTCATGAGACTTAGGAGCAAATTTAGAACGACGATGCTTATCAAGAATGTAGCACTTTGAGCCGAATATTCGAAAGTATCCAACTTGGGGTTTGTTACCGGTGAGTAGCTCGTATGCCGTCTTGCCGAGTAGCTTGTGAAGATACAAGCGATTTGTTGCATGACAAGCTGTCTCAACCACTTCTGCCCAAAAGTGCTTCGGCGTCTTGTACTCATCAAGCATCGTTCTCACCATTTCGATGAGCGTCCGGTTCTTCCTCTCAACGACTCCATTTTGTTGAGGTGTGTACGTAGCCGAGAACTCGTGTGAAATCCCTTCTTCGTCAAGAAAGGTGTCTACATTTGCGTTCTTGAACTCCGTTCCGTTGTCGCTGCGAACCTTCTTGATCTTCACTTCAAATTGGTTTTGGGCCTTCCTAGCGAAGTTTTTGAAGATCTTTTGGACCTGTGATTTATCATCGAGAAAGAACACCCACGTAAATCTGGAAAAATCATCAACTATAACTAGACCAAAAGAATTTCCACCGAGACTCTTGTAAGAGTTGGGACCAAAGAGATCCATGTGAAGTAGCTCGAGTGGCCTCTTCGTGGTCATGATGTTCTTCACGGGATGCCTTCCTCCAACCTGTTTACACCTTGACAAGCACTGCAAAGTCTATCCTTATCAAATATGACATCATTAACTCCAAGGATATGGTTCCCCTTAATAAGCTTGTCAAGGTTTCGCATACCAACATGACCTAATCGTCTATGCCATAACCAGCCTTTTGAGGATTTAGCAATGAAGCAAGTTTTAGGTTGAGCCTTTTTAGTGAAATCAACAATGTATAGATCACCTCTGCGCACACCGGTAAAGACCATTTTATGATTATCTCGACGAAACACTTGGCAATCTACTTGATAAATAGAACATTGAAACCGAAATCAGCAAGTCTAGATATCGAAAGTAAGTTGTAACCAAGAGATTCAACGAGCATAACATTTTGTATGGAGCTATCATGTGATATGGCCACCTTACCGAGGCCAACAACCTTACCCTTTGAGTTGTCACCGAAAGTGACATACTTTCGAGGACTATCATTATCAGCAAGCTCACGAAACATGTCTTTATCTTCGGTCATGTGATCGGTACATCCACTATCAAGAACCCATTCCTTTCCTCGACATATATCCCGAAGATTTGCCATAAGACCAAAATGTCTCATTGCATCATCAAGATCGAAGTCACTATCATCATCCTCATCATAGTATCCATGTTCAACATCGTCATGTGGTGGATCAAATCCTAGAGAGGGTGATTCATTAGAATGAGTTTGACAATAATCTTGTCTATGAATTCTTATAGCTTGAAATAATGTCACTAATAATACCAACATTTCCTTTGGCACGCATAAGGTTTGTAAGCTCAAATAGACGATCACCAAACATAGGATCACTAGTATTCATCTTACTCAAAGCAATAGACTTATAGAGAATTTCATCTAGATTTTTCAAGGAATAATTTGGAAATCGTTCCTCAAGAAATTTCCATATAGTGTAGGCACACTCAAAAGTAGGAAAGATTCTAATCAAGTTTCTAGGCAATCCTCTAATGATAAGTTCGGCAGTTCTAAGATTCCTAACCATGTCAATTGATTCATCATGGGTTGGATGCATAGGATCAACATAAGGTGCACAAGGGCTAGCAATGTACTTGTTAAAATGATATTGATTGAAAATAGCAAGCATCTCATTTTTCCACTCACGAAAATACTCTCCATCAAGAATAGGCACACTATGTCTAAGACTCCCCAAAGTAGACTCATCCATCTTCCTCCAATGGTGATTAAACCAAGGCAATGGAGACCAATGCTCTGATACCACTTGTAGGACCTTGAGAAGAGGTGTCTAGAGGGGGGGTGATTAGACACTAAGTACCAAAGTTGCAGTTTTTAAGTTTCTTTAAAGTTTGAGTGGAGTTTAGGCACAAGTTTAACATTCACAACATATAGCAAGAAAGCATGCAAAGAGTATATGAGCAGCGGAAAATAAAGCATGCAACTTGCAAGAATGTAAAGGGAAGGGATTGGAGGATTCAAACGCAATTTGGAGACACGGATGTTTTTGGCGTGGTTAGATAGGTGGTGCTATCGTACATCCACGTTGATGGAGACTTCAACCCACGAAGGGTAGCAGCTCTGCCTTGAGTCCACGGAGGGCTCCACCCACGAAGGGTCCACGAAGAAGCAACCTTGTCTATCCCACCATGGCCGTCGCCCACGAAGGACTTGCCTCACTAGCGGTAGATCTTCACGAAGTAGGCGATCTCCTTGCCCTTACAAACTCCTTAGTTCAACTCCACAATCTTGTCGGAGGCTCCCAAGTGACACCTAGCCAATCTAGGAGACACCACTCTCCAAGAAGTAACAAATGGTGCGTTGATGATGAACTCCTTGCTCTTGTGCTTCAAATGATAGTCTCCCCAACACTCAACTCTCTCTCATAGGATTTGGATCTGGTGGAAAGAGGGTTTGAGTGGAAAGCAACTTGGGGAAGGCTAGAGATCAAGATTCATATGGTAGGAATGGAATATCTTGGCCTCAACACATGAGTAGGTAGTTCTCTCTCGTAAATAGGATCTTTGGAAGTGTAGGTTCAGTCGATGGCTCTCTCCACGAATGAAGAGGAGGTGGAGGGTATATATAGCCTCCACACAAAATCTAACTGTTACACACAATCTACCAAACTCGGTGGGACCGAATCGTTAAACTCGGTCGGACCGATTTAGCAAATAATGTGACCGTTAGGGTTTCGGTGGGACCGAATGCAACTCGGTGCGACCGATTCGGTTAGGGTTAGGGCATAACGTAATCTCGGTAAGACCGATTACACAAACTCGGTGGGACCGATTTTGGTAATAAGCTTTCGAGAGAGTTGGTCGAGCAAACCCGGTTTGACCGATTATCAAACTCGGTGGGACCGATTTTGATAATAAGTTAACGGAGAGTTTGCATTGTAATCTCGGTAGTACCGATTGCTCAAACTTCGGTGAGACCGATTTTGATAATGGACATACGGAGAGATTACAATCCCATCTCGGTGAGACCGATTTGCCTAGGGTTTGTGGCGTTGGCTAAGACATCCAAACTCGATGGCGCCGGATAGAAAGAATCAGTGGGGCCGAGTTTGACTTTAGGTTTAGGACAAATGTGTGGAAGTAGGAATGTAGTTGAGGGTATTTGGAGCATATCACTAAGCACTTTGAAGGAAGAGGCTCATTAAGCAACACCTCATCCCTCCTTGATAGTATTGGCTTTTCCTATAGATTCAATGTGATCTTGGATCACTAAAATGTAAAATGAAGAGTCTTGAGCTTGAAGCTTTAGCCAATCCTTTGTCCTTAGCATCTTGAAGGAGTTCCCACATCCTTTAGTCCATGCCACTCCATTGTTGAACTTATCTGAAACATACTAGATAAAAGTGTTAGTCCAACAAGAGATATGTTGTCATTAATTACCAAAACCACCTAGGGAGCGCTTGTGCTTTCACCATTCCCTCTTGGGAATGTGGGTTGCGTATATCATGTTCACTGTCTTCACTTGTGGGGGGAACCTCTTCATCCTCCGTGTTCGGCGGGGCTCCTCCTCGTCATCGCTACGCAGCCCCTTGTCCTTGTTTTCAGCATTCAACTTGCCGGCCTGCTTGAACACCCAGCATTCTCTGTTGGTGTGATTGGTTGGCTTGTCGGGGGTGCCGTGAATTTGACACGAGCGATCGAGTATATGGTCCAAACTAGACGGGCCCGGAGTACTTCTTTTGATTGGCTTTTTCCGCTGACCGGATCTAGAGCCTATGAATCCGGCATTGGCTGGCGTATCTTCAGTGTTATCGCCGTTGTTGCGGCGCTTGTGTCTATTACGACGTGGCCTGCCGTTAGCATCTTTAGTATCTGAAGTGCCCGGATTCCTTGATGTGTTATTGCTGCGAGCCAGCCAGCTATCCTCGCCCGCACAAAAGCGGGTCATGAGCGTCGTGAGGGCTGCCATAGACTTCGGCTTCTCCTGGCCGAGGTGCCGGGCGAGCCACTCATCACGGATGTTATGCTTGAATGCCGCTAAGGCCTTTGCATCCAGACAGTCGACGATTTGGTTTTTCTTAGTTAGGAACCGTGTCCAGAATTGCCTAGCCGATTCCCCTAGCTGCTGAGTTATATGGCTCAAGTCATCAGCATCCGGTGGTCGCACATAAGTGCCTTGGAAGTTGTCAAGGAATGCATCTTCCAAATCCTCCCAACTACCGACGGAGTCTTCTGGCAAGCTATTCAGCCAATGCCGAGCTGGTCCTTTGAGTTTTAGTGGGAGGTACTTGATGGCATGTAGATCATCACCGTGAGCCATGTGGATATGGAGGAGGAAATCCTCAATCCATACTGCCGATCTGTTGTACCATCATACGATTCGATATTTACAGGTTTAAAACCCTCCGGGAATTCGTGATCCATAACTTCATCAGTGAAGCATAGGGGGTGTGCGGCGCCTCTGTGTCGGGCTATATCACGACGCAGTTCATATGAGTCTTGTCTGCTGTAGTCGGCCCGGCCGGATTTACTTTTGGAGTATCTGGCGTGACGGTCATCGTCCCGTGTTGGTGTGCGCCCCCGTGACCCGTATATCGATCTTGCATGTTTTGCCATGCTTTCCAATACGTCTCGCAGGTCCCGCATGTTGCCCCGGGCCTTGGTATTTTTGTTTGAGTGGCGCAAGGGTGCAGGCTGATCTTCAGGCTGAAACGCCTCTCTGTCTCAGCCATGAGGTGGCCGGTCAGCCGCATCGTACGCTGGTGAAGTAGGTTTCAATGCTTCCTCCTCGAGTCGGGGTAGCGACCTGTGTTTTGGGTAACTCTTGGAGGGGCGTTCGAGTTCGTATTCCTCGGCCGTAAGGACTTCGGTCCATCTGTCTGCTAGCAAGTCTTGATCAGCTCGAAGCTATTGTTGCTTTTTCTTCGGGCTATTTGCTGTGGCTATAAGCCGGCGCTTGAAGCGCTCCTGCTCGATGGGATCCTCAGGCACGATAAATTCTTCGTCGCCGAGGCTCACCTCATCTTCGGAGAGAGGCATGTAATTGTCATCCTCCGTTTCTCCATCTGCTTCCTGTTCTGGAGGGCTAGCTTGTTCATCCTCCTGCTCTAAATCTGGCTGCAGGGGATTGTCATCATCTTCGGCACTATCCGGAGTGTTATTATCTCTTGTGTCGGTATCGTTTCTTTTGCTATGGCGGGACTTAGAGCGGCGCCGCTGACGTCGGTGCTTGGGTTGCATCTTGGAGGGGTCATTGTCGGTGTCAAAACCGGCGGATCTCGGGTAGGGGGTCCCGAACTGTGCGTCTAGGCGGATGGTAACAGGAGACAAGGGACACGATGTTTTTACCCAGGTTCGGCCCTCTCGATGGAGGTAAAACCCTACTCCTGCTTGATTAATATTGATGATATGGGTAGTACAAGAGTAGATCTACCACGAGATCAGAGAGGCTAAACCCTAGAAGCTAGCCTATGGTATGATTGTTGTTCGTCCTACGGACTAAAACCCTCTGGTTTATATAGACACCGGAGAGGGCTAGGGTTACACAGAGTCGGTTACAATGGGAGGAGATGTACATATCCGTATCGCCAAGCTTGCCTTCCACGCCAAGGAAAGTCCCATCCGGACACGGGATGAAGTCTTCAATCTTGTATCTTCGTCCAGGAGTCCGGCCGAAGGTCATAGTCCGGCTAGTCGGACACCCCCTAATCAAGGACTCCCTCAGTAGCCCCTGAACCAGGCTTCAATGATGACGAGTCCGGCGCGTAGTTTGTCTTCGGCATTGCAAGGCGGGTTCCTCCTCCGAATACTTCATAGAAGATTTGGAACACAAGGACAGGGTCCGGCTCTGCAAAATAATTTCCACATACCACCGTAGAGAGAATAGCATTTGCACGCATCCAATCTGGCCGGCGTATTCCGCGATGTGACATCACACCACGACCAAGCCTTTATTCGAATCGTTTTACTGTCCCACCTCAGCGCGTTTAGCGAGGCGGTTTCCTTGGCACGTCTTGTCAAAGCAGAGATCGTGTCCCCTTATTCCGGGATTCTCATCAATACGGGCGTGGGTAACCCAATCATGCCTGTTGGCACGTCCCCTCTATCGAAGGCGAGTCCCAAACGGTCACGGGGAGGGCTCTTGGTATTCATCCTCTTTATAAAGAGACCGAGTTTCTACTCCTTTCTTTCAGTCTCAATCGAATCCGCCCCTCGCCTCGAGTTCCAACACCCAAAGCTCCAGATTCAGGCGCTTCAGACCTTTGATGATGTCCGGCTCCGACCTTCAAGGCCGGTGGATGCCTTCCTCCATTACGGAGGAAGACGTGCTAAAGCTAAGAGATGCCAGGTATTTAACCGGCGAAATTTCGCATAGGCTGCCTGCCCAAGGGCAGGTTATTCCCACTCCCAAGCCTGGTGAGAGCATGGTGTTCGTGTCTCACTTCCTTCGGGGGTTAGGCTTCCCGACGGACCCCTTCGTGAGGGGGCTCATGTTTTATTATGGGTTAGAATTTCACGACTTGGATCCGGAGTCCATCCTCCACATCTCATCGTTCATTGTCGTGTGCGAAGCCTTCCTCCACATTACCCCTCACTTCGGATTGTGGCTCAAGACCTTCAAAGTGCAGCAGAAGATGATCAAGGGGCAGCAAGCAGAGTGCGGAGGGGCTGTTATAAGCAAGAATGCTGATGCCCCATGGCCCGAGGGCTCCTTTCAAGAGGAGTTCAACTTATGGCAACGAGAGTGATTTTATATCACGGCTCCGAGGGGCACCAAGTGGGTGGCGCCTCCTGCCTTTCGCTCGGGTCCTCCCCCACGGCTGGCGTCATGGGTCAATAAAGAGCTTGACTGGGGGCCGTCCAAGGACGTGCCCTTGTTGCAAGGCCGCATTCAAGATCTCCTGGAAAGCGACATCAACCTGGCCGTAGTGGCGCAGGTCATGTTGATTCGCCGCACTTTGCCCTGCAAACACCGCCCCCTCCGCCTATGGGAGTTTAATCCGGAGGGACCACGAGCTCTCCAACACTTTACGGGCGTGACGCCCATGGAGATGTATAAATTGTTCTTCGGATCACAAGCAATGTGTCCGGACTTGACCGAGGACGCAGGTCTAAGCTGCAATCGCCTCGGATACTCAAGTAAGTAGCCTGCATGCGGACATGCTATCCGTATATTCATCATAACATTGCCCTTAAAGAGTTGTCCCTTTAAACAGGAGTGGACAGCGAAAGCAAAGCTGATCAGTGTCCGGCCCCCCTCCGAGACCACGCCCGGATCCCGTGTTAACCAGGATCTTTGGAGGTTGCGCCTTCGGAAGAAGGCGAAGGGGGGAACAAGGAAGCTACCGTCTCCCCGAAGGAGGCTGTCAAGAAAGGAGGAATCGAGAATCCCTCCATCCAAGGAAAGAAAAGGACCGTCTCTGAAGACCCGGAGACCATGGTCTCAAAGAGGGGGAAGAAATCTTTGTCAGAGGGTCCTGCGCCGGGAGGTGCCCCGGCCGCACTGTGCCCTCAAGGGGATCAGCCCTCCAGCGAGCCATAAGTAGAGAGGGGAGTAATAAAATAAGAGACATCCCTATTCTATTCCTGAGAAGGATAACTGAATTTTTACCTTGTAGTTCGGATCTCAGCCCTTCGTGCAGAGCTCATCTTGAGGATCTTAAATGGGAGATGATGGAGAGCGGAATGCCTCCTCTGCCGTGCCGCCTCATGGCGATCGACCACGAGGTGTCGCCACGGAGGGTTTCTCCGAATCCGGCGAGGCTAGAAAGCAGCCGTATGGCTCCCAAAAGCCCTCGTGTCCGGCCTTGAAAAAGGCCATCGTACAAGTCCGGCACCGTCCGGTGCTGCAGTCGGAGGAGTGAAGGATCTGCTCGGGCGGCGTCTATCTCAGAAGAACATCGTGCATAGATGGGCATGGTGATTGAAAGGATTTCATCCGCGGAGAGCGGGTTGCACGAGGCCGTCAGGAGTTTACTGACATGTTTTGAGGTACGCTAAATGACGTACCTTTTGGCAGTTCCGCATAAAAAAAGATGTGTCCTGTATAGATAGTAGCCCCTGAGACTCGGTGTGTTGTCAAAAATGACAGCGCGCCGAGGATCATAATCCCAGGTATAACATGTCGCTCTTCCTATGTAGGTGGCGAAGTGTCCGGTGGCTAAGCGGATGATGAATTTTTCCGAGCTAAAGCGGCAACTTGACGTGGCGGATGCCGACATCGCGCTTGTCAACAAGCGGCTGGACAAGTCACAAGGTATGCAATTTCTCCGCGGACACCTGGTAAGGGGGCTTGATGCCCTTGCCTTACAACATGTATGCTTGATGCAGATGGTGCCGCTGCCATGGAGAATCTTCTGGCGGAAGTTGCCCGAGCCAAGGAGCAGGCCAGAAAAAGTGATGCGGCTGCCTTAAGGGCGGCCAAAGAGCTGAAGGCCGAACAGGCTGCTCACTGCCGAAGCAGGAAGGAAATGGCCGAGATGGCTGAGAAGTTGAAGGATGCTGCCGACCGCTACAAGCTTCTTGAAAGAGAAGGTCGGGCAGAACAGAAGGACCTTGAGAAGGCCACTACCGAGGCCAAGGATGCTCGCTCTGCAATGAGAGCCATGAAGCAGGAGCTACGTCAGGCCGGAGATATCGCGGCTGGAAAGCCTTTTATGCTGCGGATGAAGTCCGGGATCCTAAATATGCTCGATTGGACGGTTGTGGAGTGCGGCGGATACTTATCTGCACTTGGCGGCAAGTGCCGCGGACGCGGCCGAACACTTCCGAGATCAACTGGATCACGAAGTGGAAAAGCTTTTTTGGTCGCAATTCCACAATCCAGAGCGCCCACTTCCATTAACCGAGCGTTTAGCCGAATGGGCGGAGCTGAATAGGTTATCCGGACTCGCCATGAAGGAAGTCGTGAGTCATCTGTGGCCGGAAAGGCCTAAGCCGAAGAGTTATTTTGGTTTGGTGCAGCAGTTCCTTGGTGTGGTGCCCCATATCAATGCAATGAAGAGGTCAGCATGCATAGAGGGTGCGCGGATGGCTCTTGCCCGTGTCAAGACATACTGGGCGGAGATGAAGACCACAGACGTTGCATCCCAAGATTCGGACGGCAGCCGAGTACCTGCCGAGCACTATTTTCAGGAAGTTCTGCAGGGCGCTCATTTAATAGAGACGCAGTGCTCGAAGGATATCATGTTCGAATAACATGTACAATTGTAAAACAATGTTTCGATGGAATATAAAAACTTTTTATACTTGTGCCTGCAAGAATTAAAATACCTCCTGTGCGGCCGTTAATGTATATGTGTATATAACTTTGAAAGATGGCAGTCTTGACTTGACCCCATGCATATAATGTGGGGGTGTTCGCAAAAGGTGCATCTTCACACTTGATCCAACGTCTTGGTCCTATAAAGGAGGTGATAGCGCAGCGAACTAGGCAACCGGACTATAATGCTTTATCACTTTCATTTAGCCATAGGAGTTTGACAGTGGGGCTGCTATAGAGCCCACAGGGCACCGCTTCGCCCGGTCGAAGCGGCGTGTGTGCCTAACCGGGAAACGGCCCTTCGTTAATGCAGAGGAATCCTAAAGATTCCGGTGAGTCATCGAGTGGTTGACCAGTCTCGCGTTATATCATGACGATCGGTTTTGGCTTTCTCTCGAGGTGCTCGCTTTGGCGAACTGGGCACAATCGCGATAGTTCTCTGGTGCCGCCTTAGGCGATAGAGCGGAACGTAAGGCAGCAAAACACAGGAGCCGGGCAAACCCAACATTTGACCAAAGACATGATTCGGAGCTGATGCATATAAGGCCAAACTCGCGACGCCGAACACTCCCTAAGGTATTCAGTCTTTATGAAAACGGGCTGAACAACGCCCTTAGTAATAAGCCCCTGGTGTCCAGGTACGCGTAAAATCCTGACGTGGCCAATGCCAAGACGCCAGCCTCCACCTCGGTTATAGCAAGAAACCGGGGGATGGTTGTCAACAAGAGACAGTAAAAAAGGTTTACGCAGGGTCTTAATCTGAAAAGAATCCTTGGAACGGGTCCCTACTGCACGTCTGCGCATGTGTCTCCGTTGTGCCGTGTCCTGGACGGGTGTAGCACGGTGTTCATCTGTAAAAGAGAGGAACTTAGTTGAAAAAGATCGTGCGAAAATTTAAGTTATATTAAATAAACAAAGTACAATTTAGAAAATTAATAAGATTGAGCTTTATTGTCTCTTGTTGTACATGCGCGGAGCCCCTTGAATGGAGGTATGCGGCTAGTAAGCCCTTGTATGTTTACGCCGGACTTGTCTAACCATGTCCGGGGTCTGAACGACCTGTTTAGGTGCTTGGATTAGTGAAGCCGGTTTAATGTGTGGCTGTCAAGGCAGCCGCACAATCCTCCATGCTCTAGGAACACTCGATATGTCCTTTTAATGAGATGATGCCCCATGGACCGGGCATTTTAAGTATAAGGGATGTTTAATGCGGTATTGCGTTAAAGCGGGCGAAAGCTTTGCGTCCCAGTAGTGCTTGATAGCTACTTGTAAATGGGGCGATGTGGAAGGTTAGCTTTTCGCGGCGGAAGTTGTCGGGTGAGCCGAACATAACTTCTAGCAGGAGAGAGCCCGTACAATGGGCATCTGTGTCTGGCGTTACCCCTTGAAAGGAAGTGTTGCTATGGCAAATTTTTGTTGGGCCTATCCTCATTTTGCGGATTGTGTCCTGATATAGAAGGTTTAAATCACTGCCGCCGTCCATTAGGACTTGTGTCAAGTGGAGTCCGTCAATTATCGGATCTAATACCAAGGCAGTCAAGCCTGCGTTCCAGATACTTCTAGAGTAATCCTGATGGTCGAAGGTGATTGGTTTTAACAACCATTGGCGGGCCTCCTCTAGGATAGGCCGTATGGCGCGTATCTCTATGGGTGCCACTCTGTTCTCCCCCTTTGTCACGTGAAGTGAATTTACTGTTTGACTTCTTGTGGGAAGTTCTTTTGTTTTCCGGTGCTCTGCTTGTGGGGTTCGTCATCGTCCTCGCTTGGTGTGTCGAGCCCTTGTGTTCGGGCGTTGAGTTTGCCAGACCGCTTGAAGACCCAACAATCTCTGTGGGTATGGTTTGCGGGCTTCCACAAATCTTGTGGATTTGACATATCTTGTCCAAGATTTTGTTTAGGTTAGATAGCTCGTCCCTATTATCCTTGAGGGGCAGCTTTTTACGATTATGCCGAGAGCTTTTGAATCCGGCATTGGTATCGTGCTCTTGGGCTGTTTCCCTTGATTGCGCTGGTCCTTGTTG
Organism: Aegilops bicornis; assembly: GCA_021605145.1. Classification (NCBI taxonomy): domain Eukaryota; kingdom Viridiplantae; phylum Streptophyta; class Magnoliopsida; order Poales; family Poaceae; genus Aegilops; species Aegilops bicornis. The sequence continues at coordinate 524,580,792 of CM038669.1, forward strand.
CGTCGCGGTTTCCGTTCCATCCCTAACCCGGATGTACTTGGGTCGCTGGTACTGCATCTTGCCAACCAGCTATCCTCTCCTAAAAGCGGGTCATGAGGCTTGTTAGTGCGGCCATTGTTCTTGGCTTTTCTTGGCGAGGTGTCTGGCAAGCCATTAAATCTCGAACACTTTGTGTTTGAAAGCTGCTAAGGCTTGGCGTCCTGGACGATCGACTATCTGGTTCTTTTAGTAAGAAATCTGTTCCGAGTTTCGGGCTGACTCTCCGGGTTGTTGAGTTATATGACTTAAATCATACGCATCCGGAGGTCGGACATAGGTCCCTTGAAAATTTGCGAAAAAGCATCCTCGAGCTCTTCCCAACTTCCAATGGTGTTTTCGGAAGGCTTTTAAGCCAATGCGGGCTGGCCCTTTGAGTTTGAGGGTAAGTATTTTATGGCGTGGAGATCATCTCCTCTAGCCATGTGTATGTGGAGGATGTAATCCTCGATCCGCATCTCGAGGTATGTTGTTTCGTCGTATGCCTCTATGTTTACGGGCTTGAATCCCGCTGGAAATTCATGATCCAGCACCTCATCGGTGAAATATAGGGGGTGTGCGGCACCCCTATATCTGGGCGTACCGTGATGTTCAGATATTTGATGTGTTGCATTGCTTACTAGAGCTTGCTTCATTGGCCCATAGATAGATCTGGCTGGGCCATCTTTTTGATGCGAACCCTTGTGCGGATCGCGTGCCGGTTTGTGTGCAGCATCCTTTGCCGCACTGTGTTGACCATGGGGTCGTTTGTCCGGCCGGGTGGCTTCCTTATTTTTTGTTTGCGGAGGCTCTAAGGCCTCATCATCAAATTCCGGTAGTAATTTTCTCTTCGGATAGCTCTTTGTGTGGTGACTGTCGCCGTATTTGTCTGTGGTGTTCAGTACTTTGCTCCATCTAATTTTGAGGGCATCTTCAGCTGTTTTGAGCTTCCGCTTCTGCTTTTTCAGGCTACGCGCAGTGGCGATGAGCCTTTTTTGGAGGTTCTTCTGCTCCAGCAACTTGTCCGGCGTGAGATCGTCCGGACTGTTGTCTTCGCCGGGGACGGGTTGTTTATCCAAGTTATCCTGTTCGGACGGTTGCTTGATGGCATGTTCGTCGTCCGCCGGTTCGCCCTGCTCTATGGCTGGGTCTGTATGGCTGCTTTCTTTGTCGAGGTGGGGTTTGGACGACGCTTACACTGCCGCTTTGATTGCTTTTCGAGGGAACGATCCCTCGTTGCGTCCCTTTGTTCCTCGTCGTCGTTCCCTTTAGGTGTATCCACCATGTATACATCGTGAGATGGGGTGGTTGTCCAGTGGCCTATAGGCGCTGGTTCTTGTTCGTCTCCTTCATCGTCGTCCATACCGTCGATGTCTTCGGAGTCGAAGTCGAGCATGTCGGTTAAATCATCGACAGTGGCTACAAAGTGGGTGGTGGGTGGGCTTTGAATTTCTTCGTCGTTCGCATCCCAACCTTGCCGACCATAATCCGGCCAGGGCTCTTCTGACAAAGAGAGAGACTTTAGTGAATTCAGAATGTCGCCGGAAGGAGAGTGCTGAAAGATGTCCACGGCGGTGAACTCCATGATCGGCGCACAATCGGATTCGATTGGCAGGGGCGCGGAAGGTTCGGAGTCCGGAGAGGAGTCCGGCACCTTGGAGTCACAAGCTTCACAAAGGACAGATATGGTGTTCGGCTCGATCGCCGTAAAGGTTGCAGCCCCCTAGGCGGTGTCCAGCCACCCGTCCCCGATTGGCGCAGTCGGCTCCGAGCTAAGGGTCGGAGCGGACACTGGTGCGGCCTCCAGGCACCGCTGGCGGCAGAGCTAGATCATGCCCATCGTGATGATGGGCGTGCTTGGTATGGCTCGAACCCGTCGAAGATCAAGTCTCCGCGACGTCGGCCGTGTACTTCAAACTTCCAAATCTGACTGACGGCCAGGAGCGTAGCTTTCGATCTGCTCCAGATGGCTGCTTAATTGGCCCGCAGTAAAGCCGCCGAATCGAAGATCTGTCCGGGAGAAAAGTCTCACCTGGACCGCATCGTTGTTGATGATCGGAGGAGCCATCGGGCCTAAAGATGACGACACGGAGGAACTCTCGGTGAAAGCACCAATGTCGGTGTCAAAACCGCGGATCTCGGGTAGGGTCCCGAACTGTGCGTCTAGGCGGATGGTAACATGAGACAAGGGATACGATGTTTTTACCCAGGTTCGGGCCCTCTCGATGGAGGTAAAACCCTACTCCTGCTTGATTAATATTGATGATATGGGTAGTACAAGAGTAGATCTACCACGAGATCGTAGAGGCTAAACCCTAGAAGCTAGCCTATGGTATGATTGTTGTTCGATCCTACGGACTAAAACCTCCGGTTTATATAGACATCGAAGAGGGCTAGGGTTACACAGAGTCGGTTACAATGGGAGGAGATCTACATATCCGTATCGCCAAGCTTGCCTTCCACGCCAAGGAAAGTCCCATCCGGACACGGGACGTAGTCTTCAATCTTGTATCTTCATAGTCCAGGAGTCCGGCCGAAGGTCATAGTCCGGCTAGCCGGACACCCCCCAATCCAGGACTCCCTCAGTCATCCTCCGCTGTCTTGTCGCCATTGCCTTCTTTTGGGGTATCTAGCGTCATGTGGGCGGTGGTTCCTGTTCGTCTCCTGCATCGTCGTCCATACCGTCGATGTCTTCAGAGTCAAAGTCGAGCATGTAGGTTAAATCATCGACAGTGGCTACTAAGTGGGTGGTGGGTGGGCAGCGAATTTCTTCGTCGTCCGCATCCCATTCTATCCGGACATAGTTCGGCCAAGGTTCTTCTGACAAGGAGAGAAACCTTAATGAATTTAGCACGTCTACGAAAGGCGAGTGCTGAAAGATATCCGCGGAGGTAAACTCCATGATCGGCGCCCAATCGGATTCGATAGGCACGGACGCAGGCGGCTCGGAGTCCGTGGCTGGAGACGAATCCAGTGATTCGGCATCACGGCTCTCTAAGGGGTGAAGTCAGTATCTGGCTCTATCGCCACTGAGAGTGTGGCCTCCATGGTGGGGTCTATCCACCCGTCCTCGGATGGCGCAATTTGATTCGGATTGAAGGCCGGAGTAGTTGCAGGTGTGATCTCCCGAACATTGTCCGACGACAGAGCTAAATCATGCTCGTCGTGATCGTGCGGCGCACCTGACGTGGGTTCGAATCCATTGAAGATCAAGTCTCCGTGGATGTCGGCAGTGTAGTTCCAGTTTCCGAACCTGACCTGATGGCCAGGGGCATAGCTCTCGATCTGCTCCAGATGGCCAAGCGAGTTGGCCCGTAGTGCGAAGTTGCCGAATACAAAGATCTGTCCGGGGAGGAAAACCTCACCCTGGACCGCATCGTTACCGATGATCGAAGGAGCCATCAAGCTTTACGGTGACGGCACAGTGGAACTCTCAATGAAAGCACCAATGTCGGTGTCAAAACCGGCGGATCTCGGGTAGGGGGTCCCGAACTGTGCGTCTAAGGCGGATGGTAACAGGAGGCAGGGGACACAATGTTTACCCAGGTTCGGGCCCTCTCTATGGAGGTAATACCCTACTTCCTGCTTGATTGATCTTGATGATATGAGTATTACAAGAGTTGATCTACCACGAGATCGTAGAGGCTAAACCCTAGAAGCTAGCCTATGGTATGATTGTTGTTGTCCTCTGGACTAAACCCTCCGGTTTATATAGACACCGGAGGGGCTAGGGTTACAGAGTCGGTTACAAGGGAGGAGATCTACATATCTGTATTGCCAAGCTTGCCTTCCACGCCAAGGAGAGTCCCATCCGGACACGGGATGAAGTCTTCAATCTTGTATCTTCATAGTCCAACAGTTCGGCCAAAGGATATAGTCCGGCTGTCCAGAGACCCCTAATCCAGGACTCCCTTAGCGGGTATCGTTATTTTCTGACCTTCAAAGATGATTTGAGCCGATATGGGTATATCTACTTGATGAAACATAAGTCTGAAACATTTGAAAAGTTCAAAGAATTTTAGAGTGAAGTGGAAAATCATCGTAACAAGAAAATAAAGTTTCTACGATCTGATCGCGGAGACGAATATTTGAGTTACGAGTTTGGCCTTCAATTAAAACAATGTGTAATAGTTTCACAAACTCATGCCACCTGGAACACCATAGCATAATGGTGTGTCCGAACGTCATAACCGTACTTTATTGGATATAGTGCAATCTATGATGTCTCTTACTGATTTACCACTATCGTTTTGGTGTTATGCATTAGAGACAGCTGCATTCACGTTAAATAAGGCACCATCTAAATCCTTTGAGACGACACCTTATGAACTGTCGTTTGGCAAGAAACCCAAGTTGTCGTTTCTTAAAGATTGGGGCTCCAATGCTTATGTGAAAAAGCTTCAACCTGATAAGCTCGAACCCAAATCGAAGAAATGTGTCTTCATAGGATACCCAAAGGAGACTGTTGGGTACACCTTCTACCACAGATCCGAAGGCAAGACATTCTTTGCTAAGAATGGATCCTTTCTAGAGAAGGAGTTTCTCTCGAAAGAAGTGAGTGGGAGGAAAGTAGAACTTGATGAGGTAATCAGACCTGCTCCCTTATTGGAAAGTAGTTCATCACACAAATCTGTTCTGTGACTCCTACACCAATTATTGAGGAACCTAATGATGATGATCATGTAACTTCGGATCAAGTTACTACTGAACCTCGTGGAGTCAACCAGAGTAAGATCCGCACTGTAATGGTACGGTAATCCTGTTCGAGGTCATGTTACTTGACCATGACGAACCTACGAACTATGAGGAAGCGATGATGAGCCCAGATTCCGCGAAATGGCTTGAGGCCATGAAATCTGAGATGGGATCCATGTATGAGGACAAAGTGTGGACTTTGGTTGACTTGCCCGATGATCGGCAAGCCATAGAAAATAAATGGATCTTCAAGAGGAAGACGGACGCTGATAGTAGTGTTACTATCTACAAAGCTAGACTTGTCGAAAAAGGTTTTTGACAAAGTTCAAGGTGTTGACTATGATGAGATTTTCTCACTCATAGCGATGCTTAAGTCTGTCTGAATCATGTTAGCAATTGCCGCATTTTATGAAATTTGGCAAAAGGATGTCAAACCTGCATTCCTTAATGGATTTCTTAAAGAAGAGTTGTATGAGATGCAACCAGAAGGTTTTGTCGATCCTAAAGATGCTAACAAAGTGTGCAAAGCTCCAGCGATCCATCTATGGACTGGTCCAAGCATCTCGGAGTTGGAATATAGACTTTGATGAGTTGATCAAAGCATATAGATTTATACAGACTTACGGTGAAGCCTGTATTTACAAGAAAGTGAGTGGGAGCACTACAGTTTTCTGATAAGTATATGTGGAAGACATATTGTTGATCGGAAATGATGTAGAATTTTCTGGAAAGCATAAAGGAGTGTTTGAAAGGAGTTTTTCAGAGAAAGACCTCGGTAAAGCTGCTTACATATTGAGCATCAAGATCTATAGAGATAGATCAAAACGCTTGATAAGTTTTTTCAATGAGTACATACCTTGACAAAATTTTGAAGTAGTTCAAAATGGAATAGTCAAAAAAGGAGTTCTTGCCTGTGTTGCAAGGTGTGAAGTTGAGTAAGACTCAAATCACGACCACGGCAGAAGATAGAGAGAGAATGAAAGTCATTCCCTATGCCTCAGCCATAGGTTCTATAAAGTATGCCATGCTGTGTGCCAGAGCTATTGTATGCCCTGCCCTGAGTTTGGCAAGGGAGTACAATTTTGATCTAGGAGTAGATCACTGGACAACGGTCAAAGTTATCCTTAGAGGACTAAGGAAATATTTCTCGGTTATGGAGGTGATAAAGAGGTCGTCGTAAAGAGTTACGTCGATGCAAGCTTTGACACCGATCTGGATGACTCTAAGTCACAATCCGGATACATATTAAAAGTGGGAGAAATTAGCTAAAGTAGCTCCATGCGGAGCATTGTAGACATAGAAATTTGCGAAATACATACGGATCTGAATTTGGCAGACCCGTTGACTAAACTTCTATCACGAAGCAAAACATGATCACACCTTAGTACTCTTTGGGTGTTAATCACATGGCGATGTGAACTAGATTACTGACTCTAGTAAATCCTTTGTTGGTCACATGACGATGTGAACTATGGGTGTTAATCACTTGTGATGTGAACTATTGGTGTTAAACCGCATGGCGATGTGAACTAGATTATTGACTCTAGTGCAAGTGGGAGACTGAAGAAAATATGCCCTAGAGGCAATAATAAAGTTATTATTTGTTTCCTTATTTCATGCTAAATTTTTATTATTCATGTTAGAATTGAATTAACCGGAAACTTAGTACATGTGTGAATACATAGACAAACAAAGTGTCCCTAGTATGCCTCTACTTGACTAGCTCGTTTATCAAAGATGGTTATGTTTCCTAAACCATAGACATGTGTTGTCATTTGATGAACGGGATCACATCATTAGGAGAATGATGTGATGGACAAGACCCATTCGTTAGCTTAGCATTATGATCGTTCTGATTTCATTGCTACTGCTTTCTTCATGACTTATACATGTTCATCAGACTATGAGATTATGCAACTCCCGAATACCGAAGGAACACTTTGTGTGTTACCAAACGTCACAACGTAACTGGGTGATTATAAAGGTGCTCTACAGGTGTCTTCGATGGTACTTGTTGAGTTGGCATAGATCGAGATTAGGATTTGTCACCCCGATTGTCAGAGAGGTATCTCTGGGCCCTCTCGGTAATGCACATCACTATAAGCCTTGCAAGCAGTGTAACTAATGAGTTAGTTGCGGGATGATGCATTACGGAACGTTAAAGAGACTTGCCGGTAACGAGATTGAACTAGGTATTGAGATACCGACGATCGAATCTCGAGCAAGTAACATACCGATGACAAAGGGAACAGCGTATGTTGTTACACGGTTTGACCGATAAAGATCTTCGTAGAATATGTAGGAACCAATATGAGCATCCAGGTTCCGCTATTGGTTATTGATCGGAGATGAGTCTCGGTCATGTCTACATAGTTCTCGAACCCGTAGGGTCCGCACGCTTAACATTCTGTGACGATTTGTATTGTGATTTATGTGATTTGATGACCGAAGTTTGGTCGGAGTCCCGGATGAGATCGGGGACATTACGAGGAGTCTCGAAATGGTCGAGGTGTAAAGGTCAATATATGGGAAGGCTATATTCGGACATCGGAAAGGTTCCGAGTGATTCGGGTATTTTTCGGAGTACCGGAGAGTTACGGGAATTCATATTGGGCCTTAAGGGTGGTCGCGCCTCTTCCCCATGGACTGGTCCGAATTGGACTAGGGAAAGGGGTGCCCCCTTCCTTCCTTCTCCTTCTCCCTTCCCTTTTTCCTATTCCATGTGGGAGGTGGAATCCTACTAGGACTAGGGAGTCCTAGTAGGACTCCACACTTTGGGCGCGCCCTATGAGGGCCGGCCTCCTCCTCCCTCCATCCTTTATATACGTGGCCAGGGGGCACCCCATGGAGAACACAAGTTGATCATTGATCTCTTAGCCGTGTGCGGTGCCCCCCTCCACCATAATCCACCTCGGTCATATCGTTGCAGTGCTTAGGCGAAGCCCTACGCCGGTAGCTTCATCATCACCGTCATCACGCCGTCGTGCTGATGAAGCTCTCCCTCAACACTCTACCAGATCGTGAGTTCGTGGGACGTCATCGAGCTGAACATGTGCTGAACACGGAGGTGCCGTACGTTCGATGCTAGGATCGGTCGGATCGTGAAGATGTACGACTACATCAACCGCGTTGATATAACGCTTCCGCTTACGGTCTATGAGGGTACGTGGACAACACTCTCCCCTCTCATTGCTATGCATCACCATGATCTTGCGTGTGCGTAGGAAATTTTTGAAATTACTACGTTCCCCAACACTTAGGGCCATGGGAGCGGAGTGGATCCCAGTCCTTGTCGATGGGAGGGCTCCGTTTTTAGATCTTTTTTCGATGTTTGTTAGGGTTTGTGTTCTATTCAGGAAGATGAGACGGCGGCAGCTCCCTGAAGATGAAATAAAAGTCTTCCCGCCTAGCCCCCGTTCCAGTGATGTGTCTACCATCGTCGGTTGGCGTGGGGAGGTGTGTCTCCGGTGGATCTGTCTTTGGTGTATTTGCTCGGATCTGTTCGTCATTTGTCTTTGTTCGTGTGTTTTCAGGTTGGACCCTTCTTATCTACACTCTTCATCGGCGGCGATTGCTGTTCTGGTGCATTGGCTCTATGGGGCCTTAGCACGATGACTTCCCGACTGTCTACTACAACAAGGTTTGTCCGGCTCCGGCAAGGGAGGGACGATGACAGCGGCGCGCCTTCGGCTCGCTTCAGTGCTTGTAGTCGTCGCTAGGTGGTCTACGGATCTGGATGTAATTTTTATTATTTCTATTGTCCGTTGTACTATCATGATTGAAAATGAATAGATCGGAAGTTCATCCCGCAAAAAATGAAAGAATAAAAAACAACAAAAATTGTGTCTTCTGCATGAGCACAAGATCAAGCGAGCCAGTGAACAGGACAAAAATGCGCCTCCTAGAAGACAGGAAAAGCGATCTAGCTTTCCCGCCGCCTTTCTCCGGCGGCTCCTCTCCGTCGACGACCTCGGTCGTTGGTGGTGAGGGGGTCGCCGGATCCACACGTGTGGATAGCTCTAGACCAAATTAGTTTAATTTTTTAGGATGTTCATCATCTTGACTTCGATGGCGGCGATGGCGGTGCTGAATAAAATTTCTTCAGATCCTACTCCGATGGGATGATTGGTCCTGTCGTTGGGGATGAATTTGGAATCCAGTCTGTTCAAGCAAGGATAGTGTGACGGCGATGCCATCCTCATGGTGGACATGTGTCCTCGGGCTCTGCTGTTGCGACGATGTCTGCTCCAGCGTCGACGCGGAGCTTGGGAGGTAGTCCAAGTGTAACATCCCAAATTTTCAATTCGGAATGTTATACATAGGTCATTTATGCATATCATATTTTATTGCATCTTCGTTCCGCAATCCTCGAAATCCTAAGAAACTCAAGGACCCTCGGAGAGAGTTGGGGATTTTCCGGTTTTTATGTTTGATTTTTATCAAATAATGAAAACGAGGATTTCTGATTTTAATTATTTTTCTCTCCGAAAAATATTTCATAATAAAAAAATAAATGAGAGGAGATAATATGACTTCTCCAAAACAATTGAAATATTGGAGGAAAAATGTTAAAATCATTTGTTGGATTTTATTTGAGTTTTTTTATTTTATTTGCATTAGAAAAATTGCACATTTTCAAAATTGCATTTTAGGGCCAAGAAAATGTTCATCTCGTTCTAAATATTTCATTTAGATGGTGAAAATTTGTTTTGGCATTTTTAGATTTTTATTTTTATTGTATAGGATTTTTTTTCTCTGTCATTGAACTATTTAAAAAGTTTCCCACTGGGCCTAAGGCCCAAAAGCAGGCTACCATTGTCCGTCGCCTCCCATGGCTATCTGCCCGCTGTCAGCCGACTCGGACCGAGTCCGAGCCGGACTCCACGCCGCCTTTGCCCTCCTCCAAGCCGCCACCCCGCCACACACCACCACCACCCGCCACCGCCTCGATCCGAGGCCGCCATGAGCCTGAGCCTGCCTCGCCACAAGCCTCGCCACACCTGAGCCGCCTCCCGCCACCCCACGCCTGAAGTCGCCGCTTCGAGCCCCGCCCACAAGACTGAACCTCGGAGTTCTCACGAGCTAAGCCGAGGTAGTCAGCGACGCTGTTTGCTTTGAGAAAAAACTGATTCAGTTTTTTTGAAACCCTAGTTTTTGTTTTTTTAAATAAATTGGTTTTCTCTGGTTTATTTATTTAGCGAGCGTTTGCTCGTTCGTTCGTTTTAACGAACGCGTTCTTCGTTTAGATCCAGATACCGAACGTTTTTTCGTTAGTCTATTCATCAGTTTTCTTTTTCTCGGATTTATTCCGCGATTTTTCTGATCGCGATTTCAGATCCAATCTTAGTTTCTGTTTATCTTTTCGCTCGTTAGTCGGAATCAGGCGATTCAAGCGCCCAGATCTTCGTCTCGAGACCCTCTTTCTGTTTAAACAACTTAAAAAAGATTTTGATATTGTAAAATTTGACCTTAGTTTAGATTAGTAAATGGATCTTGTTTCTTTTGCCGTTTGAGTTTCGTTGCTCTGTTTGGTTTGATTCTTTTTGTGAACCAGAGTTCTTAAGTTGAACTTTCTGGTCAGCCTCGTTTATTTGAGTTTTGCTTGTGCATCTTTGCTTGTTGCTTATGTATGTTATTGTTTGCTTGCGATAGAATTCCTGGAGTGCGAAGCGTGTTACTACGAGTCTCTAGGATTCACGGACCGTCAGCAAGGCAAGTAACACTTTGAACATACTCTTTTCATACCCAGTTTTTATGCATTAGCTCAATCCTCAAACATTGCATGGTTAGGATGTCATTAACTTGTGGGTTGGGAAGTAGTAGTTGAGGTAGAACCTATTGCCCTGTTACTATCAAACCCTTGGGAGTTACTTCTACGTGTTGCTTATATTGTTATGCTATGCTCATAGACATGGTTTGGGTTTGAGTGCATTCATGACAGATGTGATATTGTTAATTAATGGTTTACTTAAGGTGGCAACTTTAATACACATCTGGGTTGATTGAGGCACCTGGAGAACCCAGTGTTGTCTGTTTTATTTTTTGGAAATCCCGGGGTACCCGTGTGATCTTCCTATGGTCCGCCACCCAGGCTCAAAGGGAACTGAGATTATTCATGCTAGAAACTTCCGTGTGCAGCCACAAGCTACTATGGGCTCTAGCATAGTTGAGTAAGTTACGTGAAGCTCTTGAAGAGGTAGATCACCAGGTAGTGGGTTTTGTAGGTTTGGTATGGTCTACCCGGAGTAGAGAGTTAATGTTTCTGAAAGACTGTGTCTCGGTCATCCGTTTCTCAAACACCATGTAGTGCGAGAAATCAACGGAGGCGATCGAGTCTTGTGGGGAAAAGTGCGCAAACCTCTGCAGAGTGTACAATCTAATCATGGTTAGCCATGTCCCCGGTTATGGACAATTTTGAGTATCTAGTACTTGAGTTATCACATGTATCTCATCACTCTTAATTAATATTGTTGGGTTGTTAACTAATTTAATTGGGATTGAGTTGGGGTTATACCTTCTCAATGTTTCAACCACCATGATAGTTAAATTTAAAATCTATTCCTTTGTTGTAGGGAAAAAATGGCTTTTCGCAAAACTATAACCATAGAGCTTTCCACCAGCCAAATATGCATGTAGTGATAGCATTATTCTGTTCTTGCTCTATTGTGTTATATTGCCAGCATATTCCATGTGTTGACCCGTTCTCGGGCTGCAACGTATTATGTTGCAGACTTTTCAGACGAGGAGTAAGGTTCGTTAGGTCGTTGCCGTGCAACTCAGCTATGCCGTTGGAGTTGATGGACTCACTTTATCTTCCAAGTCTTCCGCTGTTATTGCATTAGATGGCCTTAAGCCATATTATTGTAATAAGTTCTCTTCTGAGACATTCGATGTAATAAGTGTGTGATTGCTACTCTGTTATAAATCCTTCGAGTACTGTGTGTGTCAGCATTACTGATCCAGGGATGACACTGAAACACAGAGTCTTGACCATCTGAGGTCGGGTCGCTACACCAGGAGTGGATGCAGATTGTGGTCTGCATTTTAGCAGGGCATTTTGTTTGCTTTATAGTCTCCCGGTTCCTCTTCTTCACATAAGTGTGTTCTTCGCCATCCTCTTCAACATCTTGGTCAGGTGAGCTTGGGCATGTAGTGTTTTTGCTGGACGAGACAACATCCGAGACCCCAACCCTCTCCACCGGCTTGCGGAACTTGTTACAGCAGAATTGTTGTTTTTCCAGCACGTCGGTGTGGGCTGACCCGTAGGACATATTCGACTTGATTGAAAAACCCACCATCAAAGTGTAGCGATTGTAGTGTTCCCTCGCATAAACCAATGTGACCCAGCTTCTTCGTCTTCCAACTCATGTGCCTCATCAACTAAAGAATTAACAGAAGCAACCATAGGTGGGGGAGCAGCGACATGATTGTTTGGGACATGAGCACTATTAGAGCCAATGTTGGGGTCAGGAGACTCACCAACCCCCTCCTCCAAATGGTGATTATCCTGCTCATAACTTGCATGTAAGAAGGGTGTACCCAACTCAACTGTAATGTTGATGGACTCTACGTCAAGTGGTGGTTCATTCAGATCAATCATCTTGTTTTCCAGCTACTAATTGTCTTTTTTTACCACATAAACTTGTAACAAACTGTGTGTTAGCCCACCACAAAAATGCATAAATTAGTTCCAGAACAAAAGGAGCAACTACAACTAGTTGTTTGGGCAACTATAGAGTTAACCAGAGGCAACTTATATATTCATTTTTGTCATATAGTTTCTGTTTCTTTTTTCTTCTCCCTTTATGTTTCTAGCAGTATGACACCCATATATAAAAGCAAAGCTTTCGTGTTTTTACCTTTATGTGATATGTGCTTTACATTTGTTGCTCTTTTTTCAGCAGCAGAAACCACAATGTTTGATGATGGAAAGAACGTGCATCTGACGGTGATCTTACCAGGGGGCAGAAGACCTATCTTTGGTGTAGTTTATGAAGGAAACATGCCATAGAGGCAATAGTAAAGTTATTATTTATTTCCTTATTTCATGATAAATGTTTATTATTCATGCTAGAATTGTATTAACCGGAAACTTAGTACATGTGTGAATACATAGATAAAACAAAGTGTCCCTAGTATGCCTCTAGATGAATAGTTCGTTTATCAAAGATGGTTATGTTTCCTAACCATAGACATGTGTTGTCATTTGATGAACGGGATCACATCATTATAAGAATGATGTGATGGACAAGACCCATTCGTTAGCTTAGCATTATGATCGTTACAGTTTCATTGCTACTGCTTTCTTCATGACTTATACATGTTCCTCAGACTATGAGATTATGCAACTCCCGAATACCAGAGGAACACCTTGTGTGCTATCAAACGTCACAACGTAACTGGGTGATTATAAAGATTCTCTACAGGTGTCTCCGATGGTGTTTGTTGAGTTGGCATAGATCGAGATTAGGATTTGTCACTCCGTGTATCGGAGAGGTATCTCTGGGCCCTCTCGGTAATGCACATCACTATAAGCCTTGCAAGCATTGTGACTAATGAGTTAGTTGCGGGATGATGCATTACAGAACGAGCAAAAAGACTTGCCAGTAACGAGATTGAACTAGGTATTGATATACCAACGATCGAATCTCGGGCAAGTAACATACCGATGACAAAGGGAACAATGTATGTTGTTATGCGGTTTGACCGATAAAGATCTTCGTAGAATATGTAGGAACCAATATGAGCATCCAGGTTCCGCTATTGGTTATTGACTGGAGACGAGTCTCGGTCATGTCTACGTAGTTCTCGAACCCGTAGGGTCCGCACGCTTAACGTTCTGTGACGATTTGTATTATGAGTTATGTGATTTGATGACCGAAGTTTGTTCGGAGTCCCGGATGAGATCGGGGATATGACGAGGAGTCTCGAAATGGTCGAGACGTAAAGATCGATATATTGGAAGGCTATATTAGGACATCGGAAAGGTGCCGAGTGATTCGGGTATTTTTTGAAGTACCGAAGAGTTACGAGAATTCGTATTGGGCCTTAATCGGCCATACGGGAAAGGAGAGAAAGGCCTCATGGGTGGCCGCAACCCTTCCCCATGGACTGGTCCGAATTGGACTCGGGAAAGGGGGCGCCCCCTTCCTTCCTTCTCCTTCTCCCTTCCCTTTTTCCTATTCCATGTGGGAGGTGGAATCCTACTAGGACTAGGGAGTCCTAGTAGGACTCCACACTTTGGGCGCGCCCTATGAGGGCCGGCCTCCTCCTCCCTCCATCCTTTATATACGTGGCCAGGGGGCACCTCATAGACACACAAGTCGATCATTGATCTCTCTTAGCCGTGTGCGGTAACCCCCTCCACCATAATCCACCTTGGTCATATCGTAGCGATGCTTAGGCGATGCTCTGCGTCGATAGCTTCATCAACACCGTCACCACGCCGTCGTGCTGACGAAGCTCTTCCCCGAAGCTCTACTGGAACGTGAGTTCACGGGACGTCACCGAGCTGAACATGTGCTGAATGCGGAGGTGCCGTACGTTCGGTACTGAGGATCGGTCGATCGTGAAGACGTACGACTACATCAACCGCGTTGTCATAACGCTTCCGCTTATGGTCTACGAGGGTACGTAGACGACACTCTCCCCTCTCGTTGCTATGCATCACCATGATCTTGCGTGTGCGTAGGAATTTTTTTGAAATTACTACGTTCCCCAACAGTTTATACTCTTTTTTTTAGTGAGGACATCTTCAATTTAGCAAAGTACATGAATGTGGGTTTGTTCGAATCTGTTTTTTTACGTTTTTGTCGTTTGTGTCTTGGCGAGAACCATAGTGGAACGCAAAATTTGTGTTTTTAGCACACGCATGTTACTACTACTTCTACCTGCTTCTAACATGAGTTTTATGCTTTGCTAGTATACACTTCATGCGTTGCTTGGCTGATGCAAAATGTATCTCAAATCAGCATAGGAGTTGCATGTGTTTAGTACTAGAGTTGCCCTGTTCTTACACCTCATAGAGGCAACTCTGTACTTTTTACACAGCTACGATGCCCAAAGCTGTGCAATGGTTCTGCACACCACTCTTTTCTACACAAAGTTGTTTCAATGCATACAATATAGTTGCTTGATGTTTTAGAGAATTAGGTTTTGGGGGACTACCTGGTTTTTTGCACCCTTTTGTCTTCTATAAACAGCACAGGAGTTGCCCATTTTTGGTAATAGAGTTGCCCTATTTTTGTACTGGTGTTGCTTTTGTTTTTATTAGAGTTGCACATCAAGGTAAACAATGCATTATACCCAGTTGCTCCATGTATACCATAGGGTTGGCTCAAAGCAGTCGACCATGCATACCCATAGGGTTGCCCTTTGTCTGCTAAACAACATAGGAGTTGCTCACTTTTGGTACTAGAGTTGCCCTATTTTTTGTAGGGGCGTTGCTTTTGTTTTACTAGAGTTTCACATGAAGGTAAACAGTGCATTATACTCAGTTGCTCCATGCATATCATAGGGTTGGCTCAAAGCAGTCGACCAGTTGCTCTTGTTTTTCACCAAATCAAAAAACAAACCAAAAACCAGTTGATGTTCAAACAGGCAAGGCTAGAATGGCTGAGTAAGGAAGAGTTGATCGGAGATCAAGGAGGAGAGAGGGCCGGGGGAGGTGGTGCTTACCTTTTTGGGGGGAGGTAGGCTGTCCTTTAATCTCTAGATCAGATTTGGAGCAAGAAAGGGGGAGGAAGGAGGGGTCCCTGCGTGGGATTGTTCTTCAAGACGCCATTGATGGGAGGAGCTAGTTTGTCCTTGATCTCCAGATATGTTCTGGAGAAAGAAAGGAGGAGCAAGGAGGAGGAACGAGGCCCCTGTGTGGGCTTGTCCTTCAAGGAAAAGGGATGAGGGGCCGTGTAAGGCGCGTGAGGGTGTTGGGGATAGGAGGGGGAGGGGGACCGAGGACAGCGATGCGTAATCGGCTCGATCAGGTGGAGGGACGAGGCATGGGACGCACACTTTTCTTTTCAGGATGTCATAACGAGAGCTCACGCGTATGCTTTCCTCTTTTGCGAGAGCGCTCGCTCGCGCGAACGGACGCACGAGCACCGCGGAGTCGCGTCCAAAGAAGAAAGCCCAGTACCCAGGCTGGTTACGTAAAAAAATAAAGGGACACACAAAAAATAGTACCACCTCAGATAGAAAAATCTCACAAATATAATATCGATGATGAAGGGACCAAAAAAAGGGATATATTTTTGCGAGGAGGCGAAGGCCATATATTAAAACTGTTCATATGTACCATATATACATACCAGTGTTGACAGTGGCAAAACTCCAGTCTCAACCTTCAAATATATTTGACGCACTGAAACCAATCATGTTATCACTTATGATGCATTTGCAGTGACTAAATTCCAACAATCATTTAATTACATCCCGGCAAAAAATAAAATCATAAAGCTCATTCTGGATTAGCTGTAGCTCCTTGATTTGCTTGTCTATTTCAGCCTGTTCAAGGTGAAATTAGACAAGGCTAACGGCAAATTATAATGTCCGGACAGGCTCTCCAAAACAGAAGGATAATTATCAGCTTATGCATGTTAAATTGTACGTACTTTCTCTATTTCTAAATATAAGTCTTTTTGAAGATTTCAATATGGACTACATACGGATGTATATAAACATATTTTAGAACGTAGATTCAACCATTTTCCTCCGTGTGTAGTTCATATTAGAATCTCTAAAAAGACCTATATTTAGGAACGAAGGGAGTATAAAACATTTTCTTTCAACTGAAAATCGAAATCAAAGTAGTAGTTTACTTGTTTTTCCAGGCTAATAAAGAGCATCATAGAAGTTTAGACCAAGATCGATAGCTCAGGCACTCGAGCTTCCTAGCGTGGCAGGACCTCGGGAAGTGATGCTTTTTTGTATCAGTGGAGATGCGGCATCCGCTGGCTGAAGTAATGTTACAGGTAGGCTCACCCGCAAAAAAAAAAATTACAGGTAGGTTACGTCTATTTACCATGATAGCATTATCTGTATGCATATGGCAAATCACCTCAGTGGCAGACGGTGGTTATACAATACTCCCTCTGTCCCATAATATAAGAGCGTTTTTTACACTAGTGTAGTGTCAAAAACACTTATATTATGGGACAGGGGGAATACTAATCAAACATAAGCTAGCCTGGCCGAATGACAATGGTACGATGATCTCTTGCTCGAACACAACATGTTTTCTGGACTGCAAATCTGATATGCCTTCCTTCCAAAATTTACAATGTCTTTATAGGTTGCAAGTTCCAGCTAGAAGTTAAAGGCCATCTACTGTATTAGGGGACATCATGAAAATGATGCACTCCTCATCACCACAGGAAAAATAATACTCATGGTTTCGCTTCCTGACACGCTCGCTGCTCATGAGCATTCCAACTCCATGCCCAGACCTCAAGGCAGAGAGGGAAAAGAGTGGCATTCATCGCAGTCGGAAAACCCAAATTTTCCTGTTGCACCACCCGAAACAACATCATCAGTATCCAGCAGTAACCAAGCAGCAAAGAGTGGACACGATTCCGCACACAACTGGAGAACCTGAAGATCAACCTGGCAACTTTCTCAGCCCTGAGAAGCAGCACAGAAGCAGACATCTAATGCAGCCAGTGGGAGCTTTACAGGACAGAACAGGCGAAAGCTAAAAACCATTCCTGCAGTTATCTATCAGGGCAAACTAGGAAGTGTAACTTTATCGAAGGAGAGGAAGCTGACACGCCCATTATCAACTTGACAGAATTTAAGAGGAATGCCGCCAAACTTATTCTCCACCGTTTCAAGTTCATCCCTTGGAGGTGGCTTGTCTCTGCTCCAAATCCAACAACAAAAAAGGTTATGGCCAGAAATACCGATCGGCAGGTTGTATGAAATAAACTGAAAATTGTAAGCCCAGATTCATATATTGTGATCCTTTTTGTATCTTCTTACATAGTACTTCTAGAGCTTCTATTTAAGTTCTTCTGTTCTGCTATTTATGGCTTTATGCATCTCATTGCTACCTACTGTTGCTTAGAATCGGGTTTATAGTCGGCCAAGAAAAGAACTTGTGACAAGTCACAACTGATGGACGCATAATAAGCATATAAATATAGGAATCAATGTTTGATTGCAAGACAGAGTTCAGCTGACTATAACTATGCTTAGTAACTATAAAAAAGTCTATCACCTTTGATATTAGGCTTAATAGACTTAAATTACTTGCATTTATATAGCTCAGACATGATAACCACTCAGGTACATAGATAGAACAGATAAACTAAATCTATGTTCACAGAAAGACAGTTAACAACATAGAAAGTATATCCATGTGCAAAGAGAGCCAATATCACATCACAGGCACATCCTGCATGCCTAAATATACCAAAGTTTCATAACATAAAACTGAAAGGGAAAATCATACATTTCAAACGTGATAACTAATCATATCAAACAGATGACCAAAAAATTAAGCGCGTGTGTGAAGAGATAACCAGGGAATGGATTGCTGTAAATGAAAATGTCGCACAAGTTTAAAAGCATGGATCCACGATCTGCAAGTGGCAGGAAGAGTAACATTACCTTAACAGACATACAAGAAAACTAGGGACTCCTGGGGACGACTTCTTAAATTTGCTATTTGGTAGATGCACTTTAAAGGTTGGATACATCCCATCTATGCGCATTCCTTTGAGCAATTTGGTAATGTCATTGCAGGCACCATTGGCTTTACCAAAGCTCTGGCTTGTGCCATCCATACTGTCAGGGGAATTAGTGACGTCACCAGAACGGATTTGCTTCATTGTCCAGGGAACGCCATATCGTCCAACAATGTAGCCAAGCAACTTCAAGTGCCTGTAAGCTTGGAAGGCATCCCAGGAGCACCCATAACTTCCTCTTGCAATCTTTCCATAAATCTCCTCCATTCCAACTGTTTCATCCTTGTCATCGAGAAGAACCAATGCCCCTCTTTCTGCCAAGAACCTGCGTAGTTTGATCATGCAACAAGCCTTAAACTGCAAGTTGAAGTATTTGAGAACAAAACCGTGACATGTGATTCAAGCATAATCTCTAAGCAATGATGTTGCACTGGTGCACTATTTTGAGTGCGACATGATGTAACTTGTAAAAAAAGTGGGTAATAGCCATGCGGTTTCAAATACAAGGAATCCAGGGCATGCTGCAATGTTACATCATTTCATCAAACAGGTGGCGTACCCGATCTCCTCCACATTGTAGTAGAGCTTGCCGCCCCGTGCTATGCCAGTGGTCAGCCAGAGCTTCCCCTTGTTGTCCAACACCTCTGCCGCACCAGTCTCCTCCACCCACCGCGCCCGCGACGCGATGTTCCTGCGCCACAACATATACAACCCGATGAACGATCCAGAAGCGCACCAGCAGCACATACAGATCAACCACAAGATAGCACACACCTGAACTGGAGTCTTGAGGAAGAGGGTGCCGCGTCCGAGAGGAAGGGGTTGAGGTGCTGCTCCTCCCCGTCGTCTTCAGCCGCAGCAGCGGAGGCAGCCCCGGGAGCACGGCCCCTTCTCCGTTGGCCGCGCGCTACGGCCGCCATGAACCACTCCCTGCACGGTTGTACTCCCTTCTCTCACCAAAACTTCAAGGCTAATAGTTGACAAAAATATCCCATGTTAGCTCCGCCCTGGCCAAAATGCCCTTCTTTCTCCGCAATTGAGCAAATACCCCCCACTTAGCTTTGCCGATTGATAAAATGCGACACATTACTGTTAGAAGGGACATAAAGAATTGGTGGAATCATTATTTATTGCTTGAGCCTCATGGGCGTATATATAAGATACGCATCAACTTCGAAAGACAAAGCATGCCGTAACATATATCCTAGTCTATCTCAAGTGTCTACTATATATGTGAGTACAGGATCAACTTTTACCACAAACTATCTGTCAAGTGTCTACTATAAGCAAGCATTTTTACCCTGTGACCATCTTTGCAGTATACATAAATCCAGGACATCGATGCTCAGATCAAACTTTGGACCGTCTCGACAAAGCTACCGAGGGCCAACAATGCAAAATCCAACCACTCGTTCGTGACGAAATTTGAACTAAAAAAAGTCCCATCCGGGGCAGTGAACTGAAACCATGGGCAGTAACAAAATCGGGCATAAACCTAACGAGTTGCTGAATCCCACAGCCGGTGATCATCACCACGGCCCTCAGCAACCGTAGAGCGGATCAAGCCGGAGACCCGCCCGCGAGCTAGAGCACGAAACGAGCAGGACAGCTCACGCACAGATGCCCTGATTCCCAATTCCTAGGCAGCCGCACCGAATCGACGGCGAATCTGGCTAGAAATGAACGAATTCCGCCTCAGGATCGTCGAGGAACCCGCGCGGGGACCCAGTCGAAGAACAGCTCGTCACCCGCAACAACTTCGCTGGATCGGCGCCTACCGCCGACACAAATCCAGCAGAAATCGCCACGAGCGGAGAAGATACGCGCTGAGAAGAGGGGGGACGTACTCGATCGGAACGAGAAGAGGAGGCAGCCGCCGCGCCGCGCCGCCGGCCCGCTCAATTTTTTCCGCTCGGCGCCTCCACCTCCCTCCTCCTCCCCTCTCCCCTGCCCATTTCTGCCTATTTTGAAAAACTACTACCACATTTCAAAAAACCGTGCCTATAAACTACCACTTTATAAATTTATGCCGAGAACTATCACTTTTTGACTAATTTTTGCTCAAAACATTAGTGACTACTGAAATTAAACATGATTATGACAGGCTGGCCCACACGAAGGCGCTGACATGGCGCAATAGTCAACTCCCAAGCGGCCAACCTGCCAGCACGCTGAGGCGGCGACGGCAGCTGCTACTGCACACGCACGCAAGGTCACATGCACGCCAAAGACGATTGAGGCAGCTCCAAAGATGGTTATACCGCATCTCCAAATCTCCCGACTCAAAGACCGTGGGAGGTGCTTCGCCAGGGCGTCGCCATGGAGAAGAGCGCGGAGTGCACATTATGTGTCGAGGAAATCTCTCTTCAGAGAGAGAGAAGAAGAAGGAAGAAGATTGATGCTGATAGATGGGCCCATCCTATCATAAAGGCGTTTAGAAGAGGCAAATCGGGCACTTTCCTGACATGCTAGTTTTTAGTCAAAGATTAGTCAAAAAGCGATAGTTTAGCACAAATTTGTAAAGTGATAGTTTGTAGGCACGGTTTCATGAAATGTGATAGTTTTTTGTTAAATACTCGAAAGGAGGAAAAGACCAGGTCTCGTGATAAAAGGCACCCTAAATGCTACTCCCTTCGTAAAGAAATATAAAAGCATTTAAATCACTGTTTTTTTTTAGAAAATTTTCGATCTATTCATCTTCAATTATGACAAATCATGGCAGTACAACGAATATCAAAAAAATAAAAATTACATCCAGATCCGTAGACCACCTAGCGACGACTACCAAAGATCAAGCGAAATAAGACGCCGCCATTATCGCACCTCCATCGCCGAGTCGGGCACAATTTGTTGTGGTAGCGGTCGGGAAGTCGTCGTGCTAAGGCCTCAGAGGACCAAAGACACCGTAACAAAGAACCATCGCAGGTGAAGAATAACGTAGATCAGAAAGATCCAATCTGAAGACACACAAACGTAGATGAACAACGACGAGATCCGAGCAAATCCATCAAAGATAGATCCGCCAAAGACACACCTCCACACGCCCACCAACGGTGCTAGACACATCGCCGGAACGGGGGCTAGGCAGGGATACCTTTATTTCATTTTCAGGAAGCCACCGCCGTCTCGTCTTCCTGAACAGGACACAAACCCTAGCAAAATTGAAAAAAACGACTAAAAACGGAGCCCTCCCGCCGGCCCTTGCCGAGATCCACCGCGCCCCATGGCCCTAGGGCCATCGGAGAGGAGGCGAACCTGCGGCTACGCCGGCGGGAGGCAGAAACCCTAGCTGGCAGAAACCCTAGCTCTTTTATATTTATTTACAGAGGGAGTACTAAAAGTTAACAGGAAACATCAGGCCACGAGTAGAAATTCTTGAAAAATGTGTTATTTATCCAGGAACTTACAGATACTGTTTGGTTGATCAAACCAACAATATCCAGATTAAAACTACTATCCAGACAAGATCAAGTACTCCCAAGATCCAACGAAATGTAACGGATCCATATAGATCACTAACCCATGTACAGTTTCAGAGTTTCTCTTTGTGGCACACACTTTTTGAGTATAGCAGAGCTCATCTTCGCAAGACGCTGAAGATCACCACGATTGAATTGATCGCCTCACATCACGATGATATCCTGACAGTCCGCGCCGTCAAGTTGACGACGGGTCGCTGCTTGAGCCCACTCATCATGCTGCCGCCGACGCCGACGCTGCCGTCGCGGCACCTCAGCGACGATGTCCTCGATTTCATTGGCGAGATGAAGGATAACCTCGCCTTTATTGGTGAAACGAGCCTCGTGGCCAGCCTGGACGGCGAGAACGAGCACCGCCGGGTTTTCCCGGACGCCGCCTGTGCTTTCCCTGGCGGCGACACGGCGACGGGTCTTGAATTGGGCAGCAATTTGCCATGGCTTTTCAGCTTGGACCCAAGGGCGCTCGGCGGCGTCTTGACCAGGAACTTGTGCGGCGTCTGCGCGGCCTGGACAGGGGACCGAGTCTTGTTCGACCGCTTCTGTTTCTTTGTGGCCGACGGCGAGGCGTACGCGGCGGAGGAGGCGGGAGCGTCGAATGTGGGGTTGGGGAACATCACCGTCTTCTTGCCCCACGGCCGGTTCTTGGGGGACACCCTGTTCGCCGCCGACAGTGACGGGCGGCCGAGTGGCGAGGTGGGCTTGAACTGTATCCGGGACCGGACGCGCGCGCGCGACGGCGGCGTGCCGGCCTCGGCCCCCGCCGTGCCGCGCTGGCTCTGCTTCTCCTTGGCGCGGCGGGCCCGGAGCGGCGTCTGCTCCGCGGTGGCCTTCCTGGTCCTTGCCACGGGCATCGGGGTCTTGGGCGGATCGGCGACCGCCACGATGTCCCGGGCGAACTGGCTGGCCTGGACGATCTCCAGCACCGTCTCGCCGAGGAGCATCGCCGGCAGCGACATCCGGCGCCACTGGGCCGCGCCCTCGCCGCCGCCGAACTTGCCCTTGGGGGATCCGCTCCGCGCCGGCGTCCCCCTCATCCTGCCAAGACATCAATTCGCGCACCGCAACGTCAGCGAAAGCAGAGATCGAACCATCCCCGTTGGGGCCGGGCGGCAGAGTGGACAGAGAGAGGGACTTGCCTGACGGTCTCCTGCTTGCAGCGGATGCTGGTGCGGAGGTAGCCGCGGGTGCTGCGCGGGCTGAGGCTGACCCCGGAGACGACCTTGGCGCCGCCGGCCACCGTGTACTGCAGCTCCTGGAGCCGGGCCATGCACCTGTCCATCTGCTTGCGCGCGCGCCCCCAAACCCATCAAATCCATCAAGACCCGTGCCACAACCTCTCCCCAAAACTTGATGAAATCGAGATCCTGCATGTTCCTTACCTTCTTGAGGGTCTCCCTGACGAGGGCGGGGTTGAGCGCGGCGGCGGCGGCGACGGCGGCCGCCGTCTGCCGGTCCGGCTTGGCGTTGGGGCTCCTGGCGACCATGGTCGTCGTCCGGCGGTTGCTGCCTGGCCTGGGCGGTGGGCGAGGAGGCTGATGATGAGAAGCAGGTGCGGGTTTGTAGAGAGCAGAGACGGACGACTGGTAACGGTCGCCCCGGCCCAACGGCTAGTTCACTCTCGGAGTCTCGGGGGGAGTAACTGAGGGGGGACGGAACTTTCTTGAGCGGCACAGCTGGGTCGCGTAATAAGCGCAGCGGGGCCCACCCTACCGTGTACAATACGGAAATTTTGCCACGTGATGGGAATTGATATCTGGCCGGGCCAGCTAATAAGTGTACGCATTCCAAATAAAGGCAGTGAATAATATGGTTGGGATTTCAATTTTGCACAGAGGCCGCGCCAGCTAATTTTGCAGCGAAAATAAATTGTTGGAAATAATGTGGTTGGGATTTCAACTTCGCCAAGGACTGTGCCGTTTTTCTTCTTCTTTTGAGTATGCCAAAGTTTGGGAAGAAATGTTTGATACCGTCTGAATTACTTCCTCAAGCGTTTGCTCACTTACTTAAGCAATCTAAGTATAATGATTTAAACTTTTTTTATATTTTTTTACACAGGGAGTACCAATCATCATGTGATTAACCAATCTTGCACAATTTTAGTCATCCATCTCAAATACCCTGGTCGCTAAACCGACTGGTCCGTGCGTATGGGTCGGCCTAGCAATTAGGTTTCTAGTTAGCGCGTTCGCTCACATGGGTTGCTGTAGCGAATGCCCGCTCGGGCATTGTATGGTGTTTTTATCAGACTGACTAGCTTGGCTATTACTATTTTTTCCTTTTCTTTCTTTTGCTGTGTTTTCATTATTTTTAATTTTTTTCTATTTTAGTTTTATACTAGTTTTAATTTTATTTTTTGGTTTTCTGTGTTGGTTGACAACAATTTTCTTTTGGGTTTCGATTTTATGTGTTTCTTCACCGGTACTCCTTGGGTTTCTAGTTTATCAGTTTTTGTATTTTCTTTATTTCAATACATGTCCGCATTTTTTCATACACATTGTACAGTTTATACATATGTAATATTTTTCAAATACACGATAACATATTTTCAAATATATGTTTTGATGTCTACTCTAAAAATAAATAATTTATGCACATTATTTGAAATACATGCTTTGATGTCTATTTTTTCAAATGCATCGTACACTTTTGGTATATATCTAATTTATTTATGTAGTTTTGGTAATTATTATTTTCAAATAAATGTTTCTGATTTTTAATGTGTCAAACCATTTTTTGAATGCATGATGAAACATTTTTAAAATACACATATTTTTTATATGTGTGAATTTTTTCAAAATCTAACATGCATTTTCTGAATGCTCCAAAATATATGTTCTCTAATTTTTTTAAATTGTATCAATATTTTAACAAATTGATAAAAAATTGTAACACGTGCACATTTTGTAAAAGTCACAAATATTTTGTTAACTCTGATCAGCATTATGTTTATTAAGCTATATTTTTACACATAGTTTAAAAAATCAAATCAGTGGTTTGCAATTTTTTCAAGTGAAATATTTTTTTGGAATATACGTATTTATAATATTTTGGAATTTACAAAAAAAGAATGATAAGAAATAAATGTAGTTGATTGGTGATTGCGTTGTAGACGAGCGGTAGGCAGGTAACCAGCCAGCTCAAACCTATGCTTTTCGTATGTAGTTGATTTGTTCTTTGCGTCATTTGATTTGTTATGATTCTAGCTTAGTTTAACAGACTGCCGGGTGGCATGCGTGAAATTTTTTGTTATTTGAGAGAGCAACGCATCTCTAGAAGAAAGCCAATACGTTCCATGGAAATAAATGTTCATGAAAATTTAAAGTTCATGACATTAAAAAAATGCTCATACCTCAGTCACACATTTAAAAGTGTTTATGAAATTTTAGAAAAAATATTAATAAAATATAAAAAATTGTTTACATGATTTTTGAAAAGGTTTGTATCATTCGATAAAGTGTTCACATGTCTAACAATATATTTATAATATTTCTAAAAAATGTTCATGTAATGTAAACAATTGTTCGACCATTTTTTTTAAAAGGTATGCCATTCAAAACAGTTCATAACATTTTAGAATGTTTCATATGTTTTAAAGAAACCATGAAAACATAAAAAAATTGCCACAGATTTTTGGAAAAATCCATGCCATAGAAAAAATGTTTGTATACTAAAACTGGATGGATTAAAAAAATCATAAATGTGAAAAGGAAATGTGAAAGGGAAAAAGTATTAACAAAATAAGAAACCAAAAAATTAGAAAATTCTGAACATAAAGTAAAAGACCTAAAATGAAAAACAGGAAAACCGACAGAGAAACGGGGAGAAGGATAAAAACAAACTTTCCACCAAGCGCCCAAAACAGGAGCTAGCTGACGCGCCCTGTAAGCAGCGAGCGCTCCGTTAGTTCTCTCGAGCAAACGCGCACTTGGCGCTCCCCTCATGGATCCGCATGTTAATTGGTCAATCCAATTTTTTCAGTACCGCCTGCAGGTCTTTTCCCCCTCAAAATGTTCACTCATTAAAAAGTCCCAGAATATATAAAGTGCTCACGAATTAAAAAATGCTAGAAAAATTGTTCATGGTCTTCTTTAAAATGGCAAATTTTGAAAAGAACAGGAATTTAGAAATGTTTATAGTGTTGATGAAATATTCGCTAATTTAATGTATGTTCCAAAATTACAAAATGTCACAACTTTAAAAATTGAATTCTCAGAAATGTTCGTGAAATTTTGGAAACATTAAGGACATTTTAGAAACGTTCATCAATTACAAAATGTTCTTGGATTTCAAAAATATTATAGAATTTCAAAATTATTCCCGGCTTTCAAAAACCTTCACAAAATATAAGAGAATAAAAAGTGTAAAAACCAAAATAAAATCTGTAAAACATGTGAAAAAAACCTAACCAAAATGTTCCTTAACCTTCATAAAACCGGAAGACCAAGATAAGAGTGGGACACGATGTACACGTGCGTTTGGTCAACACCCATGCGGTCCGAGAGAGCATTGTATCGCTTAGTGTGGGATGCATGCTCCTCTCATCTTCATCGATCTTTTGAGTGAGCCATCCCAATATGAGCTATGTAGGAGAAGTACAAGCGCATTTGGGAAGGTTTTTGGAACAATTGGGGATGGTTTTGGAACCTTTCATTTGATTTTGTGAAGGTTTGGTCTTTTTTAAACCTTTTTAGTGCCTTTTTTATTGATTTACCGGTTTTCTCTTTCAGTTTTTCCCCATATATTTACTTCTCCATTTTTGTTTTATTTTTACTTTTATTAGTTTTTTCTCAATTATTTATTTTTATTTTATTTTAAATACATTTTAACGTTTTTAATACTGGTTGAACCTTTTTTAATACATATAAAAATATTTTTAGATACATATTGAACATTTTTCAAATATATGTTAAACATTTTCCGAATACTTGTTGATTTTTTTTCAAATGAACATTGAACATTTTTTGTCAAACCTAACCAAAAGCTTCGTAACTTTCGTCAAACCTAACAAAATTGTTTCGTAACTTGCATTTGGTTAGGTTTTTTTCCTTGTACACAGCTTCGCTAAGTTGTTCCTCGTGGTGCTCTTGAGGAGACTTGCTTCCATGCTCCCTGAGCTCGTGAGCAACTATCATGGAGCCTTTCTCCAACACCGCTCTCCACGACAACTTTCATTTCATGAAAGGACTGCTAGGCTTCTTAGATAGAAAAGGTGCAATATTCTCGATTCTCAAACTCAACATTGTTAAGGCCTTTGATACAATCGATTAGCTAATTCTTTTGGACATCCTTCGAGCCAAAGGTTGCAGCCTAAAATGGAGGGCATGGATCACTATGATCCTATCAACTCGTTCAACTAGCACCCTTCTCAATGGGGTTGCGGGTCCCTCAATCTGGCATGCTCGTGGATTATGATAGGGTGATCCTTTATCCCCAACGATGTTTATTATAGCTATGGATGCACTCATTCTCTTTGATTTCGAAGGTTGATGCGCTGGTGTTAATTTCTCCTTTCACCAATGACATTAACAAACAACAACTCTACATATGTCGATGATGTGATACTTTTCCTTCGCACCTTCACTAAAGACGTTTAGGTCATAAAGGTAATACTTGATATATTCAATGCTATGACTCGTCTTTGTTGCAAACTCCTCAAGAGTTCAATTACCCCATTTCAATGTGGCGACGATGTGGCACTTAATTGATGTGATATGCTCAATTGCCAACTAGCGAAGTTCCAATCACTTACCTTGGTCTTCCCCTTAGTTCTCCCAAACCCAGAAAAGAAGACTTCCAAAAATTGATTTTTGATATCATCCGTGCCAGACTCACCTCATGGCGGGCCGCCATGCTCACCCCAAGTGGTTGCCTTATTCTTTTGTAATCTTAATGATTTTCACTTGTTGTCTTTGGACCCATCTCCTTGGGTTCTAAAGGCCATTGACAAAATTCGATGTGTCTTCCTCTAGAAGGGCTCATAGGAGGCTGCTAGTGGGCATTGTCCTGTCAAATGGGAGGTCGTTTGCAGCCCTAAAGAGAAGTGTTGGCTTAGGATCACAAAATTATTTGTCATGAATTTTTTTATGAAGATGAGGTGGGCTTGGCTCATTCAGTGTGATTCTAGCAAGCCTTGGAGTCACTTAGGCATCTCCTTGGGTAGAGATGACATGTCAAGTTTAACTCCCCGCCAAGTTATCCCTAGGCAATGGTAAGTGCTCATTCTTTTGGACATACGCCTTGCTGGACAACACACCCCTAGATTCTATAGCACCGGATATTGTTAATGAGGTTTTAGATCAAATTAAAACCTCTTGCTCGGTGGTGCCCGCTCTGGTTAATGGTCGTTGGCTGCATGACATAAAAGCTCCGACCACCACTGACATGTTCATACAAATCCTCAACCTCTAGGATGCTTTCCACGAGGTCCATATTAACTCGGTACAACATGATGTTTAGACTTGGTCCGTTGCGGCTTCTGGTCATTTCTCCTACAAAATGGCTTATAAAGCTTTTTTAGGATATGTCGTTCTTTAACTCCGCCAAGGCAATCTGGTTTTATTGGTCTCCCCTCCATTGCAAGTAGTTTATATGGTTGGTTGTGCGTAAGAGGATATGGACCGCTGATCGTCAAGCTAAGTAGGGACTTCCTCACAATGAGAGATGTGTCCTTTGCTCCTCCACTCCCGAAGACGTCGATCACCCGCCGGTTAGCTGCTTCATCTCCAACATCATTTGGAACATAACGCTGACTTGAACTGGCCTTTCAGGTGTTTTTAGAACTTTGCCTTTTATTGATCACTAAACATCGTGATACAATCTAGGGTGGAATAGTAGACAGCACGGAAAATAGCAAACTCACATGACCTAGCTAATACGTGTGCAGCAACATTCAACGATCTTTTCACATGGCAAAAGGAAACTGAAGAAAAACAGTCGGCCATACGCTTGATATCTGACACAACTACACCCACTTCACACCTCTCTATGGATAAAGAGTTCATTCGTTTTACTAGGGAGAGACAGTTTGAAGTGAAAGTAACATATGTGAGTCCTTCCTCACGGGCTAGAATAAATGCCTGGCGCAGCGCCCAGCTTTCAGCAAGTTCTGGTTGTACAATCCCATTGAGTGGCTCGGTGCAGGCTCACGGTGGGTGATACGTCTCCGTCGTATCTACTTTTCCAAACACTTTTGCCCTTGTTTTGGACTCTAACTTGCATGATTTGAATGGCACTAACCCGGACTGACGCTGTTTTCAGCAGAATTGCCATGGTGTTATTTATGTGCAAAAACAAAAGTTCTCAGAATGACCTGAAACTCCACGGAACGTCTTTTCAGAAATAATAAAAAATCCTTGCCAAAGATGAAGACCAGGGGGCCCACACCCTGTCCACGAGGGTGGGGGGCGCCCCCCCCCTAGGGCGCGCCCCCTACCTCATGGGCCCCCTGGAGATCCTCCGACATCAACTCCAACTCTATATATTTGCTTTCGAAGAGAAAAAAATCAAGGAGAAGAAATCATCGCGTTTTACGATCACGGAGCCGCCAAGCCCTAAAACCTCTCGGGAGGCTGATCTGGAGTCCGTTCGGGGCTCCGGAGAGGGGATTAAATCGCCGTCGTCATCATCAACCATCCTCCATCACCAATTTCATGATGCTCACCGCCGCGGCGTGAGTAATTCCATCGTAGGCTTGCTGGACGGTGATGGATTGGATGAGATCTATCATGTAATCGAGTTAGTTTTTTTAGGGTTTGATCCCTAGTATCCACTATGTTCTGAGATTGATGTTGCTATGACTTTGCTATGCTTAATGCTTGTCACTAGGGCCCGAAAGTGCCATGATTTCAGATCTGAACCTATTATGTTTTCATGAATATATGTGTGTTCTTGATCCTATCTTCCAAGTCTATAGTCACCTACTATGTGTTATGATCCGCAACCACTCAAGTGACAATAATCGGGACCACTCCGGTGATGACCATAGTTTGAGGAGTTCATGTATTCACTATGTGCTAATGCTTTGTTCGGTACTCTATTAAAAGGAGGCCTTAATATCCATTAGTTTCGTTAGGACCCGCTGCCACGGAGGGTAGGACAAAAGATGTCATGCAAGTTCTTTTCCATAAGCACGTATGACTATATTCGGAATACATTCCTACATTACATTGATGAATTGGAGCTAGTTCCGTGTCACCCTATGTTATGACTGTTACATGATGAACCGCATTCGGCATAATTATCCATCACCGATCCAATTCCTACGAGCTTTCCACATATTGTTCTCCGTTTATTTACTTTTTCGTTGCTACTGTTACAATCACTACAAAATACCAAAAATATTACTTTTGCTACCGTTACCTTTTGCTACCGTTACCACTACTATCATATTACTTTGCTACTAAATACTTTGCTGCAGGTATTAAGTTATCCAGGTGTAGTTGAATTGACAACTCAACTGCAAATACTTGAGAATATTCTTTGGCTCCCCTTGTGTCGAATCAATAAATTTGGGTTGAATACTCTACCCTCGAAAACTGCTATGTATCCCCCATACTTGTGGGTTATCAAGACTATTTTCCAAGCGCCATGCCGGGGAGCATAGCTCTATTATTTGAGTCACTTGGGATTTATATCTGCTGGTCACTATGAAGAACTTGAAAGACGCTAAGCCAACAATTTATCCCTCAACTACGAGGGGAGGTAAGGAACTGCCATCTAGCTCTGCACTTGATTCACCTTCTATTTTGAGTAAGCTTGCGACACCTAAACCTGCTTTTGCTATTCGTTCTGATATGTCGCATGTTATTGATGATGCCACTTTGGTTATGCATGATACTTATGATGAAACTACTTCTATGCTTGATACTACCGTGCCACTTAGTGAATTTCTTGATGAACAAATTGCTAGGGCTAGAGAGAAAGAAATTATTGAGACTGATCATGTTGATGAAATTGATGATGAAAACATGCCTGTTATTCCTAAAGGTTATAATTTGATAAAGAAGCTTCTGCTGCTATTTTAGCTTGCAAAGATAGCGATGAGCTTAAGAGGTTATTAGTTAAATGAATAAGCAATCTCTTAATGATAGAATGAGGCCCGACCCTGCTTTTGCTACTTCACCTATCTGTGTCGTTGATAAGGATTATGAATTCTCTGTTGATCCTGATATAGTTACTTTGGTTGAATCTGATCCTTTTCATGGCTATGAATCTGAAACTGTTGTGGCACATCTTACTAAATTAAATGATATAGCCACCCTGTTCACTAATGATGAGAGATCTCGCTACTTTTATATCCTTAAAATATTTCCATTCTCATTAAAGGCTGATGCTAAGATATGGTTTAATTCTCTTGATCCTGGTTGTGTGCGTAGTCCCCAGGATATGATTTATTATTTCTCTGCTAAATATTTCCCTGCTCATAAGAAACAAGCTGCTTTGAGAGAAATATACAACTTTGTGCAAATTGGAGAAGAGAGTCTCCCACAAGCTTGGGGGAGGCTTCTCAAGTTACTTAATGCTTTGCCTGATCATCCTCTTAAGAAAAATGAAATACTTGATATCTTTTATAATGGACTAACCGATGCTTCCAGAGATTACCTGGATAGTTGTGCTGGTTCTGTTTTCAGGGAAAGAACACCAGATGAAGCTGAACTTCTACTGAATAATATGTTGACTAATGAAAATAATTGGACACTTCCTGAGCCAACTCCTGAGCCTATTTCTAAACCAACTCCGAAGAAAAGAAGTGTTCTATTTCTCAGTCCTGAAGATATGCAAGAGGCAAAGAAATCTATGAAAGAAAAAGGTATTAAAGCTGAAGATGTTAAGAATTTACCTCCTATTGAAGAAATACATGGTCTTAATTTACCGCCTGCTGAAGAAATATATGATCTCAATCCATTACCTATTGAAGAACCTCATGGTCTTGATAACCCGACACAGGTAGTAAAGGTAAATTCTCTCTATAGATATGATAGAGCTGAAATCCCTCCTACTAAAATTGCTAGCCCATGCTTGGATGAGTTTGATAATTTTATTGTCAAACAAGAAAATTTCAATGCTTATTTTGGTAGACAACTGAAATACAATTCCGATATGATTAAACACTTGGGTGATTATATGGCTAATGTTAGAGGTGAACTTAAACTCATTAGCAAACATGCTTCTATGGTTACCACTCAAGTAGAACAAGTACTTAAAGCTCAAAATGATTTGCTCAATGAAATGAATAGTAAGAAAAATGATTATGCTGTTAGAGTGGCTACTAGAATCGGTAGAATGACTCAGAACCTTTGTATCCTGAAGGCCACCCTAAGAGAATTGAGCAAGATTCTCAAAGAAATAATATTGATGCACCTAGTTCTTCTAAAAGGAAGAAAAAGAAAAATGATAGGACTTTGCAAACTTCTAGTGAACCTATTGCCGAACCACCTGAGAATCCCAATGATATCTCTATTTACGATCTTTGAAACACAATGCGGTAATGAACATGAACCTAGTGAAAATGTTAATGATGATGTTCATGATGATGCTCAACCTAGTAATGATAATGATGTAGAAATTGAACCTGTTGTTGATCTTGATAACCCACAATCAAAGAATCAACGTTATGATATGAGAGACTTTGTTGCTAGGAAACATGATAAAGAAAGGGAACCATGGGTTCAGAAACCCATGCCTTTTCCTCCCAAACCATCCAAGAAAAAGGATGATGAGGATTTTGAACGCTTTGCTGAAATGATTAGACCTATCTTTTTGCGTATGCGTTTGAATGATATGCTCAAAATGAATCCTTATGCTAAGTATATGAAAGATATTGTTACAAATAAGAGAAAGATACCGGAAGCTGAAATTTCCATCATGCTTGCTAATTATACTTTTAAGGGTGGAATACCAAAGAAACTTGGAGATCCAGGAGTACCTACTATAACATGCTCCATTAAAAGAAACTATGTTAAAACTGCTTTATGTGATCTTGGAGCCGGTGGTAGTGTTATGCCTCTCTCTTTATATCGTAGACTTGACTTGAATAAGTTGACACCTACTGAAATATCTTTGCAAATGGTCGATAAATCAACTGCTATACCTGCCGGTATTTGTGAGGATGTGCCTGTTAGGTTGCAAACGTTACTATTTTAACGGACTTTGTTATTCTTGATATTCCCGAGGACGATAGTATGTCTATTATTCTTGGAAGACCTTTTTTGAATACTGCAGGGGCTGTTATTGACTGCAACAAGGGCAATGTCACTTTTCATGTTAATGGTAATGAGCATACGGTACACTTTCCGAGGAAACAACCTCAAGTTCATAGTATCAACTCTATTGGAAAAATCCCATCGATTATATTTGGAGGTTTTGAATTTCCTCTTCCTACCGTCAAGAAGAAATATGATATTCTTATTATTGGGGATGTGCATATCCCTGTTGAGGTAACATAGTGTTATTCAAAATTTCTCCGGTTTCATGTTATTCGGAATGAGTTTATTAACAAGACCTGATCAACCTTGTTAGTGGATTCCTTTTGATGAGCATGAGATGGATGAAACTAGAAGGCACAACCTTCTGTACCCTCTTTCTATTTTCTGTTATTTAGTTGAAATAAAGTAATAATAGTATTTTTTCTGTCTGTTTTCTGATTTATCTATGCAATATAAAAATACCCCGAAAATAAAAGTTCTCCAAATGCCCTGAAAATGAAATATGATTTTTTCTAGAATATTTGAGGATTTATGGAACCGAGAACACAGCTGGGGGTCAACCACAGGCACGAGGTGGAGGCGCGCCTACCCCTGTGGCGAGCCCTCCTGCCTCATGGGCCCACGGTGGCCCTCCCCCACTTATTCCTGCACTCATACAGTTTTTTCTTCCTCCCACAAACACAAATATCTAGCTCAAGCACGAGTTCTAGCTCACTTTGCTGTGATTTTCGATCTCCTTGCT
Source organism: Aegilops bicornis (assembly GCA_021605145.1). Lineage (NCBI taxonomy): Eukaryota > Viridiplantae > Streptophyta > Magnoliopsida > Poales > Poaceae > Aegilops > Aegilops bicornis. The sequence goes on from CM038669.1 coordinate 524,614,609, forward strand.
TAAAGAACCTCTCACAAAACTGCTTGGGGAGATTGTTCCTTGGTATGTGACTCCTCCATTGGTCCAATTAGTTTTTGCTCTAGTGTTTTATTCGTTGCAAATTTGTGCTGCCTAGGTGACCATGTTCTTGAGCTTGCATGTCAAATTTATATGGTTCCAAGTAGTTCTAATGCATAATATAGTCTCTAGGCACTTGTAGGAGTAGTTGCTATCAATTTTGTTGAGCTGGGTTCACTTTTGTTTGAAGTTACTAAAAATTTCAGAATATTTCAGAAAATGATGAAGAGACTTTTGAGGGTCTCATTGAGCCGAAGCTCGAAGGAAAAGCAAAATGAAGAAGCACAGAGGCCCAAATATAATTTGCCTCGCACTGCTGGAGGTCCGTCTGCGTGAATGGCCTTCCGATGACTTCTTGAGACAAGCCGGATTTATGATGATTTCTATTCATTGGCTGAGAATGCTGGCCTCACCGACTTCCTCCGCGACCAACGTCATCAAGATCTCTTACTCACTAATACTTTTGTGCAAAACTTCTACTATTTTCCTAAGGAATCACCTCCTTCAGTAGAGTTTCATTTATATGATGTTGTTAAGAAGATGCCATTAGCTGAATTATGCAAGGTTTGCAAAATACCCTTTGAGGGTACCTTAGATGAACCACACCGTAAAGATGTGGAAGAATTTATTGACACCATCATTGTGGGAGAAACCAGGAAGGTTTCCGATGCAAGAATCACTAGCATACATTTTCCTATTTTACGCTACTTTGCCATATTTGCTAGTCGTTGCTTGATTGGTCGCGGAAACTGTGGAAACCTTAGTGTTCCTGATATTATCATTTTGTTCCATGGTTTATTCCGCGATAACACTGTTAGTATGGGCGGAATTATTGCTAAACGGTTAAGTTTGAACCGTACAAAGGGCCCCATATTTGGAGGTATTTATGCTTCACGCCTAGCTGCACATTTTAACATACCCATTAGGCTTACGAGAAAGAAGAAAAATTGCTTCCTAGTGCTTATTTAGATTATAAGAGTATGCTAGCGCATGATTTTATTGTTAAGAGTCGGGAAGGGGAGCTTAAATACAAATTGTACTTTAATAAACATCACCCTGAGACTATTACCTTGCCTGCTCCTTCCTTGTTTAATTTATCTGAAGGTCCGTATCTCGTTCCGTGGGCGGCCGTTCAAGCTTACCGGAACCCTACACCAACCGCAGAGCCGGAACCACAATTTGAGCCTCCACGACAGTCTGATTACTTTTGGGATCCGGAGGTGGCTGCCAGTCAGTGGCAGTCAGAGTCCTCTTCATCACAGTAAGACCCCAGCTACACCTACGGATATCCGCCAGGCCATCCTTGGCAATAAACCAACTTAGGCCAAAAGCATAAGCTTGGGGGAGTACGTATTTCCCACCGACATTACATTTATGTTACACACACTCATTGCTAGATGTCGGTGCTCATACTTTTTCACTGTAATATCCATGCTAGTTTATTTTCTTTTTCTTGCTTTCTTCTTGTGTGTTTGTTAAACCTTAAGAAAAACAAAAAAAATTAGTAGTAACTTTTAGTTAGATTACTTTTCTTGTTGTAGTAGTAATAATTAAAAAGAAAACCCAAAAATATTCCATGTTCTTCTTTTGCTTGTTGGGAGCTTTCCCGTGTAAATAGTTTTATTTCCTTTCTTTTCTTTGGGGGTCGATAGGAGAAGACCATGATTAAATTGTTGAAGTGGTTCTTATATGCATTACTGTTGATTTAACCAAGAGCCCATATTGCCTTGTATTCTCCTGTTTATTGAATGCTCGCAGATTCTAGCTTAGTCCAATGCACGTGCACTCTTATTATTATTCAATTCGTTCGGTCGTGCAAGTGAAAGGCAATTATGATGATATATGATGGATTGACTGAGATGAGAAAAGCTGGTATGAACTCGACCTCTCTTGTTTTTGTAAATATGATGAATTCATCGTTCTTGATTCAGCCTATTATGAATGAACATGTTTATGATGACAATTAGAGATCATAGTTGCTTGTGCCATGCTTGATTAGCTATGAGTTATAATGGTTTACCTTATGCGTACAACATGCTATTAAAATGGTTGTGATGTGGTATGATGGGGTGGTATCCTCCTTTGAATGATTTAAGTGACTTGACTTGGCACATGTTCACACATGTAGTTGAAACAAATCAACATAGCCTTCACGATATTTATGTTCATGGTGGATTATATCCTACTCATGCTTGCATCCAATGTTTATTAATTTTAATGCATGTTCATGAGTGTTGTTGCTCTCTAGTTGGTCGCTTCCCAGTCTTTTGCTAGCCTTCACTTGTACTAAGCGGAATACCGCTTGTGCATCCAATCCCTTAAACCCCAAAGTTATTCCATATGAGTCCACCATACCTTCCTATATGCGGTATCTACCTGCCGTTCCAAGTAAATTTGTATGTGCCAAACTCTAAACCTTCAAATAAACATTCTGTTTTGTATGCTCGAATAGCTCATGTATCAACTAGGGCTGTCCGTATCTTCCATGTTAGGCGGGTTATTCTCACAAGGAGTGGACTCCGCTCCTCATTCACAAGAAAATGGCTGGTCTCCGGGATGCCCAGTCCCATGCTTTATGCAAACTAAATCAAAATAATTGCAAACAAAACTCCCCACAGACTGTTGCTAGTTGGAGACACTCATTGTTTCGAGCAAGTCATGGATTGATGCTTGTTGGTGGACGGGGAGTATAAACTTTACCATTCTGTTTGGGAACCGCCTATAATGTGTGTAGCATGGAAGATATCGCCATCTCTTAGTTGCTATGTTGACAATGAAAGTATGCCGCTCAAAATATTATTTATCTCTATTTCAAAACCAAGCTCTAGCACCTCTACAAATCCCTGCTTCCCTGTGTGAAGGGCCTATCTATTTATTTTTATGTTGAGTCATCACCCTCTTATTAAAAGCACTAGCTGGAGAGCACAGCTGTCATTTGCATTCATTATTGCTAATTTATATTGGGTATGACTATGATTGGATCTCTTTTACCATGAATTACAATGTCTAGTCAATCCTTGATCTTTAAAGGTGCTCTGCATTTATGTTTTGCGGTCTCAGAAAGGGCTAGCGAGATACCATCCTGTTATATCATATTATGATTGTTTTGAGAAAGAGTTGTCATCCGAGATTAATTATTATCGCTCGCTAGTTGATTATGCCATTGATATGAGTAAACATGAGACCTGAGAGTTATTGCAAGTGTGGTTAGTCATAATTTTTGCTGAAAACTTGAATGCTGGCTTTACATATTTACAACAACAAGAGCAAACAGAGTTTGTAAACGTTTTTCTTTATCACTTTCAGTTTATCAACTGAATTGCTTGAGGACAAGCAAAGGTTTAAGCTTGGGGGAGTTGATAAGTCTCATCGTATCTACTTTTCCAAACACTTTTGCCCTTGTTTTGGACTCTAACTTGCATGATTTGAATGGAACTGACCCGGACTGACGCTGTTTTCAGCAGAATTGCCATGGTGTTATTTATGTGCAGAAACAAAAGTTCTCGGGATGACCTGAAACTCCACGGAACGTCTTTTCAGAAATAATAAAAAATCCTTGCCAAAGATGAAGACTAGGGGGCCCACACCCTGTCCACGAGGGTGGGGGGCACCCCCCTAGGGCGCGCCCCCTACCTCGTGGGCCCCCTGGAGATCCTCCGACGTCAACTCCAACTCTACATATTTGCTTTCGGAGAGAAAAAAAATCAAGGAGAAGAAATCATCACGTTTTACGATACGGAGCCGCCGCCAAGCCCTAAAACCTCTCGGTAGGGCTGATCTGGAGTCCGTTCGGGGCTCCGGAGAGGGGGATTCGTCGCCGTCGTCATCAACCATCCTCCATCACCAATTTCATGATGCCACCGCCGTGCATGAGTAATTCCATCATAGGCTTGCTGGATGGTGATGGGTTGGATGAGATCTATCATGTAATCGAGTTAGTTTTGTTAGGTTTGATCCCTAGTATCCACTATGTTCTGAGATTGATGTTGCTATGACTTTGCTATGCTTAATGCTTGTCACTAGGGCCCGAGTGCCATGATTTCAGATCTGAACCTATTATGTTTTTATGAATATATGTGTGTTCTTGATCCTATCTTCCAAGTCTATAGTCACCTACTATGTGTTATGATCCGGCAACCCTGAAGTGACAATAATCGGGACCACTCCCGGTGATGACCATAGTTTGAGGAGTTCATGTATTCACTATGTGCTAATGCTTTGTTCCGTACTCTATTAAAAGGAGTCCTTAATATCCATTAGTTTCCGTTAGGACCCCGCTGCCACGGAGGGTAGGACAAAAGATGTCATGCAAGTTCTTTTCCATAAGCACGTATGACTATATTCTAATACATGCCTACATTACATTGATGAATTGGAGCTAGTTCTGTGTCACCCTATGTTATGACTGTTACATGATGAACCGCATCCGGCATAATTATCCATCACCGATCCAATGCCTATGAGCTTTCCACATATTGTTCTCCGTTTATTTACTTTTCCGTTGCTACTGTTACAATCACTACAAAATACCAAAAATATTACTTTTGCTACCGTTACCTTTTGCTACCGTTACCACTACTATCATATTACTTTGCTACTAAATACTTTGCTGCAGATATTAAGTTATCCAGGTGTGGTTGAATTGACAACTCAACTGCTAATACTTGAGAATATTCTTTGGCTCCCCTTGTGTCGAATCAATAAATTTGGGTTGAATACTCTACCCTGGAAAACTGTTGCGATCCCCTATACTTGTGGGTTATCAGTGGACATAAAAACCGATAACCGAAGCTTGAAGCCCGAACCCAAAAAACCCATATAGCTCGAACCCGAAAAACCCGAACACTTTTTGGGTAGCAACTCTAGAAACCCGAAATTTATTCAGGAAATTCGGGTTTATTACTCCTGGTACCCGAACTACCCGAATGACCGAAAATGAGGAAAAGGCCCAGAAAAAATCAATGCCGCTAGCTAAGGACCAGCCCAACATAGCCTTTATTTTCTTGTGACCTAGTCTATTTGACCCCATACAGACTATAGACCTTCCCATCATCATCCACTCACAACCCCGTTGCCACACACTCACACACAAGCATGAAGGCCATGACGCCAAGACGCCCTATGCTCTGCTCCTCGCGAGTTGGCACTGAAGGAAATATGCCCTAGAGGCAATAATAAAGTTGTTATTTATGTATTCTTATATCATGATAAATGTTTATTATTAATGGTAGAATTCTATTAACCGGAAACTTAGTACAGGTGTGAATAGATAGACAAAACAAAGTGTCCCTAGTATGCCTCTACTTAACTAGCTCGTTAATCAAAGATGGTTATGTTTCCTAACCATAGACATGTGTTGTCATTTGGTAAACGGGATCACATCATTAGGAGAATGATGTGATGGACAAGACCCATCCGTTAGCTTAGTATAATGATTGTTAAGTTTTATTGCTATTGTTTTCTTCATGACTTATACATATTCCTCTGACTATGAGATTATGCAACTCCCGAATACCGGAGGAACACCTTGTGTGCTATCAAACGTCACAACGTAACTGGGTGATTATAAAGATGCTCTCTGTGTATCTCCGAAGGTGTTTGTTGGGTTGGCATAGATCAAGATTAGGATTTGTCACTCCGAGTATCTGAGAGGTATCTCTGGGCCCTCTCGGTAATGCACATCACGATAAGCCTTGCAAGCAATGTGAATAATGAGTTAGTTGCGGGATGATGCATTACGGAACGAGTAAAGAGACTTGCCGGTAACGAGATTGAAGTAGGTATGAGGATACCGACGATCAAATCTCGGGCAAGTAACATACCGATGACAAAGGGAATAACGTATGTTGTCATTGCGGTTTGACCGATAAAGATCTTCGTAGAATATTTAGGAACCAATATGAGCATCCAGGTTCCACTGTTGGTTATTGATCGGAGATGTGTCTCGATCATGTCTACATAGTTCTCGAACCCGTAGGGTCCGCACGCTTAACGTTCGATCATGATTTGTATTATGAGTTATGTGTTTTTGGTGACCGGAGATTGTTCGGAGTCCCGGATGAGATCATGGACATGACGAGGAGTATAGAAATGGTCGAGAGGTAAAGATTGATATATTGGAAGATGGTATTCGGACACCGGAATGGTTTCGGAGTGGTTCGGGTATTTTTCGGAGTACTGAGGGGTTACCGGAACCCCCGGGGAAGTATTGGGCCTACATGGGCCATAGGGGAGAGAGAGGGGAGCCCGCAAGGGGTGGCGCACGCCCCCCTCCAAGGGAGACCGAATTGGAAAAGGAGGAGGGGGCACGGCCCCCTTTCCCTCTCTCTCTCCCTCTCATTCCCTTTTCCCCTCCGTAAGAAAGGAAGGGGGGCCGACTAGGATTGGGAGTCCTAGTCGGTTTCCCCCCATGGCGCGCCCATAGGCCGGCGGCCTCCTCCCCTCCTCCTTTATATACGGGGGCAGGGGGCACCCCAAATCACAATAGTTGTTTCTTAGCCGTGTGCGGTGCCCCCCTCCACAGTTTACTCCTCTGGTCATAGCGTCGTAGTGCTTAGGCGAAGCCCTACGCGGGTCACATCACCATCACCGTCACCATGCCGTCATGCTGACGAAACTCTCCCTTGACCCTCTGCTAGATCAAGAGTTCCAGGGATGTCATCGAGCTGAACGTGTGCTGAACTTGAAGGTGTCGTACGTTCGGTACTTGATCGGTTCGATCGCGAAGACGTTCGACTACATGAACCGCGTTAACCTAACACTTCCGCTTTTGGTCTACAAGGGTACGTGGACGCACTCTCCCCCTCTCGTTGTTATGCATCTCCTAGATAGATCTTGCGTGATTGTAGGAATTTTTTTGAAATTGCATGCTATGTTCCCCAACAGTGGATCCGAGCTAGGTCTATGCGTAGATGATATGCACGAGTAGAACAAAAAGATTTGTGGGCGATAATAGTCATACTGCTTACCACCAACGTCTTATTTTGATTCGGCGGTATCGTTGGATGAAGCGGCGGACCAACCTTACATGACCACGTTCATGAGACCGGTTCCACCGACAGACATGCATAAATGTGGCTGGCGGGTGTCTGTTTCTCCAACTTTAGTTGAATCGAATTGGACTACGACCGGTCCTTGTTGAAGGTTAAAAGAGCGCACTTGACGAAATGTGGGGACCCCGACTCATAAGTCATGATCACCGAATGCACGTGTACAGTGATCCCATAGATCAATGCTCACTGAACACACATAAGCTGTATAACAAGAGTCTTACATCCATTCATACCGTTTTACATAAATTATGACCATTATGGTCAAGTCTTGAGTATAACTTCGCGGCGGAAATCTTCGTTGATAACTTGGACCCATGCCATCTGCCTTAACCCTACATGCATTCTGACTGGGAAGCGTCCTAGCTCGCATGTTCGTCACCGAAGTATTCTTCATCATATCCTATTCTTTCATGCCTGGCCAATAAAATAACCAGTGGCAAGCCAATGAGTAATTTGAATGTACTTGCAAGCAACCTATGTTTTAGTTCAAGATACAACAATGCATGATATAGGTAAATTTTGCAGAAAGCTAGTTTTGTTGTGCTATGACATGTTCAACAATTGGTAAAGCATGTATCATACGAATTCAAGTAACCATATGGACTGGTTACAGATATCAACATAAATGGAGTGGGCATCAACCCAACTCAATCATGTCAAGTCCTTTGACTTGATGCAAGCAGTTCTTCCCACTTACCCAAACACACACACTGGTTTGTAAACATGTGGACGTAGCCCAAGAGCGGTTACCCAACTGACCTTGACCGCGGACACGGCTATTCGAATAGTTTTACACTCTGCAGAGGTTGCACACTTTACCCACAAGATCTGGGGAACTTCCGTGTCATCCACGACCCGCGGTACCTCAAGTACCCGGGGTAAGCACCCGATCACTACCTTTCCCTAGATGATACTAACATAGAGTCCACTCGATTGGTAGTAACCCCCGTGCCCAACATCTCACATCTTAAAATTGTGGAGCCTCGCTCCCATATTCATCACATACCACAAGCAGGGGGTACCAACGGTGTGTCCGGTGCCCTGTGAAAACAGTCATGGCCGCCCTACCTGGCACGACCCCATCCCGAGAGAGCGCAACAACGTCTCTCCCATCACTAGTAATGCGGGATCCAAGCTAGTATCGGCCTAGGTAATCAATAATGCCCTTTCCCATATAAGGGTAGAGTGGTTGCGCATGTAAGGTTGGAATAATAGTCGCAACTTAAACCAATCCGTTTTGAAAACAACACACACACTTGCCTCGGTACACCACTTCGTCATCAAGTGGTTACCCAACTTGTTATCTCCTTCGGGCATAAGTGGCACCCGACAGGGTTTTCGAAAAGTCTTTTGAAAGTACTCTGCATCCTTCACCATGCATATACCCATCCCATATGCATAGCAGCTACTATAGCATCCTATCTACTCCCATCGGCATAACCCTCATAAGGAGGTAGGGTCATGCACCATGCAAGTATCAATGAGGAAGTAACGGTGGCAAACCACCCCATGTGGTCACCTCATCATCATGTCTCCGATGCAAGCAATAAAAGTTCTATATTACATGCATAAAAAGGTTTCATAGACATGGTCAAAGGGCTGCTTGCCTGGTTCATCAGGGTCTTCAAGTCTTCTGGTCCTTCTCCAGGTACTTCATCTACTTCGTCTACTAACGTCGGAAGTAATCACACTAAGCAACACAACAAGGCAGAAAATAAAAGTGCTCTAAAAATGTGAAGTTGACTTTTCTAGGACTACTCTGGTTATATGAAAAATAACCAGAGTGGTTTCATTGAGATTGGATCAGTGAATATTTCTGAACATTTCAATATGATGGAATCAATGGATTTAATGGATCAGCAAGTTGTCCACAGAATGCCTTTTTATAAAAAATGAGTAAAAGTACCCATTAAATCAGGCATGATTTTAGAAACATTTAGAAATTAGTTTCACTGGATTCGGAGTTCGAATGAATATTCTGTGGATTTTTTAAGTTGACTTATGTGGATAAATGGCCTATTTAATGTATCCAGTGAACACCAAGCACAGTAAAAATGTTCAATATGGCTCATTAAATAGACCTAGATCTATGGAGTCTCGGAAATTTGAATCATCAAATTTGGACTTGAAATGAGGTCTCTGGAAAAGTTTGAATCTTGCTGAAAAAGAAAAAGTAAATGGAAATACCTAATGGGCCAAATACCAGCGGCGACAGCGCGCACCGGGCGGGATTTAACGGCGAGGCGCAACTGGGCCGGCCCAGTGGCTCGGCCACGCGGGCGACAGGGCGACGCGGAAGGCGTCTTCGCCGAAGTGCGCCTTCGCCTGGGTGAGGCGGATTTTCTGTTGTCCGCCTCCACTTAAATGGGGCGGGGCCCTCCCGTCAGTGGCTCAGCCACGCTGGCCGGCCGACACTCGGGGCCCGCTGGCAGGTTTGTCCTCCAGCGCCCCGCGGGCGCGACGGGAGACAGAGAAGGCGTTCGACACCGGGCGCCAGCGCTACAGGGCGTCTCCGGCGATGCTCTGCCCACCGGCGTGCTCAGGCGACCCGGCCGCGTCCAACCGTGGGTGGCACGGTCGCCTAGGGGCACCGGGTCGAGCAGGGTGCTGGCCGTGGCGGACGAGGCCGGCGGTGAGATCCGGGCACGGCGAGGCAGGCACGGGGAGGAAGGACAGATGTGCGGGTGATGCTCCTTGGGTCCATGGGGGTCCTATGGTATGGTTCAAGGGGAAGGAGAGGGTCGGGACGACGCGAATTTTGGGATGGACGTCGGCTCGGCTCTGGCCATGGGAAGCGACAAAGCGGCTCCAGAGAGGAGGAGAGGGGTCTGGGAGAGTGTATGGGGGGCGGTGAGTTGAATGGTGACCTCGAAGGGGGTCAGGAGGGTCATATAGGGTGAGGCCGAGGTGCACCATGAGCGGAGCTCATGGCCGCGGCCCGGGGCATCGCCAGAGGCCAAATGTGCGCTCTGGTGCGTGCCTGGGGTTCTCTTGGGCGTGGTCCATGGCTCTCTTAGGGGAGAGGAGAAGCAGAGCAAGCTCGAGGAGGTCCCTTGCACGAAAAGGGATCATGGACGCGAGCGGCGCTCGGGCACGCGTGTTAGAGGTCGTCGGAGAGAGAAGGAGGAGGGGGCCGACCGTCTTGCGTGTCCCAGACGCCGAGGCAGCCTCGGGGGACACAAGAGGAAGTCCGTGGTCAGAAGCCTCGGGCAGGACGTGGCTACAGTGCCCTGGTGTACTGTAGCGCGCTCTAGAGCATGCATATGGCTAGCATTGGCATCTTTTTGGCACCCAGGGCATGGCCACTAGTGTCTAGGGGGTCAGGGGAGGAGTAAACAAAGGGGTGGTGGCCTTGGATGCGCTGGTGACCCAATGGGAGAGAAGTTGGGTTGAGAGAGAGGGAAATGGGATGTCCAGAGAGAGAAAGTGGGGTTTTACCCCTCCAATAATTGAGCTGTGGATTTGCCATTGTTACTGGAGGTGGAAGGGGACTAGGAGGGGCTGTGGTAAAACTATGAGCCCATGGAGATTAGTGGAAGGGGTCAAAATGGTATTTTTGGAAAAATGGCAGAAGGTGTTTGTTGTTGGTTTGGGCAAGAAAATGAACTCCAATTGCTATGAGACTTAACAGGATGGAATGGCACTTTGAAATAGGGTGTTCCACCAAATTTGAGCTCATTTGGGCAAAGTTGCCAGTGCAACTTTTGTAAACCCTAGAAATCAACAGAATGGGTTTTCTAAGATCTAGTCATGCAAAACTATTCTCCTTGATGCACCACTTGGTGTAGTGTCATCATTTGGATATGTGGGCATGTCCAAAAAAATTAGGTAAAAAGGAGAAAGTTGGCAATGTAGAGTTATTCAAACTTGGATCTGGACAGAGATGGTTTTGGGGCACTTTTGTGAACCAAAACTATTCTGATTGGAATAAAAATTTGCAAGATCGTCACATTAGGCATGTGTAGCTTTCTAGAGTTTTCCTGGATTTATTTAAAAATATTTCTTATAGAAATATTTCAAATACTTGAAATGAGCAGAAATGGTTCTGGAGGGTTTTGTCCAATATTTTGATCATGACCATATGTTGAAACTCATATATATGGATAATATATGTCCAGTGAGTCTCCCTAAATTTTCCCAAATATTTTTGAAACATTAAAATAATTTTAACCTATTAAAGACCATTTCTGGCCTAAAGAAAAAGCCTTTAAATAAAATATAAAAATAACTTTTAAAATAATATTTTTTGTGATTTTAGGGGGTTCTATATCTAGTAGGATTCAAATATAATTTTTGAAAGATTTTTGTCATCCTAACTTAGGTACTTGTAGTTCAAGCCTGAAGTCAGGGGTTTTTGAAAAAACCTAATTTAGAAAATACTTTTTGGCCAAATTATTTTTGTAAGAAAATAATATTCTGTCCTATACACATGGCATGATCATTGTACAAAGTTTTGGCTCAGGGAGATGGAGTATAAGAGTTGGAGGATTTATTTGATTTTTAGAGCAGTTGCAAACAACAATCAAAAATCCAATCAAGCAAAGTTCAAAACACTCAAAAGTTTTTGTCAAACCATATATTAGCATGACTATTAGCTTAAGTGTAGTGGCATGAAAATCAGGGTGTGACATGAAAAATCATTGTGGTTTTGATGCGTAGGTAAGAACGGTTCTTGCTAGAAGCCCGCAGCAGCCACGTAAAACTTGCAACAACAAAGTAGAGGACGTCTAACTTGTTTTTGCAGGGCATTTTGTGATGTGATATGGTCAAGACATGATGTGATATAAGTTATTGCATGAGATGATCATGTTTAGTAAAAGTTATCGGCAACTGGCAGGAGCCTTATGGTTGTCGCTTTATTGTATGAAATGCAATCACCATGTAATTGCTTTACTTTATCACTATGCGGTAGCGATAGTTGTACAAGCAATAGTTGGCGAGACGACAACGACGCTACGATGGAGATCAAGGTGTCAAGCTGGTGACAATGGAGATCATAACGGTGCTTTGGAGATGGAGATCAAAGGCACAAGATGATGATGGCCATATCATGTCACATATTTTGATTGCATGTGGTGTTTATCTTTTATGCATCTTATTTTGCTTAGTACGGCGGTAGCATTATAAGATGATCCCTCACTAAATTTCAAGGCATAAGTGTTCTCCCTGAGTATGCACCATTGCGACGGTTAAATGCGTCTTAGAGACACCACGTGATGATCGGGTGTGATAAGCTCTACGTGCACTTACAACGGGTGCAAGACAGTTTTGCACGTGCAGAATACTCAGGTTAAACTTGATGAGCCTAGCATGTACAGACATGCCTCAGAACACTCAGACCGAAAGGTCGAACATGAATCATATAGTAGATATGATCAACATAGAGATGTTCACCATTGAAAACTAATCCATCTCACGTGATGATCGGACATGGTTTAGTTGATATGGATCATGTGATCATTTAGATGACTAGAGGGATGTCTATCTAAGTGGGAGTTCTTTAGTAATATGATTAATTGAACTTAAATTTATCATGAACTTAGTCCTGATAGTTTTTGCATATCTATGTTGTTGTAGATCAATGGCCCGTGCTACCGTTCCCTTGAATTTTAATGCGTTCCTAGACAAAGCTAAGTTGAAAGATGATGGTAGAAACTACACAGACTAGGTCCGTTGTCGGTGTCAAAACCGACGGATCTCAGGTAGGGGGTCCCGAACTATGCTCCTAAGGTCGATGGTAACAGGAGACGGGGGACACAATGTTTACCCAGGTTCGGGCCCTCTCTATGGAGGTAATACCCTACTTCCTGCTTGATTGATCTTGATGAATATGAGTATTACAAGAGTTGATCTACCACGAGATCGTAATGGCTAAAACCCTAGAAGTCTAGCCTGTATGACTGTATATGTTTCTGGACTAAGCCCTCCAGTTTATATAGACAACGGAGGGGACTAGGGTTGTACAAAGTCGGTTACAGAGAAAGGAATCTTCATATTTGGTCGCCAAGCTTGGCTTCGACGCCAAGGAGAGTCCTACCCGGACACGGAAGAGAGTCTTCGGTCTTGTATCTTCACAGCCCATTAGTCCGGCCCATGTCCAACAGGCCGGACGCCCGAGGACCCCTTAGTCCAGGACTCCCTCAGTAGCCCCTGAACCAGGCTTCAATGACGAGGTGTCCGGCGCACAGATTGTCTTCGGCATTGCAAGGCGGGTTCTCCTTTCCGAATATTCCAGGATAGTCTTCGGACGCAATGATCGTGTCCGGACCCGCAACACAAGTACCACACACACAGCCGTAGAGAGTATAATATTTCACGAGTCCCATCCGCTGACAACCTTTCGCAGGATGACATCACTCCTGCCCGGTCATTATTTCGAACCGTTTTTGTCTACCGTTCCGTGTTTCGAGATGCAGTTTCCATTGGCACGTCTTGTCAAAGCAGAGATCGTGTCCCCTTATTGCGGGATTCTCATCAATATGGGTATGGGTAATCCAACCGTGCCGTTTACACAACCCTTGGGAATAGGCGAGTTTTAAGGCGAGTGGGCAGGCGTTCGATTTTCACTCCGTTTATAAGGGGATAAGGATTCCCCTTCTTCACCCACGCCTTTTTTCTTCCTCTTCCCTTCCATTCTCGAGCTCCAGCGCCCAAGTTCTCGTCCTTTTGCACTCTGAGCAAGCTCTCAACCATGTTCGTATCTGGAGGTCAAGGCAAGTGGATGGCCTCTTCCGTCACGGCGAAGGACATCGCCGAGCTTCGGGAGGCCGGGTATCTGGCGAAGGAGATCGCCCACCGGCTTCCGGCCAAGGGACAATTCATCCCTACACCAAAACCCAACGAGAGGGTGGTGTTCCTCCCTCATTTCGTCCGCGGGTTAGGGTTTCCACTCCACCCTTTTGTCCGCGGGCTGATGTTCTATTATGGGCTAGATTTCCATGATCTAGCCCCAAACTCCTTCCTCAACATCTCGGCATTCATTATCGTGTGCAAGGCTTTCCTCCGCATCCAGCCCCACTTCGGACTGTGGCTCAAAATCTTTAACGTGAAGCCGAAGGTGGTGGATGGCCAACACGCGGAGTGCGGGGGAGCCATGGTGAGCAAGATGCCCAACGTCACATGGCCCCAAGGCACGTTCGTGGAGACTTTCAAGGAGTGGAAGAAGCTGAAGTATTACATCACAGAGCCACGCGACGCCACTTGGGCCGCCGCCTCCGAATTCAAGTCCAGAGCTCCAATGCGGCTCACCTCCTGGATGGAGAAGGGCCCCAACTGGTCTTCGTCAGATGAGCTGTTAGCGCCGCAAACGCGCATTCAGAGCATGGTGGATAAAAACATCAAGCTCGTTGACGTGATCTAGGTGATGCTGGTTCGTCGGATCCTCCCCTGCCAAAGCCGAAGCTTCCCTTTATGGGAATTCGATCCAGAGAAGCACCAGACCCTGGAGAGGCTTGCTACGTCTCCAACGTGTCTATATTATGTTTTGAATGTTTAATGGGCTTTATTATACACTTTTATATTATTTTTGGGGCTAACCTATTAACCCAAGGCCCAGTGCAAATTGCTAATTTTTTTTGCCTATTTTAGTGTTTCACAGAAAAAGAATATCAAACGGAGTCCAAACGGAATGAAACCTTCGGGAGTGTGATTTTTGGAACAAACGTGACCCAGAGGACTCGGAGTGGACGTAGAGCAATCAACGAGGAGGCCACGAGGCAGGGGGCGCGCCTACCCCCCTGGGTGCGCCCTCCACCCTTGTGGGCCCCTCGTGGCTCCGCTGACCTACTTCTTCCTCCTATATATACCTACGTACCCCGAAACCATCCAGGAGCACCACGAAAACCTATTTCCACCGCCGCAACCTTCTGTACCCATGAGATCCCATCTTGGGGCCTTTTCCGGCGCTTCACCGGAGGGGGCATCGATCATGGAGGGCTTCTACATCAACACCATAGCCTCTCTGATGATGTGTGAGTAGTTTACCACAGACCTTCGGGTCCATAGTTATTAGCAAGATGGCTTATTCTCTCTCTTTGGATCTCAATACAAAGTTCTCCTTGATTTTCTTGGAGATCTATTTGATGTAACTCTTTTTGCGATGTGTTTGTCGAGATCCGATGAATTGTGGGTTTATGATCAAGATTATCTATGAACAATATTTGAATCTCCTCTGAATTCTTTTATGTATGATTGGTTATCTTTGCAAGTCTCTTCGAATTATTAGTTTGGTTTGGCCTACTAGATTGATCTTTCTTACAATGGGAGAAGTGTTTAGCTTTGGGTTCAATCATGCGGTGCTCGATCCCAGTGACAGAAGGGGAAATGACACATATTGTATTGTTGCCATCGAGGATAAAAATATGGTATTTATATCATATTGCTTGAGTTTATCCCTCTACATCATGTCATCTTGCCTAATGTGTTACTCTGTTCTTATGAACTTAATACTCTAGATGCATGCTGGGTAGCGGTCAATGTGTGGAGTAATAGTAGTAGATGGAGGCAGGAGTCGGTATACTTGTCACGGACGTGATGCCTATATACATGATCATGCCTAGATATTCTCATAACTATGCTCAGTTCTATCAATTGCTCGACAGTAATTTGTTCACCCACCGTAATACTTATGCTCTTGAGAGAAGCCACTAGTGAAACCTATGGCCCTCGGGTCTATTCTCCATCATATAAGTTTACATCTATTTTATTTTACGTTCTTTACTTTTAATCTTTATCATAAAAATACCAAAAATATTATCTTATCATCTCTATCAGATCTCACTTTTGCAAGTGGCCGTGAAGGGATTGACAACCCCTTTATCGCGTTGGTTGCAAGGTTCTTATTTGTTTGTGTAGGTACGAGGGACTTGTGTGTGGCCTCCTACTGGATTGATACCTTGGTTCTCAAAACTGAGGGAAATACTTACGCTACTTTGCTGCATCACCCTTTCCTCTTCAAGGGAAAAACCAACGCAGTGCTCAAGAGGTAGCAAGAAGGATTTCTGGCACCGTTGCCGGGTAGTCTACGCACAAGTCAAGACATACCAAGTACCCATCACAAAGTCTTATCCCTCGCATTACATTATTTGCCATTCGCCTCTCGTTTTCCTCTCCCGCACTTCACCCTTGCAGTTTTATTCGCCCTTCTTATTTTCGTCTTTCCGTTTTCCTTGACGTCTTACTTGGCTCATTTGGTTGGAATAATTGTTTATTTATTGCTAAACAGAGAACCTAAGATCTATGGATCCTCATCCGCTTGCTAATATTTTTAAGAGATCCAATTATGATGAACCAATTGCTAGTGAGTTTTGTGCACTAGATTATCTTTATGAAGTTTTGCTTGAAATTCGTGAATCTGAAAATTGTGATGAAGTACTTTATGAAGTGATTCACGATAGATCTTTGAATAAAAAGCATGATTGCAATGATGATTTTATAAATTCTATTACTGTCAATTGTGTTAATGATATGCAAAACCCTAAGCTATTCAATAAATCTTTGATCTAGCTTCTGGTTAGATGTGATTTTATGTTTTAATTAGTGTTTGTGCCAAGTTAAACCTATAGGATCTTCTTGGTTAATAGTTATTTGATCTTGCTGAAAATTCCAGAAACTTTCTGTTCACGAAAACAATTGTTAAAAATCACCAGAACGTGATAAAATACTGATTCCAATTGCAGTAGATTAATAAACAAATTATCTAGGTCGTCCTATTTTGGTAGATTTTTCTGAGTTCCAGAAGTTTGCGTTAGATACAGATTACTACAGACTGTTCTGTTTTTGACAGATTCTGTTTTTCGTGTGTTGTTTGCTTATTTTGATGAATCTATGGCTAGTAATAGTGTTTATGAACCATAGAGAAGTTGGAATACAGTAGGTTTAACACCAATATAAATAAAGAATGAGTTCATTACAGTACCTTGAAGTGGTGTTTTGTTTTGTTTCGCTAACGGAGCTCATGAGATTTTCTGTTGAGTTTTGAGTAAAGATTTGATGGATCATGGAACAAGGAGTGGAAAGAGCCTAAGCTTGCGGATGCCCAAGGCAACCCAAGGTAAATCCAAGGACACCAAAAAGCCAAAGCTTGGGGATGCCCCGAAAAGCATCCCCTCTTTTGTCTTCATCCATCGGTAACTTTACCTGGAGCTGTATTTTTATTCACCACATGATATGTGTTTTGCTTGGAGCGTCTTGTATGATTTGAGTCTTTGTTTTTTAGTTCACCACAATCATCCTTGCTGTACACACCTTTTGGGAGAGACACACATTAATCTAAATTTATTAGAATACTCTTTGTGCTTCACTTATATCTTTTGAGCTATATAGTTTTTGCTCTAGTGATTCACTTATATATTTTAGAGCACGGCGGTGGTTCTATTTCTATTGAAATATTTGTTATATCATGCTTCACTTATATTATTTTGAGAGTCCTTTAGAACAACATGGTAGTTTTCTTTGGTTATAAAATTAGTCCTAATATGATAGGCATCCAAGATTAGTATAATAAAAACTTTCATATAAGTGCGTTGAATACTAAGAGAAGTTTGATACTTGATGATTGTTTTGAGATATGGAGATAGTGATATTAAAGTTGTGCTAGTTGAGTAGTTGTGAATTTGAGAAATACTTGTGTTGAAGTTTGCAAGTCCCGTAGCATGCACGTATGGTAAACATTGTGTAACAAATTTGAAACATGAGGTGTTCTTTGATTGTCATCCTTATGAGTGGCGGTCGGGGACAAGCGATGGTCTTTTCCTACCAATCTATCCCCCTAGGAGCATGCGCGTAGTGCTTGGTTTTTGATGACTTGTAGATTTTTGCAATAAGTATGTGAGTTCTTTATGACTAATGTTGAGTCCATGGATTATACGCACTCTCAACCTTCCATCATTGCTAGCCTCTTCGGTACCGTGCATTGCCCTTTCTCACCTTGAGAGTTGGTGCAAACTTCGCCGGTGCATCCAAACCCCGTGATACGATACGCTCTATCACACATAAACCTCCTTATATCTTCCTCAAAACATCCACCATACCTACCTATTATGGCATTTCCATAGCCATTCCGAGATATATTGCCATGCAACTTTCCACCGTTCCGTTTATTATGACACACATCATCATTGTCATATTGCCTTGCATGATCATGTAGTTGACATCGTATTTGTGGCAAAGCCACCATGCATATTTTTATACATGTCACTCATGAGTCATTGTCCATCCTGGTACATCGCCTGAGGCATTCATATAGAGTCATATTTTGTTCTAGTATCGAGCTGTAATCATTGAGTTGTAAATGAATAGAAGTGTGATGATCATCATTAGTAGAGCATTGTCCCAAAAAAGAGAGAAAAGACCAAAAAAAAGGAAGGCCCCAAAAAATATATATAAAGGGGCAATGCTACTACCCTTTCTTTCCACACTTGTGCTTCAAAGTAACACCATGATCTTTATGATAGAGAGTCTCTTGTTTTGTCACTTTCATATATTAGTGGGAATTTCTCATTATAGAACTTGGCTTGTATATTCCAACAATGAGTTTACTCAAATTCCCTAGGTCTTCGTGAGCAAGCAAGTTGGATGCACACCCACTTAGTTTCTTTTGTCGAGCTTTCATATATTTATAGCTCTAGTGCATCCGTTGCATGGCAATCCCTACTCCTTGCATTGACATCAATTGATGGGCATCTCCCTAGCCTGTTGATTAGCCGCGTCAATGTGAGACTTTTTCATTTTTTGTCTTCTCCACACAACCCCCATCATTACATTCTATTCCACCCATAGTGCTATATCCATGGCTCACGCTCATGTATTGCGTGAAAGTTGAAAAAAGTTTGAGATTACTAAAATATGAAACAATTGCTTGGCTTGTCATCGGGGTTGTGCAAGATGAGAGAATTCTTGTGTGATGAAAATGAAGCATGACCAAACTATATGATTTTGTAGGGATGAACTTTCTTTGGCCATGTTATTTTGAGAAGACATAATTGCTTAGTTAGTATTCTTGAAGTATTATTATTTTTATGTCAATATTAAACTTTTATCTTGAATCTTTCGGATCTGAATATTCATGCCACAATAAAGAAAATTACATGCAAGAATATGCTAGGTAGCATTCCACATCAAAAATTCTGTTTTTATCATTTACCTACTCGAGGACGAGCAGGAATTAAGCTTGGGGATGCTTGATACGTCTCCAACGTATCTATAATTTTTGATTGCTCCATGCTATTATATATTCTGTTTTGGATGTTTAATGGGCTTTATTATACACTTTTATATTACTTTTGGGACTAACCTATTAACCCAAGGCCCAGTGCAAATTGCTGTTTTTTTTGCCTATTGTAAGTGCATCTAGTGCCCCTTAGTGATTCTGGTGTATTGAAGACTTATAGGTTAAGAAACTAATGTGTTTATGAGTGTACACATGTCTATAAGTCTGTGAGGAGTTTGATATTTACAGTGAAAGTCGACCCTAAAAATGAAGTTCTTCGATCAAGACTTTGATATTCTCAAGACTTTCAAGACTTTGAAAGTGAAGAAATTGGTGTGACCTTGAAG
This sequence comes from Aegilops bicornis, assembly GCA_021605145.1. Classification (NCBI taxonomy): domain Eukaryota; kingdom Viridiplantae; phylum Streptophyta; class Magnoliopsida; order Poales; family Poaceae; genus Aegilops; species Aegilops bicornis. The sequence continues at coordinate 524,634,273 of CM038669.1, forward strand.
ACTTGGTATTCATTTGAGGAACATGAAGCGTGAAGACTTTAGTTTTCAGTAGTTTCGCTTTTCTCTTTCTTGAGTCATAGGAAACACCGTCTTTGTTAAGGGGGTCGAGGAAATACTAAGGAAAAATTTCCATGTGATGCTCAACTCAAAATCCTACACCTACCAATCCCTTTGAGTGAAGCCTTTTGGAAATCTCATACAACTCAGTCAATTTATTTAGTGACAAAGACGAAGTTCTTCTGGTCGCTGAGGAATTTGTTCTGACTGAGGAGTTAGGAATTCGCCAGTGCGGATTGCCTACACAGTGAGGAACATGATAGCCCTGAGGAATTTGAGATTCAAATTTCCGACCGTTCTTTATCTTCTTGTGGCTGTCCCAAAATATCTTATCCACCTAACGGTCATATCATTGAAGGGCATTTATGTCTTATCATGTCGCTGCTCCCTAGGCTATAAATAGTCACCCCTACAACCACTAGCTGGTTGGCTGCTCCGAGAGAAACTTGACACTTGTCATTTGAGAGCAACCCATCCTCCGAGGACTTTGAGCGAAAATCATCGAGTGAGGAAAAACCCAAACACCAAACCCCTACAAACCCAAAGTGATTGAGCATCACTAAAGAGATTGATCCTGCGTGGATCCGACGCTTGTTACCTTTGAAGACTGTGCTTCTTCCAGACGGTTAGGCGTCGTGGTCTAGAGCAGGAGGAATTGTGGATCGCCGAGTGACCAAGTCTGTGAAGGTTTGGAAGTCGCCTGAAGACTTACCACGAGTGATTGGACGAGGTCTGTGTGACCTTAGTTCAAGGAGAATACGGTGAGGACTTGGTGTCCTGAGCTGCGTGCTCAACGATCGGGTGTCCGGACTGTGTGTCCTCGAGTTTAAATACTCAATGCTCCAACCAGACGCATAACCGAGACAACAGCTTGGAACTGGTCTACCAAATCATTGTCTTCACCAACCTTACTGGTTCTATTTCACAACCCTTTCATTTCTTCATTACCGTGTTGAGTGTTCGTTCATATCTGTGTTTGAAGACTTTGATCAAGACTTTCTCAATTTCCTCAGTTCAATTTCTTCACCGCTTTGTCTTCATCTTGTGCTATCCTGTGTTTACGCTTTTCGTACTCTTTGATTGTCTTCATTTCATTATGATGACCATGCCCGCATTCTCTTATGCATATTTACGAGTACTTATTCCGCCATAAGTAGTTCTTCGCTAAGGAATTTCCTCACCGCAAATTCCTCGATGAAGAATTCATAAAAATCGCCTATTCACCCCCCTCTAGTCGATATAACGCACTTTCAATTGGTATCAGAGCGAGGTACTCCCTTGTTCTGTGTGATTTTGGTTTAACCACCTGGAGTTTTAGTTATGGCAACCGCAGGTATGAATAAAGTGACATGCTCTATCTTTGAAGGTCACGATTATCCCAAGTGGAAGGCCATGATGAGGAAGCGCCTCATGGCAATGAACAACAAGTTGTGGACCGTCACTGAAATTGGTCTTACTGATCTGTGCAAGACGGCGAACACAGATGATATTCGCAAGTACACTCAACTTGACATCATGGCGAAGGATATCATCTGTTCCTGCCTATCTAGAGATAAATTCAAGCGCATTATGCATCTTTGCAATGCGAAGCTTATCTGGGACCGAATCTCCGACGTCTATGAAGGTCATCGAACCCGTCATGATCCTTGGTTTGAGGACTTCAAGGAATCTCTCAAAACGATGACTTTCGAACCAGAATCATCATCTTCTGCATCATGTCTCGTGGCAAAGGGTGTCGAGGTAACCGAATGTTCCTCATCTGAATTTAGTGACTATGAATCTGATGAAGATCTAAAGCCCAGCTACTCAAAACTTGCTAAGATTGCTGTAAAACAACAAAGGGCATTTGAAAAGGTTCAAAACATGCTAGATAAGAGTGATGATATGTTAGGTGAAGAAATGGATCGCACTAAAGCCCTCGATCGAAAATCTTCAGAGACTTCAGTCTAGGTTTGACAGCCTTCAAGGTCATCATAACTCTCTCTTATCTGATCATGAGAAACTCTCTTATGAATTTCTTCAAAGAAAGCAAGATCTTCAGAAGGAGCGCGATTCATTACTTGCTCAACAAATCAGCGCTTCTCAGGAAGAATTTGTCCCTCCATGCTTAAAGTGCATTGAACGTGAATCTGCTAATTCTTCACCTGAATGTTCAAATGCTTCATCTGTTACAAATTCTTCACCTGCCTCTGCTATCACTAATTCCTCATCTGAGGACATTGCTAGTATCACTGACGATGCAGGGCTGAAGGAATTGTACATGACAGGCATGTACAAAAGCCTCAAAGGGCATCCGACTCTTTGCGATGTGCTTAAAAAGCAGATCCTCAACAGGAACCCTAGGAAAGAGGGTATTGCCTTTGAGAGGAAACTCAATGCTGATGGAACATATTGGAAGCCTGAGAAGTATCCCAAAACCTCATGGATTGCTGCAAAGGAACCTCCAGTTGATCCATCTAACTTATCTGGCTTTACATGCGAATCTCCTCATTCTTCTGATGAGTCATTTGACTCCAACTATAAACTGTTCAAAAATCATAATGGTGAAGTATTTTCTAGATATATTGGCACTAACTGCAGGAACGGTTCCCCTATGAAGAAAATCTGGGTTCCCAAGAAGTGCCTTGAAAGTCTTCAGGTGAATGTCCTCATGACGCCACCTGTGAAGAATAGGAACCCCAGATCAAACTCTTCATATGGACCAAACTCTTCATATGGATCCAAGTCCTCATACGGACCAAATTCCTCACGTGGATCAAATTCCTCAAAAGGATCAAAATCCTCATATGATTATCATCGTGCTAGCAACTCTGCTTTCAGGTAGAGCTAAGGGCTATGAATATGTGCATTATTCTTCAAACCAATATGTTCATAAGTCCTCGAAGAATTTCTCTGCTTACTCATATGCTTACCCTAACCCCTCTTATGTGAAACGTAATGGATTGGCCTCTATGCCACCATTCTCATATGGTGCTCGCAGAGTGATGAACTCTTTGCCACCCCTTCAGATGTGGGTGGTGAAGAAAAAGAACTAACCTCTTCTGCAGGGTCAGGTCTCCAGACGTGCTTTAAACGTCTGAAGAATTTGCTGGGGGCCTGACAAAAATGCCTGAAAGGACGCAGGCTAATCATGATGAAATGAACTTTCATTTCACACGTCCTCATACTGCTTATCTGTTATACTGCCTGATGAAATTCATCTGATGAACTTGATATCATATTCTTCACTGATGAAGTATATGAGATCGTAAGTTGCACTAATTCATCTGCAGGATGATCAACCCAAAGCCACTGAGTGGGTTCTCGATAGTGGATGTACAAATCACATGACTGGTGACAAGAATCTATTGATGGATGCTCCCTTATCACCGTCACATCCAAGCATATCATCTTTTGACAAAGGCAAAAGTCGGTATTGGGTCTTGGTAAGGTTGCGATCTCTAAGGACATACACATGGACGAAGTCATGCTTGTTGAGTCCTTGGGATACAACCTCATGTCAGTCTCAATGCTTTGTGATCTTGATATGGTTGTTATCTTTGGCAAGTATCGTTGTGTTGTGATTATGGAAGCTGACAATTCCAAAGTCTTTGAAGGCTTTAGGAGAGGAGACTTGTATATTGTTGATTTCTCTACAGGACCACAACCAGCTGTGTGTCTACTTGCAAAAGCTTCAGAAGGCTGGCTATGGCATCGGCGACTTGGTCACGCAGGCATGAGGAATTTGCATACATTTGCAAAGAAGAAGCATGTCATTGGCATTGAGAATGTCAAATTCCTCAAGGATCACTTGTGTGGAGCTTGTGAAGCTGGAAAAATGACCAAGGCCAAGCATCCAGCGAAGACTATCATGACCACTACTCGTCCCTTCGAATTGCTTCACATGGACCTCTTTGGTCCTAATCATTACTCAGCAGTTACTAATGATGCATCTCTACATGGTTTTGTTATTGTTGATGATTACTCTCGTTACACATGGGTACACATTGTTACTTACAAAAATGAAGTGCAGGAAGTCTTCAAACGATTTTCCTCGAGGGCTTCAACTAACTTTGGTGTGAAGATCAGACACATCAAGAGTGACAATGGAACTGAGTTCAAGAATTCTGGTCTTGATGCCTATCTTGATGAACTTGGTATTACTCATGAGTTATCTGCTCCCTATACTCCTCAGCAAAATGGCGCCGTGGAGCGCAAGAACATGACTCTTGTTGAGATGGCTCGCACTATGCTTGATGAATACAAAACGCCTAGTCATTTTTGGATTGATGCAATTGATACCGCGTGCCACATCATCAACAGAGTATATCTTCACAAGTTCTTCAAGAAGACTGCCTATGAACTCCTCACTGACAAGAAACCCAATGTAAGTTATTTCAAAGTCTTCGGTGCTAAATGCTGGATTAGAGATCCTCATCACAATTCTAAATTTGCACCGAAAGCACATGAAGGTTTTATTCTTGGTTACGGAAAGGACTCGCACACCTACAGAGTCTTCAACATCGCTCTTCACAAGATTGTTGACACTATAGATGTGCGGTTTGATGAAACTAATGGCTCGCAAAGAGAGCACCTACCTTCTGTGTTAGATGAACCAGCACCTGAGGAATCTATCAAGTTCAAGGCAACTGAGGATGTCATTCCTACTGAAGAATCTGCTGATGCACCTGAAGATAATGCTGAAGACAATGGTGCTGAGGAAAATGATCAAATTCCTCGACGACAACCAGCTCATCCTCGCATTGCAAAAGAAGTGCAAGTTGACAAGATCATCGATGACATTGAAGTGCCAAGTCCTCTCACACGCTCAAAAGCTTCACATTTATCTAACTTTTGTGGGCACTATGCTTTTGTCTCTATCACAGAGCCCACTAAGGTAAATGAAGCATTTCTGGAGCCTGAGTGGATTCAGGCAATGCAAGAAGAATTACATCGATTCGAGCTCAACAATGTCCGGGAACCTGGTCAAACGTCCAGATCCTCGCAAGCATAATATCATTGGCACAAAGTGGATCTACCGCAACAAGCAAGATGAAAATGGCCTTGTGGTGAGGAATAAGGCACGACTTGTAGCTCAAGGCTACACACAGGTTGAAGGAATTGATTTCGATGAAACTTTTGCACCTGTTGATAGACTTGAGTCTATTCAAGATATTACTCGCCTATGCTAACCATCACAATATCACTTTATATCAAATGGATGTGAAAAGTGCATTCCTCAATGGTAAGCTTGAGGAAGAAGTATATGTTGCTCAACCCCAGGTTTTGAAGATCCAAAGAATCCTGACAAAGTCTTCAGACTCAACAAGGCCCTCTATGGTCTCAAACAAGCCCCACAGGCGTGGTATGATACATTGAAGGAATTCTTCGTGAAGAATGGCTTCACACCCGGTTCACTCGACCCTACTCTCTTTACTAAATCATATGATGGTGAACTGTTTGTGTGCCAAATATATGTTGATGATATTATCTTTGGTCATCTTGACCAACGTTATAGTGATGAATTTGCCTATATGATGAGTGAAGAATATCAAATGTCTATGATGGGAGAGTTGAAATTCTTCTTAGGTCTTCAAATTCGTCAACAACACAATGGCATATTCATATCTCAGGAGAAATACCTCAAAGATGTCCTCAAGAAATTCGGCATGCAAGATTGCAAAGGCGTCAAAATTCCTATGCCCACAAATGGCCATCTATGCAATCGATGAAAATGGTATTGACTTGATCACAAGGTATACCGCTCCATGATTGGTTCTCTATTGTACTTATGTGCATCTAGGCCAGATATAATGCTTAGTGTTTGCATGTGTGCTCGTTTTCAAGCTACAATCAAGGAATCACACCATAAGGTCATGAAGCATATTCTTCGATATCTAGCTCACACAGGATTATGGTACCCCAAGGGCTCTACTTTTGATCTCACTGGATATTCTGACTCTGACTATGCTGGTGATCATGTGGACCGCAAGTCAACATTTGGTACTTGTCATTTCCTCGGACGATCTTTAGTCTGTTGGTCCTCGAAGAAAGCGAATCACGTATCACCGCTTCATCGCGGAAGCTGAATACATTGCTGCCGGGCTCTTGTTGTGCTCAATTCTTTGTGGATGAAGCAAACTCTCAAGGACTACGGCATCAACGTGAAGAATGTGCCTATCTCATCGTGACAATGAGAGTGCCATCAAGATTGCTCACAACCCAGTTCAAAGACTCGAAGACAAAGCACACCAAATTCGCCATCATTTTCTTCGTGATCATGTGTTGAAGGGCGACATCTCCATCGAGCATGTGAAGACTGAAGAACAGCTAGCCGATATCTTCACTAAGCCCTTGGATGAGAAGAGATTTAGCAAGTTGTGGTGTGAGCTAAATATCTTAGAATCTTCGAATGTTCTTTGAAAATGACACACATCCTGACACTTATGCAAAATTGATGACTTAGATGTGCAACACATGAAGAAACGTTTTTCTTCAATCCATGAAGAATAACACTCTAAGTGTGAAGAAATTAATGAATAATTTGATTCTCGTAACCCTCGACAATTGTACGCGGTGTCTGAAATCATCATTCTTATACGGTGGGTCACGCCACCATCAAAGTTGAAAATCTTCAAATTGAGTTTTTCCTCGCTTTTGAAATTCTTCAGTTTTCAAGTTCTTCAACTTTTCAAAATCTTCACTGCTTTCCGCTGCTTTTTCTTCATTAGCTATATATATATATATATGGGTTTATGTCCTCTACATCATTCACTTATGGCTAATTCTTCAAGTTGCTTTTTCGCTAAGTGAATGTGATCGACCCTTCCCCTCTATGCTATACTCAACCCAATCTATTCACAAATTCTTCATGTGCGTTCTATTTGAAACTTCGTTCAAAATCTTCACCGTGTCCTTGTCAGCTGAAGAAATTGCGAACGAAACTTTAAAACTGATCTTATCCAAATTTTCGGTTTTGCCGCTCAAACAGTTCCGCATCCCATGATGCATTATTTTATTCACCCACGATCGTACACGATCTCCACTACACAGTACGTGGTTGACACATGTCGTGAGAAGGAGAATGGACAGGGGCACGTTTGTCCCAAATCTTCGGGCGAACAGTTTTTCACCGTGGCTATATATACCCCCTCTCCCCTTCCTCACTTCCTTTACTCCGCTCGACCGCTCTCTCTCGCTCGAGCTTCTCAAACCCTAGCGCCGCCGCTACTCCATCGTCACCGGTGAGGAAGAGCTTCACTGCCTCGACCTCATCGCCGTCGTACTCGCGCCGGTTGCGGAAATCCTCACTCCGCCGCCGCCGTAGCCATCTTCCTCCGCCGAGTTAGGGCGTGGAAGATCTGAATGCATTTAGCTTCACATCTACACCACCCAGTTCGTCGTGTTCTTCATTTAGGGTAATTAAAAGTTACTTTTATCGCCTCGTTGATCCAAATTTTCACTACAAAATCTTCAAAGGTGTTTTATTCTTCAAATCCTCACACACAAACACTTCACTAGTTATATGCTCTTGATTCGTTTCTCTAAGCAATCATCTTTCTTCAAGATTCCTCAATTGTGTGGATCCTCGATCCGCATAACTCGAACCTAAGACAAAGAATGCTTAGTGAAATTCTTCAAGGCTCATCCGTCAAATTCCTCAAAACTTGTTCTTTTGAAAAACCTTCCGAGAACGCATATGACCTCTCCAAATTCCTCGCAACTATACTGCTCACAGTACTCATGTCCGCCGCTGAATCACTAGGTTCTCATCAACTTAACTCATTTGCAGCGTTCCTCGAAGAAAAGTTGCATACTTCTTCAGAGAATTATTTTGTTCAAATTCCTCACCTAAAGAATATGGCAGAAGGAAAGAAGCCACAGAAAGGAGGAAAGAGGCCTGAGGTCATGACCGTGTTTGAAATCCTTGAAGAAATATATGCTGACTGTTGCACACCTGATGAAGCTGAGTTCGGCAAAGAAAACAAAAATCAGCGCAAGGTGCACATTCAAAGGATTGAACGGAGATGGGCAAGGGAATGGAGGGAGTACAGATATGTAACTCCAAAGTACATGAAGAAATCACACTCAATCCTCCATGCCCAAGAGCTCCATTGGCACCGGGTCAAGAAGTCGACCCCACCAAAGATCAAGCGTGGTGAGGACTTTCCAAGAATGGGCCAAGCGCCAAGCCAAATTGGCAAGACAAGCCAACGAGGCGGTGAGAAAATTCAATGAGGACTCACATACTGCTGCAAGAATCGAGGCCTCTGTCAAGCCAAGAAAATCTATGGCAAAGAAGCCCACACAAGCCAAGTGCTTCTCCAACAGTGCCCTCACAACCAAGTTCCTCAGCTGTGCCCTCACGGCCAATTCCTCATGCTGCCCCTGCTCCTCCAAAATCCTCAGCTCCTTCAAAGTCCTCAGCAGCTCCTCCCAAGTCCTCAGCAGTTCCGACAAAGTCCTCAGCACCTGTGCATCTGGCCACGTGCCAAAGGACTGCAGGCTTCTCCATTGCCTCTGGTGTTTCAAAGAAGTTCCTCACCGCACCAAAGTCTTCATCCGTCCGACTCTGCGAAGACTAAGGCCACAATTGACGAGGTCCTTGGCCCAGCCCAAGAAGAAACAGGTCGCCTTCCAAGTGCCACCAAGATGATGAGGCTGATGATGATGAACTTGCGGAAATCATCGAGACCGCCAAGAAAGGGCCGCTAGAGCCAAAGGCACATCTGCCATCGCTATTGGATCCGAGGAAAATCCTCGATTACATTGATCTCTCGCACAAGGATCCAAACACCCCTATGCCTGATTTTCATCTCGACCTGGACAAATTCACATGTCAACCCATTTCATCATCAAGAGAAATTGAAGTTTGAAAAGGCAAGAGAGATCAAGAAAGCTCAATACGTAAAGGAGAAGTTCCTCAAGAAAACGTTGTCGTAATGACACCTGAGGAACTACTCAAGGTCCAGAATGAAATCCAAGCCCTCAGCAAAAACTTTGATGCTTATTATGCTGATTGGCAAGGAGCCAAAGTCAGATTCGTCAACCTGACAAAGAAATTCACTAATGTTGCTGCCCCAACGCAACAAGAAATTCCTCAGGCTGGAGCCTCAGCTCAGCCGACTGAAGAACATGCCAGCACCACTGATGAGGTTCAGGCTGCTGAAGAAAATGCTAGTTCCAGGGCTGATGATCCCATTCCAGCCGCTGAAGAAATTGCCAGGGCATCCACTAGTGGTGCGCTGAAGAAACCGAACAAGTCAGGCAATCAGATTGCCATACCGAGGAAAATCAACCAAATTCCTCAGCTCCTCCTGCGCCAACACCAACTCCAATTCTTCCATCTGCCTCTGATGTGAAGAAGACCAAGGCTGCAGAACGAGCTGCAGTAAAGAAACGGAAAGCATCTGCTGCGTCAAATTCTTCGGCTGCGAAGAAAATGAAGCCAATGACCAGCTCCTTTGAAAATCCTATTGATGCTGTTCCAATTTCCTCAATTCCATCAAAGGACCTTGTTCCTTATGATGAAGATTATGAGATCCCAAGCGGATCTGATGAAGAAGATCATTCTGCTGCTTCATCAGAGCAGATTGATGAAGAAATTGAAGTGGAAGCAATCCCTTCAACCCCAATCATTTTCTCGCCAATGCCTCAGTTCACGGTGAAGAGGCTGGTGTTGAGGAAATTGAAGAAGATGTGGATATTGGAAGCACAACGCCGTTGATGAACGATGACTTTTGGGAAAGTCAAGATCCAAATTCTCCACTCTTCACCCCAATCCAACAGATACCTCACCCCCGCTCCAACTGCTCAAATGGGCTCAAGAAACTCATCCCACTTCATCTGTCCATGAAGAAATTCCAGCCACTAGCGCCGACGAACTCTTCTGATCCTCGATCGCACCAGAGAGGAACAAGAAATTCCTCACCAAGAACCTGAGATTGCGATTCCAGAGGTCGTGATGCAACTCATCGACACTCCACCGCCAAAGCCAAAGAATCCCTTCTCAACAAAGCAAAAGTTCAAGGTCAAGACTTCTTCAGCGAGCATGTATTCTTCATCGACATAATCCATATGATTCTCGCCAGATAAGGAAGAGGCGCTTACGACTGCCAACAAGCCAATTTCTATTCCTCGGTGCTCTTCAACAAAGACAAAGTCTTCGATCATGCACATATTCCTCATGTGGACATGGAGTCTCTGCCAGGCTTCGAGCCAGTCCTCGGTGTTCTTCACGATGCAGGACTTCTGAATTTCTGCACTGACATCTGTGATTGGAATGAAGAACTCATTCTTCAATTCTAGGCAACGCTGCACATCACCGGAGACGCTGAAGACGTGAACTCATGGGTGTTAGACTGGATGTCTGAAAATACTCACTACAAGGCACCAATAACTGAATTGCTTTGTGCTCTACCACTCAGTCCTCCCCTTGATGGTGCTCGTTGTATCTACAACGAACCTGAGCTTTCAAATCACTATATGCAAGTGGTGATGAAGCCTTTGAAGCCGTGGCAGGCCCCAAGAACCAAATTTCTCGTCAAGGAATTATTGTATGTGCCTCGGATCGTCAGCCAATTCTCGACGAAGACAATGAGTCCTATCAAAGGCCACGACTCAAATGATGAAGAAGTCGTTGGCATCGTGAAGAATATGCTTTTCAATATCATTCATGGCGTTCCTGGCCAACTTCCATGATTTCTTCATGAGGACTCGCAAACATTGCTATGTCACCATTTGAGTCAAGCCTTATGCGCCTTGGATAATGAGATTCATCAGGACAAGGTCTTCACTCAATTACAAGGCTGATACTCTGAACCACTGCAGCTACTTGCCCCCGATTGAAGTCCTCAAACGGACATTTACCTCAGCTGATGAAAAGGGAAAGGCAACTGCTGTGATCGATGAAGGCATTCGTCCATTAGATGGACAGTTTCGCAAAGCAGCATCCTACTCCACCAATGATGACTCTGCCACACATGACTCGCCAATAAATACCTCGGTCAAGCAAAGTCCTCAAGCCACAAGATCGTGGTGATGACCGATCGTGAGTTACTCCTCGCCTTCATCGGAAGGTTGATCGCAATCATAAATGGGTCAAGCGTCAGCTTTGGTTCAATTCTTCACAACATGACCTCTACACACAATGCAAAGTGAAGAAAACCACTACTACCTCCATGAAACCTTCAAACGCACTGGCTGTTCTTTCTAATGTCTACAAGCGGAAGAATCGACGACAATGGGTCTCAAGGAAGAATTTGACCGGTCCGCACCTCCTCCAAGAAATACAAGAAGGTCAAAGTTCCTTCCTTGGTGGCTAGCTCCTATTCTTCATCACGAGACACCGATGAAAATGAAGATTTGGACGACATCAAGGCAGGCCCCACTACAACAAATGACCCAACAACGTCAAGCGCTCCTTCTTCGACTTGAAATTCTTCGAGGCGTTAGTCCTCAGTTTCGATCCTTTTGGTCATTCGATGACAAAGGGGGAGAAATTTGAGTTAGTCTTCAAGCGGGTCTAGTATATGGGCAACTTTTTGTTAAGTTACAACTCTTGTTCTTCTGAAACTTTTTATTGGATCGAGTTGTAATCTTAAACCCGATGGTGCTCTGATACTTTTGATGCACTGAGCTCTGATTCTTTTGAGCTCTGATACTCTTGATGCGTTATTTTGCATGCCTGTTCCTCATTAATGTTATCGCACGCATGCTGAATTTCATCAAGCACCATATTTCAGCACGCATTTCAAATTCTTCATATTATATGTCAAATGCGTATGAATTACAACATATAGGGGAGATCTCCATGATTCAACTCTTCAAATGTGCATTGCCTCAAAAGCAAATTCCTCACTATGCACATCTTCAGGGGGAGTTCTTCTATATCTTGCAATCAAATTCCTCAATATCAGTATCTACACTTCATATGTTTATCCCCGTTGAAAACTTAACCTATATTGTCATCAATCACCAAAAAGGGGGAGATTGTAAGTGCATCTAGTGCCCCTTAGTGATTCTGGTGTATTGAAGACTTATAGGTTAAGAAACTAATGTGTTTATGAGTGTACACAGGTCTATAAGTCTGTGAGGAGTTTGATATTTACAGTGAAAGTCGACCCTAAAAATGAAGTTCTTCGATCAAGACTTTGATATTCTGAAGACTTTCTGAAGACTTTGAAAGTGAAGAAATTGGTGTGACCTTGAAGGCTTGGTATTCATTTGAGGAACATGAAGCGTGAAGACTTTAGTTTTCGTAGTTTCGTTTTTCTCTTTCTTGAGTCATAGGAAACACCGTACTGTTAAAGGGGGTCGAGGAAGTACTAAGGAAAAATTTCCATGTGATGCTCAATTCAAAATCCTACACCTACCAATCCCTTCGAGTGAAGCCTTTTGGAAATCTCATACAACTCAGTCAATTTCTTCGATGTGAGACGAAGTTCTTCCGGTCGCCGAGGAATTTGTTCTCGACCGAGGAGTTAGAAATTCGCCAAAGGCGGATTGCCTACAGTGAGGAACATGATAGCCCCGAGGAATTTGAGATTCAAATTTCCGACCGTTCTTTGTCTTGCGCCACCTGTCCCAAAATATCTTATCCACCTAACGGTCATATCATTGAAGGGCATTTATGTCTTATCATGTCGTTGCTCCCTAGGCTATAAATAGCCGCCCCTACAACCACTAGCTGGTTGGCTGCTCTGAGAGAAACTTGACACTTGTCATTTGAGAGCAACCCATCCTCCGAGGACTTTGAGCAAAAATCATCGAAAGTGAGGAAAACCCAAACACCAAACCCTACAAACCCAAAGTGATTGAGCATCATCAAGAGATTGATCCTGCGTGGATCCGACGCTTGTTACCTTTGAAGGCTGTGCTTCTTCCAGACGGTTAGGCGTCATGGTCTAGAGCATCCAAGAGGAATTGTGGATCGCCGAGTGACCAAGTCTGTGAAGGTTTGGAAGTCGCTCAAGACTTACCACGAAGTGATTGGACGAGGTCCGTGTGACCTTAGTTCAAGGAGAATACGGTGAGGACTTGGTGTCCCGAGCTGCGTGCTCGCCGATCGGGTGTCCGGACTGTGTGTCCTCGAGTTTAAATACTCAGCTGCTCCAACCAGACGCATAACCGAGACAACAGTTGGAACTGGTCTACCAAATCATTGTCTTCACCAACCTTATCGGTTCTATTTCACAACCCTTTCATTTCTTCATTACTGTGTTGAGTGTTCGTTCATATCTGTGTTTGAAGACTTTGACTGAAGACTTTCTCAATTTCCTCAGTTCAATTTCTTCACTCTGTTTGTCTTTGTCTTGTGCTATCCTATGTTTACGCTTTCTGTACTCTTTGATTGTCTTCATTTCATTATGATGACCATGCCCGCATTCTCTTATGCATATTTCTGAGTACTTATTCCGCTGCAAGTAGTTCTTCGCTAAGGAATTTCCTCACCGGCAAATTCCTCAGTGAAGAATTCATAAAAATCTCCTATTCACCCCCCTCTAGTCGATATAACGCACTTTCACCTATTTCAGTGTTTCACAGAAAAAGAATATCAAACGGAGTCCAAATGGAATGAAACCTTCGGGAGCGTGATTTTTGGAACAAGCGTGATCCAGAGGACTTGGAGTAGACGTCAAGCAATCAATGAGGAGGCCATGAGGCAGGGGGCGCGCCTACCCCCTGGGCGTGCCCTCCACCCTCGTGGACCCCTCGTGGCTCCGCCAACCTACTTTTTCCTCCTATATATACCTACGTACCCCGAAACCATCCAGGAGCACCACCAAAACCTATTTCCACTACCGCAACCTTATGTACCCGTGAGATCCCATCTTGGGGCCTTTTCCGGCGCTCGGCCGGAGGGGGCATCGATCACGGAGGGGTTCTACATCAACACCGTAGCCTCTCCGATGATGTGTGAGTAGTTTACCACAGACCTTCGGGTCCATAGTTATTAGCTAGATGGCTTCTTCACTCTCTTTGGATCTTAATACAAAGTTCTCCTCGATCTTCTTGGAGATCTATTTGATGTAACTCTTTTTGCGGTGTGTTTGTCGAGATCTGATGAATTGTGAGTTTATGATCAAGATTATCTATGAACAATATTTGAATCTCCTCTGAATTCTTTTATGTATGATTGGTTATCTTTGCAAGTCTCTTCGAATTTTCAGTTTGGTTTGGCCTACTAGATTGATCTTTCTTGCAACGGGAGAAGTGTTTAGCTTTGGGTTCAATCATGCGGTGCTCGATCCCAGTGACAGAAGGGGAAATGACACGTATTGTATTGTTGCCATTGAGGATAAGAAGATGGGGTTTATATCATATTGCTTGAGTTTATCCCTCTACATCATGTCATCTTGCCTAATGCATTACTCTGTTCTTATGAACTTAATACTCTAGATGCATGCTGGATAGCGGTCGATGTGTGGAGTAATAGTAGTAGATGCGGTGAGTCGGTCTACTTGTACGGACGTGATGCCTATATACATGATCATGCCTAGATATTCTCATAACTATGCTCAATTCTATCAATTGCTCGACGGTAATTTGTTCACCCACTGCAATACTTATGCTCTTGAGAGAAGCCACTAGTGAAATCTATGGCCCCCGGGTCTATTCTCCATTATATAAGTTTACATATATTTTTATTTTACGTTCTTTACTTTTAATCTTTATCATAAAAATACCAAAAATATTATCTTACCATCTCTATCAGATCTCACTTTTGCAAGTGGTCGTGAATGGATTGACAACCCCTTTATCGCGTTGGTTGCAAGGTTCTTATTTGTTTGTGTAGGTACGAGGGACTTGCGTGTGGCCTCCTACTGGATTGATACCTTGGTTCTCAAAACTGAGGGAAATACTTACGCTACTTTGCTGCATCACCCTTTCCTCTTCAAGGGAAAAACCAACACAGTGCTCAAGAGGTAGCAAGGCTCTTCGGAACTACTCACAAAGATGCCTGGAAGTTGCTATTCAAGGGCAACGAGAAGCCACCAGTCATAGATTCGGACCCCGGGCACGATCATACCCATCCCTCTAATGCGATAAGCCCTTTACCTCTCAAGGCGTACCCTCTACTTGCTTATCAAAGGGGGGGGGGGCGGGTGTTTAACCTTTACTATATTATTTAAGGTATGGACGGAGAGAGCGGAGCGGATCCAGTGTTCGGCTCCGCTGCCCGAAGAGCCAGTCATCCCGCTCCTGGCGAAGATGCTGGTTCCGGCGCCCTATCAGCCGCCGGAGAAGAAGGCCAAGGGGGCCAAAGGTGGCCCCTGTTGCAAGGGTGCTCCGGACGTGACGTCCGAAGATGAAGAGACCCTTTCCTCCGCTGCTGAGGACGACGAGGAGGAGGAGTAGGAGGACAACCCTCCCCCTGACGGGGGAAAGAGGAAGAGGGAGGCTTCCATGAACCTGGAGGCGGAGACGTCTAAGAAGGGGAAGGGCTCCCTTGTGGATAACTCCGCGTGGGATGTCGACAGCAGTCCAGAGCGACGCCCCCGAACCAAGCCCCTTCCTGCATTGTAAGTGCTAAAACTCGTACATGTCCATATACCCAGCCTCTCCCCTTCATTGTATTGACATAGTTAATTATGCTATTGCAGTCCGGCCCACGACAGCTCCCAGCGATCCTCATCAAGAGGTTCGTTGGATTCAAAGGCGATGGCCAGTGAGTCACCGCCGGCCGCTCACTCTCCCAAGGCCTAGGGTGATGCCGAGGTGCTGTCCCGAAGGACTTTCCCAGGCCAGGGGGACTCTCAGGAGGCCTTCAGGGCGGCGCCAGAGGGCGAGACCTCGGCCGCCAGACATATGGGGGAGCAGTCCCCCATAGAGATTGGCGACGGGGGCTATGCTCAATTCCGCCCCCAGCTGAATATGTTGCCGGAGACCTATACGGCTCCGGAGTTCGGCCAACAACCTCCTTCCAAAGAAGGGGGTGTGCCTATTCCGCCGGTGACCTCTGTCCAACCAGGGGCACTGGACAATCTTCTGGAAGCGCTATGAGGCGCTTCCATCATGGAGGAACACCGTATCCTTATGGGTACGGTGATTGAGAAGGTTCAGTCCATCAAGAGCGGATCGACCTGCTCGCAGAGCTTCTTGGCAGTGCTTTGAGGTAAGCGACACAAAGGAGAAAATCCCCATATAGAGAGTAGCCCCTGAGACACTGTCTGGTGTTCGGAAAGCAAGACCGAACAGAGGATCAATATTTTTACAGGAAATTAACTAAATTTGTCTTGTATGAATGAGCAGGCGTCGTTACTGGCCGCGACCTCACACGCTGCCGAAGTCTCCGGACTAAAGCAGAGACTGGAGCAGGCCGAGGAGGAGCTCGGACAAGCGAGGAAGCAGTTGGAAGACCAGCAAGGTATGTAATGACTCGCTGTGTATTCAGGAAGAATAAATGATATGTATTGACCATAGTGTGATGATATGTGCAGGAGCAACGACCGAGGTCGAGGCCCTGGCCGAAGCCGAGGAGAGAGCTGCCAAGGAGCAAGCCGCCCATAAGAAGCTCAAGGCCCGGGTCAACGAGGTCCAGCAAGAGCTCCAAGACGCTGTGAAGAAATGCGAGACCCTGGAGTGTGATATTTCGGCTTGAGAGGCTGAACTCGTCAAGGCTGGCCAAAGCACTGAAGAGGCCCGGGTTGAGGCCCAGGGCACCCTCCGGGAGATCCAGGAGGCCAAGAAGATTGCGGCGGGTAAGGCATTTCGTATGCAAAGCAAGTATGTGAAGAAGAAGTATGTCTTACTAACCCGGATTCGGAGTTCTCCAGGGGCGTTTACGGACCTGCGCCACAAGAAGGTGTCGACGTCCTGCGGAGTTCTTCCGAGTGAAGAGGGGGCTCAACGGAGAAGCTGTTGCAGTCGCAATACCTTGGCGCCGTAACATCCAAAGGTTCTTCACCGATCAGCTGAACCAGCTGGTTGAGCTGCATAGGGTGGCCGAACTGGCCATGAAGGATTTAATAATCCAGCTGTGGCCCGCCGAAGCTATACCCAGCAGTTACTTCGGCCTCGTGAAGTGGCTGGTGAACGCCTGTCCTTGGCTGGATGTCATCAAGCGATCGGTCTTCATCGAGGGAGCGCGGATGGCCTTCGCACGAGTCAAGGCATGGTGGGCGAAGATGGACGCCAAGCTTGTGACCGAGGGGCCGCCCGAGGGCAAGGAGCACCGCACACCCGAGCGGTATTTTGGAGACGTCCTGGAGGGGTCTCGCATTGTAGCAACGCAATGCACAAAAGACATTATCTTTGAATGAATACATTCAAATTGTCTCTGCCATGTATGATGAAACAAAGTTGTTATGTAATATAATTTTTGTTATGTTTAAACAATTTTACCTCCTGTGCGGCCGTTTTGTATGAAATCTGAGAGTTGGCCAGCCGTCGGCTTCTGCCCCCACGTAGGTAGTACGGGGGTGTTTGGGATGGAATCTAAACACTCTTGATCCAATTGTTTGGTCCTTGAAGGAGGTGTTTAGCGCAACGAACCAGGCAATCAGACTATGCGGCTTTAGCACTCTCACTTAGCCATAGGAGTTTGACAAAAAGAATGTGGGCGCAACCCCTAGTATCCGAACTAGAATGATGTAAACACCTGATCGGGTAAGTACCGATCCCTCGCGAAATGCCGAAAAAATCTCCAACGATTTGAGACCTCCGAAGAGCTGACCGGCTCTCGCCGTATCATGATAGTCAGTTTTCGGCTTTCTCTACTGAGGTGCTCCATCGGGTAAACCCGGGCACAATCGCAGTAGTTCTCCCTTTACTACCTTAGCCGATATAGCGGAACGTAAGGTAGCAAGCACAGGAGCCGGGCAACCCAACTATTGACCAAAGACATGATTCAGAGCAAATGCATATAGTGCTAAATTCGGGGTGCTGAACTATACTGTAAAAAGTGTTCGGACTTTTGTTGCCATGGAGCGGGGCGCTATGAAGCCCCTGGCAAATTGAAACGTACCACAATGCATGGGTGCTATCTGATAAGTTCATTAAAAAAAGGAAACATAAAAGGAGTAAATGCAATAGGAAGGGGCCCTGAAAGTTGGGCCGCAAACTGTTTCCATTATAATTTGATTAATACGTCAAAGCGCATTGATACAAATAGTGCGATAAGCAACAAGCTATTTAACATGCCATCACCAAGGGAGAGCTGTGTGTGGGCCCTGAAAACAGGTAGAGTGGTCGTTAAAGAGACCACCTAGAAATTCCCCTCTACGTCTAGGCTGACTGCCATCTTGGTATATTTGTCCTTCGAAAGGAACTGCGATCAAGCCATCAGGGAAGGCTTGTGGAAAAGGAACCTGAGAAGTAAATGTGTCCGGGAGCGATCAAGCCGTATTGTGGATCACAAGGTAGGTATGCCTCCGTCTGTGCCCATGGTATTTTGAGTGCATAGTTATGTACGCCCGGAACCAATGCCACCACTTGATCGGGACTGGGACGGAGGCCAAATTGCTAGTCGAGCTCCTGACGAGCCAAGCTGTCCTGCTGCAGAATAGTCCGGACCCTCTTAACGGTGTTCGGGGGCTCGGAAGCCAAATTAAGGTTCTGCTTGAGAAGGCCGCTCTGTACTTCTGCTGCTAAGGCAGCAGTGTGCTCTTATGTACGGAGGGAGAGTTCCGTGTATCCATTGACTGTTATGACGCCGCGTGGACCGGGCATCTTGAGCTTGAGGTAAGCATAATGAGGGGCCGCATTGAATCGAGCGAATGCGGTTCGTCCGAGCAGTGCGTGGTAGCCGCTGCGAAAAGGGACGATATCGAAGATTAATTATTCGCTTCGGAAGTTATCCAGAGATCCGAAGACAACCTCTAGCGTAATTGAGCCCGTACAATGGGCCTCTATGCCTGGTATGACTCCTTTAAAGGTAGTCTTTGTGGGCTTGATCCGTGATGGGTTAATGCCCATTTTATGCTACCGTATCCTGATAGAGCAGGTTCAGCCGCCGTCGTCCATAAGAACTAGCGTCAGGTGGAATCCGTCAATTATTGGATCAAGGACCAATGCGGCTGAACCGCCATGACGGATACTGGTCGGATGATCCCGTCGATCAAAAGTGATAGGGCATGACGACCATGGATTAAATTTTGGGGCGACTGGCTCTATCGCATAGACGTCCCTAAGCGCACGCTTGCGCTCCCTCTTGGGGATGTGTGTAGCATATATCATGTTCACCGTTTTGACCTGGGGGGAAATTTGTCCCCCTGTGTTCGATTGCCGGGGCTCCTCGACATCATCCTTGCTTTGTGATCCCTTTTCTTTGTTCTTGGAATTTAGCTTGCCGGCCTGTTTAAAAACCCAACAATCTCTATTGGTATGAATGGCTGGTTTGTCTGGGGTGCCATGGATCTGGCATGGACGGTCGAATATGCGGTCCAGGCTGGATGGTCCCTGATTGTTTCTTTTATATGGCTTCTTCCGCTGACCGGACTTGGAGCCACTGAATCTGGCGTTGACTGTCGTGTCATCGGTGTTGTCACCATTGCTTCGGCGTTTGTGTCTGCTACGTCGGAGCTTGCTGTTGCTATTTTTTACCTCGGGGGTGCCCATTTCTGTGTTTTTGCTACGGGCCAGCCAGCTATCCTCGCCCACATAAAAGCGGGTCATGAGCGCCGTGAGGGCTGCCATGGACTTCGGCTCTTCCTGTCCAAGGTGACGGGCGAGCCATTCGTCACGGATGCTATGTTTAAAGGCCGCTAGGGCTTCGGCATCCGGACAGTTGACGATCTGGTTCTTTTTAGTTAGGAACCTAGTCTAGAATTTCCTGGCTGACTCTCCAGGCTGTCTTACTATGTGGCTTAAATCATCGGCGTCTGGTGGCCGGACATATGTACCTTGGAAGTTGTCAAGGAAGGCCTCTTCCAAGTCCTCACAACTGCCAATAGAATTTCCAGGCAGACTGTTCAACCAGTGCTGAGCTGGCCCTTTGAGTTTTAGTGGGAGGTATTTGATGGCGTGAAGGTCATCTCCGCGGGCCATATGGATGTGGAGAATAAAATCCTCGATCCATACCGCAGGATCGGTTGTCCCATCGTATGATTCGATGTTTACGGGTTTAAACCCTTCTGGATATTCATGATCCATTACTTCGTTAGTGAAGCAGAGAGGGTGTGCGGCGCCTCTATATCGGGCCGCATCGCGACGTAGCTCCGATGGAGTCCGTCTGCGGTTTTTGGCCCGGGTGTGACTAGGTTTGTCACGTCCAAATAGGCAGTCGTCTGATAACCCACAAGTATAGGGGATCACAATAGTTTTCGAGGGTAGAGTATTCAACCCAAATTTATTGATTCGACACAAGGGGAGCCAAAGAATATTCTCAAGTATTAGCAGTTGACTTGTCAATTCAACCACACCTGGATAACTTAGTATCTACAGCAAAGTATTTAGTAGCAAAGTAATATGGAAGTAACGGTAACGGTAGCAAAAGTAATATTTTTGGGTTTTGTAGTGATTGTAACAAAGAGCAACGGAAAAGTAAATAAGCGAAGAACAATATGTGAAAAGCTCGTAGGCATTGGATTGGTGATGGAGAATTATACCGGATGCGGTTCATCGTGTAACAATCATAACATAGGGTGACACAGAACTAGCTCCAATTCATCAATGTAATGTAGGCATGTATTCCGAATATAGTCATACATGTTTATGGAAAAGAACTTGCATGACATCTTTTGTCCTACCCTCCCGTGGCAGCGGGGTCCTAGAAGAAACTAAGGGATATTATGGCCTCCTTTTAATAGAGTAACGGACCAAATCATTAACACATAGTGAATACATGAACTCCTCAAACTATGGTCATCACCGGGAGTGGTCCCGATTATTGTCACTTCGGGGTTGACGGATCATAACACATAGTAGGTGACTATAGACTTGCAAGATAGGATCAAGAACTAACATATATTCATGAAAACATAATAGGTTCAGATCTGAAATCATGGCACTCGGGCCCTAGTGACAAGAATTAAGCATAGCAAAGTCATAGCAACGCTAATCTCGTAACATAATGGATATTAGGGATCAAACCCTAACAAAACTAACTCGGTTACATGATAAATCTCATCCAACCCATCACCGTCCAGCAAGCCTACGATGGAATTACTCACACACGGCGGTGAGCATCATGAAATTGGTGATGGAGGATGGTTGATGATGAAGATGGCGACGGATTCCCCTCTCCGGAGCCCCGAACAGACTCCAGATCAGCCCTCCCGAGAGAGTTTAGGGCTTGGCGGCGGCTCCATATCGTAAACCGCGACGAATCTTTCTCCCTGATTTTTTCTCCCCGAACGTGAATATATAGAGTTGGAGTTGAGGTCGATGGAGCTCCAGCGGGCCCATGAGGCAGGGGGCGCGCCCTAGGGGGGCAGGTGCGCCGCCCACCCTCGTGGACAGGGTGTGGGCCCCCTGGCCTTGATTCTTTCACCATTATTTTTAATTATTTCCAAAAATAATCTCTGTGAAGTTTCAGGTCATTCCGAGAACTTTTGTTTCTGCACAAAGATAACACCATGGCAATTCTGCTGAAAACTGCGTCAGTCCGGGTTAGTTCCATTCAAATCATGCAAGTTAGAGTCCAAAACAAGGGCAAAAGTGTTTGGAAAAGTAGATACGACGGAGACGTATCAACTCCCCCAAGCTTAAACCTTTGCTTATCCTCAAGCAATTACGTTGATAAAATGAAAGTGATAAAGAAAGACTTTTACAAACTCTGTTTGCTCTTGTTGTTGTAAATATGTAAAGCCAGCATTCAAGTTTTCATCAAATATTATGACTAACCATATTCACAATAACACTTAGGTCTCATGTTTACTCATGTCAATGGCATAATCAACTAGCGAGCAATAATAGTAAATCTCGGATGACAACACTTTCTCAAAGAAATCATAATATGATATAACAAGATGGTATCTCGCTAGCCCTTTCTGAGACCGCAAAACATAAATGCAGAGCACCTTTAAAGATCAAGGACTGACTAGACATTGTAATTCATGGTAAAGGAGATCCAATCATAGTCATACCCAATATAAATTAACAGTAATGGATGCAAATGACAGCAGTGCTCTCTAGCTGGTGCTTTGTAATAAGAGGGTGATGACTCAACATAAAATTAAATAGATAGGCCCTTCGCAGAGGGAAGCAGGGATTTGTAGAGGTGCGAGAGCTCGGTTTTAAAATAGAGATAAATAATATTTTGAGCGGTATACTTTCATTATCAACATAACAACCAAGAGATGGCGATATCTTCCATGCTACACACATTATAGGCGGTTCCCAAACAGAATGGTAAAGTTTATACTCCCCCTCCACCAACAAGCATCAATCCATGGCTTGCTCGAAACAACGAGTGCCTCCAACTAACAAGAGCCCCGGGGGAGTTTTGTTTGCAATTATTTTGATTTGATTTGCTTAAAGCATGGGACTGGGCATCCCGGTGACCAGCCATTTTCTCGTGAATGAGGAGCGGAGTCCACTCCTCTTGAGAATAACCCGCCTAACATGGAAGATACGGACAACCCTAGTTGATACATGAGCTATTCGAGCATACAAAACAGAATTTCATTTGAAGGTTTAAAGTTTGGCACATACAAATTTACTTGGAATGGCAGGTAGATACCACATATAGGAAGGTATGGTGGACTCATATGGAATAACTTTGGGGTTTAAGGGATTGGATGCACAAGCAGTATTCCCACTTAGTACAAATGAAGGCTAGCAAAGGACTGGGAAACGACCAACTAGAGAGCGACAACAGTCATGAACATGCATTAAAATTAATAAACATTGAGTGCAAACATGAGTAGGATATAATCCACCATGAACATAAATATCATGAAGGCTATGTTGATTTGTTTCAACTACATGCGTGAACATGTGCCAAGTCAAGTCACTCGAATCATTCAAAGGAGGATACCACCCTATCATACCACATCACAACCATTTTAATAGCATGTTGGCACGCAAGGTAAACCATTATAAACTCCTAGCTAATTAAGCATGGCATGAGCAACTATAATCTCTAATTGTCATTGCAAACATGTTTATTCATAATAGGCTGAATCAGGAATGATGAACTAATCATATTTACAAAAATAAGAGAGGTCGAGTTCATACCAGCTTCTCTCATCTCAATCAGTCCATCATATATCGTCATAATTGCCTTTCACTTGCACGACCGAATGATGTGAATAATAATAATAGTGCATGTGCATTGGACTAAGCTGGAATATGCAAGCATTCAATAAACAGGAGAAGACAAGGCAATATGGGCTCTTGGTTAAATCAACAATAATGCATATAAGAGCCACTTTAAAAAATTTATTATGGTCTTCTCCTATTGACCCCCAAAGAGAAGAAAAGAAATAAAACTATTTACACGGGATAGCTCCCAACAAGCAAAAGAAGAACATGAAATATTTTTGGGTTTTCTTTTTAATTACTACTACTACAAGAAAGAAAGTAAACTAGCTAAATGCTACAACTATTTTTTTTGGTTTTGTTAAGGTTTTTCAAACACACAAGAAGAAAGCATAAAAAATGAAAATAAACTAGCATGGATAATACAATGAAAGAGTATGAGCACCGACAACTAGCAATGAGTGTGTGAACATAAATGTAATGTCGGTGAGAAATACGTACTCCCCCAAGCTTAGGCTTTTGGCCTAAGTTGGTCTATTGCCACGGCTCGCCTGGCGGATATCCAAAGTTATAGCTGGAGTCGTACTGAGATGCAAAGGCTATTGCATCGTGGGCTGCAGCTTGGAGGCGAGCTGCCCTCGTCCTCCTTTCGTACTCATTTGCCTCCTCCCTGGTTATAACATGTCTCCCTTTTGCCTGAAAGTCAAAGAGAGTAGGAGCAGGGAGGACAATATTGACGGCGTGACGCCTGTCAAAGATTAGTCGGTACTGGAGAGGCGGTTCGTTCCTCTCAACAAACCGATGGTGAACCATGGCATTAAAATCTAGATAAGCAGGATGCAATTCCATATCATAATCACGAATAGGTATATTAAGAAAATTAGCTAAACGGGTTGCATAAATTCCACCAAAGAAATCTCCATTAAATTTATTATTATGCAACCTACGTGCAATAATGGCTCCCAAGTTATAAGGTTTATCTCCTAATACAGCACTCCAGAGAACACTGAGATCAGGGACACACATGTGGCATGCTTCATCCTTACCATTTATGCACCTACCTATGAAGAGAGCAAAATAATGTATAGCAGGAAAATGAATGCTCCCTAAGGTAGCTTGTGTTATATCACTAGACTCCCACACGGTTATACTAGCAAGAAATCTCTAAATTCAGATTTGCGAGGTTCACTAGGACTACCCCATTATGGAAGTTTGCAAGCAGTATTAAAATCCTCTAAGTCCGTAGTATAAGAATTTTCATAAACATCAAACATGACAGTTTGAGAATTGCGTGATGATGAAAATTCAAACCTCCTCACAAAGGAATCAGTGAGATAGTGGTACTGACGGCACTTATCTGCCTCGAAGCTCACAAGATCAGCGTTACGCACATATGAGTTAAATTCTTCCTTGATTCCTGCTCGATCCATGAAGTCCTCTGAAGGCCATTCACAAGCCCACACTTGAGCGTCCCTTGGTGGTTCATCGTCGGCATCGCACATTGCGAGCCTGGGTCCTTGCTTCCTTGAAGGGCCACCTTGGTACATTTTCCTAAACATATTTCTTCCTCTGAAAAATTGCTAAAATTTTTAGTAACTTCAAATAAAAGTGAACCAAACTCAACAAAACTGATAGCAACTACTCGCACAAGTGCCTAGAGACCATATCATGCATTAGTACTACTTGGAACCATATAAATTTGACATGCAAGCTCAAGAACATGGTCACCTAGGCAGCAAAAATTTGCAATGAATAAAGCAATAGAACAAAATCTATTTGGACCATTGGAGGAGTCACATACCAAGGAAGAATCCTCTAAAGCAGTTTTGCGGGAGGTGCTTTGAGCAAGGAGATTGAAAATCGCAGCAAAATGAGCTAGAACTCGTGCTTGAGCTGGTTGGTGATTTTTTTGGGAAGAAGAAGGAGTGTGTGGATGCAGGAATAAGTGGAGGGGAGCCACCATGGGCCCACGAGGCTGGGGGCGCCTACCGTAGGGTGGGCGGGCCTGGACCCTCGTGGCAGTGCTTGCTCCTCATTGTGTTCTCGGTGCGGATATTCTCAAATATTTCAGAAAAAAACATATTTCAATTTCGGGGCATTTGGAGAACTTTTATTTTCGGGGTATTTTTTATTGCACGGATAAATCAGAAAACTGACAGAAAATACTAATTTTACTTTATTCAAACTAAATAACAGAAAGTAAAAGGAGTGTTGGGGGATATTACTACTGGGTATAAACTGGCCAGGAGAGGCCGGATTACCCCCATAATGAGTTATTATATTTAAAGCCCATGAAGACAAGGACGGTGGTGCTTTATGAAGGCCCATGGCCGAAAGGCGGATTAAGGCCTGTAGACATAAAACGACAGTGATATGTAACTTGTGTTGTAAGGTAGCAAGAGTAGATACCGAGCCGGACACGTTTATGAGCCGGCCTCGGGATCCTGTAAACCGACGGGCGTCAACCCATGTATATAAGGGGACCACCCGGTGGCGGTTTAGGGACAACGAACAACAACTCGAGAGCCAGGCATAGCGGATTCGCTCCCTGGTCATCGACACCCTATCAATTCCACAACAACTGGATTAGGCCTTTACCTTCACCGCAAGGGGCCGAACCAGTATAAAACTCTCTGCGTCCTTTGTCCGATTTAACCCCTTTAAGCTAACCCGTCGCGATGGCTCCATGACTAAGTCCTTTCACTAGGACATCTGCCGTGACAAAACCACGACAGTTGGCGCCCACCGTGGGGCTATCACACGATGGTTTCGAGTTCTTAGAGGGCATCTTCGAAGGGCTCAAGGGATATGCTGTGGGCCGGATGACCAAGAGACGTCACGGCAAGCTTTACATCGACGACGCAGGCTGGGGCCCCGAGGCCGGCTCAATTGAGTACGGGTACCGGGTCCCCTTCGGCGGCATTCACGTGTTCATTGGCAAGATTGGCGAACTGGGCCCTGAGCCGGACATCTGCACCGACATCGTCGAAACGGCTCAGTGTGCGAGATCTGCCCGGGTTAAGCCTGCCATGAAGCGTGCCTTCGTGGGAGTCATCCATGGAGTACAATCTGAGGATAGATCGGAGTCTGGTGGTGAAACCGTCGTTTACTCCAGTGACGAGTCATCTAATGGAGAGACCGAGTCATTGTATCAGTTGCAGGATGGCTGGTTTGGGGGCTGTTCCGATGGCGATAGTATTCCGGACCCCCTTGATCTGCCAAGCCGAGTTGCGATCTTCATGGCCGGTACGCAGTCAGCGCCACAATCTTCGACCGCCGCGGCGATGATCTCCGGTTCAGCAGCGGCAACAACAGCTGGGGCAGGGGGCCCTGGGCCACCACCGGTTCAGGTTTTGTCTGATTTATTCAACACCTTGGCAGCACTGCTAGCGGCTGAAGTCAGCCCGGCGAATCAGGACCAGCATAATGCAGAAGTGGTGAAGGTGAAGGATCAGATAGCACAAGCCAAGGTGGACCTGGCCGCTGAAAACACCAGGATGGCGGCAAGACATGCCGAGTTAGATGCACAGTCTTATCGGCTTATGTTGGACCAGAACGCATCGAATGACGTAATGAGGAGAAGGTACCGATCTCACCTGCCTCCGGTTTACGAAGCCAGGAATCTCTTCAACAAGCCAGGAGCAGGAACCAGCAACCAGCCAGTGGTAAACCGGGTCGAAGCACCTGGGATGGGGACGCCGGTTCAGCTGCGTGCAATGGATCTGCCACCTCAGAATAACCCGCCCCAACACGTGCCAACGCCTCCGGGTCATTACTCCAACCCTTTGGATAACATAGTCGCAGCCGCTTCACGATTGGTGGACCTCCCAGTCGACGGTGAGTCCCCTGTAGCGGTGGAGACACGACGGGCCAGAGAGCTCCTTCAGACAGCCTTGACTCAGCAGAGGCTTATTCATACAGCCGCGAAAGGATTCATTCTACTCCCTGCCCGAGCCGGAGTTACAGCAGACATATGGATGAACCGGCCATGTCTAGCAGTGTGCGGAATCGTAATCCGCCTCGTGGTCATAACCCAGCAGGCGGCGGTGGTGATGCTCAGGATGTGGTGGATCGTGCTAGGGCACAACGAGAGGCCGAGTTAGCGGCACAACATGAAGCCCGCCAACTTACTCCAGTTCGTCCAACAACTTCGGTGGAACCAGGAGTCACCTCCAGTTTGTTGGGGGTGCCGTGTCTCGTCCGAGCACTGCGCAACGTATGACTGCCCAAGGATTTCAAAGGCCCACGTAAAGTGCCGAATTACACTGCCAATTTATCCCCCGAGTCATGGGTTGAAAGTTATGAGATGGCGATGGAGATGCTGGATGTGGATGATGCGGCGTGTGCTAAATACTTCACCATGATGTTGGAAGGAATGACACGCACTTGGTTGAAAAACTTACCAGCTAACTCTATTGGGTCATGGGTCGAGTTAAGGGCCTGGTTTATTCAGTATTTCAAAGACATATGCAAGCAGCCCATGTCAATTGTGGATTTGGCTGCCCGTGTCCAGGAGGAAGGAGAATCAACAACCCATTGGTTGCGCCGGGTTTAGGGAATTTTGCATTCATCAGACCGCATCAACGCTGATATAGTAGTTTTAACGTTGGAAGGCAATTGCCGGTTTACGCCTCTAAAGTTGAAGTTGGGACGGCTCAAACGCCACTGCAATGACATGGGGACTCTTATGGCAGCCTTGGTGAAGTATGCCGACTCTGATAGTACCAAGGACCTTGAATCTGATGATGACAAGACAGGAAAGGGAAAGAAGGGCGGCAGCACCAAAGGGCAGCAGCATAACCCGGCGGGTCATGGAAACAACGGTAAGCGTAAGGCGGATAACAGTTCATATTTTGTGGCTAACACCAATGCGCAAGGTAATGGTCAGCGTCGTAAGGGTAAACTGCCCCCGCGTGGAGGAGAACCAAGTCCCAATCCGGAGCGCCTGTCTTACCTGTTGAACCAGCCCTGCCCAAAGCATGGATCGCGGGACAAGCCGGCCACGCACCTCCGGAAGGATTGTTATATTATGCGGGAGTTCAAAAATTCAGATTTTTTCTGGAATGATCATGGACCGCCGGCGGTTCAGGCCCCGGATCTCATGGGCCGGGTTATGGTGGAAATAGTTTGGGTTCAGGATTTCACGGTAATCAAAGCAGACATGGCAATCAAGGCAACCAAGGTGGTTATAATCACCAGGGGAATCAACAGCAACAACAGCAGTCGGGTTACCAGAGCAATCCGAAGCAGTTGAACAGTGGGTGGTACCATGTCTTCACCACTAGCCTGTGTAAGCGCGATCAGAAGCTTCATAAAAGGGCAGTGAACTCCGTTGAACCGGCGGTGCCCCATTACTTATGCTGGTCTAAACAACCCATTGTGTGGAGTCGAGAGGATCAGCCACCTCGGTTGATAATCCCGGTCATGTGGCATTGGTTGTGGCACCTCAGGTTGGAGGTTATAAGTTCACCAAGGTACTCAAGGATGGAGGGAGTAGTATCAATATCCTTTATTATGACACCTTCCGTCGCATGGGGTTAACAGATAAAAATCTTAAACCGTCCAACACCGTTTTCCATGGTGTGGTGCCTGGTAAATCGGCGTATCTGGTGTGTAAGATAGCTCTGGAGGTTGCTTTTGGTGATGACCATGATTCAAGATCAGAGGCGTTGAGTTTTGAAGTGGTGAAAATCAAGAGCCCGTATCCTGACCTGTTTGGATGGCTGGCTTATGCTAAGTTCATGGCAAGGCCCTGTTATGTCTATCTGCAGCTCAAGATGCCGGGCCATAAGGGGACTATCACAGTGCATGGGAGCCGCAAGATCGCTTTGGAATGTGAAGAAGGTGATGCGACATATGTTGAGTCGGTTTGTGCAACAGAGGAGTTGAAGTTCTACAAGGATAATGTTGAACCGGCGGATATGACTTCTTTGAAAAAACCTACTACAGAGCATGATCTGGCCTTGAAGTTTAAATCGGCTGATGAGACTAAGCTGGTTGATTTTGTTCCTGGCGATTCATCCAAGCAGTTTAGCATCAGCGCTAACTTGGATCCGAAATAGGAAAGCGTGCTCATCGAGTTCATCAGTGAGAACCGGGACATCTTTGCGTGGAAGCCTTCTGACATGCCAGGTGTAACGAGGGAACTCGCTGAGCACACACTTAATGTTGATCCGAAGTTTAAACCGGTCAAGCAGTTTCTTCGCCGGTTCAATGAAGAAAGACACAAGGCTATTGGTGAGGAGGTAGCCAGGCTCTTGGCGGTTGGGTTTATCATTGAAATATTTCATCCTGAGTGGTTGGCTAATCCGGTGCTGGTACTTAAGAAGAACGGCACTTGGCGTATGTGTGTGGACTACACAGATTTAAACAAGGTTTGTCCAGCGGATCCTTTTGCCCTCCCTCGTATTGATCAAATCATTGATGCTACAGCGGGTTGTGAGCGTTTGAGTTTTCTGGATGCTTATTCCGGTTACCATCAGATCAAAATGGCAGTTAAGGACCAGGAGAAGACAGCTTTCATAACTCCCTTTGGATCCTTCTGCTATGTATCTATGCCTTTTGGGCTCAAGAGTGCCCAGGCGACTTATCGCTATGTGTAGAATTCTCTTCATAATCAGATCGGTCGCAATGTTCATGCCTATGTGGATGATATTGTGGTGAAATCCAGAAAGGAGGAGACATTGATTGATGACTTGAAGGAGACTCTAATAACCTCTAGGTTTATAAAATGATGCTTAATCCGGCCAAGTGTGTCTTTGGTGTACCGGCAGGCAAGCTCTTTGGGCTTTCTGGTGTCTAACAGGGGCATTGAAGCTAATCCGGAGAAAATCAAGGCTATAACTTCTTTGGCTAAACCAAAGTGTATCGATGATGTTCAACGCCTGGCAGGCCGGATTGCCACCTTGAGCCGGTTTATCAGTCACCTTGGTGATAAGGCCATCCCTTTATATTAGATGCTGAAGAAGACGGATGACTTCGTCTGGAGTGACGCGCCAATGAAGCATTTGAGGACTTAAAACGGCAGATGGCTAATTCGCCGATCCTTGCTGCTCCTGTTGATAAAGAGCCATTGTTGTTATATGTGGCTCCTAACGTCCGGGCTGTTAGCGTGGCTATTGTGGTGGAGCGCAAGGAGGCCGGAAAGGAGTATCCGGTTCAACGGCCAGTTTATTATATCAGTGAGGTACTTATTGAGTCCAAGCAAAGGTACCCGCATTGGCGTAAGCCGTGTATGGAGTTTTTATGGCAAGCCGGAAGCTTAAGCAATATTTCCAGGGTCATCCCATCACTGTGGTCAGCTCTGCTCCTTTGGGGGATATAATCTAGAACAGGGAAGCGACTGGCTGGACTGCCAAGTGGGCTATTGAGCTTGGGCCTCACAGTTTAAAGTATGTGCCCTGGACGGCGATCAAATCTCAGGCACTTGTGGATTTCATGAATGACTGGACAGAATTACAGGCGCCGGAAGAGAAGCCGGATCATACTTATTGCACTATGCATTTTGATGGGTCCAGGCAATCGGAGGTCTCGGGGGCTGGAGTCGCATTAACTTTCCCACGAGGTGATAAGTTTTGTTACATTCTCCGTTTAATGTTCCCTTGTACTAACAATGCAGCTGAGTATGGAGCTCTACTCCATGGTCTTCGAATGGCTAAGGATATGAATTTGAGCCGGGTTAAGTGCTTCAGTGACTCGGACCTGGTGGCTCAACAAGTGTCTGACACTTGGGATTCCAAGGATCCGCTCATGGTAGCGTATCGTCGAGAGGTGGATATTATTGCAGGTCACTTCAAAGGCTATCAGGTTGATCATGTGGACCGGCGGGAGAACAAAGCGGTGGACGCTTTAAGTCGCTTGGGTTCCCAACATAAACCAGTTCCACCCAATGTCTTTCTGGATGTGCTACATAATCTGTCAATCAAGCTCCCCACAGAGGAATATTTGGTTGTTCCTGATCCAGAGGCTCAGTTGGTGGCGGCTATTCATGTCATTCCAGACTGGACGGTCCCATATTTGGCGTATATAAACCGGGGCGAGTTACCGGAGGATGAAACCTTGGCCTGGCAGATAATCCGGCGGTCCAAGTCCATGACTATTGTCAATGGCGAGTTACATCATTGCAGTGTAACAGGGGCTTTTCAGCGTTGCGTGTCTCCTGAAGAAGGCCGTGAGATTTTGCGTGAGATCCACGAAGGAGATTGTGGTCACCACGCCGATTCAAAGTCCCTGGTAGCTAAAGCCTTTCTTCATGGCTTCTATTGGCTGACGGCTCATGCTGATGTAGAAGACTTGGTGAAAAAGTGCGATGGTTGTCAGAAATTTTCATGCCAAGCTCATGTTCCGGCCCAGGAGTTGAGGATGATTCCAATCACTTGGCTGTTTGCAACTTGGGGACTGGATATGGTTGGGCCCTTTAAGAGATCCAAGGACAAGAAGGCCCACCTTTTGGTGGCAGTTGATAAGTTCACTAAGTGGGTGGAGGAAGAGCCAGTCAGTAAGTGTGATGCAGCTACGGCGGTTCAATTCATCAAGAAAGTGATTTTCTGGTTCGGCTTTCCACACAGCATTATAACTGATAATGGTACCAATCTGTCCAAAGGTGCTATGAAGGAGTTCTGTCAACGTGAGCACATCCGGCTTGACGTATCATTAGTGGCTCACCCCCAGTCTAATGGTCAAGCAAAGAGGGCTAATCAAGAGATCTTGAGAGGCATCAAGCCCCGGCTTATGGTTCCTTTGCAACGGACGCCAGGTTGTTGGGTGGAGGAGTTACCTTCTGTGTTATGGAGCATCAATACCACACCCAACAGATCTACGGGTTACACGCCTTTTTTCATGGTTTACAGAGCAGAGGCGGTTCTCCCAAGTGACATCCGTCATGACTCACCTCGTGTGGCGGCTTATGTCGAAGCTGATAATGAGAAAGCGCATCAGGAAGCACTTGACCTGTTAGATGAGGAGCGTGACATTGTAGCAGCCCGTTCGACGATTTATCATTAGGTTCTGCGGCGTTATCACAGCCGCCGGGTTAGAACCAGAACTTTTCAAGAAGGCGATCTGGTGCTCCGACTCATCCAGGATCAGACTGATATGCACAAGTTATCCCCGCCTTGGGAAGGGCCTTTTGTGGTCAGCAAGAATCTGCATAACGGGTCATACTACCTTATAGATGTTTGAGAGCACAAAGAATCACGTAAATCGGAGGAGGAGACCCACCGGCCATGGAATATCGCTCATCTTTGGCCTTACTATACTTGAGCCACAGGCTCTGCTCATGTACATAGTTATGACAATGTATATATTATGATCAATATAATAAACTGGAGCCTCAAATTTAAAGCGGGTATCTGTTGTTTTTCTCACATCATGTGTGGTTACATGGGGGCTTCTGTTTATAAAGCGGCGTTTGGTTTATCCCTTGATTCAGCTTATAAAGCCATATATAAAAGTCACTTGGGGGCTTGGTCATATTCGAACCATAGCTACACCTCTTGATCGGCGCAAGGCCACCAGAAAAATCACTTGGGGGCTTGGTCGTATTCGAACCATCGCTACACCTCTTGATCGGCTCAAGGCCAAAAGAAAATTACTTAGGGGCCAAAGAGAGTGTTGCAAAAGCACAACTCAAACATAGGCACCCACTGAGCACAACTCAAAATATTGCTTGGGGATTCTTTGCTTCGCAATGAACAAAGAATCTACACTTGTAATAGGCTATCAAGCCACGACTTGAAAGCCCGTGTATACACCTAAAACCCGGGTTAGCCTGCCTTTTAAGTAAGCCACTCCGTCCGAGTAAACCTGGTATGACCCATGAACTTTTGACAAGTCAATCTCATACACCCTGAACTTGTCAAAGTTAAAACGACGATTGGTTAAAGATTGAGGTCCATCTTAAAAGGCTTTGTAAAATGGTTTAACTTCGGTGACTGGCAGCCCATGAAAAGCCTCGAATTTGGGGCATGGCAGCCCGTGAAAAGCCTCGACTACAAGGTTTCATATGCTTTTATTTGCCAAGTTTTTTCTCCTTTGATGGGATTTATGATGTTTTTGATAAACCGGCGTTCATTAACCCGGTTCGGCTTTCAACTACAAAGTTGTCAGTACATGATCAGTTATAATCCAGAGTTTCTTAACCCTGTCTGGTTTCGACTATAAGTCGCCAGTATTGAATATGGAAAATCCGGTGTTTATCATAACCCAGTACGGCTTTATTATAAACCGGCACAATACGGAAGGAGTTATCAACAGTCATGATTGGGGTTATCACCCTTACTACAAAAGTTGGTCAACCAACGATGTGACTCAATATCACAGGTATCATTTATTTTCATATTTGATTATCTTTTTACAGCCTTGGTTATCAACCCTGGCTAGGTGTTTGGGCATCATGACCCATTCGACAGTAAACCGCCAGGGCATTTTTCAACTTCTTGTATGCAGGAGCAACTACAGATTCTGAACGTCATATATCTTAAGCATGGCGGGTTAACAGCTATTAGCACTACAAAAAAATACACTTCCGTGATGATACGTGTTTGTCACAGTAGGTCACGTTTTTTGTCATGCATGTACATCCATGACGATTTTATGACAGAATCAAGATAGTCATACCTGTGCTGTCGTAGAAGTGTTCCATGACATTACCAAAATTATCATCACGGAAGTGTCCACTTCCATGACGATAAATCCCGCGTCACAGAAGTGCTTTCGTCAAGGGTGACCGACACGTGGCATCCACCTTAACGGAACGCCGTTAAGCTATCGGGTCAGGTTTTGGATCCGATAACCCGTTAACAGCCTCGACCAATGAGGATTTTCCACGTGTAAAATCATCATTGGCTGGAGGAAACACGTGTCTGCTCATCGTTGGGACAGATGTCATCCAGTCATTGGACGTAAGGCGCCTATGATACGTCGACATGTGGCACGGCCCAACAGAGGCCCATTCCTGTGAAAAGTCCGGCCCGTTTGACTTGGTCAAAAGGTGGCGGGCCGGCCCATGGAAAGCCTGTTAACGGCATGTTCGCATATAGCCAATTTACAGCCCGCTAACCCAATGCCCATTACGCCCTATCCGAATTAGGCCCAACAGCGTCATCTGGGCCACCCAATATGATTCCAGCCCATTTTCACTTCTGGCCCATGTATGGCCCATGACATCTTTCGGCCCATATGAGGCCCTATGTAACTCTTGGCCTATTAACGACCCGTGGTGAAACTGGCCCGTAATGAACAATGTATCACTTTACACCCATTAACGTCCCGTGGTGAAACTGGACCGTAATGAACAAAGGTATCACTTTATACCCATTAACGGCCCGTTATTCCGTTGGGCCGTTTCCAGCCCATGTTATCTTTCGGCCTTCTCGGAGCCCATTTATTCTTGGGCTCATTTCCAGCATTCATTTACTTACGGCCCGTTACTGTCATTTTCTGCTTGTGGGCCAAATTCAGCCGTGGTTACGGGCGGCCCGTTTGTGGTCCGTTAATACGTTGGGCCGTTTTCATAGCGTCATGAAATACGGCCTATTAACGATGGCCCGTTATGGTCGGCCCATGAACGGAGGATTCCAACTCTAGCCCGTTTACGGCCATAATGCGTCCTGTTATTGGCCCATGTTATCATACTGCCCGCATAAGGCCCATTGAAGATACGGCCCGTAGAAGGCCCATTGTTTCTATGGCCCGTAGAAGGCCCATTGTTTCTACGGCCCATAGAAGGCCCACTGTTTCTACGGCCCGTAGGAGGCCCAGTGTCACTACAGTAAATATAGCCCATGTTTATTGTAGCCTAGTTTTAAAAAATAGGTTATTGTAGCCACTAGCAAACCGCGGAAAAAGAACTACAATGACTACAAGCAAACAAATAAACAAGACAACAAGGAAATAAATAAGCAAGCAACTTACGCTAGGCTATCACGGCTATCGCATATTACATCCACTGGGCATCAAAGTTCGCCACCAGTGCAAATAAACGCACCGACAAAAGAATATACAAAACTGAGAGCACTTCAGAAGGCACTAGGCCTGGCAAGCTCGGGCCCCGCAAGCAGCTGAAGAAGCTGAGTAGACCTCAGTTGTGTCAACGATAGATGCATCAACACTAGATTTAAGGCATGATGGTGCACACGGCAGTCCTCTGACATCTTCATTGCATCTTTGACTTCAAGTCGGAGCTGAGCTGAAGCAAGCCTTTCCGCTTTAAGTTGAGACTGAAGAAGTTGAACTGATTGAGGCAGCGACTGCACAGAGGTTGTCTCACACCTGCTGGTGAGTAGCTTCAACTCACTGTCTTCATCAAGACAGGACCTTGGGGTCATCTCGCTGTCCTCAAGATGGTTTGGCTCACTATCTTCCTTAAAGTTCTGCCTAGAGTAAGAGACACGACTCTGAAAGAGAAACAAGGAGGCACGTAACAGGTTTCACAATTATATAAGCAAATAAATGGATTTGTTCTGCATAAGGAACATGTTTTTACAACTGCAATTTGAAACTGGTAGTTGTTGCAAACATCCAACAGGATGTAAACAAAGCAAAGCAAACAGCGATGGAGGAAATGATGCCTATCCAAATCTATACTAGAACGAAGTTTGAAGGCTTGAGAAGGATGAAATTACATTACATGTTAACACGGGCTGGACAAAGCCCTTCTCCATGTTGATGGAAGGATAATTCAGTAAATTCCCCAAAGAAAATTCTTTATAAGCGTTGCCATTATTCTACATTTTGCAAAGAGTAAATATAGATCAAATAATATTGGAAGAAACAGAGGATAATGAAGCTCAGGTGCAGACTGATGATACATAATCAAATAGCAATTAATTAAGTACATCGTTACAAGGCAAAAGGGAGAGAGGTACTGACAAGAGCAATGCAGAGCCCATTATTGTTTTGAGATCGTATGATCCTTTGAGCAAGGAGATTCATCTGAAATTAGTTTTCATACAAGAGAGAAGGTAAGGCACAAGCAGAAATTTAGGAGTTCAAATTTTGAATCAATATCATAGACAATACCTGACGCTGGGCTCCCAGCAGTTCTAATAGGGGTTTAGCCCTTTGGAGTAGGGGTAAAGTGTGGTACGATTGGGCTGTGTTTTCTGTGACTGCTGATCTATCTGATTTAATAGGTATCACTACCTTTTCCAAATACCTAGTTTGTACTCCTTGAGGATCTGCACTCACCCTCTTCCTTTTGGACATATATTACGAAAGAACAACATTTGACTGAAAAAATATAGTGTGACGACACATGGAATAGGTACAGAAAATGGATAGGTGTGGCATATAATCATATATGATGCTTAAACTAAGCAGATGGTGTAACAAAGTAGAAGTAATGCAAGAGGTCAGATGCAAAATATGTGCGACCAATACAACTTTGCAAAGTTAGAGCAAGCACCTTGATGGGTGAATAAGATAGGCCATCCTCCACCATGCCAAGTTTGTTAGCCAGTGGATCTTTCCGCAATATTCCTCTAAATGCGCCCATTCGATATTCATTTTGATAATGTTCAATATCCGACATGCATGAAAACATAAAAACAAGTGAGATTTTCTTTGTAATGCGTAAGTGATTCTAATCCAATCGCCTCCTGTAAACCCCTTTGTGCTATCTCTACAATTCTTTTAAAAGATGCCATGCATGTTGTAATTTGTTGTGTGCATTAATATAATGTGGCCAACTACTCAAAATATGAGAGCTCCGAGTGATGACACTTGCAGATGATAGCTTCAACATATAGTAAAGAAGAACAAGTCGACTGACGACCGTGATTCAAAATATACTAAGGGAGAACAACTCGACCTGACCAGTCGACCGCAAGAGAAGAGTGTCATCTTAAAGAAGAGTAGAAGAGAAAGCAGATTGAAGATATTACAAGTCTTTCAATACAATGTCGGTTGGCCACCCATGATGAACCAGAGCGCACAGAGAAATACTATTCTTTCCGGTCTCTCCATATGTGGCTCACATGCATTTCGAAACTAAAGTAGGAACATTTAGCTCACCAATTAAACATCTCTCAGTTTTACTAATATCAGCAATAATATCAGATATGAATTTGTACAACTAAGCTTGTTTAGCTCGATGGGTGGAGCAAAGGTGCTATTACGACCACGAACCACGTAGCTGATTGTGGTCATCATAAAATGGGGAAAACATAAGCATGATGAGTACAATGTTGACCGTGGCAGTTAGATGGCAGATCTGAAGCTGCAAACCGCGCAAAGGGTAGTTATCAACCGATGTTTGCTTTGAAATAACAACTAAGATTTGGTATGGACAAGAAAGTACGGTCAACAAGTGACAAAGAAATGCAATTATCTTTGTCTCTCTATCTGTCGTGACATGCATTTGGAAACTCAAGTGGGACCTTTAGCTAACCAATTAAATGTGTCGGTTAACTAATATCAGTATCATATCACAATCATATTTGAACAACTAAGCTTTCGAATTATGAGTGTTGTGTTGTTTAGCTTGAAGGGTGGAGTAATGCTAGTACGACAGAAAGCACCTACGCAGATCATATTAGAGTAGATAAAAGGGGAAAACCTAAGCATCAAGAGAAAAATCAGGAAAGTGGAACTAGCTGGACCAGTGGGTGGCGCACATGATTTTCGAAACGAATATAGGAACATTAGGTGACCAATTAAACGTTCTCTGTTTTAGTGATATGAGCATCATATCAGATTTGTATTTCAACACGTAAGCTTTGGGTTGAGGTCTTGAAGAGCAGTGCTAGCATGATACGAAGCACCTACGATGATGGTAGTGAATATAAAGGGGGGAAACCATAAGCTTTACGAGTATAGTGCCCGTGCCATGGCGGATCTGAAGGTGCAAACCGGACAAAGCTACTGCAACCAATGTTTGCTTTCAACTAGCCACTACGATTTGGTACGGACAAGAAAAGTACAGTAAACAAATTACGATCTATTTTCCGGGTGAGATCAATAACTTAAGCACATATAGAAGAGTACCACCTCTCTTGCGACGCCATGTAGGCCTATGCTGATACGTTGAGGGTGCTGCGGGTGCGATGGCTGTCGGCAGCGGGGAAGAAGTCTTTAGGCGGCAGACGGCCAGGTCGGGGGATATATCCTGTTGCCGTGGACGAGGCGGTCGTAGGAGCAGCAACGACAAGGTGGACGATGGCGCCGATGAAGCGAGAGGAGGCGATGAAAGGATCTTGGTCCAGCGCCGTGGATGAGAGACGTCCATCTCTTGCAGTGGACGACGGGGTAGGGGTAGCGGCTCCGGCAAGGTGGAGGATGGGGTGGCAGACGAAGGAGGCTGGCCACAGTGCGGAGGTTGTCGTGCCGCCGCCAGTGTATGAATGGGGAAATGGAGGGGAGGGGGGACCTGAAACTTTGGGACGCGCTTCTCTGAAATGGGGGAAAGTTACGAACTTATCCCTCATTTAAAATTTCAGACATCGCGTCGGTTGGGGATAGGACGGTAATCTCGCACCTCCCAAATATTTGCCTGTAACTATTTCAGGCGAGGAGAGGGTGTTTTGCCGCCCACGGTTGGCACCCATGGTGTATGAACGGGGATGATGTAGGGCGGTTGTGTCACGTCGATGGAAGTTACACATCTGCCCCTATTTAAAATATTAGCCTACATCGATTTCGGACGAGGAGAGTTTGTTTTGCCGCCCACCGTGTATGAATGGGGAAATGGAGGAAGAGACACATATCTTTCGGACGAGCTTGAAGCAAATGTGTTTTGCATACGTTTGGCGCCCACCGTGTCTGAATGGGCTCGAGCCGTCATGTCACGTCTGATTGAAGTTACTAGTCTACCCCTATCGACAGCAATGTAAATCCGGTCGATAAGGATGTCAAGTGTCAAGGGTAGACAGTAATTTCCATCTCGCAAACACTTGCTTCGGGCACCCCACAAATTATAGTGGGTGTTTAGCCGCTTCGTTCAAAACTTGGGAGAATTAGCATTCACGTTTGCCCTGGGGGCGGCAAACTAAATTCAAATCCAATTTGTATTCAATTACAAATATCCACAGATAATTATACGTATTGTTATTTATTTCTTCCAAACCACAACAAAGATTTATTCCACCTTTATATATGATTATGATTTAGAAATGCCGTGATCTTCGAATTCAGTAGGTTGGATACACTCTGATTCAAACAGTTATTTCATCCAATACAATATGCTCACACGAAAAACAGTTCACCTTATGTCAATCATACAAGTACTGAGGATTACCTCGCCTAAAAAATTCAGATCATTACAACACATGGACAACATAGGGGGTCTTGCAACATAATCCATTCAGAGACATGACACAACATGCAAGTACAATAATCTAATGACAATTTCAACTGGTATCTAAAGAAGAACCGGTATTACCTTCGGCTTTAGATAGCAGAAACAACAGGACCTCCTCCGTCTTCAAATGCAACATTCTTACTTCTTCTAATTCTTTGGTTGCTTGCATAATGCGTGCCGCTAATTCCGTAATTTCCAGCCTCAAGATAAAGATTACCTCATTCATGGCAGCCACACCATCTCTTTCTGCCTCAAGTAGAGCCTCAAGCACTATAATATCTCGTGCTCATCGCTCTCCAATGGTGTTGCCTCTGAACTGCTACCATCTGGTAACATGGATGGCGCACTGCTTCCACAAATAGATTCTTGGGTTGTACATTGTGTCCTAGTGTGAACGGCATCCTGAAAGGTTTCCGCTGGACATAAGTAAGAGATAGTTATCGTATGATCCAGGCAGTAAGCTTACATGGTAAACGACGGACGAATTATTGCCGAGCATGGCAAACTATATTTAAATGGTTCGAAGCAGCATCAACAAAAAAGAAATTAAAATGGTAAGATGAAACTAGGGATGTAAGTGGCAAATAAACGACATCCGCCAGTCCCGTCTAGTTAGTTTTTGCTACCTCCCTAGTTCATTTTCCTCAAAAAACAAAAATTCTTTTGAACTATCATACCACTAGTGGACTTTAATCGGGATTAAACGGGACCAGGTTGACATCCCTAGTTGAAAGGGAGTGTACAACCGCTATATTTAAGTTGCCAAGGCATCTAAGCAGTTGAAATAATCTGAGAAAGCACTTAACAGTGTGGCCTCATATAAACTACGAAGACAGTCTTGTGATGAAGTTGAGAGGAAAAGTTAAGGACTCAAATGAAATAGGCATGCATTTCTTTACGATAGTACAAACAGTAATCGACATACTTGCCAACTCGGTTATAGCGTAACAACAAACAAGCATTGAATCAAGCAATACAAGAAAGGCATAACCGAACTATTTGTAATTCGGTAGGATTACACGTTGAGGGCACAAGCCAAGAAAGCAGCCCACTCGAATTACATTTCACATGTACTAAAACACACTGGCTTACCATATGTTGTTGTGAAACCTAGCTGTTGTTGCAATGTTCTTTGAAGATATCGTCAGCATCCCTTGGTTGCAAATCTAGTTGTTGTAGTTTATTCTGCACCATCTATTTAGGTAAAATTAATTTTAATCGCATGCACGGGTCCGAATTGATAATCAATGGTTCATCTAAACTAATGAAAGAAGGGTGTGTGCATACACGACAATATATCAGCTTCCCTCTATTTTTATGCTTGTTCGAGGTGCCAGCCCCAAAAGAACAAATATTTTGCTTGATGGGGTTGGCAGCTCCATAATTAATAGAAACATCAAATTAGTCATGTGATACGTCTCCAACATATCTATAATTTTTGATTGCTCCATGCTACTTTATCTACTGTTTTAGGCTTTATTGGGCTTTATTTTCCACTTTTATATTACTTTTCGGACTAACCTATTAACCGGAGGCCCAGCCCAGAATTGCTGTTTTTTGCCTATTTCAGTACTTCGAAGAAAAGGAATATCAAACGCAGTCCAAACGGAATGAAACCTTCGAACGTGATTTTCTCACCGAGCGTGATCCAGAGAACTTGGAGTGCAAGTCAAGAAGCAACCGGAGCCTCCACGAGATGGGAGGGCGCCCCTGTCTCGTGGGCCCCTCATGCCACCGACGTACTTCTTCTTCCTATATATACCCTCGCACTCGAAAACATCCAGGGCACCACGAAACACAATTTCCACCACCGTAACCTTCAGATCCGCGAGATCCCATCTTGGAGCCTTCACGCACTCACGGAGGGGAATCAAGCACGGAGGGCCTCTACATCAACATCCTTGCCCCTCCGATGAGTTGTGAGTAGTTTACCATAGACCTACGGGTCCATAGTTATTAGCTAGATGTCTTCTTCTCTCTTTTTGGATCTCAATACAATGTTCTCCCCCTCTTGTGGAGATCTATTCGATGTGATCTCTTTTTCGGTGTGTTTGTCGAGATCCGATGAATTGTGGGTTTATGATCAAGTTTATCTATGAATAATATTTGAATCTTCTATGAATTCTTTTATGTACGATTAAGTTATCTTTGCAAGTCTCTTCGAATTATCAGTTTGGTTTGGCCTACTAGATTGATCTTTCTTGCCATGGGAGAAGTGCTTAGCTTTGGGTTCAATCTTGCGGTGTCCTTACCCGATGTAAAGGGTTGCAAGGCACGTATTGTATTGTTGCCATCGAGGATAATAAGATGGGGTTTATATCATATTGCATGAGTTTATCCCTCTACATCATGTCATCTTGCTTAATGTGTTACTCTGTTCTTATGAACTTAATACTCTAGATGCATGCTTTGGATAGCGGTCGATGTGTGGAGTAATAGTAGTAGATGCACGAGGAATCGGTCTACTTGTTATGGACGTGATGCCTATATACATGATCATGCCTAGATAATCTCATAACTATCGCTTTTCTATCAATTGCTCGACAGTAATTTGTTCACCCACCGTAATACTTATGCTATCTTGAGAGAAGCCACTAGTGAAACCTATGGCCCCCGGGTCTATCTCTTATCATATTTGTTTCCAATCTACTTTTATTTGCGTCTTTACTTTTTGCATCTATATTATAAAATACCAAAAATATATTTATCTTACCATACTATCTTTATTAGATCTCACTTTCGCGAGTGGCCATGAAGGGATTGACAACCCCTTTATTGCGTTGGTTGCGAGTTCTCAATTTTTTTGTGTAGGTGCGTGGGACTTTTGAGGAGCCTCCTACTGGATTGATACCTTGGTTCTAAAAAACTGAGGGAAATACTTACGCTACACTTGCTGCATCACCCTATCCTCTTCGAGGAAAACCAACGCAAGCTCAAGACGTAGCATCATGCAACTTGGGAAGATCAAGAACACACAAACAAGTAATGAACAGAGGCTCGAAGCAGTGATGTAATAGCTAGCATCAGAAAATGTAGGGTAAAACGAACAAAAAGCAGCGGAACCACATGCTAGTTTGCTGATGTGTAATTAAGCATAGAGAACATTAAGCAGTCTGATGGAACCAACAGGTGGCATCAGAACAAAACTAAAGCATATTAACTATATGTGCAATGGTATGTAATTTAGCACATGTAACTGTTGGAAATATGCCCTAGAGGCAATAATAAAATGATTATTATTATATTTCCTTGTTCATGATAATTGTCTATTGTTCATGCTATAATTGTGTTATCCGGAAATCGTAATACATGTGTGAATACATAGACCACAACATGTCCCTAGTGAGCCTCTAGTTGACTAGCTCGTTGATCAATGGATGGTTACGGTTTCCTGACCATGGACATTGGATGTCATTGATAACGGGATCACATCATTGGGAGAATGATGTGATGGACAAGGCCCAATCATAAGCATAGCACAAGACCGTGTAGTTAAATGCGCTAGAGCTTTTCTAATGTCAAGTATCATTTCCTTAGACCATGAGATCGTGCAACTCCCGGATACCGTAGGAGTGCTTTGGGTGTACCAAACGTCACAACGTAACTGGGTGGCTATAAAGGTACACTACAGGTTGTTGGAAATATGCCCTAGAGGCAATAATAAAAGGATTATTATTATATTTCCTTGTTCGTGATAATTGTCTTTTATTCATGCTATAATTGTATTATCCGGAAATCGTAATACACGTGTGAATACATAGACCACAATATGTCCCTAGTGAGCCTCTAGTTGACTAGCTCGTTGATCAATAGATAGTCATGGTTTCGACTATGGACATTGGATGTCATTGATAGCGGGATCACATCATTAGGAGAATGATGTGATGGACAAGACCCAATCCTAAGCATAGCACAAGATCGTGTAGTTCGTTTTGCTAGGCTTTTCCAATGTCAAGTATCTCTTCCTTAGAATATGAGATCGTGTAACTCCCGGATACCGTAAGAGTGCTTTGGGTGTACCAAACGTCACAACGTAACTGGGTGACTATAAAGGTGCACTACAGGTATCTCCGAAAGTGTCTGTTGGGTTGACACGGATCGAGACTGGGATTTGTCACTCCGTATGATGGAGAGGTATCTCTGGGCCCACTCGGTAATGCATCATCATAATGAGCTCAAAGTGACCAAGTGATTGGTTACAGGATCATGCATTACGGTACGAGTAAAGTGACTTGCCGGTAACGAGACTAAACGAGGTATTGGGATACCGACGATCAAGTCTCGGGCAAGTAACGTACCGATTGACAAAGGGAATTGAATACAGGATTAATTGAATCCTCAACATCGTGGTTCATCCGATGAGATCATCGAGGAGTATGTGGAGTCAACATGGGTATCCATATCCGCTGTTGGTTATTGACCGGAGAGCCGTCTCGGTCATGTCTGCATGTCTCCCGAACCCGTAGGGTCTACACATAAGGTTCGGTGATGCTAGGGTTGTATGAATATGAGTATGCAGCAAACCGAATGTTTTTGAGTCCCGAATGAGATCCGGACGTCACGAGGAGTTCGGAATGGTCCGGAGGTAAAGAATTATATATAGGAAGTGCTATTTCGCCATCGGGAGAATTTCGGGGTTACGGTATTGTACAGGACCACCGGAAGGGTCCCGAGGTCCACCGGGTGGGGCCACCTATCCCGGAGGGCCCGTGGGCTGAAGTGGGAGGAACCAGCCCCTGGTGGGCTGGTGCGCTTCACTTGGGCCCCTCCTGCGCCTTGGGTTGGAAACCCTTGGGTGGGGGGGGGGGCGCCCCACTTGCCTTGGGGGGCAAGCCTCCCCCCTTGGCCGCCGCCCCCGTTGGGAGATTATATCTCCAAGGGCCGGCGCCCCCCCAGGGGGCCTATATAAAGGGGGGGAGAGGGGGCAGCCGCACCCTTGCATCTTGGCGCCTCCCTCTCCCCTGCTACACCTCTCCTCCTCCGTCACGTGCTTGGCGAAGCCCTGCCGGAGTGCTGCTTCTCCACCAACACCACGCCGTCGTGCTGCTGCTGGAGCCATCTTCCTCAACCTCTGCTTCCCCCTTGCTGGATCAAGAAGGAGGAGACGTCATCCGCTCGTCTCGTGTGTTGAACGCGGAGGTGCCGTCCGTTCGACACTCGGTCATCGGTGATTTGGATCACGGCGAGTACGACTCCATCATCCACGTTCTAGTGAACGCTTCCGCACGCGATCTACAAGTGGTATGTAGATGCAATCTATCTCCCATGACTCGTTTCTTAGATGAACTCATAGATGGATCTTGGTGAAACCGTAGGAAATTTTTTAATTTT
Source organism: Aegilops bicornis (assembly GCA_021605145.1). Taxonomy (NCBI): domain Eukaryota; kingdom Viridiplantae; phylum Streptophyta; class Magnoliopsida; order Poales; family Poaceae; genus Aegilops; species Aegilops bicornis. The sequence continues at coordinate 524,679,082 of CM038669.1, forward strand.
CTGCAACATTCCCCAACAATGGCATCATGAGCTAGGTCTATGCGTAGTTCTCTATTGCACGAGTAGAACACAATTTTGTTGTGGGCGTAGATCTTGTCAACTTGCTTGCCGCTACTAGTCTTTTCTTGCTTCAACGGTATTGTGGGATGAAGCGGCCGGACCGACCTTACGTGACGCTTCGTGAGACAGGTACCACCGGTGACATGCACTAGTTGCATAAGGTGGCTAGCGGGTGTCTGTCTCTCCTACTTTAGTTGGAGCGGATTAGATGAAAAGGGTCCTTATGAAGGGTAAATAGAAGTTGACAAAAATCACGTTGTGGTTATTCGTAGGTAAGAAAAGCGTTCTTGCTAGAACCCAATTGCAGCCAAGTAAAAGATGAATCAACATTTTGAGGAGTTCTAACTTGTTTTTGCAGCTTTTGTAATGTGATGTGATATGGCGTGAAGTTGTGATGAATGATGAATGTTATATTGTGATGTATGAGATCATGTTCTTGTAATAGGAATCACGACTTGCATGTCGATGAGTATGACAACCGGCAGGAGCCATAGGAGTTGTCTTAATTATTGTATGACCTGCGAGTCATTGATTCAACGCCATGTAAATTACTTTACTTTATTGCTAAACGTGTTAGCCATAGTAGTAGAAGTAATAGTTGGCGAGCAACTTCATGGAGACACGATGATGGAGATCATGGTGTCATGCGGTGACAAGATGATCATGGAGCCCGAAGATCAAGATCAAAGGAGCTATATGATATTGGCCATATCATGTCACTACTTTATATAATTGCATGTGATGTTTATTATGTTTTATGCATCTTGTTTACTTAGAACGACGGTAGTAAATAAGATGATCCCTTATAATAATTTCAAGAAAGTGTTCCCCCTAACTGTGCACCGTTGCTAAAGTTTGTCGTTTCGAAGCACCACGTGATGATCGGGTGTGATAGATCCTTACGTTCACATACAACGGGTGTAAGACAGTTTTACACATGCATAAACACTTAGGGTTAACTTGACGAGCCTAGCATGTACAGACATGGCCTCGGAACACAAGAGACCGAAAGGTCGAACATGAGTCGTATGGAAGATACGATCAACATGGAGATGTTCACCGACGATGACTAGTCTGTCTCACGTGATGATCGGACACGGCCTAGTCGACTCGGATCATGTAACACTTAGATGACTAGAGGGATGTCAAATCTGAGTGGGAGTTCATTAAATAATTTGATTAGATGAACTTGATTATCATGAACATTAGTCTAAAATCTTTGCAAAATGTCTTGTAGATCAAATGGCCAACGCTCATGTCACCATGAACTTCAACACGTTCCTAGAGAAAACCAAGCTGAAAGACGATGGCATCAACTATTCGGACTGGGTCCGGAACCTGAGGATCATCCTCATAGCAGCCAAGAAACAATATGTCCTAGAAGCACCGCTAGGTGATGCACCCATCCCAGAGAACCAAGACATTATGAATGCTTGGCAGTCTCGTGCTGATGATTACTCCCTCGTTCGATGCGGCATGCTTTACAACTTAGAACCGGGCTCCAAAAGCGTTTTGAGCAACACAGAGCATATGAGATGTTCGAGGAGCTGAAAATGGTTTTCCAAGCTCATGCCCGGTCGAGAGATATGAAGTCTCCGACAAGTTCTATAGTTGTAAGATGGAGGAAAATAGTTCACCGGTGAGCACATACTCAAAATGTCTAGGTTGCACAACCGCCTGTCCCAAATTGGACATTAACCTCCGGACGAGGCGGTCATTGACAAAATCCTTGATCGCTCCCACCAAGCTACAAGAGCTTTGTGATGAACTACAATATGCGGGGATGGTGAAGATCATTCCGAAGTATTCTCAATCTTTGAAGTCAGCCGAGGTTGAAATCAAGAAAGAACATCAAGTGTTGATGGTCAATAAAACCACTAAGTTCAAAAAGGGCAAGGGTAAGAAGAACTTCAGGAAGGACGGCAAGGATGTTGCCGCGCCCGGTAAGGAAGTTGCCGGGAAGAAGTCAAAGAATGGACCCAAACCTGAGACAGAGTGCTTTTAGTGCAAAGGGAAGGGCCTTTGAAGCGGAACTGCCCCAAATACTTAGTGGACAAGAAGGCCGCAACACTAAAGGTATATTTGATATACATGTAATTGATGTGTACCTTACCGATTACTCATAGTAACTCCCGGGTATTTGATACGGTGCCGTTGCTCATATTTGTAACTCACAGCAGGAGCTGCGGAATAAACAGAGACTGGCGAAGGGCGAGATGACGATCTTGGCGTCGGGAATGGTTCCAAGGTCGATGTGATCGCCGTCGACGCTGCCTCTGCATTTACCTACGGGATTAGTTTTAAACCTCAATTATTGTTCTTTAGTGCCAAGTTTGAGCATGAACATTGTATCGGGATCTCGTTTAATTCGAGATGGCTAGTCGTTGAAATCCGAGAATGATGGGTGTTGTATTTATATGAGAGATATGTTTTATGGTCATGCTCCGATGGTCAATGGTTTATTCTTAATGAATCTCGAACGTAATATTACACATATTCATAGTGTGAATACCAAAAGATGTAAAGTTGATAACGATAGTCCCACATACTTGTGGCACTGTCGCCTTGGTCACATTGGTGTCAAGCGCATGAAGAAGCTCCATTCTGATGGACTTTTAGAGTCTCTCGATTATGAATCATTTGACACATGCGAACCATGCCTTATGGGAAAAATGACCAAGACTCCGTTCTCCGGAACAATGGAGCGAGCAACCAACTTATTGGAAATCATACATACCGATGTGTGCGGTCCAATGAGCGTCGAGGCTCATGGAGGATATCGTTATCTTCTCACTCTCACCGATGACTTGAGTAGATATGGGTATGTCTACTTGATGAAACACAAGTCTGAGACCTTTGAAAAGTTCAAGGAATTTCAGAATGAGGTAGAGAATCAACGTGACCGAAAAATAAAGTTCTTACGATCAGATCGTGGAGGAGAATATTTAAGTCACGAATTTGGTACACACTTAAGGAAATGTGGAATCGTTTCACAACTCACGCTACCGAACACCTCAGCGTAATGGTGTGTCCGAACGTCGTAATCACACTCTATTGGATATGGTGCGATCTATGATGTCTCTTACAGATTTACCGCTATCATTTTGGGGATACACTCTAGAGACATCTACATTCAGTTTAAATAGGGCACCGTCTAAATCCGTTGAGACGACACCGTATGAATTATGGTTTGGGAAGAAACCTAAGTTGTCGTTTCTAAAAGATTGGGGATGCGATGCTTATGTCAAGAAACTTGAACCTGAAAAGCTTGAACCCAAGTCGGAAAAATGCGTCTTCATAGGATACCCTAAGGAAACCATTGGGTATACCTTCTACCTTAGATCCGAAGGCAAGATCTTTGTTGCCAAGAATGGATCCTTTCTTGAAAAAGAGTTTCTCTCGAAAGGAGTAAGTGGGAGGAAAGTAGAACACGATGAAGTACTACCTCTTGAACCGAAAAATAGTGCAGCTCAGAAAAATGTTCCTGTGGTGCCTACACCTACTGGAGAGGAAATTAACGATGATGATCAAAGTACTTCGGATCAAGTTGCTCACGAACTTCAGAGGTCCACAAGGACACGTTCCACACCAGTGGTATGGCAACCCTGTCACGGAAATCATGTTGTTAGACAAGGTGAACCTTGAACTATGAAGAAGCGATGGCGGGCGGATTCCAACAAATGGCTTGAAACCATGCAATCCGAGATAGGATCCATGTATGAAAACAAAGTATGGACTTTGACAGACTTGCCCGATGATCGGCGACGATAGAAAACAAATGGATCTTTAAGAAGAAGACAGACGCGGATGGTAATGTCACCATCTATAAAGCTCGACTTGTCGCTAAGGGTTATCGGCAAGTTCAAGGGATTGACTACGATGAGACTTTCTCTCCCGTAGCGAAGCTTAAGTCCGTCCAAATCATGTTAGCAAATGCCGCATACTATGATTATGAGATATGGCAGATGGACGTCAAAACGGCATTCCGTAACGATTATCTTAAGGAAGAGTTGTATATGATGCAGCTGGAAGGTTTTGTCGACCCTAAGAATGCTAACAAGGTATGCAAGCTCCAGCGATCCATTTATGGGCTGCTGCAAGCATCTCGGAGTTGGAACATTCGCTTTGATGAGATGATCAAAGCGTTTGCGTTTTATCTTGAGACTTATGAAGAAGCCTGCGTTTACAAGAAAGTGAGTGGGAGCTCATGGCATTTCTCATATTATATGTAGATGACATACTTTTGATGGGAAATTATATAGAACTCTTGGACAGCATTAAGGCCTACTTGAATAAAAGTTTTTCAATGAAGGACCTTGGAGAAGCTGCTTACATATTAGGCATCAAGATCTATAGGGATAGATCGAGACGCCTCATAGGTCTTTCACAAAGCACATACGTTGATAAGATTTTGAAGAAATTCAAAATGGATCAGTCCAAGAAAGGGTTCTTGCCTGTACTGCAAGCTGTGAGATTGAGCTTGGCTCAATGCCCGACCACGACAAAAGATAAAGAAGAGATGAGCGTCATCCCCTATGCCTCGGCCATAGGATCTATTATATATGCCATGCTGTGTACCAGACCTGATGTAAACCTTGCCGTAAGTTTGGTAGGAAGGTACCAAAGTAATCCCGGCAAGGAACACCGACAGCGGTCAAGAATATCCTGAAGTACCGAAAAGGACAAAGGACATGTTTCTCGTTTATGGAGGTGACGAAGAGCTCGTCAGAAGGGTTACGTCGGCGCTAAGCTTCGACACGGATCTGAATGACTCTAAGTCACAAACCGGATACGTGTATATGTTGAATGGTGGAGCAGTAAGCTGGTGCAGCTGCAAGCAAAGCGTCGTGGCAGGATCTACGTGTGAAGCGGAGTACATGGCAGCCTCAGAGGCAGCGCATGAAGCAATTTGGGTGAAGGAGTTCATCACCGACCTAGGAGTTATACCCAATGCGTCGGGGCCAATCAAACTCTTCTGTGACAACACTTGAGCTATTGCACTTGCCAAGGAGCCCAGGTTTCACAAGAAGACCAGGCACATCAAGCGTCGCTTCAACTCCATCCGTGAAAATGTTCAAGATGGAGACATAGAAATTTGCAAAGTGCATACGGATCTGAATGTCGCAGACCCGTTGACTAAACCTCTTCCGCGAGCAAAACATGATCAACACCAGAACTCTATGGGTGTTCGGTTCATCACAATGTAACTAGATTATTGACTCTAGTGCAAGTGGGAGACTGTTGGAAATATGCCCTAGAGGCAATAATAAAAGGATTATTATTATATTTCCTTGTTCGTGATAATTGTCTTTTATTCATGCTATAATTGTATTATCCGGAAATCGTAATACACGTGTGAATAGATAGACCACAATATGTCCCTAGTGAGCCTTTAGTTGACTAGCTCGTTGATCAATAGATAGTCATGGTTTCCTGACGATGGACATTGGATGTCATTGATAACGGGATCACATCATTAGGAGAATGATGTGATGGACAAGACAATCCTAAGCATAGCACAAGATCGTGTAGTTCGTTTTGCTAGAGCTTTTCCAATGTCAAGTATCTCTTCCTTAGACCATGAGATCATGTAACTCCCGGATACCGTAAGAGTTCTTTGGGTGTACCAAACGTCACAACGTAACTGGGTGACTATAAAGGTGCACTACAGGTATCTCCGAAAGTGTCTGTTGGGTTGACACGGATCGAGACTGGGATTTGTCACTCCGTATGACGGAGAGGTATCTCTGGGCCCACTCGGTAATGCATCATCATAATGAGCTCAAAGAGACCAAGTAATTGGTTACAGGATCATGCATTACTGATGCAGTAAAGTGACTTGCCTGTAACGAGACTGAACGAGGTATTGGGATACCGATGATCGAGTCTCGGGCAAGTAACATACCGATTGACAAAGGGAATTGAATACGTGATTAATTGAATCCTCGACATCGTGGTTCATCCGATGAGATCATCGAGGAGTATGTGGGAGTCAACATGGGTATCCAGATCCCGCTGTTGGTTATTGACCGGAGAGCCGTCTCGGTCATGTCTGCATGTCTCCCGAACCCGTAGGGTCCACACACTTAAGGTTCGGTGACGCTAGGGTTGTATGAATATGAGTATGCAGCAAACCGAATGTTGTACGGAGTCCCGGACGTCACGAGGAGTTCCGGAATGGTCCGGAGGTAAAGAATTATATATAGGAAGTGCTATTTCGGCCATCGGGAGAATTTCGGGGGTTACGGTATTGTCAGGACCACCGGAAGGGTCCCGGGGGTCCACCGGGTGGGGCCACCTATCCCGGAGGGCCCCATGGGCTGAAGTGGGAGGGAACCAGCCCCTGGTGGGCTGGTGCGCCCCACACTTGGGCCCCCCCTGCGCCTAGGGTTGGAAACCCTAGGGTGGGGGGGCGCCCCACTTGCCTTGGGGGGCAAGCCTCCCCCCTTGGCCGCCGCCCCCTTGGGAGATCAGATCTCCAAGGGCCGGCGCCCCCCCAGGGGGCCTATATAAAGGGGGGAGGGAGGGGGCAGCCGCACCCTTGCATCTTGGCGCCTCCCTCTCCCCTGCTACACCTCTCCTCCTCCGTCACGTGCTTGGCGAAGCCCTGCCGGAGTGCTGCTTCTCCACCAACACCACGCCGTCGTGTTGCTGCTGGAGGCATCTTCCTCAACCTCTCCTCCCCTTGCTGGATCAAGAAGGAGGAGGCGTGATCCGCTCGCACGCGTGTGTTGAACGCGGAGGTGCCGTCCGTTCGGCACTTTCGGTCATCGGTGATTTGGATCACGGCGAGTGCGACTCCATCATCCACGTTCTAGTGAACGCTTCCGCCGCGATCTACAAGTGGTATGTAGATGCAATCTCTCTCCCATGACTCGTTGCTTAGATGAACTCATAGATGGATCTTGGTGAAACCGTAGGAAATTTTTTAATTTTCTGCAACGTTCCCCAACACAGGTATCTCCGAAAGTGTCTGTTGGGTTGGTACGGATCGAGACTAGGATTTGTCACTCCGTATGACGGATAGGTATCTCTGGGCCCACTCGGTAGTGCATCATCATAATGAGCTCAAAAAAATGTGACCAAGTGCTTGGTCACGGGATCATGCATTACGGTACGAGTAAAGTGACTTGCCGGTAACGGGATTGAACGAGGTATTGGGATACTGACGATCGAATCTAGGGCAAGTAACGCATGAGATTGACAAAGGGAATTGTATACATGATTACTTGAATCCTCGACATCGCCGTGGTTCATCCGATGAGATCATCGTGGAACATGTGGGAGCCAACATGGGTATCCAGATCCCGCTGTTGGTTATTGGCCGGAGAGCTGTCTCGGTCATGTCTGCGTGATTCCCGAACCCGTAGGGTCTACACACTTAAGGTTCGATGACGCTAGGGTTATAAGGAAGATATGTATGTGATTACGAAATGTTGTTCGGAGTCCCGGATGAGATCTCGGACGTCACGAGGAGTTCCAGAATGGTCCGGAGGTGAAGATTTATATATGGGAAGTTATCATACGATCACCGGAAAAGTTCTGGGGCATACCGGTATTGTACCAGGGCCACCGGAGGGGTTCCGGGGGTCCACCGGGAGAGTCCACCTGCCCCAGAGGGCCTTATGGGCTGTAGGTGGAAGGGAACCAGCCCCTAGGTGGGCTGGGCACACCCTCCCTTGGGCCCATGCGCCTAGGGTTGGGGGAAACCCTAAAGGGGGCGCCCCCTTGCTTGGGGGGGGGGGGGGGACGCCCTCTCCCCTTGGCCGCCCCCCCTCTAGATCTCATCTAGAGGGGGCCGGCCCCCTTCCCCCTTCCCCTATAAATAGAGGGGCGAGGGGAGGGCTGCACACAACATCCAAGGCGCAGCCCCTCCCCTCCCCAACAGCTCTCCTGCTCCGTTAAGAGCTTGACGAAGCCCTGCCGGAGTACTGCCACTCCATCACCACCACGCCGTCGTGCTGCTGTTGGAGCTCTCTTCCTCAACCTCTCCCTCCTCCTTTCTGGATCAAGGCGCGGGAGACGTCTCCGCTCCATACGTGTGTTGAACGCGGAGGTGCCGTCCGTTCGGCGCTAGGATCATCGGTGATTTGGATCACGACGAGTACGACTCCATCAACCCCGTTCTCTTGAATGCTTCTGCTCCCGATCTATAAGGGTATGTAGATGCACTCCTCTCTCTCGTTGCTAGATGACTCCATAAATTGATCTTGATGATGCGTAGAAATTTTTTATTTTCTGCAACGATCCCCAACAGTGGTATCAGAGCTAGGTCTATGCGTAGTTTCTATGCACGAGTAGAACACACGTTGTTGTGGGCGTCGATTTTGTCAATTTACTTGTCATTACTAGTCTTATCTTGATTCAGCGGCATCGTGGGATGAAGCGGCCCGGACCGACCTTACACGTACACTTACGTGAGACAGGTTCCACCGACTGACATGCACTAGTTGCATAAGGTGGCTAGCGGGTGTCTGTCTCTCCCACTTTAGTCGGATCAGATTCGATGAAAAGGGTCCTTAAGAAGGTTAATTAGAAATTGGCATATCACTTTGTGGTTTTGGCGTAGGTAAGAAACGTTCTTGCTAGAACCCTATAGCAGCCACGTAAAAACATGCAACAACAATTAGAGGACGTCTAACTTGTTTTTGCAGCATATGCCTTGTGATGTGATATGGCCAAAAAGGATGTGATGAATGAAATAGATGTGATGTATGAGATTGATCATGTTCTTGTAATAGGAATCACGACTTGCATGTCGATGAGTATGACAACCGACAGGAGCCATATGAGTTGTCTTTATTTATTGTATGACCTGCGTGTCATTGAATAACGCCATGTAATTACTTTACTTTATTTCTAAACCGTTAGCCATAGTAGTAGAAGTAATCGTTGGCGTGACAACTTCATGAAGACACAGTGATGGAGATCATGGTGTCATGCCGGTGACGATGAGGATCATGGCGCCCCGAAGATGGAGATCAAAAGGAGCAAAATGATATTGGCCATATCATGTTACTATTTGATTGCATGTGATGTTTATCATGTTTTACATCTTATTTGCTTAGAACGACGGTAGCATAAATAAGATGATCCCTCATAATAATTTCAAGAAAGTGTTCCCCCTAACTGTGCGCCGTTGCGAAAGTTCGTTGTCTCGAAGCACCACATGATGATCGGGTGTGACAGATTCTAACGTTCACATACAACGAGTGTAAGCCAGATTTACACATGCAAAACACTTAGGTTGACTTGACGAGCCTAGCATGTACAGACATGGCCTCGGAACACAAGAGACCGAAAGGTCGAACATGAGTCATATAGAAGATATGATCAACATGAAGATGTTCACCGATGATGACTAGTCCGTCTCACGTGATGATCGGACACGGCCTAGTTGACTCGGATCATGTATCACTTAGATGACTAGAGGGATGTCTATCTGAGTGGGAGTTCATTATATAATTTGATTATATGAACTTAATTATCATGAACTTAGTCTAAAATCTTTGCAATATGTCTCGTAGATCAAATGGCCCACGCAAATGTTGCCCTCAACTTCAACGCGTTCCTAGAGAAAACCAAGCTGAAAGGCAATGGCAGCAACTATACGGACTGGGTCCGGAACTTGAGGATCATCCTCATAGCTGCCAAGAAAGCATATGTCCTAGATGCACCGCTAGGTGAAGCACCCGTTTTCCCAGCAACTCAAGATGTTATGAACGCCTGGCAGTCGCGTAGTGATGATTACTCCCTGGTTCAGTGCGGCATGCTTGTCACATCCCTAGTTCTGGTATGACCTAGACTATCTAGTCATGTGTGCATCATGTTTAAATTTCAATGAATTTGAAATGGGGACATGTGAAAGACTCAGAAATCATTTCTGAAAAAGACCAAGATAAAAATTGCTTCAAATAGGTCCAAGAAAATGTTCAATGTTACTCTTTGAAAATATTGGCCAGAGCTAAAATTAAAACCAATATTTTCAGGAGCTCATAAATATTTATTTTGGGCATTTGGAATTAATTCAATAATTATTTGCATTGGATTTATATTTGATATATTTCAAATATGATCCAATAATTCTGGAAATTGTCGTGGGGCTTTATATTAGTGTCACTGGTCCATACAACAATTTACAGAAGCTCAGAAAATGATTTGGGTTAAAAATCAAATCAAAACAGAGTTAAAGAAAATAGGAAACAAAAATAAAAGAGAGAGAGGGAATCATACCAGGCCTCACCTGACGCCCACCAACCGGCCAAGCACTGTAGCTGGCCGGCCCAGCCCACCAGGGGCTGCTCTCCTGTCGTCTTCCTCCTGCCAGGAGGACGGAGGCGCGTGGCCGCCCCGCGCCGGCCACCTCCTCCCTCCCTGCCTGCCTGGCTCCTCCCCGGTGCGCCTAGACGATGCCATGCAACCCCCTGACCCCTCTCACTCTTCTGCGTGACCCCTCTCCCCTCAACCCCTCTCTCTCACTCGCGCCGAGCGCAGCCGTTGCCGACGAGCACCGCCGTGGCCATAGCCACTCCCTCGCCCCGTCGTTACGCTCAGAGGCTACGCCTCGACCCCCTCTTCCTCTCCACCGAGCCACGAGGTCCCAGACGCGCTGCAACACCGCCACCGCTGCTGTTTCCCTCGTCGGCCACCAGAGATCATCGCTCTCGATTCGCCGCCTCCCGAGCTTTCCCAAGCTCGCTTCGACGCCTGCTGCAACCGCTGTGAGATTCTGCTCCTCCTCCCCCTCTCCGTTTTCTCGTTTGCACGCCGTAGCTGCCGCTTCGCCGATGACCGAAACCCACCGCCGTGGCCTGAGCTCGAACCACCCGCGCCCTTGCACCGCATTGCGCTCCTGGTGCCTCCAAGAGGCTGCCTAGCCCCTCTACGCGCTCGCCTGCTTGCTCTAGCGCCACGCCCGCATGAAGCCGAGCTCCGGCCGCCGCCTCACTCGCCGCCGTTTTCGTTTCCGGCCGCCCTAGCACCACCCACCACCACCGATCGACGCGCCTCGTCGCGCTGCGTCCGCAGGACCCAGCCGCGCGAGCTCTCGTCGTGTTGCGTTTAGCGCCGGCGGCTAACCGCCGTTCTCGATGACGTGGACATGTCATTAGGGGCTAATGGACCACTATTTAAGCCCCACAGTCACTGACACCTAGGCCCCACATTTTAGTTAACCGCAGTTTATTTCTCTGTTTAGCTTAAACTAATCATAGTGGCCCCACGCGTCAGCGTTCACTTGCTGACGTGGCCGTTGACCAGGCCCCACACGTCAGTGACCCAATCAGCAGTTTGTCACTGACCAGTGGGCCCCACTGGTCAGGTTTGACTTGGACCCCGTCTGTTGACCCGCTGACGTCACCTAGATGCAATGCTGATGCAATAAGCGTTTTCTGGAATTTTAAATAATCAGAAATGATTTATTAATTTCAGAAAATGTTTAAAACTTTTAAAAATCATAGAAATTAATCTATAACTCAGAATGAAATAATTTATATATGAAAAGTTATCAAAAAGATTCAAGGAATCCATATGTACCATTTTCATGCATGTTTGAACAATGATTGTCCTCTGTTTTGGACAAAACAAATAAAGGGCATTTAAATAATCATATATGGCGTTGGAATTTGAATCATGTAGTCAAACCAACTTCATTTAAATCATAGCTAGATGCATTAGCCCAAATCACAGCATATTGCCATGTCATGATCATGCATCATATTGTGGCATTGCATTGATTGTGTTTCTTTCTCTGTTGTTGGTTTTTGTCACCTCTCGATAGACGTGGTTTCGAATGAGATCGATGACACCGATGAAGAACTATATTATCTTCAGAAGTGCCAGGCAAGCAGAACCTCCTTGTTCATTCCGATACAATCCCACTCTCTCGCTCCTGCTCTCTTTTACTGCATTAGGACAACAACGATTCAACTGTTACATGTTGCGGTAGTTGAACCCCTTTCCTCTGCATGACCTGTCATTGCCACAGTAAATAGATGAAACCCACTAGCATGAGTAGGAGTTGTTTGAGCAATGATGTGCTTACTCATTCATGCTTGTTTGTCATGCCTGCTACTGCTTAGAGTTGGGTCTGGTCTGATTCATCGGGGATGAGTTGGAATGGTGATGAATATGTCCTACTGTGTGTGAGCTAAGTGTGTGAACATGATTTGGTAAAGGTAGCGGTGAGAGGCCATGTAGGAGTACATGGTTGGTTGTCTCATTGAAACCGTCCTCAGGAACTGATTTCTGTGTTTGTGACCCATGAACAGCTACTACCACACATTGGGATCCTTAATTGACTCTCTCGGCTTCTTAACCACCCTTATCCTTTGTCCAGGAGTTGCAAGTAGTTTCTGGTGTTTGTAGTATCTTTTGGAGGCCGTGTGGCTGACCCATGAGGTGGGATGTGATGCGGTAGGTACGTGGCACGGTGTACCGGGCGCCTGTTTAGTGTCTCGGGAACCTGTACACATCGTTTGGGGCCGTATGTGGAAACCTCGGCCGGACTCCCTGCGGATGGAACCTGAATAGGCGATAAACCTAGACTAGAGACTTGAGTGTTTAGGTAGGCCGTGGCCGACACCCTCGTTGGGCTTCCGCTTGAAGGTTGTCGAGTACATGTCGTGTAAACGACGGTAAGTGGTGAGAGCGTGTGTGAAGAAGTACACCCCGCAGGTTAACATCATCTATTCGAATAGCCGTGTCCATGTAAAGGACTTCTAGGTTGTCTATATCAGTTCATAGACAAGTGAAAGTGGATACTCTAAAATGCGCAAGATAAGCGTGAGTGCTATGGATGGCGTTCTCGTAGGGAGACGGGAGCAGATCCATAGTGGTGTATTGATATGGTGAATATGTGGACGCGTGTGCACCACCTCAAAAGAGTTACTTGCATTCGTAGTTTAGGATAGCCACCGAGTCAAAGCTGGCTTGCTGCAGTTAAACTCCACCACCCCCTTTGTTGATAGCGATGCATATGTAGTTAGTTCTGATGTAAGTCTTGCTGGGTACATTTGTACTCACGTTTGCTTAATTTATGTTTTACAGAGAGACTTCAGTCTCGCTAGTAGTTCCGCGCGGACTTCGACATTTAGCTTGTTACCTCAGCTACGATCTTGTGCCCTCGGCAGGGTCTTGTAGATAGTCAGGCTTCTCAAGCCTTTTTTCATTTGAAGATGTCTGTACTCAGACATGTTAAGCTTCCGCATGTGCTTGTTGGTTGTATGCTCTGAATATTGGGTCATGAGACCCATGTTTGTAGTATCTCGCTCCTCGGAGCCTAATGAATAAATACTTGAGTCGTAGAGGTATGTTGTGATGCCATGTTGTATTTACATATATCGAGCATATTGTGTGTATGTTTGAAATGCTTGGTATGTGTGGGATTCGACAATCTAGTTGTTTATCCTTGGCAGCCTCTCTTATGGGGAAATGTAGTCTAGTGCTTCCTTGAGCCATAGTAGTCCGCTATAGCCCGGTTCACCATAGTCCTGCTAGCCCAGCACTACTGCTCAGGACGCTTGACTGGTCGGCATGTGCTTCACTTCGTTCCTGTGTCTGTCCCTTCGGGGAAATGTCACGCGATGACATCCGGAGTCCTGCTTAGCTCAAGCATGACCCAGGTTCCCTGAGTCCGGTTAGCCCAGGCTACAGCCGGATTCACACGTCACGACCGACATGCTCGAAGTTGATTCATGTATGCCTGTACCCATGGGTTAGTGCCGCTTTGGGTTCACGACTAGCCATGTCAGCCCGGGTTCTCTATCATATGGATACTAGCGACACTATCATATACGTGAGCCAAAAGGCGCAAATGGTCCCGGGCCATGGTAAGGCGACACCGTGGAATACCGTCGTCCAGCCGCAAAGTGATATGAGGTGTTACCGGCTAGATCGATGTGACTTGTAATCGGGTCCCGACAGCTTTGGTATCGTAGTCATTGCTGTAGGATTACCAAGCCAAACTGGTCGAAGTTGAGTCTAGAAATGCTTTAGTTATATAAGGGAATTGATTGTGGAAGGGAAAGTAAGGCTCTTTTTACTCCTTTACCCTATGCCCTTCTGATCTGAGTCATCCTCTTCCTTTCTACGAGGATTAAGAACTAGGCCTTCTCATCTATCTATTAGGATGACGAGTTACTATGATAGAGACTTATAGGAATGATGGATTCAAGTATCAGTTTAGTTTCTACTACTTTTAGTATGTTCTTAGTTGAACCAGAACCTTGATATGATGTTGTTAAGTGACTATGCAAATCCTTGTGAATGTCTCAAATCTTTTTCTGAGCATTTACAGTCGTTATGCTGTCCGAGTCATCGCAGGTTTCTAAATAGTCTGATGCATTTGCAAATTACTTCTTTCCGTTCTTGATGTTCCTTTGGGCCAGATTAACCACACTAATCGTCGAGTTAAGGTACTCCATTGCCTCGACGTATATGTTGGACCTATTATTATGACCCTAGGTGTTTTAGGGAGTCACCTAGTAATCTAGCCATGTTTTGTGTTCCCAGTGTGATGAATCTGGCCATCATTTCCGAGAGCATCCCGTGATGCTACTTAGGAGTAGGTATTCTATTCCTGGGTTTTTGAACCCGAGATTCACCCTACTTACCTCATGTTGATAGTGTTTGCTAGTTCCTTTAGGATATTAGTAAATTTGCGATAGTCCTCAAGGTCCGTGGTATTTCCTTCTTCCAAATACCATGAACCATTAAGCAGAAGTTCTTTGAATGAAAATACCATAATCAGAGTAGTCTTGAGGAGTTCTCCATTCATAATTGTGATTCTGCCAGTTCTACCTTTCTGCATGGGTTATCTGGAAGAAACCTGTTGAACTTGGTTCGACATATTAATCTATGCATCCACAACTCATAAAGTTATATGCTCCTTTGAGTTGTCCCTCTTTAGTTGTTTCCCGACCCTCGTCTATCAATTGATAGTCAAGAGTATGTGTGCACTCGTTCATCGATACCTATTACTCTTGTGGTCCGTCAAGCCATTCTATTCCAGAATGACTAGGAGAAACAAACTCCAGTACCTCATCCATATCCAAGATTGGGTCAAAGTAGTTGTATTCCGTAGATCAAATGCCAAACCAGCTCTTGTTCTGTTCTACCTTGGAGTATTACCCTATTTATGTGAAGAATATCATAGGAATTGCACCATCTCTTATGAATTTTTGACGCAGTGATACTTCTTGCCATCATTGTTCATTCCTCGGCTCCCGTGTTATTGTAACCGAATCTTTGGCAAGTGAATTGTGATGTGTGAAATCAATACTCCGAGCAACTCGTTGCTTGGTAGTAAATGGACAATATTCTCATTCTTAGTGTGTTGGTTATTAAATCATCATCCTAAGATTGATCGTGCTATCTAGTCCTTATTTCTGGTGCACTCCTCGATCAATGAGTTAGGGTTGTGTCAATCCCTCACTCTTTTGATCATATCATCTTGCCCTGAAAAGCAAGGTTGTTCTCGAGCTTAGTAACATATCGGTGGTTCGTGAGTTTCCGAAGATCTTCTCGGAAGTATTACCTGCTTGTCACCTGACCGCTATGTTGAGTTCGTGATCAAGTTGGTTTTCTTATAAATCACCCCTTCTCCAAAAATCTGTGTTGGATATCTCTGAACTAGTTGGTTGAGCTAGACAACAACTTGGAGTGTTGGAAGGTAGAAGCTTTGCTTAACTTAGTTCATCTCTAAGGGATATCTTCGGTGTATGTGTGTTGAAGAAAGATGATATCTCCATTGATTGGTCCTCGTGATCAGTTGTTGGATCTATTGCCTTGTCAAAACTTTGACTTGAGTGTGGGCTATCGTCAAGTCAAATCAGAACCAACGATGTTCATAATGTTGTCTTACTCGTGGTTGATCCCTCGAGCATACACCATTACATCTTTTGGTCTGACCAATGCTATCACCGTGTTCATATGATGGTGGAAGTCCAGTGATATGGAAATTCCAATGAGTTGCTGTTGAGCCCATCAGCAACATCTTGTCTCCCCCATGATTCATGTGGAACATTAAAACTAGCATTGGAAACTTTGTAAGCATTGCCTTCATTTTCCGCTCATGAGGTATACCTTTGGATGAAAGAAGTGGCTTCCTCTAAATCACGTGCATTTGATGTACGCTGCCGCCGTGAGTTTGAGAAAGATTGTTTTTGCCTCCTCTGGAATCATCCCAAGTTAGTCATGCACGTGCGAAGTGCGCTATGGTTTGATAGGTTGGCCGCCTCCACTCCATATGTGTTCCTAGCACACCAAGCCACTGATTGATTTGTTCGAGGAAAAGGAGTTGCTGTGCGAATACTAGTTCATGCACAAGATTCCAATATCCTCGATGATGGTTCCCCACCTAAACTCGGTAGTGTTTTATTATAAGACTACCACGTGATCATGCTTGTCTGGGACAGTGTGTTCACATGTATGTAGCAGAACCAGCTCATGTTTTGGAGCTTGCTATCGTAGTTCATCTCCCGAGAATCTCGCAACGTCATCTCGTCGGTTTGTGTTGCAAACTTTCTTCTCCAGACATGTTGTCTGAAATATTCCGTTACCAACCAGATCTGAATCTCAGGCAGATATGATGGTTGGGTCATTCCCAGTATTTGCATTTTGTTCCCAGCTTGCACCCGTCATTGCGTCAGTCTGCCATGGGTCCCATTCATTCCCGATGATAAGCAAAAATCATCCATTGCGTTGTCTTCAACAAGGTAGTCCACATCATCCATTCGAACTCCGCCAAACTATCGATTGTGATTGCCTTAGGCTGGTATAAAGGGTTTCAATGATCTATGTACCAAAAGTAATTATTTTTGCCACTTAGGGGAATAATTCCACGAGTCACCTTTCCTGAGGTGCCCCGTTATGGAATCATGGCAATTTTTCCTCGCTACTTTGAAACCCTCGTCAAATTGTTTCTTCCGTCCCTCCTGATACATGTTTTTCCTACCAGCTTCAGAGATGTTTATACGTCTCATTTCGAGAGTTGATCTTGTGATCATTAAGATGATCCTAAGTTGCTCGAACCTTAGGAAGATCGATTCTTCTTAAATTCCCCCTTTCTACTCGTTGTCATGTTGGATGTAGTTCTCAAAGCAAGATGTCGAGATCAAGGTGATGCAATGAATCAACATTCTCGAGAAAGACATCTGGATCATGAAGATTGTGTTAGCTTGTGTCCCTCTGTCTTCTTACCTCACGACTTGAATCTCGGGACGAGATTCTTGTTTAGTAGGGGTGAGCTGTCACATCCCTAGTTCTGGTCTGACCAAGACTATCTAGTCATGTGTGCATCATGTTTAAATTTCAATGAATTTGAAATGGGGACATGTGAAAGCCTCAGAAATCATTTCTGAAAAAGACCACGATAAAAATTGCTTCAAATAGGTCCAAGAAAATGTTCATGTTACTCTTTGAAAATATTGGCCAGAGCTAAAGTTAAAACCAATATTTTCAAGAGCTCATAAATATTTATTTTGGGCATTTGGAATTAATTCAATAATTATTTGCATTGGATTTATATTTGATATATTTCAAATATGATCCAATAATTCTGGAAATTGTCGTGGGGCTTTAGATTAATGTCTAGTCCATACAACAATTTACAGAAGCTCAGAAAATGATTTGGGTTAAAAATCAAATCAAAACAGAGTTAAAGAAAATAGGAAACAAAAATAAAAGAGAGAGAGAGAGGAATCGCACTGGCCTCACTCGACTTTCACCAACCGCCCAAAGATCAGAAGCTGGCCGGCCCAGCCCACCAGGGGCTCCTCTCCTATCGTCTTCCTCCTGCCAGGAGGACGGAGGCGTGTGGCCGCCCCGCGCCGGCCACCTCCTCCCTCCCTTCCTGCCTGGCTCCTCCCCGGTGCGCCTAGACGATGCCACGCAACCCCCTGACCCCTCTCACTCTTCCGCGTGACCCCTCTCCCCTCAGCCCCTCTCTCTCACCCGCGCCGAGTGCAGCCGTCGCCGCCGACGAGCACCGCCGTGGCCACAACCACTCCCTCGCCTCGTCGTTGCGCTCAGAGGCTCCGCCTCGACCCCCTCTTCCTCTCCACTGAGCCACGAGGTCCCAGACGCGCTGCAACGCCGCCACTGCTACTGTTTCCCTCGTCGGCCACCAGAGATCGTCGCCATCGATTCGCCGCCTCCCGAGCTTCCCCGAGCTCGCTTCGACGCCTGCTGCAACCGCTGTGAGATTCTGCTCCTCGCCCCCTCTCCATTTTCTTGTTTGCACGTCGTAGCTGGCGCTTCGCCGATGACCGAAACCCACCGCCGCCCGGCTTTGTCGCCGCCGTGGCCTGAGCTCGAACCACCCGCGCCCTTGCACCGCATCGCGCTCCTGGTGCCTCCAGGAGGCCGCCTAGCCCCTCTACGCGCTCGCCTGCTTGCTCTAGCGCCACGCCCGCATGAAGCCGAGCTCCGGCCGCCGCCTCACTCGCCGCCGTTGCCGTTTCCGGCCGCCCTAGCACCACCCACCACCACCGATCGACGCGCCTCGTCGCGCTGCGTCCGCAGGACCCAGCCGCGCGAGCTCTCGTCGCCGGAATCGGCCGGACGGGCAACCCCGCCGTGTTCCGTTTAGCGCCGGCGGCTAACCGCCGTTCTGGATGACGTGGACACGTCATTAGGGGCTAATGGACCACTAATTAAGCCCCACAGTCACTGACACCTGGGCCCCATGTTTTAGTTAACCGCAGTTTATTTCTCTGTTTAGCTTAAACTAATCACAGTGGCCCCACGCGTCAGCGTTGACTTGCTGACGTGGCCGTTGACCAGGCCCCACACGTCAGTGACCCAATCAGCAGTGTGTCACTGACCAGTGGGCCCAACTGGTCAGGTTTGACTTGGACCCCGTCTGTTGACCCGCTGACGTCACCTAGATGCAATGCTGATGCAATAAGCGTTTTCTGGAATTTTAAATAATCAGAAATGATTTATTAATTTCAGAAAATGTTTAAAACTTCTAAAAATCATAGAAATTAATCTATAACTCAGAATGAAATAATTTATATATGAAAAATTATCAAAAAAATTCAAGGAATCCATCTGTACCATTTTCATGCATGTTTAAACAATGATGTCCTCTGTTTTGGACAAAAAAAATAAAGGGCATTTAAATAATCATATATGGAGTTGGAATTTGAATCATGTAGTCAAACCAACTTCATTTAAATCGTAGCTAGATGCATTAGCCCAAATCACAACATATTGCCATGTCATGATCATGCATCATATTGTGGCATTGCATTGATTGTGTTTCTTTCTCTATTGCTGGTTTTTGTCACCTCTCAATAGACGTGGTTTCGACGATGAGATCGATGACACCGATGAAGAACTATATTTTCTTCAGAAGTGCCAGGCAAGCAAAACCTCCTTGTTCATTCCGATACAATCCCACTCTCTCGCTCCTGCTCTCTTTTACTGCATTAGGACAACAACGATTCAACTGTTACATGCTGCGGTAGTTGAACCCCTTTCCTCTGCATGACCTGTCATTGCAACAGTAAATAGATGAAACCCCCTAGCATGAGTAGGAGTTGTTTGAGCCCTGATGTGCCTAGTCATTCATGCTTGTTTGTCATGCCTGCTACTGCTTAGAGTTGGGTGTAGTCTGATTCATCGGGGATGAGTTGGAATGGTGATGAACATGTCCTACTGTGTGTGAGCTAAGTGTGTGAACACGATTTGGTAAAGTTAGCGGTGAGAGGCCATGTAGGAGTACATGGTGGGTTGTCTCATTGAAACCCTCCTCAGGAACTGAGTTCTATGTTTGTGATCCATGAACAGCTACTACCACACATTGGGATCCTTAATTGACTCTCTCGGCTTCTTAACCACCCTTGTCCTCTGTCCAGGAGTTGCAAGTAGTTTCTGGTGTTTGTAGTATGCAGGAGGCCGTGTGCAGCGCTGACCCGCGGGGTGGGCTGTGATGCGGTAGGCACGTGGCACGGTATACCAGGCGCATGTTTGGTGTCTCGGGAACCCTGCTCACATCGTTCGGGGCCGTATGTGGAAACCTCGGCCGGACTCCCTGCGGATGGAACCTGAATAGGCGATAAACCTAGACTAGAGACTTGAGTGTTTAGGTAGGCCGTGGCCGACACCCTCGTTAGGCTTCCGCTTGAAGGTTGCCGAGTACATGTCGTGTAAACGGCGGTAAGTGGTGAGAGCGTGTGTGAAGAAGTACACCGCAGGTTAACATCATCTATTCGAATAGCCGTGTCCGCGGTAAAGGACTTCTGGGTTGCCTATATCAGTTCATAGACAAGTGAAATTGGATACTCCAAAATGCGCAAGATAAGCGTGAGTGCTATGGATGGCGTTCTCGTAGGGAGACGGGAGCGGATCCATAGTGGTGTATTGATATGGTGAATATGTGGACTCGTGTGCGCCACCTCAAAAGAGTTACTTGCGTTAGTTTAGGATAGCCACCGAGTCAAAGCTGGCTTGTTGCGCTTAAACTCCACCACCCCCTTTGTTGATACCGATGCATATGTAGTTAGTTCTGATGTAAGTCTTGTTGGGTACATTTGTACTCACGTTTGCTTAATTTATGTTTTGCAGAGAGACTTCAGTCTCGCTAGTAGTTCCGCCTGGACTTCGATGTTTAGCTTGTTACCTCAGCTACGATCTTGTGCCCTCGGGAGGGTCTTGTAGATAGTCAGGCTTCTCAAGCCTTTTTTCATTCGTAGATGTCTGTACTCAAACATGTTAAGCTTCTGCATGTGCTTGTTGCTTGTATGCTGTGAATATTGGGTCATGAGACCCATGTTTGTAATATCTCGCTCCTCGGAGCCTAATGAATAAATACTTGGGTCGTAGAGTTATGTTGTGATGCCATGTTGTATTTACACATATCGAGCATATTGTGTGTATGTTTGAAATGCTTGGTATGTGTGAGATCCGACAATCTAGTTGTTTATCCTTGGCAGCCTCTCTTATGGGGAAATGTAGTCTAGTGCTTCCTTGTGCCATAGTAGTCCGCTACAGCCCGGTTGTCCGGAGTCCTCGCTAGCCCAAAGACTACTGCTTTCGTGATGCTTGACTGCCGGCATGTGTTTCACTTCGTTTCTGTATACATCCCTTCAGGAAATGTCACGCTGTGACATCCGGAGTCCTGCCTAGCTCGCTACAGCCCGGGTTCCCGGAGTCCGGTTAGCCCAGTGCTACAGCCCGGATTCACACGCTGCTGACCGACATGCTCGAAGTTGATTCACGTATGCATGTCCCCATGGGTTAGTGCCGCTGTGGGTTCATGACTAGCCATGTCGGCCCGGGTTCTCTGTCATATGGATACTAGCGACACTATCATATACGTGAGCCATAAGGCGCAAACGGTCCCGGGCCATGGTAAGGCGACACCTGTGGGAATACCGCGCGTGAGGCCGCAAAGTGATATGTGGTGTTACCGGCTAGATCAATGTGACTTGGAATCGGGGTCCTGACAGTGCTTTACAGCTTAGAGCCGGGGCTCCAAAAGCGTTTTGAGCAGCATGGAGCATATGAGATGTTCCAAGAGCTGAAAATGGTTTTCCAAGCTCATGCCCAGGTCGAGAGATATGAAGTCTCCGACAAGTTCTACAGTTGTAAGATGGAGGAGAATAGTTCTGTCAGCGAGCACATACTCAAAATGTCTAGGTTGCACAACCGCTTATCTCAGCTGGGAGTTAATCTCCCGGATGATGCGGTCGTTGACAGAATCCTTCAGTCGCTCCCACCTAGCTACAAGAGCTTTGTGATGAACTTCAATATGCGGGGATGGAAAAGACCATTCTGAGGTGTATTCAATGCTGAAATCAGCAGAGGTGGAGATCAAAAAGGAACATCAAGTGTTGATGGTGAATAAAACCACTAAGTTCAAGAAAGGCAAGGGTAAGAAGAACTTCAAGAAGGACGGCAAGGGAGTTGCCGTGCCCGGTAAGCCAGTTGTCGAGAAGAAGCCAAAGCATGGACCCAAGCCTGAGACTGAGTGCTTTTATTGCAAGGGAAACGGTCAATGGAAGCGGAACTGCCCCAAGTACTTAGCGGACAAGAAGGCCGGCAACACCAAAGGTATATGTGACATACATGTAATTGATGTGTACCTTACCAATACTCGTAGTAGCTCCTGGGTATTTGATACAGCTGCGGTTGCTCATATTTCTAACTCAAAACAGGAGCTGCGGGATAAGCGGGGACTGGCGAAGGATGAGGTGACGATGCGCGTCGGCAATGGTTCCAAGGTCGATGTGATCGCCGTCGGCACGCTACCTCTACATTTACCTACGGGATTAGTTTTTAACCTCAATAATTGTTATTTAGTGCCAGCTTTGAGCATGAACATTGTATCTGGAGCTCGTTTAATATGAGATGGCTACTCATTTAAATCCGAGAATAATGGTTGTTCTATTTATATGAGAGATATGTTTTATGGTCATGCCCCGCTGGTCAATGGTTTATTCTTAATGAATCTCGAACGTGATGTTACACATATTCATAGTGTGAATACCAAAAGATGAAAGGTTGATAATGATAGTCCCACATACTTGTGGCACTGCCGCCTTGGTCACATTGGTGTCAAACGCATGAAGAAGCTCCATGCAGATGGACTTTTGGAGTCTCTTTATTATGAATCATTTGACACGTGCGAACCATGCCTCATGGGTAAAATGACTAAGAATCCGTTCTCCGGAACAATGGAGCGAGCAACCAACTTATTGGAAATCATACATACTGATGTGTGCGGTCTAATGAGCGTTGAGGCTCGCGGAGGCTATCGTTATGATCTCACTCTCACTGATGACTTAAGTAGATATGGGTATGTCTACTTGATTTAAACACAAGTCTGAGACCTTTGAAAAGTTCAAGGAATTTCAGAATGAGGTAGAGAATCAGCGTGACCGAAAAATAAAGTTCTTACGATCAGACCGTGGGGGAGAATACTTAAGTCACGAATTTGGTACGCACTTAAGGAAATGTGGAATCGTTTCACAACTCACGCCGCCTGGAATACCTCAGCGTAACGGTGTGTCCGAACATCGTAATCGCCCTCTATTGGATATGGTACGATCTATGATGTCACTCACTGATTTACCGCTCTCATTTTGGGGCTATGCTTTAGAGACCGCCGCATTCACTTTAAATAGGGCTCCGTCGAAATCCGTTGAGACGACACCATATGAATTATGGTTTGGGAAGAAACCTAAGCTGTCGTTTCTAAAAGTTTGGGGATGCGATGCTTATGTCAAGAAACTTCAACCTGAAAAGCTCGAACCCAAGTCGGAAAAATGCGTCTTCATAGGATACCCTAAGGAAACCATTGGGTACACCTTCTACCTCAGATCCGAAGGCAAGATCTTTGTTGCCAAGAACGGGTCCTTTCTGCAGAAAAAGTTTCTCTCGAAAGAAGTAAGTGGGAGGAAAGTAGAACTTGATGAAGTATTGCCTCTTGAACCGGAGAGTAGCGCAGCTCAAGAAAATGTTTCTGTGGTGCCTGCACCGACTAGAGAGGAAGTTAATGATGATGATCATGAAACTTCAGATCAAGTTGCTACTGAACTTCGTAGGTCCACAAGGACACGTTCCGCACCAGAGTGGTACGGCAACCCTGTCCTGGAAATCATGTTGTTAGACAATGGTGAACCTTCGAACTATGAAGAAGCGATGGCGGGCCCAGATTCCAACAAATGGCTTGAAGCCATGCAACCTGAGATAGGATCCATGTATGAAAACAAAGTATGGACTTTGACAGACTTGCCCGATGATCGGCGAGCGATAGAAAATAAATGGATCTTTAAGAAGAAGACAGACGCGGATGGTAATGTTACCATCTACAAAGCTCGACTTGTCGCTAAGGGTTATCGACAAGTTCAAGGGGTTGACTGTGATGAGACCTTCTCACCCGTAGTGAAGCTTAAGTCCGTCCAAATCATGCTAGGAATTGCCGCATTCCACGATTATGAGATATGGCAAATGGACGTCAAAACGGCATTCCTTAACGGCTTTCTTAAGGAAGAATTGTATATGATGCAGCAGGAAGGTTTTGTCGATCCTAAGAATGCTAACAAGGTGTGCAAGCTCCAGCGCTCCATCTATGGGCTGGTGCAAGCATCTCGGAGTTGGAATATTCGCTTTGATCAAATGATCAAAGCGTTTGGGTTTATGCAGACTTATGGAGAAGCCTACGTTTACAAGAAAGTGAGTGGGAGCTCAGAGCATTTCTCATATTATATGTGGATGACATACTGTTGATGGGAAATGATATAGAACTCTTGGAGAGCATAAAGGCCTACTTGAATAAGTGTTTTTCAATGAAGGACCTTGGAGAAGCTGCTTACATATTAGGCATCAAGATCTATACAGATAGATCGAGACGCCTCATAGGTCTTTCACAAAGCACATACCTTGATAAGATATTGAAGAAGTACAATATGGATCAGTCCAAGAAGGGGTTCTCGACTGTGTTGCAAGGTGTGAAATTGAGCTCGGCTCAATGTCCGACCACGGCAGAAGATAGAGAAAAGATGAGTATCGTCCCCTATGCCTCGACCATAGGGTCTATCATGTATGCCATGCTGTGTACCAGACCTGATGTAAACCTTGCCGTAAGTTTGGTAGGAAGGTACCAAAGTAATCCCGGCATGGAACACTGGACAGCGGTCAAGAATATCCTGAAGTACCTGAAAAGGACTAAGGATATGTTTCTCGTTTATGGAGGTGACGAAGAGCTCGTCATAAAGGGTTACGTCGACGCTAGCTTCGACACAGATCTGGATGACTCTAAGTCACAAACCGGATACGTGTATATTTTTGAATGGTGGGGCGATGGCTGGTGCGATTTGCAAGCAAAGCGTCGTGGCGGGATCTACATGTGAAGCGGAGTACATGGCAGCATCGGAGGCAGCACATGAAGCAATCTGGATGAAGGAGTTCATTACCGACCTAGGAGTTATTCCCAATGCGTCGGGGCCGATGACTCTCTTCTGTGACAACACTGGAGCCATTGCCCTTGCCAATGAGCCCAGGTTTCACAAGAAGACCAGGCACATCAAGCATCGCTTCAACTCCATTCGTGAATATGTTCAAGATGGAGACATAGATATTTGCAAAGTGCATACAGATCTGAATGTCGCAGATCCGTTGACTAAACCTCTTCATGAAAGCAAAACATGATCAACACCAGAACTCTACGGGTGTTCGATTCATCACAATGTAACTAGATTATTGACTCTAGTGCAAGTGGGAGATCTGTTGGAAATATGCCCTAGAGGCAATAATAAAATGATTATTATTATATTTCCTTGTTCATGATAATTGTCTATTGTTCATGCTATAATTGTGTTATCCGGAAATCGTAATACATGTGTGAATACATAAACCACAACATGTCCCTAGTGAGCCTCTAGTTGACTAGCTCGTTGATCAATGGATGGTTACGGTTTCCTGACCATGGACATTGGATGTCATTGATAACAGGACCACATCATTGGGAGAATGATGTGATGGACAAGACCCAAACCTAAGCATAGCACAAGATCATGTAGTTCGTCTGCTAGAGCTTTTCTAATGTCAAGTCTCATTTACTTAGACTATGAGATCGTGCAACTCCCGGATACCGTAGGAGTGCTTTGGGTGTACCAAACGTCACAACATAACTGGGTGGCTATAAAGGTACACTACAGGTATATCCGAAAGTGTCTGTTTGGTTGGCACGGATCGAGACTGCGATTGGCCACTCCGTTTGACAGAGAGGTATCTCTGGGCCCACTCGGTAGTGCATCATCATAATGAGCTCAATGTGACCAAGTGGTTGGTCACGGGATCATGCATTACGGTACGAAAGTGACTTGCCGGTAACGAGATTGAACGAGGTATTGGGATATCGACGATCGAATCTCATGCAAGTAAGTACCGATTGACAAAGGGAATTGTATACAGGATTACTTGAATCCTCGACATCGTGGTTCATCCGATGAGATCATTGTGGAACATGTGGGAGCCAACATGGGTATCCAGATCCCGATGTTGGTTATTGGCCGGAGAGCTGTCTCGGTCATGTCCGCGTTATTCCCGAACCCGTAGGGTCTACACACTTAAGGTTCGATGACGCTAGGGTTATAAGGAAGATATGTATGTGATTACCGAATGTTGTTCGGAGTCTCGGATGAGATCCCGGACGTCACGAGGAGTTCCGGAATGGTCCGTAGGTGAAGATTTATTTACGGGAAGTTATCATACGGTCACCGGAAAAGTTCGGGGGCATACCGGTATTGTACCGAGGCCACCGGAGGGGTTCCGGGGGTCCACCGGGAGGGTCCACCTGCCCCGGAGGGCCTTATGGGCTACAGGTGGAAGGGAACCAGCCCCTAGGTGGGCTGGGCGCACCCCCCCCTTTGGCCCATGCGCCTAGGGTTGGGGGGAAACCCTAAAGGAGGTGTCCCCCTTGCTTGGGGGGGCAAGCCCCTTCCCCTTGGCCGCCGCCCCCCTCTAGATCTCATCTAGAGGGGGTCGGCCCCCTTCCCCCTTCCCCTATAAATAGAAGGGCGAGGGGAGGGCTGCACACAACATCCAAGGCGCAGCCCCTCCCCTCCCCAACACCTCTCCTCCTGCGTTAAGAGCTTGGCGAAGCCATGCCGGAGTACTGCCACTCCATCACCACCACGCTGTCGTGCTGCTGTTTGAGCTCTCTTACTCAACCTCTCCCTCCTCCTTGCTGGATCAAGGCGCAGGAGACGTCTCCACTCCGTACATGTGTTGAACGCGGAGGTGCCGTCCGTTCGGCGCTAGGATCATCGGTGATTTGGATCACGATGAGTACGACTCCATCAACCCCGTTCTCTTGAACGCTTCTGCTCGCGATCTACAAGGGTATGTAGATGCACTCCTCTCTCTCGTTGCTAGATGACTCCATAGATTGATCTTGGTGATGCGTAGAAATTTTTTATTTTCTGCAACGATCCCCAACAGTAACATGTTCACTGCCAGAAGTATGGCCCTACAGGTGCAAGCAGAATAACGCGTCTCATGAAAAACTGAATGATGCCCTGAAGAAATTCAAAGGTGCGGTGCTTATGCTAGGAAAGTGAACGTAGGCGCCGGCCGTTGGATAATAGTACCTGATTCTCGGCGGCATATGGGTATCGTTGTCATACTTGATAGCTAAGGATCGTCGATGGTGCTCGTGTTGCGGTTGAGTTTGGGCGGTATGTCATCGCTGAAGCGGCTCCGGTGCTATGGTTGCGGCGCCTGTCGACATACAAGAAAGCTCATCTGTGGTAATTGAACAGTTGCACGATAAAGAGAAAAACCGAAGGAGTACAAATCGAAATAACCTGATGAAGCTGCGGCATCGGTAAAGCAGGGCCGGTGGAGTTGAATATGGCGTACGTGGAGCGGGTCCGGTGCAGTGGACGAAGGCTTCGGCGCGTTGTACTGATGCTTCGTGAGGCGGATCTGTTGCCACGCAGACGAGGGCTTGTATGAAGGGCCAGCGAAGGGGCGGACGAGGGAGTCGATGAAGGGCCTACGCTGTGGTGGGACGAGGGTGCGGTTAAGCGAGATCCGGTGCGGTGGACCATGATGGCGGTCAAGGAGATCTGGAGCGGTGGACAAGCCATCGTGAAGCGGCTCCAAAGTGAAGTGGTGAGTTGGCGGTTGGGGTTCCAAGGCGCGGAAGGTAGATCCGGCGGGGTGTGAGGTCCACCGCTGCGGCGGAGGAATAGATTCGGCGGCTTGCCGTGATTGGGGGGGTCGGGGGGGGGGGTGGGAAGGGTAGGGGCTCTGGGCAAGAATGTTGGGGGCAAAGAGGGGAAAACAATGGAGTTACCAAAGCAGCCCTTTTCCGTTCATGTGGCAGGGGTAAAACAGGAATATCGCAGGGCTAAACTTTCGGGCGCGTGATATTTCGATGTGAGCGGGAAGTTTGAAAGCTTTTGGTGCCTAAAATTATAAGTATTCTGCTCTCGTACGGCCGACTATGATATCATGGCCGACAATTTGTTTGTTTTGCACGCAAAAAAATGTGCAAGTTTTGAAAATCAATGTGTCCAACTCAAAACTTAGATTGTCCATTCAATTCAAATATGGATCATTGAGCTACTACAAGCAAATACCATCATAGGGTCCAATTCAAATGAAATTCCAAATGTGTTTATCCTAAATATGATGACAAAAGCAAAAATGTGTATGTGTATGAATAAAGTGAATGATTATAAAGTTTGAACATGCCCGTATGTGTATATCTCTAGGTTTGATATATGAATTTGAAATCACGAAATCCCGGCTTAAAAAATGTACCTCCGTTTAAATGAATTACAAAAGCTAATGATGGAGTCGAATTCCAAAATTCCAATCTTAGGTTTGTAATTCTGGTACATCAAGGTATGTCACGCATGTTCAAAAGTATCGTTATCTCATAGTACAAACTGTGAAACAAATTGATCAACCATGAGTGCACAATATCTCAATTACGCTAAAGTCCCTCAAATAGACACCTCACTATTTATCTGAAGTCAACCCCCCCCCCCCCACCACCACACACACACACACATAGAGAAGTCGTTCTCTCCCCCAAACACCAACACACGATCACATTAACACCCCTCTCTCTTGTAAAGTCTGGACCCCAACATAGGTCTCTATCACTTTGTGTCTCGGGCATGCACACATCTCTTCCCTCACTCTCTAGGTCTCCCGCTATCTCTCTTACCGAAGCACACGCACTATGTAGAGTGTATATTTCCCATACACACAAAACGTCGCCCCCAAACGTCTATCTCCCTAGTTATGTGGTTCTCGCGCACTCACCTCACACACCACCCCCACTGCAAACAAGCAAACTTTGTCTCCTTGTGCACCACTCTCCTCTTTCTATTTCTCCCACATGCGGACCCGCCCAGCTCCTTCCCTGTATACATATATGTCGTGACTCTTTGCATAGCTCCCTAATGTATAATCGTTCTCGATTTCGCACATTGTTCTCTACACCAACTATTCTAGATCTATCATGAAGTCCCTATCACACACACGATGACTCGCTTCCCTTGCGTCTCCGTTCATAGGCCAATTTCGGACAACATCAACATTGTCTCCCTATCTATACGCCAGTTATGGACACAAACGACCCCTCTCGCCCCCTCTCTTCCTCTCTCTCTCTCTCTCTCTCTCTCTCTCTCTCTCTCTCTTTCTCTCGCTCTCACACCCCTCTCCCACACACACAATCGATATCTCTTTCAAATAGTCTGCTCCCCCTTCCGCACGTGCTATCTCTCTACTACACATGTCACACCATTCCCCTTCCCTTATACTAGGTTTACATCATCAGTGGTCTCTCTACTCCACATACACTCTCTCCTTGTCACACACAAACGCGTGCACAAACACACACAGACACGCACAAACACCCATTTATCTGGATCCTCATCTCTCTCCATGTCCGCATGTGTATCTCACACACTCACTCTCTAATTATGTATATGTGTCTGCACGTTACACAACACAAAGCCCCATGTACATGTCTCTCTCTATCCTCCACACACATAGACACAAAGAATCTGTTATCATTGCCTCAGTCTCTAAAATATCACACACGCACACTGTCTGTCTCTCTCTCGCAAACACGCTCAACAAGGGTTTCCCCGTGAATAACTTACCATCTATTCATCAACAGTCGTGGCAGTACGGTGAACACGAGACGTGAAAAAAAAATCTACACGTGCTTAGACCACCTAGTATGACTACTAGGACTAGAGCAAGCCAAAAAGCGCGCCGCCGTCACCCCCTCATTGTCGGCGACGGGAAAATCTTTGTTTTACAGTCGAAGTCATTGTGCTAAGGCCCCACATGCCGAGGCATTGAATAGAATGTAGATCCTAGTTTACGGAAACAAGTATCGTTAATACATTTGTATCTCCATACTTATATTTCTTCTCTTATAAAAATCGAGTTGGTGATGATGGTATGCGTGCCTTCTTGCAATATGGACCGTCCGATCTATATCTGGCGGATGGAAATTAAACTAAAAGATACCCGCACCCCTCTCCACATTTGCAGACAAGGCCTTCCCTCGTTCATCCTTATCTCCAACAAACCTCATTGTTGAGCAATTAACAAAGGAAGCTGTCGGTGTCAAAACCGGCGGATCTCGGGTAGGGGGTCCCGAACTGTGCGTCTAGGCGGATGGTAACAGGAGACAAGGGACACGATGTTTTTACCCAGGTTCGGGCCCTCTCGATGGAGGTAATACCCTACTCCTGCTTGATTAATATTGATGATATGGGTAGTACAAGAGTAGATCTACCACGAGATCAAGGAGGCTAAACCTAGAAGCTAGCCTATGGTATGATTGTTGTTCGTTATGCGGACTAAAACCCTCCGGTTTATATAGACACTGATAGGTTAGGGTTACACAGTCGGTTACAATGGTAGGAGATCTACATATCCGTATCGCCAAGCTTGCCTTCCACGCCAAGGAAAGTCCCATCCGGACACGGACGAAGTCTTCAATCTTGTATCTTCATAGTCTTGGAGTCCGGCCGTGGCGATAGTCCGACTATCCGGACACCCTAGTCCGGGACTCCTCGGTAGCCCCTGAACCAGGCTTCAATGACGATGAGTCCGGTAGCGTTGATTGTCTTGACATTGCGAGGAGGGTTCCTCCTCCGAATACTTCATAGAAGATTTTGAACACAAGGATAGTGTCCGGCTCTGCAAAAAAAGTTCCACATAACACCGTAGAGAGAATAATTTTTGCACAGATCTGCTGACGTATTCCGCGGCGTGACATCACACCACGGCCAGGCCTTTATATGAATTTTTTTTATTGTTCCACCTCAGCGTATTTAGCGAGGCGGTTTCCTTGGCACGTCTTATCAAAGCATAGATCGTGCCCCCTTATTCCGGGATTCTCATTGATACGGACGTGGGTAACCCATCCGCGCCATTGATTACGGCGCTTGGGAAATAAGCGAGTTTTACCAGGCTGGTGGGGGACGCATAGCGTCGTCCGTCCATATAAGGGGATAAGGATCCACCTTTTATCCCACGCCTTCCTCCTCCTTTGCTTATCCATTTCCGCTTTTCGAGCTCCAGCGCCCAAGTCCGCACATCCCACCTCAACCTTCTCCAACCATGTCGGGAGGCGGGAGGCGGTGGATGGCCTCCTCCGTCACGGAGGGGCACATCACAAGACTGCGGGAAGCCGGATACTTGTCCGGCAACATCGCGCACAGGCTGCCCGATGCGGGGCAGCTTATTCCAACCCCCAAGCCCCATGAGAGGGTAGTGTTTCTCCCCCACTTCCCCCGCGGACTAGGTTTTCCACTTCACCCATTTGTCCGGCGGCTCATGTTCTATTACGGCCTGGACTTCCACGATCTGGCCCCGAATTTCATCCTCAACATCTCGGCGTTTATCATCGTGTGCGAGTCTTTCCTCTGCATCCAGCCCCACTTCGGCTTATGGCTGAAGATCTTCAACGTCCGGCCGAAGGTAGTGGGCGGCCGTCAAGCGGAGTTCGGAGGCGCCATGGTTGGCAAGATGGCCAAAGTCCCATGACTCGAAGGCGCCTTCTCGAAGACAATAAAGGGGTGGCAATCGGGGTGGTTCTACATCACCGAGCCCCGCAACACCAAACGGTTGGCGGCCCCCGAATTCAGATCTGGCTTCCCCAAACGGCTCTCGTCATGGAAAGAGACGTGCCTGATGTGGGGGAATTCGGACGAGACATCCGGACTTCAAACATGCGTCCGAAACCTGGTGGCCAAGAATCTTAGGCTCGTCGAGTAATCCAGGTGATGCTCATCCGCCGGATTCTCCCATGCCAACAACGGGTCTTTAACTTGTGGGAGTTCGATCCGGCACAACACCAAACCTTGAGCCGGCTCTTTGACACTACATACGAAGACGCCTGGAAGGTGTTGTTCAAGGGCGCCGAAGCCCCAGCATCCGCTACCAAAGATCGTGGATACAACTCGCAGCGTCAAGCCAGCGAGGTAAGTTATTTTACCCTTTACGGGACTCTTTTTTCATAGATTGACTCTATGTGGGATCTAAAAACTCCCTATTTTTTGACAAGACTGGCTGAAGACGTCCGGACAGATTAACTGTCCGGCTCCTTTCTGAAAGACCAGCCAGACGCCCGATTGGCCAGGGCTGCTGGCTCCGGCACCATGTGGTGCGAGAGAAGAAACCAAGAAGGAGGCCACAGAATTGAAGGAGCTCCGACGCCAGTGGTGTCGATTCAGCGGAATCTTCTCCTGAAGACGAGGAGGAAGAAGAAGCTCCTCCCAGTGGGGAGGAGAAGAAAAGGAAGGCCGCCCATTGGGGAGGCCGGAGGGAATCTAAGAAGGGAAGAACCCTTGCTCCGGACTTCTCCACCAACATCGACGACTAATGACGAGGAGGATTGGCCTCGAGGGCCAAGCCCTGGCGAGATCGTAAGTGTCCGGATACCCATGGCTTTTATTATTGCAGTGTTCTCTAATGTCGAACAACCGTGCAGCCCGCCCAAGGGCGAGTTCGCCGATTCATCGGCGGGTCCACAGGCTCGTCGAAAATGGAGAGTACCTCGCTTGACCAGCGATCCTCGCCTCACTGCTGGCGACGCTGGCGGAAGGGCCCCAAGAGGGGCTTGGTCAAGAGGAGGTAGCGCAGGAGGTGCCACAAGGCAACCTCCCGGACTCCAGGCGCGCGGGGGGCAAGACCCCCAAGGGCTCTAGGCCCGACCCTTGTCCGGTCTCCATGCCGGAACCTTGATGGTTCCGAGTCCGTAGCGGACCCTTCGGAAGAAGGGTAAGACGCCGATGTCCTCCGTCCAACCGGAGGCACCGGATAACTCTTGGGCCAGCTTAACGGGCGCTTCCATAGAGGAGGAGCTTTGCTGCTTGTTATGAGTGCGGTGATTGGACAGTTCGATCCGCCAAGAGCGAATCGGCCAAAGCTGTACCAGCCTTCTAACGGGCTTTGAGGTAAGTTTTAGAATATGTAAAAATATAACCGCATAGACAGTAGCCCTTGATGCTTAGTTCGGTGTTCGGAAAGAAAAACCGGACTAAGGATCTAAAAAGATATACGCAGGAGTCTAACATAAGTATGTCAATACGGGAATGCAGGCTGCTTCTTGACCTCGGCCCGCCTTGGCTGCGGAGGTCTATGCATTGAAGCAGAACCTCGAGCGGTCCGAGAACGAGCTCGGACAAGCCAAGAGGGAGCTCGAGGACAAGGAAGGTAAGTAATACCTTATTAAAGAAATACCTTATAAAAAGGTTTTGGTTGCGAAAAATAATAGGAATAACATGGGTCCTGCAGGGGCCACGAACGAGGTGGCGACCACGAGGAAGCGTGTCCGTGGCGAAACAAAGCGCTCATGGCTGCAGGCCTTGGCGAGAGAAAGGGGAGGCGCAGCTGGCGGAGGTGCGGCAAGAGCTCTAGATTCTCGTGAAAAAACACGAGGGTTTGGAGCTTGACTCGAAGACCTGAGAGTCCGAGCTTGGCTCGGCTCTTGAGAGTGCCAAAGCTGCTAAGGCCGAGGCCCAAAAAGCCCTCCAAGAAATTGAAGCACTAAAGAAGATAGCGGCGGGTAAGGCATTCTTTATGCAAAGCAAGAATGTAAAAGTCAATTACCTGTTACTTACCCGGATTCGTAGCTCTCCAGGAGCATTCGCAGATTTGCCTCGTAGTGCGTCTGATGATGCCGCATTCTACCGCGCCAAGGAGGGGAGCTCCACAGAGAAGGTGTTCTGGTCTCAGTATGCTGAGGCCGACCATCCAGTGCCCCTGAGCGACCAGCTGAAGCAGGTGGTCGAGCTCCATAAGGTCGCCGAACAGGCCATGAAGGGCCTTATAGCGCGGCTGTGGCCATTGGAGGCCATGCCCGGGAGCGACTTCGGCTTGGTGCAGCGGCTGGTGGATGCTGTCATGACGGCTTGAAGTTATCAAGCGCTCCGTCTGCATTGAAGGTCTCCGTCGAGGCCCTTGCCCGTGCTAAAGTGCCTTTGGGGCAAAATTTGGATCTTGAGAGGCTTGTGACAGACGAGCCACCGAAGGGCCATGAGCATCGCCGCCGAAATGTACTATGAGGGCCTCTGAAGGTGCCCGCCGAATAGCGGATGAGTGCTCCAAGGATGTAATTTTGAATAAACTCACATTTGTTATCTGTCTGGCTGAAAACTTGTTCATATCGCTAAGCAACGCTTATTAATTTAAAATATTACCTTACGTGCGGCCGTTTATCAAAATTGAGAGATGGCAAGTCGTTGACTTCAGCCCCCATGCCACGAGTCTTTGGGGTGTTCGGGATAAACTTGAGCACTCTTGTTCCCATTCTTGGGTCCATCTAGGAGGCGCTCAACACAACGAACAAGGCAACCGGACTTATAATGCTTGAACACTCTCACTTTGCCATAGAATTCTATAATATTAAATTTGGCGAAGCCCCTAGTATTCGGAAGACCGAGTTCGGGCGCTATCCACGCCTTGGCCGGACAATTCGGTTCCTCGCTCTAAGCGGCATAAGTCTTTAGGGACTCGAAAAACCTCTCGAACAGCGACCGGCTCTCACCTTATCATGACGGTCAGTTTTAGCTTTCTCCAGAGGTGCTCGACCCGGCATAAGCGGGGCACAATCGCGATGGTTCTCCCGAATGCTACCTTAGCCGATATAGCGGAACGTAAGGTACCAAAACACGGAGCCGGGCAAACCAACTATTGACCCAAGACATGATTGAGCCAATTCATATAATGCTATAAGTTCGGGTGCCGCACTTGTGAAAGTGTTAGGACTTATCACACCATAATTTTGGGATACTTAAGCCCACGGTGTATTGGCCGTACCAAAGTGTACGGTTGCAACATGTCGTGAAATGAACATATGTATATATAAAGGAAGTAGAGCAATAATAAGCAAAAGCTATGTATTGTTTATTCAAAAAGGTACTGCAATGGAAGCGAGCGATACAAATAGTGCGATAAGCAAGGGATGGGACTATCTAACATGTCCCCCTCCGAGGAGTAAGCTGCTGGATGATATTTAAAACAGGTATAATGCTCGTAATAGAGACCACCTGAACACTCGACGTGGCTTTCCGCTTCCCTGGCTGTTGCATCATGAGTTCGGCGATTCAAGTGCCGGACAGGACTTCTCAAAGACGGAGTCCTGAAAGTAAAAAAAGGAAGAAAAGAGGAAAAAAAGAAATGACATAAACGGGAGCCCCTAGTGCGGTCGAGCCGCATTCTTGGCGTGCCGTTGTCTTTCCCCTCCCCATATGCCCATGGTATCTCCAGAGCGTAATTAGGTACGCGTAGTACTAGCTTCGCAATTTCGCGAGGGCTGGGGTTGGGGCCGGATTGCTACTCGTGCTTGAATCGTGCGGGTGGTCTGGTTGCAGGTTACTCCGGGCGCGCTTGGCGGTGTCCGGACGCTTAGTGGCCGGACTCGAGAATTGCCGTGAGAGGCTGCTTTGCACCTCCGCCGCGAGGGCCGCCGTGTGCTCCTCCGTTCGGAGAGAGCATTCGGTGTTTCCATTGACCGTCATTACTCCTCGAGGGCCTGGCATCTTGAGCTTGAGCTATGCGTAGTGCGGCACCGCATTGAACTTTGCAAATGCGGTTCGTCCGAGCAGTGCATGATAGCCGCTGCGGAATGGGACGATGTCGAAGATTAACTCTTCGCTTCGGAAGTTATCCGGAGATCCGAAGACCACTTCGAGTGTGGTGAGCACTGCATAATTGGCCTCTACACCCGGTATGACGCCTTTAAAGTTCGTCTTTGTAGGTTTAATCCTTGAGGGTCTATGCCCATTTTGCGCCTTTGTATCTGATAAAGCGAGTTCAGGCTGCTACCGCCGTCCATCGGGACTACGGTGAGGTGAAATCCGTCAATAATTGGATCAAGAACCAATGCGGAAACCGCCGTGACGGATGCTAGTGGGGTGGTCCCTTCGATCAAAGGTGATCGGGCAGGAAGACCATAGGTTGAACTTTGGGGCGACTGGCTCCATCGCATATACGTCCCGTAGTGCACACTTCCGCTCCCTTTTGGGTATGTGGGTTGCGTATATCATGTTCACCGTCCGCACTTGTGTGGGAAAACCTTTCTGTCCTCTATTGTTCGGCGGCCAGGGCTCTTCCTCGTCATCGCTATGCAGCCCCTTGTCATTGAGTTCGATGCTTAACATGCCTGCTTGCTTGAACACCCAACAATCCCTGTCGGTGTGATTGGCTGGTTTTTCGGGGGTGCCATGTATTTGGCACAAGCGATCGAGTATTCGGTCCAAGTTGGGCCGGGCCTGGGTATTTCTTTTGAATGGCTTCTTTCGCTGACCGGGTTTAGAGCCTCTGAATCCGGCATTGACGGCCGTATCTTTAGTATTATCGCCGTTAATGCGGCGCTTGTTCTTGTTGCGACACGACCTACCATTGCTGTCCTTGTTATCCGGACTATCAGGATGTTTGGCCAAGTTGTTGCTTCGAGCTAGCCAGCTGTCCTCTCCCGCACAAAAGCGATTCATGAGGGTTGTGAGGGCTGCCATAGATTTCGGCTTTTCCTGTCCTAGGTGCCGGGTAATCCACTCGTCGCGGATGTTATGTTTGAAGGCTGCAAGGGCCTCTGCATCCGAAACGATCAACGATTTGATTTTTCTTTGTTAGGAACCGAGTCCAGAATTGTCCGGCGATTCTTCCGCTGCTGAATTATGTGGCTAAGGTCATCGACGTCTGGTGGTCGCACATATGTGCCCTGGAAGTTATCAAGGAATGCGGCTTCCAGGTCCTCCCAACAACCAATTGATTCTGCTGGCAAGCTATTGAGCCAATGTCGAGCTGGTCCTTTAAGCTTGAGTGGGAGGTATTTGATGGCATGTAGATCATCACCGCGGGCCATGTGGATATTGTCGGATCACGGGTTCCGGCAGACCCTTAAGGTTCGAACTCTGGGGTGCGCACGGAGATCCAACCCTCCACCGTCTCGTACCTCGCCGAATCGCAGGGTCCTAAACTACTAGCAAGAACAACACAAGAGACGCAAGATTTATACTAGTTCGGGCCACCGTTGTGGTGTAATACCCTACTCTAGTTTGTGGTGTGTGGATTGCCTCTGGGGCTGACGAAGAACAATACAGGGAAGAACAGCCTCGCGAGGGTCTGTTCTTGGTGGGTGCGATGAACTGCTAAGTGGTGCCCCGTCTCTCTAGCTTGAGGAACGGGTTTCTCTCTCTCTCTCTCGGGATTCCGAATGCGCGATCCGAT
This sequence comes from Aegilops bicornis, assembly GCA_021605145.1. Lineage (NCBI taxonomy): Eukaryota > Viridiplantae > Streptophyta > Magnoliopsida > Poales > Poaceae > Aegilops > Aegilops bicornis. Next base: position 524,716,369 of record CM038669.1, read on the forward strand.
CGTCCTCCGTCCTTGAGTGTGGCTACCCCTATTTATAGGCGAAGGCCCTGGGCCTCTTCCCAAATATTGAGCGGGAAGGGCGCCAACAATTGGCCATTTTGAAGGGGAACAGCAGGTACACTTATCCTGACTAAAGTTGGTCCTTGCACGCCAAAGGCTCTGGTGATGACGCCTTTGCTTGGGCTCCACGATGATCGCATTCCAGCCGTTGGGGCTGGTCTTGGTCTTGTTGCAATGAAACGGATGCCTTTGCTTGATGCTCTTGCTGCGCTTGCCCCTTTGCACCAAAGAGGAAAGGAGGACGATCTGGTGGCGCCTGACCGGGCGCCCTCGGTCGTCATGGCTTGCGTCACGGGCACCTCGCGAGGTACCCCGCCTTGAGTTCTCCGCCTCCTCATGAGCCAGCCTGACGAGGCCGCGCCTGAGGAAGCTCTTGGTTGTCCGCCCCGCGAGGCTTGGCCCCTCGCGAGGGTCTTGAGCTTGTTTTGATGAAGATGGGCCGTCCTGGGCCTCCTTGGGCCACGCCGCAGGCCGCAGGCAGGCAAGTCTGGGGACCCCTGTTCCCAGAACGCCGACAGTAGCCCCCGGGCCCACGGCGCGCCCGAACTTGGCCGAGCAGAGAGGCGAAAGGGCAAGTGCGAAGCGTCGCGGGCCCTAACAGCCTGCGGCCTTGGGCGACGCGTGGCGGTTGATTGGACGTGGGCGGCACTGTTCCCCCACGCCTCCTTATTTCGTGCCTTGCTAGGCGGACACACTGCTGCACACATCTGTTCCCCTCTCTGCTGCTTGTGCGCTCCAGTCCTTCCCTCTCTCGAACTCTGGTTCCCATTTCCAATCCAATCTCAAATCTCCACTTCCCCCTTTCGATCGCCATGGCTCCGACGAAGAAGGGGAAAGGGAAGAAACCTGCGCCTTCGCCCCGCTCGTCGCCGGCGGCGGCCTCCGCCGTCGACCCGTCGATCATAATCAATCTGGAGGGCTTGGGCAAGGTCAGTTCGGCTCTGGCCACTTCCTTTAATGAATGCGGGAGGACGACGGCCTGGCCTGCGTCTCACTTTGCCATCGACAGGACAGTCACCAAGGTCCGATATTTCGCTGACGCCCTGTGGGCGGGGCTGGTTCCCCCTTTCTCTGATTTCTTCAATGCCGTGATTTCCCACTATCAGATCCACATGATGCATCTGGGTCCCGAGTCCATTGCTCTTCTCTCAGTCTTCGCCTTCGTTTGTGAGGCGATGATGGGCATCCTTCCCTCGGTTGCCTTACTGCGCCACTTCTTCTCTCTGCGCCTTGTCGACCCCGCTCAATGCTCGGCGTGCGTGAGCTTCGTCGCCGCGCCCGAGACCGCGGCCTCAGGGATTGACTTCAGCCTGCCTCCGCCCGCGGCTGGGTTCCGCGAGAGGTGGTTGTATGTGGATGTGGGGGTGCCCAGCCCCCTGCTATCGGAGCCAACTTTGCCTGTTGTTCCCAATTCTGGCTGGGGCCAGGAGACGCTTTCAAGCCCTCGGCTCTTCTTAAATGCAGCGCCGCTTTGCATTCCCGAGGTCGCTCACGGTGTGGCGCCCAAGGTGGTGAAGGAGTTCTGACGCGCATTGCTCCTCTCCAACGCCATTCCCGCGGATGTGGGCCTTGGCGGGCCTGGTGATCGTATGAGGCTCGGAAAGAAGACTGACGCCTTGAAGCGCTAAGGAAGGTGCTCCACAGTCTGTTGGCGATCTTAACCCGGTGGCATCCAGCATGAAGGGGCCTTGCTGTACCGCTGCGGAATAGGGTGATTTGGTGAACCAGATGCCTATCTTTGATGAATGGGGGCTGCGCCCCGCTGGTCTCCAGGGGCCTCGCGAGAACCCAGTGGTGGTGACAGCCCTTCCAGTCGGCCAACGCGGCTCCTCCTCAAGTGGCGGAGCAGGGAGGCACGAGCCGCCAGAGGCTGAAGGGACCCCCGTCGGGGTGGCAACGCCTGGCGATGCTCGTGAGGGGGCAACTCCTGAGGCTCATGCCGCTGCGGCTGAGGGCGGCAAGCAGCCACCCGCAGCGCCCGCGGCTGGAGCCCCCGAGGCCCCTGCTGCTTCTCCTGGTGAGGCGACTAGCAGCGCGCGTCAGGCAGACGCCCCTGACGCAAGCCGCCTTTATACTTCTCCCTTGCATGAGCTGATCCTGCGCGCCCAAATCTTGGGCCGTTCAGCGTGAACTTGAGGCCCTCCCGGAGAAGGGAGGCCACAGGCGATGATTACCCTTGTCGCTCTTTGAAGCGCAAGAAGTGCCGCTTCTTGATGAGTGAGCCTTCTTCTTTCCAGCTCCTGATTCTTCTGCGCTGTCTTGATCTTTGCCCTGTGACCCTTCCTGCCGAGCTCATGGAGACGGGTGAGGCGTCCTCCCGGCCGCCCCTCCCGATCCTCGGCGCTCAAGCGGCCCGGAGCTCTTGTGGTGAGGGCGGCCGGGAGGTGAGCCGTCCCGAGGCGCGTCGTGGCCTGCTCGCCTCGCGATCCTTCCTCGTGAGCCTTCCCGAGGCATAGCTAGCCTGTAGTGGGCTTCTCGCCTGGTCTTGGGCGGCGATTGGCTGGCGCTTCCTGCGCCCTCGTGCAGGAACAGGCTGGCTCAGTCGGGCTTGGGCGCGCTCGGCCGTCGCGAGGGTGCCAGCCCCCAGCCCCCTGCCCGGAGGGGGAGTGTTGATTCGCGGCTCCCTGCGCCCGTCCGGCGGTCGGTGGTGTGGAGGGCGTCGCGAAACACGCCAAAGGCGTCGCGCCTTCGCCAAGGATTTCTTGAAGGCGGCCGACGCGGTAAGCCTTCTCGGTGAAGAACTTCGGCGAAGACGCGCCTTGAGGCGAAGGGCCTGCGCTGGTTGCGGCCTTGAGCTGGAAGGGCCGCCGCCCTTTGCGCAGCGTCGCGGTATGCTTAATGATGAAGAGGCGAGTGTCGCCGGCAGCCTCCGAGAGGCTGTTCTCGGGCCATCGAAGAGGCCCGGGCAGCCGACAAAGCGGCGAGGCGGCGGAGGAGCGGGCACGGGAAGCCCCTAGCCCAGTGCCACTCGTTGGAGGAGCAAGCGGACCTGCGCGAGGCAGCCCTGCGTCGATGAAGGTGGCCACGGCGACTCGGCGGAGCTCGAGCGTGAAGAGGCGGCCGACGCTGAAAGCGCGAACGCGGCGTGAGTCTGGCGCTTGGAGACGAGGGAGCACTTGGTGGCAGGCGGGAGGATGAGGATGCCGCACGGGAAGCCAGCGTCATGGAGGAGGTCGGACGCCGAGTGGCGGCGCGCGCTCGAACCTCGGCCTTGCGAGTTTGAAGCGGTTGGGCTTGATCAAGGCCGAGGCTGAGGCAGGACTGCTGCCTTGAGGACCAAACTGGAGGAGGCTATGCGGCGGGCCGATGCTCTTCAGAGCCGCCCTTGAGGTGGCGGAGGAGTCCACCACCTCTCTCCGAGGCGCTCCTTCTTCGCCAAGCAGTGGAGGAGGCCGAGGTACTTGCACGCCAGAATCACGGACGAGATGCGTCGATGGCGAGTCTTGGAGCATGAGCACCGCCCCATGCTCGCCACGCTCGGGAAAGAGCTAACGTGGCCTTGGATAACATCTGCAGGCGGCGGTAGGCCAGCCGCGCCTGTGACCAATCGCCCGGCAACCTTCAGTTCTTCACCGACGTGGTGGCGCTGGTGGAGGCGCTTGGTCGGTTAGGGCGGCGAGTTGGTGGAGGAGAGGAGCAGCGCGCTTCTTGGCGCGCCTTTTCTCATGTCTTGATCATCTCCGGGACATGGACCCCCGCCCGACTTGACGCGGCCGTCGCCCAGTTCCCAGGCCGTGCAGGGCGACACAGCGCCTTGGGTGGAAGACAACGTGGATGCCCTCGTCGGGGCCTTCGCCGGATGACGACGGCATGGTCGTGGCCGCCCGATGAGGGCGGCGTGGTGAATGGCCCGAGCGCCGCAGACGATCACGCAGACAGCGATGGCGAAGGCCAGCGATGCCGAACGGCTCGGGAGGTGCCCCCTGAGGATGCATTGGGGATTTATCCGACTGATCATGTATTGTCCTTGTTCCTTTACCTCCTGCATGGATAGAACTCGGGGTTTTGACCTGATGGAGGTGAGAGCATTTTGGGAGGGGAGCCCTCATGTAAAACTTGTGTTCTTCGTATTAGTAGGTGTTACATCGCCCATACGCCCATGCAGCGAAGTGGTAGGCTAGGCGACGCGCTAGTTTGATGGTTTACCTTCGTTTACGTGCGAGCCCCGAGATAGCCTGAGGAGGCTGCGGCAATCTGAGTGTATATCGATCGAATCCGTGGGACCTGCAGCAAAAACCCTCCCGGAGGGGGGCCAGCGGCGGACAGTGGGCTGTCTGTGAGCTGGCCTGGCCCGGCTCATGAGGGGCTCATGAGGGGAGGCAGGCCGAGGCGGAGTTGTAAGCAAGCGAGAGATTTGCTCGAGCGAGACTAGGCACCCCTTCCCGAATACTCGCAAATCTTCAAGCTCAAATTCAACTTAAATCCCAAGCAGAAACGACAGCTAGAGGGAAAACCAAATGAAAGCGAGAAAAAGGCGCGTCCGGCACCTAGTCCTAGTCTTGGGCGTCTTCTCACCAGCGGAGCTAAGTGCTGCTCTTGGGCGTGGGAGGGAGGAGCCCGGGGCTGAGGCCGGCACCCTGAAACTCCGGGCGTGTACTGTCACTCATTATTACGTGAGAGTGCCACGCAGGCGGCGAAGCTTCACAGAGCCTTGGGCCTTCTTCACAGGTACCGCCTTGCTTCATATCGCCAGACGAGGGCCCGCCTTGCGCCACACTCTAGTGCCACCAACCACGACCGAAACCAGACGCCGTCGGTGGGGTAGAGCGGTCGCCGGCCAGTTCCCAAGCGACCATGGGTCCTCTGCCGAGGCAGGCCACGAGGCACCACCCAGCAGAGGGCCTACCTCCTGAGAACGCCTTGCTCCGAGCGCCGTGGTGGTGATGCGGATCTCTTCCCTCTCGGCAGCCCTAGCGCCCCTCCCGAGGGGTAGGAGACTGCGGGAGCGGGGCAGCTGCTCGCCGTGGCGACCTGTACCTCCTGCGACCTATGGTTAGCGTATGTTTGCTCTTGAGGAAGTAGCGGTACCCGATAATCGTCGCCCCCAGCGTGACCGGTGGGACCATCTCGAGACTCCTGGAAGAGCGCGGCTTCTGGCGCCTCCTCCCCCCATATTGGGCTGGGGAGCGAGTCTTGTTCTCCCTCATGCGAGTGCCCCTGGTCCATCATGTGGGGCACGTATTCCTCCAGCGCCGTCATCCCGAAGGCCACGCCGTAGTGTTGAGCGTGCCGCGCTACTCTGCTCGATGCGCCCGCCGCGGGGTGGTGGCGCGAAAGTCCACCGGGGCCGTGAGTTGCATCGAGTCCTTCTTCTCCATGGTCGGGCGGGGCAACCCGCCACCGCCCAGCGCTGACAGCTTTCGCCCGGTCTGGAGTAGCTTTGGAGCCCGCGTAGCGCGTGGAGCCCCCGTGCGGCCGCCCTCGGCCTGAGGTGGGAGTTGGGTGCAGAAGGGTGAGCCCCGAGGCGCGAAGCCAGAGCTCCGCCACTCGCTCCAGCTGACACCTGTCGTGGCCGCTCTCCGGCGATCTGCCTTGTGCAACAGCTCTCGGAGCCACTTTGTGGCGCGGCCCTCGAGTTCGCCTGCTCCCGGGTGTAGGGTGATGTGGTCGTGGCGTGGTTGGAGGCTCTTGCTGCCCGACAGCGCTTGTCGCCCGGTGTGGCGCCGTCGGAGCCTGTCCAGCGTCGCCCGTGACCCTTGGCGCCCTGCGGACCTTGAGCAGCCTCACGCAGAAGTCGCCCGAGGCGGCTGGCGTCAAGGTGAACCCACGCCGCCCATGGATCTGGGTTGCCGGCAGTCGCCGGTCATGGCGATGGCGATGCGATGGGGACGCGAGGTGGCGGAAGAGCGGACTCCGGCGCACCTACAGCGCGCCAAATGTCGGATCACGGGTTCAGCAGACCCTTAAGGTTCGAACTCAGGGTGCGCCACGGAGATCCAACCCTCCACCGTCTCGTACCTCGCCGAATCGCGAGGACCTAAACTACTAGCAAGAACAACACAAGAGGCATAAGATTTATACTAGTTCGGGCCACCGTTGTGGTGTAATACCCTACTCTAGTTTGTGGTGTGTGGATTGCCTCTAGGGAACGAAGAACAAGACAGGAAGAACAACCTCGCGAATCTGTTCTTGGTGGGTGCGATGAACTGCTAAGTGGTGCCCCGTCGCTCTAGCTTGAGGAACGGGTTTCTCTCTCTCTCTCTCTCTCTCTCTCTCTCTCTCTCTCTCTCTCTCTCTCTCTCTCTCTCTCTCGGGATTCCGAATGCGCGATCCGATCGTCCTCCGTTCTTGAGTGTGGCTACCCCTATTTATAGGCGAAGGCCCTGGGCCTCTTCCCAAATATTGAGCGGGAAGGGCGCCAACAATTGGCCATTTTGAAGGGGAACAACGGGTACACTTATCCACGACTAAAGTTGGTCCTTGCACCTTAAAGGCTCTCTGGTGATGGCCTTTGCTTGGGCTCCACGATGACTGCATTCCAGCCGTTGGGGCTGGTCTTGGTCTTGTTGCACCGAAAGGATGCCTTTGCTTGATGCTCTTACTGCGCTTGCCCCTTTGCACCAAAGAGGAAAGGAGGGCGGCTTGTGGCTGGCGCCTCGATCGCGCCCTCGGCCGTCATGGCTTGCGTCACGGGCACCTCGCGAGGTACCCTGCCTTGAGTTCTCCGCCTCCTCATGAGCCAGCCTGACGAGGCCGTGCCTGAGGAAGCTCTTGGTCGTCCGCCCCGCGAGGCTTGGCCCTCGCGAGGGTCTTGAGCTTGTGTTGATGAAGATGGGCCATCCTGGGCCTCCTTTGAGCCACGCCGCAGGCCGTAGGCAGGCAAGTTTGGGGACCCCCGTTCCCAGAACGCCGACAGATATGGAGGAGATAATCCTCGATCCAGACAGCAGGATCTGTGGTACCATCGTATGATTCGATGTTTACGGGCTTGAAGCCCTCGGGGATTTGATGATCCATTACTTCATCTGTGACGCATAGTGGGTGTGCGGCGCCTCTGTGTTCGGCCCGGCCGGTTTTGCTGTATCCGGCGCGACGGTAATCATCCCGCATTGCTGGGCGCCCACGCGATCCGTAGATCGATCTTGTATGTTTTGCCTTATCCTCCAATATATCTCGCTAGTCCGGCGCGTTTTCCCGTGCCTTGGTACTTTTTGAACGACATCGGGGTGTGGCTTGAACGGAGGGTCTAGAGGCCGATCTATCGCGGCGACGGGGTGGCCGGTCTGCCATGTCGTGCGCTGGTGACTAGGGTCCTTCCTCCTCTTGTCGAGGCAACGGCCTGCATTTGGGGTAGCTTTTGGAGGGGCGCTCGAGTTCATACTCTTCGGCTGCAAGGACTTCATTCCATCTGTCAGCTAGCAGGTCTTGATCAGCTCTAAGCTGTTGCTGCTTTTTCTTGAGGCTGCTTGCCGTGGCTATAAGCCTGCGTTTGAAAGCAGCTCATTTGGCGGGATCCTCGGGCCACGACAAATTAAATGCTGTCGTCGAGGCTTGCCTCATCTTTGGAGGGAGGCGCATAATTATCGTCCTCAACCTCTCTTTCTGCCGCACTGTCGTGCGGACTTGCTTCTCCCTCCTCCTGCGTTGAGTCCTGCTGGAGGGGGTTCTCTTCGGCACTGTCCGGGGTGTTATTATCTCCCGTGCCGGAATCACCGTTTTTATTGTGGCGGGATTTAGAGCGGCGCCGCTGACGTCGGCGCTTCGGCTGTTTCTTGGAGGGGTCATCCTCCGTTGTTCCATCGTCGTTCCCATCTTTTGGGATGTCCACCATATATATGTCATATGATGAGGTGGCCTTCCAATGCCCTGTACGCGCTGGGTCTTGGTCGTCTCCGGCATGGTCGTCCATACCGTCGATGTCTTCGGAGTCGTAGTCTAGCATGTCGGTTAAATCATCGACAGTGGCTACAAAGTGGGTGGTGGGTGGGCGTTGAATTTCTTCGTCGTCGCATCCCAACCTTCTGTCGTAGTCCGGCCAGGGCTCTCCGGATAAAGAGAGAGACTTTAGTGCATTAGGGATGTCGCCAAAGGGCGAGTCTTGAAAAGATGTCATGACGATGAACTCCATGATCGGGCGCCCAATCGGATTCGATTGGCGAGGGCACGGAGGGTTCAGAGTCCGGAGGGGAGTCCGGCACCACAGAGTCAAGGTCTTCGCAAAGGGCAGGATGGAGTTCGGCTCAATCGCCGTGAGATTGTAGCCCCGAGGCGGTGTCCAACCACTCGTCCTCGATCGGGAATCCGGCTCGAATTAAGGGTCGGGCGGAGTCTTTGTGCGGCCTCAGTCTTTATTTGGCTGCGAGGCTAGATCATGCCCATCGAAGCAGTCTTGGCGGCGCTTGGCTGCGGCTTCGAATCCGTCGAAGATCAAGTCTCCGCGGATATCGGCCATATAGCTTAAACTTCCAAATCTGACGATGGCGAGGCGTAGCTTCGATCTGCTCCGGATGGCTGCGAATTGGCCCGCAGTGCAAAAGCCGCCCGAATCTGAAGATCTGTCCGGGAGAAAAGTCTCACCTGGACCGCATCGTTATTGATGATCGAAGGAGCCATCGGGCCTATCGATGGCGACCGCAGAGGAACTCTTAATGAAAGCACCAATGTCGGTGTCAAACCGGTGGATCTCGGGTAGGGGTCCCGAACTGCGTCTAGGCGGATGGTAACAGGAGACAAGGGAGGCGATGTTTTTACCAGGTTCGGGCCCTCTCGATGGAGGTAATACCCTACTCTGCTTGATTAATATTGATGATATGGGTAGTACAAGAGTAGATCTACCACGAGATCAAGGAGGCTAAACCCTAGAAGCTAGCCTATGGTATGATTGTTGTTCGTCTCTGGGACTAAAACCCTTCGGTTTATATAGACACCGGATAGTTTAGGGTTACACACAGTCGGTTACAATGGTAGGAGATTTACATATCCGTATCGCCAAGCTTGCCTTCCACGCCAAGGAAAGTCCCATCCGGACACGGGACGAAGTCTTCAATCTTGTATCTTCATAGTCTTGGAGTCCGGCCGTGACGATAGTCCGGCTATCCGGACACCCCCTAGTCCGGGACTCCCTCAGAAGCCTCTGGAACAAACTGGCCTGGTGGCCGCTGCCGGCGTCGTCAATCCCCATGCCTCCGCTCAGTCCAACCACCAACCACCACCACACCCCACTCCTCTTCACCTTATCTCATATTTCTCGAGATATCATTAGTTTTTACACATGGGATTACTCCATGAGGTCAATCACAACAAGTGTTTTATAAAAAAAATGCATCTTGATGTTCCGTGCAATGCACGGATCTTGCTAGTACTCCTACACAAGACTAAGTTGGCGATGCTGGTGTGTCTGCCATCTGTCGTTTCTGACCATTAGATCTATATTTAAGGATTGTGAGGTAAGTTGTTTCCTTTTCTCACCAACATCCCACTTGTCTACCAATTTGTAGAAAAACCCAAAATTAGTATCTTAAAACCAACCACATCCCTCCCTGACCTCACCAAAACAGCCCAAGGAATATATTCTAATTGAAACATAATATATCTCTAGTGACATATGTATATCAAATTTAGGGTGTTTTGTACCAAGTTTGTGAATAAGTATTATTCTAATTATGATTCGTTGCAACGGACATGAACATTGCTAGTATTTCCAACCATGCATTTTTTCCTAGTATTCCATAGTTTCAAGTTTTCCATCAAGATATTAGTCACTCATGGTTGATATTTACTTTCAATCATGTACACATATGCACTATGTAACTAGCATTGCTTATTGGCTTCCAAAGCTTAACTTTCACTCCTACTTACAATATGTAGAGTATTTAACAAAAACTACCACTTTCAACCAGCCCTAGGAAGAATCTATTGTACAAAAAATAGCAGAAACATACCCAAAATTTCTTAATCCATGCCAAAAACTACTACCTAGTACTCCTACCGATTAGGTTCGTTTAAACCCATTTATGACTGGGTTGGCTCACACGTCCGTGCTGACGAGGCAGCTTAAACCAACACATTTTGTTTGACCGTTGACACGAGGGACCCACATCTGACCTTCTATCATGTTGTTCCCCCTCAAATCATTATTTTTCCTGAACATTACTTCAAACAGTATTGATGTGTGTTCGTCGGTGGCGCCGGTGATGAGCGAGTTGGCCGCCGCTCCACCGGACGGGTCGGACGCCGCGCTGGCCTCCGCACGGGTTGGTAGGCTGGCCCGAGCGTGACCCACGAGCGAGAAAGCCGCCGCGCTGGCCTTCGCTCGAGCCAGATGGCTGGCCTTAGCGCGGCGCGCACGAGCAAGCCGTCGCGCTATCGTGCCAATCTAGCTAGCAAACCTTGCAGACAAGCAGCTGGGCGGAGCTATCTTGGCTAGTTAAGCGGCCATGAAGTGCCGGACAGAGAGCATCCGGCTGCCGCAACATGGGCTCCACATCGGCTGGCGGTTTTGACCCATATACGCCGTGGCGGTAGCTGCGTCCCATGGCCGAGGATGACTAGGTGGGACGGGCGGAGGTAGGAGGTCACTCGAGGATTTTTGTTGGTAAGAGCATGTACAATGGTTGATAAGGTAGTCTTATCTTAAGTCTGCCACATATGCAAGTGGTAGTAGTTTCTTGGCATTTTAGTGGTTTCTTGCATTATTAGGGTTTTCTTGTAAGGAACAATGTACGTACTACCAACGACAAAAGGCGATTCTAGGTTGCGTTGTACTCCAACGAGTACTACTAGTGGTCGCGGGAGTGTATACCTCGTTTTGTGGGTTCGATCCCGGCCAAATGCATGGCGGCCTTTAAAAAAAATAGTACTACTACACTTCGCTGCGAGCCAATATTTTACACGGGTAGTTTGAGTTTTGAAGTCAAACGGACGTGCGGCCCCACAATCTGGGTGCACTGGACAGCCTAGCCACGTGAACGGGTTTTCCTTCCCAGCATCCCGTGGCTCGCGTGCTCGCCCTAGCCGCACCTCGCTTGCAGCTTCCTCATCAGCTAGTAGCATATTTAAACTAGTGCCTCCCAATTAAGCCCGAGGAGCCGGAAAAGCCTGGCGGGGCATTGGGAACTGTGCAATATGGCTCTGTATGTAAAGTGCTCTACTACTACTCTGTAGCCTGTGGCGTTGCACGCATGGACTTCACTCCATTATCGGCTCTACTATAAAAGAAATTCCTCTTGACGTGTTTTTTTAAACAGAGGCAAAAGCTTTGCTTCATCTCATTCATAAAGAAGGAACTACTAAAAGTTTGACGAGATCCGTTACACCTCCACAAATGGAAGCGAAAAGCCTAGTCTCGCTGTATCAAATAACTCAAATGTTTTGCCCCCGCAGTAACCGTCGATAAATAGGGTGCTAGTGTGCGCATGAGAGGAGCGGCTGAGTAGGCCAGCTACGTGAGAGGAGCGGCTGAATAGAGCACCGAGAGTACCCACTAGGCCACTACGCGGGTGTACTTCCCCTGCATTGATAGTACAGCGATGGTTCTAGAGAATAGTAGTACCCTCCACTTCCAACTGTAGCTCCTTGGCCCTGAGATTCAAGAGTTCAAAACTGGTGCACTATACTAGACTAGACTATAAGTATAGTACATCACACTACTAGTTGAGAAAAGTAGTACTAATCTTTGCTACGATGCGATATACGTACTCCTCAATCACATAATGTAAGACGTTTTTGACACTAGTTGGCGTGTACAAAAATGGCAAAAACATACCCAGAATTTCTTAATCCACGCCAAAACTACTACCTAGTGCCAAAAATTTCTTACTAGTGCTATTATTTACGGTATAATGCAATCCCATAACGTTCCATAATGCTAGTACTTAGTAGTAAATAATAGCCTCACCCCTTATTTGAGGAGCGATCTACAGTTGGAAGGGGCGAGGCCTGCGGTTACTACGCTCTTATCTCCTCCTCGCTTGATTCCCCTCCCCGAAGAGAAGGCAGTTCGTCGCTGCTCCCGAGGATTCGCCAGCGGTTCTCCTCCTCGTCGAGTGGGAGACCTTGGACGACGATCCTCTGGGAGAAATCACACACCGCTTCGACGTCCTCACCGCCACAAGACTCGGTGCTTCCTGCACCAACTTTTTCAAGACGCTGCTTAAACAGGCTTGGGAAAAGGCCATGCTTGTTGGTCTTCCATGCGTCCTCGAGGAAAAGGTTCTTCTATGGGAGAATCCTTCGAACAGTCCACCGCTCCCTGGCCATGTTGCATGTTGACTCCGCTAGAGTTGCCGACGTTGAGAGGTAGTCAGATTTTGTCCAATGAGCAGGTCAGTAATGGAGTTTGATCATGTAGTGCTTAGTTATTCCATTTCCATCCTGTAATTTCTCCGCTGCCCAACGTCTTATATATAGGTCTGGGTCGGTGCCAATGAAGATTGGCTTGCATACCTCCGGCCGGATACCACCATCATTTTGCACAACATCCAAAGCAGTGCGGCCGTTCTGGTAGACCCCTTCTCCACCATTGGGATCGGCCTTCCGGACTGGCTGGGCTTGAATACGTATGATGATGCCTAGATGAGACTGAAGAAGATAGCAATTGCGGACCCGCCGAAACAAGCGGCAGCTACAATGATTACTATCTCATCGCGGTGTTCGACATAAGGATTGCCATCAATGCAAGAGGCAGTAACGGCAGAGGCTGGTGCATGTTGGCGGCAGCAGATTTGTACCCCTACACGTTCAAAGACGCCGTGCACCATCTAGGCCGCATCTTCGCGGTGATAAGCCAGGGGACTTGTTTCATCTGGTTGCCATCCTACAGTACGGGAGATTACAAATGGAATGCACAGACCATCATTTGCATCCCTAACGGTACTCCATTATTTTGCAAGGACCAGTCATCCCCCGATCAAAATAAGATCGCCGACCCTGGATGTGCATTTGCATTCGCGATTCGGTCTAACCTGGACCCTTGTAGCTGACTTTGGCATATTGGGATCAACTATCTTAGCAGTCATTACCCATGGTACCACTGATGTGCAACATGGTCACACAATCTACCATGATCGGACCGTCACCATCTACCCAGGTATTCCATTTTTAACCCTCTCGCCTTCTCTTTCATTGTTGTACTAGTAGTATACTTAGTAGTACTAGTAGGAGTACTTTTACCTTGGAGGACACGTATAGCTAGCTAGGCCCTTGAAGACTTGAACCCACTAGCTGCCACCATTTTGTTTTTCCATGTCTTACTATCTCATCCATGTAGCCAAGAGTGGCTATATATAATAAGCGGTTATTTTACTTCCTCTATACCGGAGTAGTCCTATTTGCTGCAGTATTCTTGACCGCCATATCTGAGCACAACATTTTTATGCATGGACCTTGACTATATGCGTCACCATGTGTCCAGATCTGGGATGCAGCGTGTACCGGATGAGCGGCGCTGAGTTCGACCCACTGTGATGCTACGTGGGTGCCGAGGAACACTCTTGGAGAGTACTCGCTTTTCATCGAGGACAGCTACCCCATTGTGAAGCGGATGCCACCTTCCGTGCACGACACGGAAGGCCTGCCGTTCATGAAGCATGGTTGTGTCTTCAGTGCGCACCGCCGAATGAACGACATGCTGGGACACGATATCCCTGATTTATGCCGCTTCAGCTTGGATGAGTCTTCATCGTGTGGAACCGGACTAGAAAGCTGCGACAATGATTCCCGTTGCCCACCGCTATGGATCGTGCATCCATGAAGAACACACAGGACTGGAACGGAGGAGGACATGTAGCCCATCTATAACGTGTAAGTGGAGTACGGTAATTGTGAACAGTAGCGCTGTGAATATATGTAGACTAGTCGTGCACAAAATTATCACATGAATTGGAGATGAACTTGTGTGGCATACTGGCATTTGTCCTTTAGAATTTATTACTAGTAAATGTGTTATGTGTACGTGCAACTGGTGTGGTTGTTGCACGGCCTCCAACATGCTCTTTGAGAAAAAAAGGTGGCACAACTTTGGATATATGTGGCGTGGCGGCATCATACAGTAGCATCGTTCGCTATAGTTGTAGTACACTCCTACTAGGACGACAACTCCTATAAAACCTTGCGCTTGGCTCTTTGCCTCTTCCGGAGGTTCAACAGTTCGTACTCGTGTGAACCTTGCACCTGGCTCTTTGCCTCTTCGGAAGGTCCAACAATGATGAGACTACAGTACAATATGCTTCTGGCAATCTGACACCGACTGAACTGCTGCACGTCCACCGCGAGGGAGAGGGCGAGGGCGAGGGAGAGGGAGAGGGAGAGGGAGAGGGAGAGGGTGCTGTAGTCAAAACCCTCTCCTCGTCCTGAGAACCACCACGCGTGTGGGCGAGGGAGAAGCGTAGTAAGCAAGCCTCTCCTCGTTCGGCGAGTTGACGGGACACATCAAAGCAGTACTAGTACTAGTAGTATTCCATACTGTGTCCTTTCCGATTAATATGGCTTAATTTGAAACGAGAAAAATACACTGGCGGTCAACGTATGTAACAATACGCTCTTTACGGTCACTATATATAGTTTTGCGTCGATTATACGATCACTAGCTCATCGTAGAGCACCGTATTGCACCCTACTGACCAGCCACATAGTCGACGTGGCACTTTGTTGACTGGTTAAATTGTCACCTGGTTTCTGGGTCCCACCTGTCAGTTGGCAGAGCAAAGAAATCAGTTAAACAAAACTTTACGCAGGCGTGACATGAGTCCAACCCTTGCGCCCGAACCGCCCTGGCTGTGTATGTGAGTGCATGCACATGTCCTCCCTCGGTCTTCCAACAAAGAGTGTGCATCGGCTATAAAACAAAGAGTGTAGTAGTATATGATGTACATCTACACTTCCAATGCATTTAGCCTTTAATCTAAATCGATATTGATTGACTAATGCACCAACTTGTGCTGTAGGTATAGGCTACATGTCTATCCTTAATTACAGCATGCAACGACCTTCATTTAATCTTCTTATCTTAATGGTCGCATGCACACATAAGTCTGCTACTTTTGGGCGTTAATTATACCCTGGTCAATGTGTAAATCTCTAAATGCACAGTCTTTCACGGACGTAGGGAGTAGGTTGAGCACTTGAGCATGAGCGTGTGTGTTGTGTCGTGTGCTGTGTGCCGCATGGGTGCATGAGTGTTGCGTGCGTCCATGTAGATGCGTGTGAGTGTTGCATGTTGCATGCATGCATGCATGCATGGGGCTTACTCCTCCCATTGACATGTTCATATTTCAAGCTTCCTCTGTTCCCTCCATATGGTGATACTCCCTCTGTTCCCAAATAGTACGGAGTAAAAGCCTCCCTCTGTTCCCAAATACGGAGTATTTGTCTTTCTACAAATTTCAACAAGTGACTAGGTACGGAGCAAAATGAGTGAAGTGGCGTAGAGGCATAGGGATCTTGTAGAAAGGAAGTCCTCATGATCCATTATTCCCCATCTCGGTCGAGAGAACTATTGAACTAGTCTTCGCAGTGAAGTGACAATACACGCTGCAGCGGATGGGACACGTAATTAATAAGCTGAACCATCATGTTGGTGTTACTAAATCAGCCTTACCCAAGATCTGCCATCATGTTAGCCAAGAGAGCACGCTTCATAAATCGCCTATGCACCTCTGTACTCCATTAACTAACATATGGGCCCTCTTGTGGTAGACCCACATGTCATCGGTGTAACTATTTACACTCCGAAGGACGGTGCCTATATCCTGGTAGTAGTACTAGTAGAATTGAGATTTAATGCACCTTCTTCCCCGTCTTCCACTCTTCTTCCTCCTCTCTTCCCCATCAACGGCCGCACACCATTTACCCCCGCTCACTACTCGCTCGCCCGCACCATCTTCCTTGGTAGCTCGCGCGTACCATATCCCCCCGCTCACTGCTCGGCCACACGAGGAGAAGCTTCTTCGCTCGCCCGCTCGAATCCACTTCCCTGCTGGCTCGCAGGCACCGAAAACCCCAATGGCAGAACCGACTGACACGCAGAGCCGCGATTGGAATTCCCTCCCCGATGTTCTCTTGGAGCAGATCTGTAGTCGTATGGACCTACTCAGCACCGTCCGTCTGGCCGCATGCTCGGTGTCTTTGTACCGTCTACTCGCATGCGACCGGTCGGCTCTTTTCAAGACACCCTGCTTGCTAATGCCCGATCCTCGCAGGTGGCCCAGACACCGACTTGACGATCTTACGGAGGTTGTCGTGGTGCCCCTCGACATGCTACCACTACCCATCCACCTGTCCTTCATGCGCGGCCACTACTGGGCAGGCATGAAGGCCAACTGGATCGTCCTCCTCCACCACACCGGTAGTCCGTGGCGTCTCGTGGATATCTACACCCAGCGAGAGATCACCCTTCCATCGTTGGATACCGCCGCCATCGAGCCTCGCGGCCCGCCCGGACACTCACGCCTACTACTACGCGAGGCGAGTCAAGATTTTGGCTCGACCTCTGTTTGCGTAAAGTTGTAATCATGCGAAGTGCCCACACCATAAGAAGACTACATGGATTACAAGCTCATTGCCTTGTTCAACATGGGATTAGTCTATCTGAGTCCGATTAGCCATACAGGGTTATGGCTCATCATCAATCCTGTTGAGGAAACATTTCTGTCTGATGCTATAGTGCATGATGGCATCATTTACGCGGTCGACGCACAGATTGGCTGCCTATACTGGTGGAATCTATCATCGTGTAATTGTTCTATCTCATCTCATCTTTACCTTGTGAATACGACTGCATGTTCATTTGTTACAAATTTAGAATGCATAGCATGTCTATAACCACATCATTGCTATATGTTCCTCTCATTTCCTAGATTTTTATGACCACACATGTTATTGTTAGAGTTTTTTTTCGAAAAGGGGGGTCTCCCCGGCCTCTGCATCAGAGCGATGCATACGGCCAATTGTTAGAGTTGATATGAAAAAATTGGCATCTAATGATTGTTAGAATACATATTATGAGCATAACATCATGATTGCTATATGTTACTCTCGTTTACAAGATTTTTATAACAACGCATGTTATTGCTTAGAGTTGATGTGAGAATAGCAGTAGTAAGTGCTATGGTAGAATATGAGTAGGCGTTGTCATAGTTGTTTTCCTCTCATTGTTACATGATTTTTGAACCATGACATGTTGCTAGAATATGAAAGCCATTGGCTTTATTTTTTAACTTGTGGTATGATTATGACCACGGCATTGCAATTCTCTGTCTATGATATGTGTCACTGCTATAATAATCTTAATTCCACACATACTCTGAACATGATTGTTTATTTTGTCCTTTTGGTCTCCAATTTGAATTGTTGCAGCAGACGCAAATGCGATGGCCTTCATGATTCCGTGACACGGAATCATACCCGATCGATAGGTGTTGGTTTATCGCTCGTTCAGGTGGCGGTCATTTGATGCTCATTCGCTGCACCAAATTGACCAAACCATTACATCAAACCACATGCGGTACAATTAGGTAGGCGTTCGTGACATTGATGGCTATGGCTGCTTCGTGTTCGAGAAAGATCCCAGCTCCGTTGGGCCAAGCGTATTCAACTGGAGGCGGGTTTACAGCCTCGGCAACCACTCCTTGTTCCTCGGGCTCAATTACCCGATCATCCAACCAATCATAGATCATATCACCGGCGATGATTAATGTGCTATGCAACTTCCATTCGCGAGGGGGGGGGGCTGTGTTTACACATCATACCATGGGTTTCATGAATCACCATATCCAGAGATTAAATGCGACATAGCTTGTTGCCAGATAATCTTCAGTGTGTGAAAGGCATCAAGCTTCCATGCGATGGATGGCTTTTGCAAACCCGACATGCGGCGATGTGGTTCATGCCAACAGCAAATATGCACAACTTGATTCGTGCTGATATCTAGACCGAGCCATGTATTCTGCTGCTGTAGCACGACCCTCTTTTGTTCGATATTATGTCTTGTTGTTAGTTTGAAGCACTCCTCTGGTTTGAAGGATAGATACCTTCACAGGATCAAGTGCATCCTAACTCCCTGTTTAGGATGTACCGATAATGATGATGGAGATGTTGTGCGAAGCCATATATATATATATATATATATATATATATATATATATATATATATATATATGATTAGGCTTCAAGTGCGTACTTGTTAGTTAAACCTATGTATAAATTGTGACACTAAATACGACTAGTAAGTAGTACGATGCGCATTACTAGTATACGTCGGTCAAATTATTCATCATGTCCACACATTGAATTGGCGTGACAACATCTTTGTGTGTGAGGTGACACAAGAATCCTGCGGCGTGTTCGGGTATTCGGACTTCAGATTTGGAGTACCACTTGTGCGTGAAATCTTTCATCATTCACTTAAAACAGTCGATTGATAATACATTGAATACCATATAACTGGAATTACCGATATAAGTCGAAGAAGGATTGGCGGTGCTGCCGGGTCTGGCGTCAAGTTTGATCCCACGGATCGAGGAGTTGATCGAGCACCTTGAGGCCAAAGTGAGTCTTTGACAAGCGAGATTTCAGTCTCTCATCGATTTGTTCATACCAACCATCGACAATGAAAGCACGACATATGCTACTCCCAACCCGAGAAAGTTCCTGGTTAGACACCGATCGGCCGTCTACTTGCACAAAATTATTCCTTTCTTTATAGCTCTATTTTTCTTTTTAGACGCAGACCTGGTGAAGCAATTGCAATTTGACGATTAATAAAAAGTGAAACAAGTGACCGCAACATGCCAAAGATGTTATGAAAATGCCAACTAGGTACACTAAAACATGTATTCCACAATACCGCAGGTATCACCTTGAGTGGCCTAAGGAAGCATTTCTTCCAGTAGCAATTCCGTATGCGTTCAAAGGGCACATGAGCAGCGTCGCAAGATACAATCGGAGTGCGGCATGCACGCCGATGTGGCACAAGACCGGCAATACCTTGCTGGTGATGGTCAACGGTCGGCAGACGGGCAGCAAAAAAGGTTCTGGTGCTGCACACCAACAAGAACTTCGACCAGCAGAGGACCAACTGGGTGATGCACCAGTACCACCTCGGGGACTTGGAGCAAGAGAAGGAGCGGGAGCTGGTCCTCTGCAAGATTTTCTACCAGACGAACACTAGGGCCAGGAGTAAAAAGATTATAAGTTAGTTTGGTATTGGTAGTTGTACTACGTTGTCATCCGCAAGTTGGTATTGTTGTTAACGATCTTTTGGTATGAACTTGCATTGGCTTCCAACCATCATGCCGAGGGTTGACGTGGATATAAAGCTGAACCATTTGTTTCGAAACGAATTCTCAGGCACCTGATTTTTATTTGATGGGTAGCATAAGCACCCGTTTGAATTCCCAGTTCTGCAGTTTTTTCGAAACAAGTGCATGCACTTATTATCACGATAAAAAGAATATCCGTGCTGCATCCCAGTTATCAGTCTGTGCTTGCAGAATTCTCTCGTTTATTGAGCACGTATATTGTTTTTTTCAGGTCGAGCAAGTTTCAACTGGGCTGTAGACTGCCCAGGGTTGGTTTTGTTTTTAACAGGCCCAGCCCATGGCTACAACGGGGCACAAAGATCCAGCAGGTATTCATCGGCCTCTGCCCGCCAAATAAGTTAGTTATATTTTGTCTTACAACATCTGCGAGCAGTTTTTTCTTGAATCAAACACACAGCCCAGTTCTATTTTCCTCTTGAAACGCATGTCCTACATCCGCTTTCTAATCTCTACCTATAGTTTTACTAGTTCATATACGTATCATTATATTGAAAACACATAAAATTCCTTTTCACATTTACATCCTTATTTTTGTTGTTTTTCCCACCCAGTATTTGATTATTTTACCACTGGTTTTCCCTTAAACCAACTCAATTGTCCCACGTCTTATTTGCTTACAAAAACAAAACGATTTTTTTGGCAAATCAATAAGTTCTTAAAAAAATGTTTATCATTTTGGGATTACAACAGTTTGGACTCCACCAAAATATGCAAAATAAGGTTGAACTTTTTGACCGTGGTCCTGGGCAGAAAATGGGTTGTAATAAATTACTTAAGAATTAGCAAATGGGCTGCAAATTATAAAAAATAGCAAATGGGCTGCAAATTATAAAAAATAGCAAATGGGCTTTATGGTGTCTGCCACAGATTTGGAGGCTGACTTGTGGGCCTACACAAGGTTTCTTAAAAAAGAAACTTAGTCAACAATCGAGTCTACCAGCATCAGACCGTTAGATGTCAATCTAACGGCAATCGTGCTTCTTCATCCTCGATCTTCACCTGACCGACCAAACCAAACCAGCCCGTCGAACCGCTGCTCCTGCCTCCCGTGGCGGCGGTCTTTGCTTTGGGCAGGCCTCATGGCCCCATCATACTCGCATCCCTGGCCTGTCTATCCCTCTACTCACCCACACCTCCTGTTATTTTCTGGCGACGACAGCCAAACCAGTCAACCCTCGTACTCTCCACCGCGTGGGCAGCCACTGCCGTGTCTTCGTCAGCTCCATGTCGTTCCCTTCGTACGCCTCGCCGTCGTCCACCGCCTTGGTGCTCTCGGCGCGGCGTGGTCAACGATGTCCATCCAACGGCCGTAGTGCTTCTTCAACCTCTGGTCTTCTTGCCCCAGCCGCCCAAAGCAGCGTCGGTCGTGTCGCATGCTCCTGCCTCCCGTGGCCGGCTGTGCTGCCGCGGAGGCCTCACCGTCCCCATACTACTCCCACCGCTGGCCAGGCCATCCCTCCACTCACCCACACCCCCTGTTATTCTGCGGCGACAGCAGCCTCACACCACAGCCGAACCAGTGAACCCTCGTACTCCTCTTCACGTGGGCATCCGCGGCAGACGAACACGAGGGCAGACGAACCAGTAAACCCTCGTACAGTTGTACTCCCCTCCGTGTGGGAAACAACTGTCGAGTCTTCCCTGCCTCGGTGTCGTTCCCTTCCTAGGCCTCGTCGTCGTCCACCGCCCTGGTGCTCTCGGTGCGGCGTGGTGAACGTGGTCAAGGAACAGCTTCCATCGGACGTGGATTGTACGTGGAGAGGCTGACAGCTGGGTCCACGGCCGCAGCAAGGAAGTGCCTCCTTATTATGCGCAAAATAATTATTCCTCCACCTGACATCTGGGACCAACCGGAAGGGCCTCTGTATTTCACGAAAAAAAAATGTGGCCCCTGCTGACATGTCGGACCCACCAGCTATCTTCGCACGCAAGGAAGTGCCTCCTTATTACGCACAAACAAATGAATACTCCCCCTGCCAGCTGGAACCCGGCATAGTGGGAGGCTGACTTGTGGGCTTACCAAGTTGATGGGGACGGAGGGCTTTGTCAACTTAGTCAATATGAACGATTCTAGCTCCTGTTACCGTACGATGTTCATCCAACGGCCGTAGTGCTTCTTCAACCTCTGGTCTTCTTGCTCCAGCCGCCCAAACCAGCGCCGGTCGTGCCGCGTGCTCCTGCCTCTCGTGGCCGGTTGTGATGCCGCGGAGGCCTCACCGCCCTCTACTACTCCCACCGCTGGCCAGGCCATCCCTCTACTCACCCACACCCCCTGTTATTCTGCGGCGATAGCAGCCTCACAGCGCAGCCGAACCAGTGAACCCTCGTACTCCTCTTCGCGTGGGCATCCACTACTGCGTCTTCCCCGGCTCCGAGTCGTCCCCTTCCTAGGCCTCGCCGTCGTCCACCTCCGCGGTGCTCTCGGCGCGGTGTGGTCAACGTGGTCAAGGAACGACTTCCATCAGACGTGGATCGTCGTGAAGAGGTGACAATTGGGTCCTTGACGCAGCAAGGAAGTGCCTCCTTATTACGCGCAAAATAATGATTCCTCCACCTGACAGCGGGGACCCATCGGACGGGCCACCGTATTTCGTGAAAAAAATGTTTCCCCCTGATTGCTGGGACCCACCAGCTACATCTTCGCACGCAAGGAAGTCCGTCCGGGCAAAAAAAACCGATTCGCCCCCCTGACTGCTCGGACCCACTAGCTACATCTTCGCACGCAAGGAAGTGCGTCCGGGCAAAAAAAATGATTCGCCCCCCTGACTGCTGGGACCCACCAGCTACATCTTCACACACAAAGGAAGTGCGTCCGGGCAAAAAAATGATTCGCCCCTCTAACTGCTGGGACCCACCAGCTACATTTTCGCACGCAAGGAAGTGCCTGACAGTCGGGACCCACCTGGTCGAAGCGTACGTAGCGTTGTCATTCTGGTCGCGAATGTACGTACATACTGGTCATTGTAGAGGCGCGCATGTGTTGTAGTAGAGGCGCGCACGTAGCATGTACACGTACGTACAGCGGCGAGGGTGCAAGAAAGAAAATACGGCCACGTACGTACATACGGGCAAGGTCTCGAACGCCTACTCATGCATACGTACGGCGAGGGCTCGTGTATATGGCTGGGTCGGAACGGAGAAACAACATCGTCGTCGTGTTCATGGGGAGGCAACGGAATGCTCGTGTTCATGGGGAGGCAACGGAATGCGTCGTGTTCATCGGGAGGCAATGGAACGCGTGGGAGCCAACCGGCTTGGGCCAGGAACAGCGATGGAAGCGAGGCTGGTGTACCCACGGAAACGGAGAAGCGGCCTTGTGTTCGGTAGCCCACGTTCAAGCAGGGTCCTGTTGATCGGGAGAAGTGCAGCGTACCGCAAAGCGGAGGAAGCGGACCTCCTACGGTCGAAACGGGGGTCCTGTTGATCGGGAGGGGTGTGGCGTACTACAAAACGGAGGAAACGGACCTCCTACGGTCTAAATGGGGGTCATGTTGATCGGGAGGGGTGTGGCGTACCACAAAACGGATGAAACGGGGGTCCTGTTCATCGGGAGGGGTGTGGCATATCGCAAAACGGGACTCCACGGGATACTGTTCATTTCCACCGTCGACCTCCTCCAGCCTCCACACGGGCTACCATCGACCTCCTCCAGCCTCCACGGGCTCTTGTTCATCCAGCCTCCACCGCGTGCTACTCCACCGGCTACTGTTCAACCACCCCTCCACCGTCTACTGTTCATCCAGCCCTCCACACCACGGGGTCCTCTTCAATCACCCCTCCACGGGCACCCCTCCACCGTCTACTGTTCATCCAACCCTCCACACCACGGGGTCCTGTTCAACCACCCCTCCACGGGCACCCCTCCACCGTCTACTGTTCATCCAGCCCTCCACACCACGGGGTCCTGATCAACCACCCCTCCACGCGCACCCTCCACCGCTTCATCGCTCATCCAGCCCTCCACCACACCACGGGTGCCGTTCATCCAGAAACAACGCCACCGCTCACTGTTCATCCACCCCCCGCAACGCCAATCGCTCATCCCAGGCAGCATCGATCGGCTTGATTAGCAGCGATGGCGAAGAATCGCCGATCGGGTTCGATTAACAGCCATCGATCGATCGCTCGGGTTCGATGAACGCGTAACTGCGGTCTGTCGCTCGAGCTCAGTTAGAGCCCAACGCCTCGCTCGGGTTCAGTTCGAGTCAACGCCTCACACACATGCGCGTACGTGTACGAGAGAAACACGCATCGCTCGGCCCCCGACCTCCCACCGTAACCGGGAACTCCCCGAAATATTCCAACCCCTCGCTACAACCACGGTATTATACATCATGGACGGCCCAAAGAATGTCAAGCAGCAGCGACTCCGGCCCGCCAGACGAAAAGCCTGTTTTCTGTCATGATTTTTTGTCATAGAAGTAGGAGCCCACCACATCTATGATGATACCGGGTTTTGTCACAATTATCGTCATAGAAGTGTCATATGTATGACAGAAAAAAATTCGTTCGGCCCAAAGTGTCACGGATGTGTCTTTTTTTTGTAGTGTAGGTAAAATAAATATGCACGAAGGCATAACAGACCAAGTGTTTGAGCTAGCCTATTACAAGGTGTTTCAGTGCCCAAAAGAATAATTATTTTTTGGCAAGTGTTGCGGTTCGCAGAAGGATAACCCGGCCTCCGGATCATGATTCGTCACCAGGTTGACTTGACGGCTGCGGATCATCTTGCACCGGTTCATCCTCCTCATCTCTACCCAGCGGCTAGAAGTCAATAGTTGCCCAGTCAATCCCAGTTAGGGCTTGAAACATAGCTTTGCCGCTTATAAGGGTGGACGGTTCAATGTCAGGGGCATAGGTGTGCTTACAAATTTGCGGGATAAGATTTTGAACCTCAGGAGTTGGTGCAGCAACCCGTTTGTTGTTGACGTCATAACTCGCCTGATAATGTGAAATGTCAGCTTCTTCAGCCAATTGGCAAGCCAGTGGACGTACTTCCTGGTTTATGGCTCAGTGGTCATCATTGCCAAATTCTGATCCGTCTTCTTTCAAACTTGGATAGCCTTTGCTCACATCCACAGGATCAAGATCAGGCACCCATGCTTTTGCTCGGGTTAGTGCAGTCAGAGCACCAACCCTTGCAGCAGATCGCTTTAGCTCCTCTACCCGGGCAGACAGCATTGACAACCTTTCTAAGGTTTCCTTGATTAAGGTTGGGGGCGGCTTGTTGTGAGAAGCAGTGCAGATGATCCGTTGCGCGCCGGTATATAACTGCTCTATAAGAGTATAGGCGGCCTTCAGTTTCTTCTGTACGTCAGAGCCCAGATGACTAATGCGAGTTCCAGCATTATTACAAATATTAGTAAACCGGCAATGTATGGGATGATATGTTGAAAACTTAAAGACAGGATATTTACCAAACACAGCAGCAGTCATGCATGTATTTGCCGCTTTACACCAGTCAGCTCGTGTACCACCGGTTTAAGAGCTGCTTCTGCGTCCTCAGCTCTTTTTTGCAATGCGGATCTTTCTGTGTCCCAATACGCCCGCTCCTTGTTGAAACTCTCCTTAAGCTTTTCCATAGCGGCTAAGGCACTGGTCAGCTCATCTTTGGCTTTGGAGGTTTCTGCTTGTTGGGACTTGATGTTTTCTTGCAGATCAGCAGTTTGAGTTTCCTTTTTGCTCAGCTCAGCCTATAAGAGACAGACATATCATGAGTTGGCAGAACATATTTGAAGTACCAAGCACATAACAAGTTATGCACCTGATACTTGGGGACTAATGCATATTTGCTTGTTATCAGAAATTTCTACTAAGTCCCAAGCGCAATACAAGTATTACTCTTGGCACTTGGGGCTAATGTATGTTTGCTCAAAGTAAAGTTATGGGTATTCTTCTAAAGTCCCGGTTCATCTTCATAAGTTAAACCGGCCCTTGGGGACTACATCGGCGAAAGTTACAATATTACAGTTCTAAAGATACCGGTTCATCTTAAAAGGATAACCCGGTCCTTGGAGGTTGAGTATGCAAAGTTGAAGTATTGCAAAGTTCCAGTTTAGATGAGTATCATAAACCGGCACTTGGGGGCTACTGGAGTTGATATTTGGAATTGGACATAAGAGAGAGGCAGTTATGCAGTTACCTCATATCGCTCCTTCATCAGATTCACTAAACCGGCTTCAAAGTCGCAGCTTGTGTACAGACGGTTTAAGAAACCAGAATGGATGTCTTGGGCGTTGAGGTGGGCATAGGTTGACAAATCTGTGCTCCATTTGCCTTTGCTCGTAGCAGAAAGCTCGTCCTTGGCACTATGCTTCGATAAAGCAACAGGGTTGCCATGAGTGATGTGGCTGACGCCAGTAATCATAATGTCATCCTCTTTATCACCAGCAGCCTTCACCAGAGACGACGGTTTATCAGCAGCCTTAGCTGGACTTGCCAGCTTATCATCAGTTTGGGCCGGGCTTATCGGTTTATCAGTGTGATCCGTGCTGTCCACTTCTACTTGTTCAACAATGAAGTCATAATCTTGAGGTGGCAGGTCATCATGTATAACGTCAGCATTTGTTCCTTCCAGTTCTGGAGTCTTCTCCGATTCAATAACCACATTATCATCAGCCGATTTATTTAACCGAGCCTTCTTGCTGGGTCTAGGCTTGGCACTGAGAAGAACAAACATAAAGGTCAATACATCAGGTCAATATAAGATATCAAGGATAAAATTAATAACATAACTCACCCAAGAAATGTCTTGAGGGGTGGAAGTTGTGTGGCTGTTGACTCGCCAGAGGATGAGTGAGGTGTGCCCTGGTAATTTGAATCAGACGGATTAAGAGGTTGTCGAAAACAACCCGCCTTGGGGCAAGAAGTATCAGGAATGTAAGAGACCTCAGATCGGTGTTTCCAGACTGGAGTGTTCGGTAAACCGGCGGAGGTAACTACACAACCGTTGTGCGGGTTGTCTTGTGAGCTTCGTGTTGCTGTGTCTTCAAAAGAAAATTTGGATCCAAGTGAGCAAGGGGGTGAGAAAATTTTACTTTCCGGTTTGCTCGGAAGATTTTCGGTGTTGGTAGAGGATCTGAACCGGAGGAAAGAATAATTACCTCTACATCATCAGCTTGGCTGCCTTCAGTGTCGTCCTGATAATAGTCATTGTCAATGAGGTGTCTGAAAAATGAACCAAGAGAATCAAGTTCTACCTCTGAGTCTAGATTAGCCAAGTCAGCGTCAGCGTTTGGTTCACAAGATTCAGTGGTCATCTTCCTGGCAGGTTTCTTAATAACCTTTGTTTTGGGGCGAGGTGTCTTCGCCGGTTTATCTTGTGGCTTCTTCTTCCAGAACAGATCATCACCCTGGAAAAGATGGAAAAAATTTGAGAGAGTATTTCAAAGGATTAAGATCAAAACAAAAAAGTTATATGATTCTTATAGCTGGCGGTTTGTTGGAAGTGCAGAAAGGACTTAATCCGGTCTGGCTACAGACAGCCTCCGGTTCATTCAGTATTTTCTTAACAGCCTTAGTAACTTCATCCTCTGTTAGGTGAATATCAATATGTTGTTGAGAATCTTTTAAACTCCTTGTGTACTCACACATTAAACCGGGGCGCCGGCTTAAAGGCAGAATGCTCCAAGATATCTAGCAGCGAACAAAGTCAACACCAGTTAAACCATTTGCCATAAAGGCTCTGAGATTTGACAGTTGTGGTGCATAGTTGGACCGTTCCTTGGCGGTCAGCCTCTAAGGAAATGGATGAGTGTTGCTAAGCCGGTGAGGACAGTAACCCGGCAGAGGATTCTCATCAGTTGGAGATGTGTCTCGGCAATAAAACCAAGTTTGATTCCAGTCCTTGGGGTGGCTATGAAGCTTGGTGTGAGGGAAGCTCACATCTTTCCGCTTTTGAATTGCCATTCCACCAAGTTCAGTATTGGGCCCATCCGTAAACTCAGTACGCCAGTTCAAGTAGAAAAAATCTCTGAATAGTTCAACTATGGGCTCCTCTTGAAGGTAGACCTCGCAAAATACTTGGAAATTGCAAATATTGGACACAGAGTTTGGTCCAATATCTTGAGGGTGGAGTTGGAAGGTGGCAAGCACATCTCGGAATTTTTTTGAGCCGGGAGGGCTAAAACCTCGACCCAGATGGTCACCAAATATGACTACTTCTCAATCCTTGGGTTCAAGAAGATTTTCCGGACCAGGGGCCCTCCAGTGGATGACTTCTTTCTTTGCTAAAGAGCCCGTTGCAACAC
Source organism: Aegilops bicornis (assembly GCA_021605145.1). Classification (NCBI taxonomy): domain Eukaryota; kingdom Viridiplantae; phylum Streptophyta; class Magnoliopsida; order Poales; family Poaceae; genus Aegilops; species Aegilops bicornis. The sequence continues at coordinate 524,743,934 of CM038669.1, forward strand.
ATCTGTCTAATTGTTCTTCAGTAACCCGGGAAGGAACCCAGTTGCACTCGTAAACTTGTTTGGCCATTTCAATGGAAAGTTGAAACATGGTTATTTCCGGTTTAGGATTTATGACGGACAAGTATAAAGTGGCGCAAGATCAGAAGCAGAAGCGGAGGCATATATACATTGTTAAACCGGAGTCTGACATTTGTTAAACCGGAGTTTGATATTACAGGAATTACAAAGATAAAGGAATTGGCGGTTTAAAAGGGGACTAATGGTACCCTCTTGGATTATCATTTCTCTAAAAGCTAAACCGCCTACATTGGTATGAAAGGTACAGATCTAAAATAGCTAAGTGAGGGAAAAACATATTTCACAGACTGGTATGATAAATTCAGATCTGCGGCGTATCAGAAAACTGAAATATATTTAGACCTAAGATACAGGTGCTTCAACAGTTCGTCAGATTCAAATGAGTTTTTCTATATGAAGGGGATGCTATAATAAGGAAAAAGGGACTATTGCTACGGCCGCACAAGGAATATCAGATCCAAAATAGCCATTTATACTACTAAGAAGAACAAAGGACAACGTTGGAGCTTCAATGAACTCCGATGAACACCGAAACCCTAATGGTGGATCTAGGGTGGAAGGACAGAAGACTTACCAGTGCTACAGGAACAGCGGAGAGGCACCGCGGCTTTCTGGTTCGATCAGGGTGATGCAACATCCGTGGTTGAAGCAGACGCGAAGGTCGACGGCGGCGGCAGAGCTCGAATGTTCGGTCGGCGCGAGGAAGAGGACGATGTGAAGGGGCATGAAGGGGAAAAGAGAAAATGACCCTTGGCCTTATTTATAAGGTGAATGGATAAGTGACAGGCGCGAGAATCGAGGAGTCCAAAAATTGGATATGTGACAAAGTTGTCGCCTCGATTGTCGGAGGCTCATTAATGAAGGTGAGATATGTACATTTTTTAATAACAGATGACGTCATGGCGGTTTATCATGATCCTGGAAGATGACGTCATGGTGGTTTACAAGATTTATGTGAAGGTGATGAAGGAAGAATTTTTCTTAAAGTGTTGAAGATTGACATGAACCAGTTCAAATCAATCTGGGCCTAATGTTGGGGATATTACTACTGGGCATAAACTGGCCAGGAGAGGCCGGATTACCCCTGTAATGAGTTATAATATTTAGAGCCCATGAAGACAAGGACGGTAGCGCTTTATGAAGGCCCAGGGCCCAAAGGCGGATTAAGGCCTGTAGACATAAACCGACAGTGATATGTAACTTGTGTTGTAAGATAGGAAGAGTAGATACCGGGCCGGACACGTTTATGAGCTAGCCTCGGGATCGTGTAAACCGACGGGCGTCAACCCATATATATAAGGGGACGACCCGGTGGCGGTTTAGGGACAACAAACAACAACTCGAGATCCAGGCATAGCGGATTCACTCATCGAAACCCTAGCAATTCCACAACAACTGGATTAGGCATTTACCTTCACCGCAAGGGGCCGAACCAGTATAAAACTCTCTGCATCCTTTGTCCGCTTTAACCCCTTTAAGCTAACCCATCGCGATGGCTCCACGACGAAGTCCTTTCACTAGGACATCTGCCGTGACAAAACCACGACAAGGAGGGTATAGAAGGTTGTGCTTTCTAACTTCATCCATCTCATGCTCATCAAAAGGAATCCACTAACAAGGTTGATAAGGTCTTGTTAACAAACTCATTCCGAATTGCATGAAACCGGAGAAATTTCGAATAACACTATGTTACCTCAATGGGGATATGCACGTCCCCAATAATAAGAATACCATATTTCCTCTTGACAGTAGGAAGAGGAAATTCAAAACCTCCAAAAATAATTGATGGAATTTTTCCAATAGAATTGATACTGTGGACTTGAGGTTGTTTCCTCGGAAAGTGTACCATATGCTCATTACCATTAACATGAAAAGTGACATTGCCTTTGTTGCAATCAATAACAGCCTCTGCAGTATTCAAAAAGGGTCTTCCAAGAATAATAGACATACTATCGTCCTCGAATATCAAGAATAACAAAGTTTGTTAAAATAGTAACATTTGCAACCACAACAGTAACATCCTCACAAATACCGGCGTGTATATCAGTTGATTTATCGGCCATTTGCAAAGATATTTCAGTAGGTGTCAACTTATTCAAATCAAGTCTACGATATAAAGAGAGAGGCATAACACTAACACCGACTCCAAGATCACATAAAGCAGTTCTAACATAATTTCTTTTAATGGAGCATGGTATAGTGGGTACTCCTGGATCTCCAAGTTTCTTAGGAATTCCACCCTTAAAAGCATAATTAGCAAGCATGGTGGAAATTTCAGCTTCCAGTATATTTCTTTTATTTGTAACAATATCCTTCATATACTTAGCATAAGGATTCATTTTGAGCATATCGCTTAATCGCATACATAAAAGATAGGTCTAATCATTTCAAAGAAAGCGCTCCAAATCCTCATCATCCTTTTTCTTGGATGGTTTAGGAGGAAAAGGCATGGGTTTCTGAACCCATGGTTCCCTTTCTTTACCATGCTTCCTAGCAACAAAGTCTCTCTTATCATAATGTTGATTCTATGATTGTGGGTTATCAAGATCAACAGAAGGTTCAATTTCTACATCATTATCATTGCTAGGTTAATCAACATGAACATCATCATTAACATTATCACTAGGTTCATGTTCATTACCAGATTGTGTTTCAAAGATCGTAAATAGAAATATCATTAGGATTCTCGGTGTGTCTACAACAGGTTCACTAGAAGCATGCAAAGTCCTATCATTTTTCTTTTTCTTCTTTTTAGAAGGACTAGGTGCATCAACATTATTTCTCTGAGAATCTTGCTCAATTCTCTTAGGGTGGCCCTCAGGATACAAAGGTTCCTGAGTCACTTTACCTCCTCTAGTTGCAACTCTAACAGCAAAGTCATTATTCTTACTATTCAATTCATTGAGCAAATCATTCTGAGCTTAAGTACTTGTTCTACTTGAGTGGTAACCATAGAAGCATGTTTACTAATGAGTTTAAGTTCGCCATTAACTCTAGACATATAATCACCCAAATGTTCAATCATATAAGCATTGTGTTTTAATTGTCTACCAACATAAGCATTGAAGTTTTCTTGTTTGACAATGAAATTATCAGACTCATCTAAGCATTGGCTAGCAGACTTATAAGGAGGAATATCACCTTCGTCAAATCTATAGAGAGAATTTAGCTTTACTACCTGTATCGGGTTATCAAGACCGTGTACTTCTTCAATAGGTGATCAATTAAGACCATATATTTCTTCAACTTGCGGTAAATTAAGACCATGTATTTCTTCAATAGGAGGTAAATACTTAACATCTTCAACTTTAATACCCTTTTCTTTCATAGATTTCTTTGCCTCTTGCATATCTTCAGGACTGAGAAATAGAACACCCCTTTTCTTCGGAGTTGGCTTAGGAGTTAGTTCAGGAAGTGTCCAATTATTTTCATTTGTCAACATATTATTCAATAGAATTTCAGCTTGATCGACAGTTCTTTCCCTGAAAACACAACTAACAGAACTATCCAGGTGGTCTCTGGAAGCGCCGGTTAGTCCATTATAAAAGATATCAAGTATTTCATTTTTCTTAAGAGGATGATCAGACAAAGCATTAATTATTTGGAGAAGCCTCCCCCAAGCTTGTGTGAGACTCTCTTCTTCAATTTGCACAAAATTATATATTTCCTTAAAGCAGCTTGTTTCTTGTGAGCGGGGAAATATTTAGCGAGAAGTAATAAATCATATCCTGGGACTACGCACACAACCGGGATCAAGAGAATTAAACCATATCTTAGCATCACCCATTAATGAGAACGGAAATATTTTAAGGATATAATAGTAGCGAGTTTTCTCATCATTAGTGAACAGGGTGGCTATATCATTTAATTTAGTAAGATGTGCCACAACAGTTTCAGATTCATAGCCATAGAAAGGATCAGATTCAACCAAAGTAATTATATCCGGGTCGACAGAGAATTCATAATCCTTATTAGTAATAAAGATAGGTGAAGTAGCATAAGCAGGATCATATTTCATTCTAGCATTTAGAGTTTTTTGTTTCGGCTTAGCTAATAATTTCTTAAGATCACTTTTATCATTGCAAGCAAGAAAGTCTCTAGCAGTTTCTTCATCCATAACATAGCCCTCAGGCACAACAGGCAATTCATATCTAGGGGGAGAATCTTCATCATCTCTTTCATCAATATTATCAGTTTCAATAATTTCATTCTCTCTAGCCCTAGCAAGTTGTTCATCAAGAAATTCACCAAGTGGCACAGTAGTATCAAGCATAGAAGTTGTTTCATCATAAGTATCATGCATAGCAGAAGTGGCATCATCAATAACAAGCGACATATCAGAATTAATAGCAGAAGCAGGTTTAGGTGTCGCAAGTTTACTCAAAACAGAAAGTGAATCAAGTGCAGAGCTAGATGGCAGTTCCTTACCTCCCCTCGTAGTTGAGGGATAAATTTTTGTATTCACGTCTTTCAAGTTCTTCATAGTGACCAGCAGATATAAATCTCAAGTGACTCAAAGAATAGAGCTATGCTCCCGACAGCGGCGCTTGAAAATAGTCTTGATAACCCACAAGTATAGGGGATCATAGCAGTTTTCGAGGGTAGAGTATGGAACCCAAATTTAATGATTCGACACAAGGGGAGCCAAAGAATATTCTCAAGTATTAGCAGTTGAGTTGTCAATTCAACCACACCTGGATAACTTAGTATCTGCAGAAAAGTATTTAGTAGCAAAGTAGTATGGAAGTAACGATAACAGTAGCAAAAGTAATATTTTTGGGTTTTGTAGTGATTGTAACAGTAGTAACGGAAAAGTAAATAAGCGAAGAACAATATGTGAAAAGCTCGTAGGCATTGGATCGGTGATGGAGAATTATGCCGGATGTTGTTCATCATGTAACAGTCATAACATAGGGTGACACATAACTAGCTCCAATGCATCAATGTAATGTAGGCATGTATTCCGAATATAGTCATACATGCTTATGGAAAAGAACTTGCATGACATCTTTTGTCCTACCCTCCGTGGCATGAGGGTCCTAGTGGAAACTAAGGGATATTAAGGCCTCCTTTTAATAGAGTACCAGACCAAAGCATTAACACATAGTGAATACATGAACTCCTAAAACTATGGTCATCACCGGGAGTGGTCCCGATTATTGTCACTTGAGGTTGTCGGATCATAACACATAGTAGGTGACTATAGACTTGCAAGATAGGATCAAGAACTCACATATATTCATGAAAACATAATAGGATCAGATCTGAAATCATGGCACTCGGGCCCTAGTGATAAGCATTAAGCATAGCAAAGTCATAGCAACATCAATCTCAGAACATAGTGGATACTAGGGATCAAACCCTAACAAAACTAACTCGATTACATGATAAATCTCATCCAACCCATCACCGTCCAGCAAGCCTACGATGGAATTACTCACACACGGCGGTGAGCATCATGAAATTAGTGATGGAGGATGGTTGATGATGACGATGGCGACGGATTCCCCTCTCCGGAACCCCAAACGGACTCCAGATCAGCCCTCCCGAGAGAGTTTAAGGCTTGGCGGCGACTCCATATCATAAAACGCGAGGAATCTTTCTCTCTGATTTTTTTCTCCCCGAACGTGAATATATAGAGTCGGAGTTGAGGTCGATGGAGCTCCAGGGGGCCCATGAGGCAGGGGCGCGCCCTGGGGGGGGGCAGGCGCGCCTCCCACCCTCTTGGACAGGGTGTGGGCCCCCTGGCCTTGATTCTTTCGCCAGTATTTTTAATTATATCCAAAAATAATCTCCGTGAAGTTTCAGGTCATTCCGAGAACTTTTGTTTCTGCACAGAGATAACACCATGGCAATTCTGCTGAAAACAATGTCAGTCCGGGTTAGTTCCATTCAAATCATGCAAGTTAGAGTCCAAAACCAGGGCAAAAGTGTTTGTAAAAGTAGATACGACGTAGACGTATCACCGTCGTCGCATGTCAAGGCAGGTCCTCGCGATCAATAGATTGACCTTGTGTGTCCTGCTCTACTATCCAGGTCCTGCCGGAGGTCATATGTGTAATCCCGAGTTGTTTTGTCCCTGCCTTTACGGCGAGGTAAGGTGGTCTGGTGTTCGGCTTGCGTTGCCGCTTTATCCCGATCGCGTGGTGGTCGATCAGCCGTGTTGCACGATGATGGTACGGGCTCCGGCGCCTCATCATCGAACTGAGGTAGTAATCTGCGCTTCGGGTAACTTTTGGCTGGGCGTTTAAGGCCGTATTCTTCGGCTGCCAGGACATCAGTCCATCTATTGTTGAGCAGATCTTGATCAGCTTGAAGCTGTTGCTGCTTCTTTTTCAGGCTTCTTCCAGTGGCTATTAGCTGACGCCTAAAGCATTCTTGCTCGAGAGGTTCCTCAGGCACGATGAAATCCTTGTTGCCAAGGCTCACCTCATCCTCGGAGGGTGGAAGATAAGTGCTGCCCTCCGAGTCCTCGTCTATGGCCAGTTTGTCAGGGCTGACTTGTCCATCTTCCCGATCGTCCTGTTCGGCTGTTTGTTCGTCGGGATTTTCTCTGTCTTCGGCACCCTCTGGAGTGTAATCGTCTCCTGCGTTGATGTTGATGTCCTTGTTGCGGCGGGATTTAGAGCGGCGCCGCTGACGCCAGCGCTTTGGTTGTGTCTTGGGAGGCTCGTCATCGACTGGTTTTTCCTTGTCCTTGCCGCTATTCTCTTTGGGTGTATCCACCATGTATACGTCATACGAAGAAGTGGCCATCCAGCGTCCGGTAAATGGCAGGTTTTGGCCATGCTCCTGATCTGCATCATCGTCCATACTGTCGATGTCTTCGGAGCCGTAATCGAGCATGTCGGTTAAGTCCTCGACGGTGGCTATGTAGTGGGTGGCGGGTGGGATGCAAAATTCCCCATCATCAGCCTCCAGTTTGAACCGGACATAGTTCTGCTGTGAGTCCCCCGCTAGGGACAGATTTTTTAATGAGTTCAGCATGTCGCCTAGAGGCGAGTACCGGAAGATGTCCGCCGCACTGAATTCGGTGATCGATGACCGATCTAGCTCGACGTAAGCGAACGCACATGGTTCGGAACTTATCACCGGAAACAAGTCTGAGGTTCCGGAGACACAGATATCACCCGAGGTTGGGTCTGTGTGCGGCTCCAACGCCGCGGAGTCGGCAGCTTCCGTGGCGGGGTTGAGCTTCCCGTCCTCGGATGTCGCGATCTGCTCCGGATCTAGGGCCAGAGTAGTTACAGGTGCAATTTCCTGAGTATGGACCGGTGACAGATTTAAGTCATGTTCACCGTAGGGACAGGGAGCGGCTACCGTGGTCTCAAAGCCGTCGAAGATCAAGTCTCCATGGATATCTGCGACGTAGTTCAAGCTCCCAAATCTGACCAGATGGCCAGGGGCATAGCTATCGATCTGTTCCAGATGGCCAAGCGAGTTGGCCCGTAGTGCGAAGCCGCCGAACACGAACATTTGTCCGGGGAGGAAGGTTTCCCCTTGGACAGCATCATTGTTAATGATTGAAGGAGCCATCGAACCTTTTGGGGACGGCACAGTGGAACTCTCAATGAAAGCACCAATGTCGGTGTCAAAACTGGCGGATCTCAGGTAGGGGGTCCCGAACTGTGCGGCTAAGGTCGATGGTAACAGGAGACGGGGGACACAATGTTTACCCAGGTTCGGGCCCTCTATATGGAGGTAATACCCTACTTACTGCTTGATTGATCTTGATGAATATCAGTATTACAAGAGTTGATCTACCACGAGATCGTAATGGCTAAAACCCTAGCAGTCTAGCCTGTATGACTGTATATGTTTCCGAACTAAGCCATCCGGTTTATATAGACACCGGAGGGGACTAGGGTTGTACAAAGTCGGTTACAGAGAAAGGAATCTTCATATTTGGTTGCCAAGCTTTCCTTCCACGCCAAGGAGAGTCCTATCCAGACACGGCAGGGAGTCTTCGGTCGTGTATCTTCACAGCCCATTAGTCCGGCCCATGTCCAACAGGCCGGACGCCCGAGGACCCCTTAGTCCAGGACTCCCTCATCCGTAACTTGAGGATTATCCTCATTGCTGCACAGAAGAATTACGTCCTTGAAGCACCACTGGGTGCAAGGCCTGCTGCAGGAGCAACTTTGGATGTTATGAACATCTGGCAAGCTAAATCTGATGACTACTCGATAGTTCATTGTGCCATGCTTTACGGCTTAGAATCGGGACTTCAAAGACATTTTGAACGTCATGGAGCATATGAGATGTTCCAGGAGTTGAAGTTAACATTTCAAGCAAATGCCCGAGTTGAGAGATATGAAGTCTCCAACAAGTTCTATAGCTGCAAGATGGAGGAGAACAGTTACGTCGGTGAACGATACTCGTAATGTCCGGGTACCATAACCACTTGACTCAGCTGGGAGTTAATCTTCCGGATGATAGTGTCATTGACAGAGTTCTTCAATCACTGCCACCAAGCTATAAAGGCTTTTTGATGAACTATAATATGCAAGCGATGGAAAAGACAATTCCCAAGCTCTTCGCAATGCTTCAGGCTGCGGAGGTAGAAATCAAGAAGGAGCATCAAGTGTTGATGGTTAACAAGACCACTAGTTTCAAGAAAAAGGGCAAAGGGAAGAAGGGGAACTTCAAGAAGAATAGCAAGCAAATTGCTGCTTCCGGGAAGAAGCCCAAGTCTGGACCTTGATGACCGACAAGTATAGGGGATCTATCGTAGTCCTTTCGATAAGTAAGAGTGTCGAACCCAACGAGGAGCGGAAGGAAATGATAAGCGGTTTTCAGTAAGGTATTCTCTGCGAGCACTGAAATTATCAGTAACAGATAGTTTTGTGATAAGGTAATTGGTAAGGAGTAACAAGTAACAAGTGTAAATAAAGTGCAGCAAGATGTCCAATCCTTTTTGTAGAAAAGGACGAGCCTGGACAATTTCTTATATGAAGGAAAACGCTCCCGAGGACACATGGGAATTATCGGCAAGCTAGTTTTCATCACGTTCATACGATTCACGTTCGGTACTTTGATAATTTGATATGTGGGTGGACTGGTGCTTGGGTTCTATACTTACTTGGACAAGCATCCCACTTATGATTAACTCCTATTGCAAGCATCTGCAACTACAAAATAAGTATTAAGGTAAACCTAACCATAGCATGAAACATATGGATCCAAATCAGCCCCTTACGAAGCAACGCATAAACTAGGGTTTAAGCTTATGTCACTCTAGCAACCCATCTTCTACTTATTACTTCCCAATGCCTTCCTCTAGGCCCAAATAATGGTGAAGTATCATGTAGTCAACGTTCACATGACACCACTAGAGGAGAGACAACATACATATCATCAAAATATCGAACGAATACCAAATTCACATGACTACTAATAGCAAGACTTCTCCCATGTCCTCAGGAACAAACGTAACTACTCACAAATCGTATTCATGTTCATAATCAGAGGGGTATTAATATGCATAATAGATCTGAACATATGATCTTCCACCAAATAAACCAACTAGCATCAACTACAAGGAGTAATCAACACTACTAGCAACCTACAGGTACCAATCTGAGGCTTTGGGAAAAAGATTGGATACAAGAGATGAACTAGGGTTTGAGAGGAGATGGTGTTGGTGAAGATGTTGATGGAGATTGACCCCCTCCAGATGAGAGGATCGTTGGTGATGATGATGGCGATGATTTCCCCCTCCCGGAGGGAAGTTTCCCTGGCAGAACAGCTCCGCCGGAGCCCTAGATTGGTTCCGCCAAGGTTCCGCCTCGTGGCGGCGGAGTTTCGTCCCGTAAGCTTGCTTATGATTTTTTCTCGGACAAAAGACTTAATATAGAAGAAGATGGACACTTGAGGGCCACCAGGGGGGCACGAGGTAGGGGGCGCGCCCAGGGGGTAGGGCGCGCCCCCACCCTCGTGGCCAGGGTGTGGGCCCCCTCTGGTATTTTCTTCGCTCAGTATTTTTTATTATTTCCAAAAATAACTTCCGTGGAGTTTCAGGACTTTTGGAATTGTGCAGAATAGCCAGTTGCCGACATTCTCCCTCTGTAACATCCTAATTTTCAATTTGGATGTTTATAAATAGATTATTCATATGCATCCATGATTTATGCATTTTTGCCTCCATTTGTTTTATTTGAACAGCACCCCACCCTAGCGCCCCACCCCTCCCCTTCCTCTCCCTCGCCCCCGAAAACCCTCTGAATGGAATCCCCTCACCTCCCTCTACCCCTTCCCCTTCCTAGTGCGCCTGGGAGTCGCTCATAATGGCCATCATGAGCACTTGAAACGGCAGCCATTAACACATCTCGCCCCACCCAACTCTGGACGTCCCTTGCCTTATATAAAGCACCCACAGGAGCCCCTCTCGCCTCGTCCAAGCCCTCTCCTTCTGGAGTTTTCCCTTTCTCTAACCTCTCCAATTGCTCGCCGGAGTTCGCGAATTCAGCGACCTTTCACCGTGTGTACAGGAAGCAATCTACAACCACAAGTTGTTCAAGTGGTTCACCTCATCGTCCTCTACACCGTCCTGCACGCATCCTTCGCCAAGCACACGGAGCCGCCTTCTTCCTCGTCTCCGGCGACAAGTCCGGTGAGCACCCAGCCAGCCAATCACAGAGCACCACTTGTCTCTGGCCGAATTGTTTTTCTTTTTCAGGAACTTTTCCAAATTCAGATTCTTTACCAAATCTTATTTCTTGTATATATTTTAGTCTATAGATCCGATTTAGTTGATTCTTTTTTCTACTAGTTCATAGAAATTCCATCTATCCAGAGAACCAAACGAAAAATATTTTTGAAAATTTTAAAATTTGAATTCAAACAGATCTGAATTCAAACTTCGCTAGGCCGTATCTCGAGTTTCGTAACTCCGTTTTGGGTGATTCTTTTTGCAAATCGAAGCTCGTAACATGTACTTACTGTTGAAACCAAAACTATTTATTTTTGTTGCTGTAAAAATTACGTTTTGTACAGAAAATTTATTTGGATGTTTTGGAGTTTTTCGAAGTCTTTCATTCGTTTTCTTTTGGATCTTTGCTTGCATGCTTATGTATGTTATTGCTTGCTTACGCTAGATCATCCGGAGTGCAAGGCTTGCTACTACGAATCTTTAGAGTTCAACGATTGTCAGCAAGGCAAGTTCACACTTCGATCATAATTTCCAATACCCAGTTTTACTATGCATTAGCCTCACCCTCAAAGATTGCATGAGTAGGATTGGGAACATGTTGTTATGCTATGTAGTTCATGTGGTAGGAACCTATGACCTTTGATCACCCCGGGAATATTCGTCATATCATATATTGCTTACCATGCTCGTAGACGGGGATTGGTGTGTGTGATCCATGCAAGTTGCGAGAGTTAATAATTTTGGGATAACCTAAGGTGGCAACTTTAATACACATCTGGGTGGATTGTTTGGGGCACCTGGAGAAACCAGTGCTTGCCCAAGGGGAATCCCGGAGTACCCGTGTGATTACCCTAGGTCCGCTACCCAGGCTCAAAGGGATCATAAGATATTTCATGCCTAGAAACTTCCATGTGCAGCCACAAGCCATTACGGGCTCTGGCATAGTTGAGTAAGTTGTGTGACCTCTTTCCGTGGTAGACTAGCTGATGTAGGGGAAAGTAGGTGTACCGGTCTACATAGGGTTAAGGGCAAACGCTTCTGAAAGGCTATGTCTCGATCTTCCGATCATGGAGGTGGTCGAGTCTTGTGGGGAAAAGTGTGCAAACCTCTGTAGAGTGTATAAACTAATCATGATTAGCCGTGTCCCTGGTTATGGACAACTTGAGTATCTAGAAGTGAATTATTGGTTGATCTCATCACTCTATTTAATGAAATTATTGGGTTACTAATAACTTGGGAATTTTGGGATTGAGTTGGAGGAACCTTCTCAATAATGGCATTTTAATTTAGTAGTAAATAAAAATTTATTCCTTTATTGTAGGGTAAAATTGGCTTTATGCAAAGATTAAACTTAGATCCTCCACCAGCTAAATTTGCATATAGAGATAGTCTTTTATTATTATTATTATTATTATTATTATTATTATTATTCTAAGGTGTGAAATTGCCAGCATATTCCATGTGCTGACCTACATGGCTGCAACGTCTCATGTTGCAGACTTTTCCGACGAGGATTAAAGGTGCAATAGGTCGTTGTTCTGCACTCAGTTTGCCGTGGAGTTGGATGGACTCATTTACCCTTGAAGCTTCCGCAATTATTTTTATTTAGATGGCCTTTCACCATATTATTGTAATAAATACTCTTTTGAGGACCTCGATGCAATAAAATGTGTGATTGAACTTTGTTATAATTCCTCGAGTACTGTGTGTGTCAGCATACCGATCCAGGGATGACACTTAAGCACAGAGACTACGATCCATTTGGGTTGGGTCGCTACACCCTCTTTATGTAAACCTTGTAAAATAAGAGAGAATAGGCATAAGTATTGTGACATAATGTGTAATAACGACCCACAATGCAATAAATATCGATATAAAAGCATGATGCAAAATGGACGTATCAACTCCCCCAAGCTTAGACCTTGCTTGTCTTCAAGTGGAAGCCGATAACGATAAATATGTCCACATGTTTAGAGGTAGAGGTGTCAATAAAATAAAATACGGACATGAGGGCATCATGATCATTCTTATAACAGCAACATATTTGAATATTGTCAAATGATTTCTTATGATCAAGTAATAATCTATCCACAATGTCAAGTATGAATCAGAAACTTTATTGAGAACTAACAAACCATAATCTCAGTCATTGAGGCAATTGCAATTTATCATAACATCAGAAAGAGTCAATATAAGAGCTTTTCAGCAAGTCCACATACTCAACTATCATTTATTCTTTCACAATTGTTAACACTCACGCAATACTTGTGGGTATAGAGTTTTAATCGGACACAGAGAAAGATAGGGGCTTATAGTTTCGCCTCCCAACCTTTTACCTCAAGGGTAACGTCAACAATAATAGTTCATGCCAACTTATATCCAATTGGATATATATATATATATCAGGATCTTTCCAACACAAGGTGCTTGCCAAAGGATAAAATCTAAATAGGAAAGGTGAAGATCACCATGACTCTTGCATAAGGGTAAGAGATAAAAGTAAAAGATAGGCCCTTTGCAGAGGGAAGCAGAGGTTGTCATGCGCTTTCATGGTTGGATGCATGAAATCTTAATGCAAAAGAACGTCACTTTATATTGCCACTTGTGATATGGACCTTTATTATGTAGTCCGTCGCTTTTATTTCTTCCACATCACAAGATCGTATAAAGCTTATTTTCTCCACACTAATAAATCATACATATTTAGAGAGCAATTTTTATTGCTTGCAGCCTTGCACCGATGACAACTTACTTGAAGGATCTTACTCAATCCATAGGTAGATATGGAGGACTCTTATGGCAAAACTGGGTTTAAGGGTGTTTGGAAGCACAAGTAGTATCTCTACTTGGTGCAAAGAATTTGGCTAGCATGAGGGAGAAAGGCAAGCTCAACATGTTGGATGATCCATGACAATATACTTCATTTCGGATGTAAGAAAACATAATCCATTGCGTTGTCTTCCTTGTCCAACATCAAGTCTTTAGCATGTCATACTTTAATGAGTGCTCACAATCATAAAAGATGTCCAAGATAGTATATTTATATGTGAAACCTCTCTTTCTTTATTACTTCCTATTAATTGCAACGATGACCAAAGCTATGTTTGTCAACTCTCAACAACTTTTAATCATCATACTCTTTATATGTGAAGTCATTACTCTCCATAAGATCAATATGATCTCTTTATTTCTTTTTGTTCTTTCTTTTATTTTATTCCCTCAAGATCATAGCAAGATAATCAAGCCCTTGACTCAACACTAATCTTTATTATATAGCTCACGGACTCGATTACATAAAGGGATCATAAGGCAAAACTCAAAACTAAATCATACTAAAATTTTATTCTACTAGATCAAGATATTACTCAAAGGATCGAACAAAGAAAAACGGTAAAGATAGGAGTGTGATGGTAATACGATACCGGGGCACCTCCCCCAAGCTTGGCAGTTGCCAAGGCGAGTGCCCATACCCATGTGATTATATCTCCTTTGTTGGTGAAGAAGATGGTGGAGTTGTTGATGATGTGGGCTTGTCATCCATCTTCCAAGGCATAGGCTCACCATCATAGAAGGATGACCGAGTCTCCGGGATCCTCAAATATGCAGCCAAACTCATCCTCTTGAATCTATATTCATACTCATAGTTTTGGTTTTGCAGGTCATAGATTTGGGCTTGGAGATGGTCGACCTTCTCGTGAAGCTTGAAGATGGTCTCCCCAATGTTCTTGGCATCCAGCTTGTGGTTGTTGGTGAACTCTGTGATCATCATGTGGTTGGCGTTGAGTCCATGTTCCACCATCCCCTGGAACTTGAAAACTTGTTGTTCCATTGCTTCGAGCTTCGTCTCCACGCTTCCGGTCCTCCTTGGTCGCTCAACATCGCGGATGTGCAGCAACCCATAACGCATCTTAATGGTTTGAGGGTGTTGCAGCACCTCCGCGAGGTAGGGGTTGATGACCTTCTCGAAGAACTTGTCCTTGGGGGCGCTTGGAGACGTCATGGTGATCTAGATCTGTCAGAAAAACAGCTCGAAACGAAAACAAAGGATATTTGCGTGATACGGTGGTCAAAACCTTCGGGAGATTATATAATGATTTTTTATCGACCGAAAGAAGTACCGTGCAAGAAAATGGAGTCCGGAGAGCACACGAGGTAGGGGAGCGCGCCCAGGGGGTAGGGCACGCCTCCCACCCTCGTGGAAGCCTCGTGTCCTTCCCGGACTGCTTCTTATTTTCCCATTTTTCTAAATATTCCAAAACGGAGAAAAATTGCCATTAGAACTACTAGTCGTCAACCCGTGCTACAGCACGGGCTAGGAATTTTTGCAAATTTATAATTTTGTACTACAAATTTTTCAATAATTATTTACATTAAATCTCATACAAATTTGAAGTATGGCATAATTAGAATTACATATACTACTTATCTTCATAGTGCATAAAATATTATATTTCCACACGCCCTATACTTAAAACATAATAGATCATCATATATCTTTGAAATGGTCGTATTAATTGTGTCACAACAAAATATGATGGTACCGTTGTACATATTTAAGAGTTCCTCAATTTAGCAATGACTAAATGCATATGAAGATGTCTATATGTTTTTAACATTATTATACATATATGATCTATGATTTCGCTCTCTACCACTAACTATTGGCCATGTTACTGCATGCTTCTGCATGCATACATATGATCACAATATTTTCCAAAATGATGCATCACTATTCTCTCATTAGTTTGGTACGTCTGTCACTCTCAGCCTCGTCCATATGTGCTATGTCTGTGTGTTACACACGCAGATGCGCGCGCACACATATCCCTATGTAACTCATCATAGCACCCACCAGTCAACTACTCATCAGTTCAGTTCAACACGCTGATGACCTGCACGCCTCTCTATAGGCCGCGGCTCAGTTCAAGCGCATCCTTGTACTTTTAAATGTATGGAAGATCGTTCAACTTGTTGATGTTCGATTTTAATTTCATGAAGCCTTCTATGACTTTTTTAATAATTCAATATATTCTTGGTTCTTGAAACAGGTCATTTAAAAAAATTGGAGTGTAATGTTCTATAATCAATAATTAGATATTTAAAATTTCAACACGAAAAGTAAAAAGTAGTCTCGAATATGTTTAAATTGGCACGTACTTGTCTAGGACCTCACCCTTTTATTTTGTCTAAGAATGACCCTAACTATCCGTTAAAGATGATACTTTTGACATCCTAACTGAGACACCCGGAAAAGTAATAATGATGATTTTCTTCATGCCTTGACCGCTAGATCATATACTAATCAATTTGCTTTTGCGAGAACCCTTTCGCCTAGTCCATTTTTTCTGCAAAAGTTTGTATCCTAGTCAACAATATATAGCTATATCCAGCTGACGACTATGCATCAATTTAT
Organism: Aegilops bicornis; assembly: GCA_021605145.1. Classification (NCBI taxonomy): domain Eukaryota; kingdom Viridiplantae; phylum Streptophyta; class Magnoliopsida; order Poales; family Poaceae; genus Aegilops; species Aegilops bicornis. The sequence continues at coordinate 524,760,076 of CM038669.1, forward strand.
TTGGAGCGCATATCTCCTTTTTATTGCTATTAAATTGTAATTTTATCAAGTATAAGCACTCTCGCGTTGCGCGCTTATTCCTTGAACATCTTATAAATATGAAACTTACACCCTGTGTCCCAACATCCAAAATCAGTACATTTATACAGTCAGGCAGTTTAGTAATTTTGGAATTTTTATATTTAATCTAGGATTTATTTATTAAATATATATGTGACATAGATTTAGAACTTTTTTACAATTCCTTCCTTCTTTTGACATCCCACGTTTCCTTGCAATTGTAATACGTATGGACTCTTGGGTGATCGGGTCTCAAGATTTTAAACTTCAGGCAATAGTGGTGTATCAATATTTTCAGAAAAAGTAACATGTGCATGTTACGTACAGATTTGGGAATATATACCAAGTGTGATTTATGGACGGGATCCGTAGTGTAACCTAAACCTATGCCCTGCGTCCGACCTTCCGAATTAATTCCGTTTCCAAATTTTGATAGGAATTTCGTATTCTTTATATATAATCTGAAATTTCTATATTTAAATATAATCTGGGATTTGTTTATTACATATATTTAAGAAATATATTTAGGATTTTTCTTATTAATTCCTTTATTTTTTTAGAAAACACTATGTGCATGTCTTATACTCACTCCGTCCCAAAATTCTTGTCTTAGAATTGTCCATATACAGATGTATCTAATACTAAAACGTGACTTAATACATTCATATTTAGACAAATCTAAGACAAATTTTTTGGAACGGAGGGAGTACAAATTTGGGAATTTATACATACGTGAGATTTATCTATGGGAATAGAATATATACTACATAAAGGTTTTGTCCGTGGTGATTTTCTACTGAGCAAATTAGATTTATGCAGTGTGCACGAATTTTTAGAGAATAGAACGTGGTAGATTTTTATGTTTCATTAGCATGGTGGATCGTTATGTTGCTCGCTGTGTTATGCATGCATGTGTACCATCGTTAGTACGTTTCCAAAAAAAACAGTGACTTGGTAGCTGACTTCCGTTTGCACGTTTCCTCTTTCTCAAATAGTAGCACAATTCCTTCCTTCTTTTGACATCCCACGTTTCCTTGCAATTGTAATACGTATGGACTCTTGGGGTGATCGGGTCTCAAGATTTTAAACTTCGGGCAATAGAGTTTCCATATTACTTGAGAAACCCCTCTTTCCACACTTGGCGATCCAGGATTTTCTTTCCTTGATGGAGGAGGAGGCAGCGGCCATGCATGTTGTAGGATTCCATGGTGATTTTAACTGGCAGAATATTATTGCTTGAGTCTTTTACGGGAAATCAATCTTGGAATTTCTTTTTTCTTCTCTTGTTGGACTTTTTAAGGATGGCAGATTTTTTTTTTGAGGGAACGGATGGTGGCTTCTTTTTTTAACTTTGTTTTGTTTCACAATAACATTAGACGTGTCAGATGGGTTTTTTATGGGACGTACAGGACCAAACATGTTACGCAAGTTTTCCTTTTATCCTGAACGTATATTCTACAATCAAATGGTGTAATTAATTTTAATGATGTGGGTTAATAAGACGACTTGAAAGGTGCCTCCAATTAGTAAATATAAGATTTTGGAGTCGGTTTACTTACCGTACCACATACCTATTCCTTTTCGAAGTCTGAAGCGTTCTGGAAAGTGTCCCTTATGTATTCCTCCGGTGTTACGGTTTCAATAACATTAGTTTCAACATTTATAGGATTACCTGAGATATAATGTATGATTCTTTGACCGTTCATCACTTTCAGATTTGTGCCTTCGAAGTTGTTGATTTTTATAGCACCAGAACAATAGACCTCCTCGATAACGTAAGGACCTTCCCATTTAGAGAGAAGTTTTCCTGCAAAAAATCTTAAACGAGAGTTGTATAGCAACACATAATCACCTACATTAAACTCATGCTTTTGGATCCTTTTGTCATGCCATCTTTTAACTTTTTCTTTAAACAACTTGGCATTCTCATAGGCTTGGGTTCTCCATTCATCAAGTGAGCTTATGTCAAATAACCTCTTCTCACCGGCAAGTTTGAAATCATAGTTGAGCTCTTTAATAGCCCAATATGCCTTATGTTCTAGTTCGAGAGGTAAGTGACATGCTTTTCCATAAACCATTTTATACGGAGACATACCCATAGGATTTTTATATGCAGTTATATAGGCCCATAATGCATCATCAAGTTTCTTGGACCAATTCTTTCTAGATCTATTAACAGTCTTCTGCAAAATTAATTTAAGCTCTCTATTACTCAATTCTACTTGACCACTAGACTGTGGGCGATAAGGGGATGCAATTCTATGATTAACATCATACTTAGCAAGAATTTTACGAAAAGCACCATGAATAAAATGCGAACCACCATCAGTCATTAATTATCTAGGGACTCCAAACCTCGGAAAAATAACTTCTTTAAGCATCTTAATAGAAGTGTTATGATCAGCACTACTAGTTGGAATAGCTTCTACCCACTTGGTAACGTAATCAATAGCAACTAAAATATGTGTATACCCATTAGAGGAAGGAAAAGGTCCCATATAATCGAAGCCCCAAACATCAAATGGTTCAATAACAAGTGAATAATTCATAGGCATTTCTTGACATCTACTAATATTACCAATCCTTTGGCATTCATCACAAGACAATACAAACTTACGGGCATCCTTGAAGAGAGTAGGCTAATAAAAACCGGATTGCAATACCTTATGTGCAGTTCTATCTCCAGCGTGGTGTCCTCCATAAGCCTCAGAGTGACACTTGCGTAGGATCTGTTCCTGTTCATGCTCAGGTACACAACGTCTAATAACACCATCTACTCCTTCTTTATAAAGATGTGGGTCATCCCAAAAGTAATGTCTCAAATCATAAAAAAAAACTTTTTCTTTTGCTGGTATGTGAAACTAGGTGGTATAAATTTAGCAACAATGTAATTAATTAGCATAATCAGCATACCATGGAGCAGTACGAGAAGCATTTATGACAGCTAATTGTTCATCAGGAAAGCTATCATCAATAGGTAGTGGGTTATCAAGAACATTCTTTAACCTAGACAAGTTATGCATAGCAGGGGTTCTCAGCTCCCTTTCTATCAATAATATGCAAATCAAATTCTTGTAGTAGGAGAACCCATCTAATAAGTCTAGGTTTAGCGTCTTTCTTTTCCATAAGATATTTAATAGCAGCATGATCAATGTGAATAGTTACTTTAGAATCAACAATATAAGGTTTGAACTTATCACAAGCAAAAACAACTGCTAAAAATTCTTTTTCAGTGGTAGCATAATTTCGCTGGGCATTGTCTAGAGTTTTACTAGCGTATTGAATAACATTTAATTTATTATCAACTCTTTTCCCTAGAACAGCACCTACAGCATAATCACTAGCATCACACATAATTTCAAAAGGTAAATTCCAATCGGTGGCTGAGCGATAGGTGCGTAAATCAATGATTTCTTAAGTATTTCAAATGCTTCTACACAATCATCATCAAAAACGAAAGGTATATCTTTTTGTAATAGATTAGTCAGAGGCCGAGAAATTTTTGAGAAGTCCTTAATGAACCTCCTATAAAAACCGGCATGACCAAGGAAACTTCTTATACCTTTGATGTCCTTGGGACATGGCATCTTTTCAATAGCATCAACTTTAGCTTTATCAACTTCAATACCTCTTTCGGAAATTTTATGTCCCAAGACAATACCTTCATTAACCATAAAGTGGCACTTCTCCCAATTCAAGACAAGATTAGTTTCTTCACATCTCTGCAAAACTTCGATCAAGGTTGCTCAAGCAATCATCAAAAGAGGATCCATAAGCGGAGAAATCGTCCATGAAAACCTCACAAATCTTTTCACAAAAATCAGAGAATATAGCCATCATGCATCTTTGAAAGGTAGCAGGTGCATTACATAAACCAAAAGGCATACGTCTATAAGCAAAAGTAATCTTGAAAGGGCAAGTAAAAGTGGTCTTTGATTGATCATCGGTGACCACGGTGTTTGAGAGAAACCAGAATAACCATCTAGAAAGCAAAAATGTGTGTGTTTGGATAATCTTTCTAGCATTTGATCAATGAAAGGCAAAGGGTAATGATCCTTTTTAGTAGCTTTATTTAATTTGCGGAAATCAATTACCATCCTATAACCTGTAATAATTCTTTGTGGAATCAATTCATCTTTATCATTAGGAACGACAGTAATACCTCCCTTCTTAGGGACACAACGGACAGGACTTACCCACTGACTATCAGCAATGGGATAAATTATACCTGCCTCAAGGAGCTTTAATATCTCCTTTTTTACCACTTCCTTCATCTTAGGATTCAGCCGTCGTTGGTGATCAATAACTGGTTTGGCGTCCTTCTCCAAATTTATTTTGTGTTGACATAGAGTGGGACTAATGCCCTTAAGATCATCAAGAGTATATCCAATAGAAGCACGGTGCTTCTTCAGAGTTTTCAATAATTTCTCTTCCTCATGCTCTGAAAGGTTAGCACTAATAATAACAGGATATATATTCTTTTCATCAAGATAAGCATATTTAAGAGTATCAGGTAACGGTTTAAGTTCAAACACGGGATCACCCTTGGGTGGAGAAGGATCCCCTAGGATTTCAACAGGCAAGTTGTGTTTCAAAATGGGTCCTTGTTTAAAGAATACTTCATCTATTTCCCTTCTTTCATTCATAAACATATCATTTTCATGGTCTAACAAATATTGTTCTAAAGGATCATTAGGAGGCACAACAATAGAAGCAAGACCAATAATTTCATCCTTACTAGGCAATTCCTCATCACGGGGTTGTCTACGAAAACTTGGAAAAAATTAAACTCATGAGACATATCATCCAAACCAATAGTAACAACATCCTTTTTGCAATCTATCTTAGCACTAACAGTGTTAAAGAAGGGTCTACCAAATAAAATGGGACAAAAGTTATCTTCAGGGGAACCAAGAACAAGAAAATCAGCAGGATATTTAGCTTTCCCACACAAGACCTCAACATCTCTAACAATCCCAATTGGTGAAATAGTATCTCTATTAGTAAGCTTAATGGTAACATTGATATCTTCTATCTCAGCTGGTGCAATATCATGCATAATTTCTTTGTATAAGGAAATAGGTATTGCACTAGCACTAGCACCCATATCGCACAAGCCATGATAACAATGATCTCCTATTTTAACAGAAATAACAGGCATGCCTACAACAGGTCTATGTTTATCTTTAGCACCAGGTTTAGCAATTCTAGCAGTCTCATCACAGAAGTAAATAACATGCCCATCGATATTATCAACCAAGAGATCTTTAACAATAGCAATATTAGGTTCAACTTTAACTTGCTCAGGGGATGTATAAGTTCTGATATTACTTTTACTAACCACAGTTGAAGCTTTAGCATGATCCTTTATCCTAATAGGAAAAGGTGGTTTCTCAACATAAGCAGTAGGAACAATAGGATCATTATAAGTGATAGTCTTTTCTTCAACTTTAATAGGTTCAACTACTTTTACTTCTATGGGAGCATGATACTTAAACCACTTCTCCTTAGGGAGATCAACATGAGCAGCAAAATATTCACAAAAAGAAGCTACTATCTCAGAGTCAAGTCCATATTTAGTGCTAAATTTACGGAAAACATCGGTATCCATAAAAGATTAACACAATCACACTTAGGTGTTATACCTGACTCCTTACCTTCGTCGAGATCCCAATCTTCAGAGTTGTGTTTAATTCTTTCCAATAATATCCATTTGAATTCAATAGTCTTCATCATAAAAGAACCAGTACAAGAAGTATCGAGCATGGGCGATTGTTGTCAGAAAGCCGAGCATAGAAATTTTGAATAATCATTTCTCTTGAGAGCTCTGAAGGAAATATGCCCTAGAGGCAATAATAAAGTTATTATTTATTTCCTTATATCATGATAAATGTTTATTATTCATGCTAGAATTGTATTAACCGGAAACATAATACATGTGTGAATACATAGACAAACAGATAGTCACTAGTAAGCCTCTACTAGACTAGCTCATTAATCAAAGATGGTTATGTTTCCTAACCATAGACATGTGTTGTCATTTGATTAATGGGATCACCTCATTAGAAGAATGATGTGATTGACATGACCCATTCCGTTAGCTTAGCACTTGATCGTTTAGTATATTGCTATTGCTTTCTTCATGACTTATACATGTTCCTATAACTATGAGATTATGCAACTCCCGTTTACGGAGGAACACTTTGGGTACTACCAAAGCGTCACAACGTAATCGGGTGATTATAAAGGAGTACTACAGGTGTCTCCAAAGGTACTTGTTGGGTTGGCGTATTTCGAGATTAGGTTTTGTCACTCCGATTGTCGGAGAGGTATCTCTGGGCCTTCTCGGTAATACACATCACATAAGCCTTGCAAGCATTACAACAAATGAGTTAGTTGTGAGATGATGTATTACGGAACGAGTAAAGAGACTTACTAGTAACGAGATTGAACTAGGTATTGGATACCGACGATCGAATCTCGGGTAAGTAACATACCGATGACAAAGGGAACAACGTATGTTGTTATGCGGTCTGACCGATAAAGATCTTAGTAGAAAATGTAGGAACCAATATGGTCATCCAGGTCCGCTATTGGTTATTGACGGAGATGTGTCTCGGTCATGTCTACATTGTTCTCGAACCGTAGGGTCCGCACGCTTAAGGTTTCGATGGCCGGTTATATTATGAGTTTGTGTATTTTGATGTACGAAGGAGTTCGAGTCCCGGATGTGATCACGGACATGACGAGGAGTCTCGAAATGATCGAGACATAAAGATTGATATATTGGACGGCTATATTCGGACACGGAAAGGTTCGGAAGTTTCGAGAGAAAGACGGAGTGCGGAGGTTACCGAACCCCCCCGGGAAGTAATGGGCCTTATTGGGCCAAGAGGGAGAGAGAGGGCTGCGCCCGGGAGGTGGCGCGTGCCCCCCATGGGGAGTCCGAATTGGACAAGGAGGCGCGGCCCCCTTTCCCTCTCCTCTCCCTCTCTTTCCTTCCCTTCCTCCTTCCTAGTTGGACTAGGAAAGGGAGTCCTACTCCCACTAGGAGGAGGACTCCCCCTCCTGGCGCACCTCCTAGGGCCGGCCGGCCCTCCCCTTGCTCCTTTATATACAGGCAGGGGGCACCCTAGAACACACAAGTTGATCCTTGAGATCTTTCCTTAGCCGTGTCTGGTGCCCCCTCGACCATATTCCACCTCGGTCATATCATAGCGATGCTTAGGCGAAGCCACCTGCGTCAGTAGAACATCAAGATCGTCACTGCCCCGTCGTCTTGTGGAACTCCCTCTCCCGGAGCTTTGCTGGATCGGAGCCCGAGGAGGCGTCATCGAGCTGAGCGTGTGCCAAGAACTTCGGGCGCCGGAGTAACGGCGCCGGATCGGCTGGATCGCGAGGAGAACGTCTGACTACTTCCTCTACATTGTGATCGACTCGAGGCGCCGGAGTAACGGCGCTGGGATCGGCTGGATCGCGAGGAGAACGTCTGACTACTTCCTCTACGTTGTGATCGCTTCCGCTTTGGTCTACGAGGGTACGTAGACAATACTCTCCCCTCTCGTTGCTATGCCATCACCATGGTCCTGTGTGTGCGTAGGAAAAATTTTGAAATTACTGCATTTCCCAACAGTGGTATCAGAGCCAGGTTTTATGCGTTGATGTCATATGCACGAGTAGAACACAAGTGAGTTGTGGGCGATACAAGTCATACTGCCTACCAGCATGTCATACTTTGGTTCAGCGGTATTGTGAGATGAAGCGGCCGGACCGACATTACGCGTGCAGCTTCACGCGAGACTGGTTTCACCGTTCTGAGCACTTTCGTGCTTAAAGGTGGCTGGCGGGTGTCTGTCTCTCTCACTTTAGTTGAACCGAGTGTGGCTACGCCCGGTCCTTGAGAAGGTTAAAGCGGAGTCTATTTGTGAAGTATCGTTGTGGTCTTGATGCGTAGGTGAGATTGGTTCTTGCTTAAGCCCGTAGCAGCCACGTAAAATTTGCAACAACAAAGTAGAGGACGTCTAACTTGTTTTTGCAGGGCATGTTGTGATGTGATATGGTCAAGACGTGATGCTATATTTTATTGTATGAGATGATCATGTTTTGTAACCGAAGTTATCGGCAACTGGCTGGAGCCATATGGTTGTCGCTTTATTGTATGAAATGCAACGCCCTGTAATTGCTTTACTTTATCTCTAAGCGGTAGCGATAGTCGTAGAAGCAATAGATGGCGTGGCGACAACGATGCTACGATGGAGATCAAGGTGTCGGCGCCCGGTGACGATGGTGATCACGACGGTGCTTGGAGATGGAGATCACAAGCACGAGATGATGAAGGCCATATCATATCACTTATATTGATTGCATGTGATGTTTATCCTTTATGCATCTTATTTTGCTTTGATTGACGGTAGCATTATAAGATGATCTCTCACTAAAATTATCAAGAAGTGTTCTCCACAGTATGCACCGTTGCGAAAGTTCTTCGTCTTTGAGACACCACGTGATGATCGGGTGTGATAGGCTCTACGTTCAAATACAACGGGTGCAAAACAGTTGCGCCGCAGAATACTCAGGTTAAACTTGACGAGCCTAGCATGTAACAGATATGGCCTCGGAACACGGAGACCGAAAGGTCGAGCGTCAATCATATAGTAGATATGATCAACATAGTGATGTTCACCATTGAAAACTACTCCATCTCACGTGATGATCGGTTATGGTTTAGTTGATTTGGATCACGTAATCACTTAGATGACTAGAGAGATGTCTCGCCTAAGTGGGAGTTTTTAATATGATTAATTAAAACTTAAATTTATCATGAACTTAGTACCGATAGTATTTTGCTTGTCTATGTTTCTTTGTAGATAGATGGCTCGTCTTTGTTGTTCCGTTGAATTTTAATGCGTTCCTTGAGAAAGCAAAGTTGAAAGATGATGGTAGCAATTACACGGACTGGGTCCGTAACTTGAGGATTATCCTCATTGCTGCCTGCGGAAGAATTACGTCCTGGAAGCACCGCTGGGTGCGAACTGCTTTGCAGAAGCAACGCCGTAAGTTGTGAGCGTCTGGCGAGCAAAGCTGATGACTACTCGATAGTTCGATTGTGCCATGCTTTACGGCTTAGAACCGGGTCTTCAACGACGTTTTGAACATCATGGAGCATATGAGATGTTCCAGGAGTTGAAGTTAATATTTCAAGCAAATGCCCGAATTGAGAGATATGAAGTCTCCAATAAGTTCTATAGCTGCAAAATGGAGGAGAATAGTTACATCGGTGAACATATACTCAAAATGTCTGGGTATAATAACCACTTGATTCAACTGGGGTTACTCTTCCGGATGATAGTGTCATTGACAGAATTCTCCAATCATCGCCACCAAGCTACAAGAGCTTCGTGATGAACTATAATACGCAAGGATGACCAAAACAATTCCCGAGCTCTTCGCAATGCTAAAAGCAGCGGAGGTAGAAATCAAGAAAGAGCATCAAGTGTTGATGGTCAACAAGACCACTAGTTTCAAGAAAAGGGCAAAGGAAAGAAGAAGGGAACTTCAAAAGGAACAGCAAGAAAGTTGCTGCTCAAGAGAAGAAACCCAAGTCTGGGCCTAAGCCTGAAACAAGTGTTTTCTTTGCAAGCAAAGCTGGACCTTTGGAAGCGGAACTGCCCCAAGTATTTGGCGGATAAGAAGGATGGCAAGGTGATCAAAGGTATATGTGATATACATGTTATTGATGTGTACCTTACTAATACTCGCAGAGTACCAGGTATTTGATCTGGTTACATTGCTAATATTTGCAACTCGAAACAGAACTACGGATTAGCGAAGATTGGCTAAGGGCGAGGTGACGATGCGCGTGGGAAATGGTTCCAAAGTCGATGTGATCGCGGTCGGACACGCTACCTCTACATCTACCATCGGGATTAGTTTTAGACCTAAATAATTGTTATTTGGTGCGGCGTTGAGCATGAACATTATATCTGGATCTTGTTTGATGCGAGACGGTTATTCATTTAAGACAGAGAATAATGGTTGTTCTATTTATATGAATAATATCTTTTATGGTCATGCACCCTTGAAGAGTGGTCTATTTTATTAAATCTCGATAGTAGTAATACACATATTCATAGTGTTGAAACCAAAAGATACAGAGTTGATAATGATAATGCAACTTATATGTGGCATCGCCGTTTGGGTCATATCGGTGTAAAACGCATGAAGAAACTCCATCTTGATGGGCTTCGAATCACTTGATTATGAATCATTTGGTACTTGCGAACCATGCCTCATGGGCAAGATGACTAAAACGCCGTTCTCGGAACTATGGAGCGAGCAACTGATTTGTTGGAAATCATACATACCGATGTTTGTGGTCCAATGAATGTTGAGGCACTTGGCGGGTATCGTTATTTTCTCACCTTCACAGATGATTTGAGCAGATATGGGTATATCTACTTAATGAAACACAAATCTGAAACATTTGAAAAGTTCAAAGAATTTCAGAGTGAAGTGGAAAATCATCGTAACAAGAAAATAAAGTTTCTCTGATCTGATCGTGGAGGAGAATATTTGAGTTACGAAGTTTGGTTTACATTTGAAACAATGTGGAATAGTTTCGCAACTCACGCCACCCGAACACCACGGAGAAATGGTGTGTCCGAACGTCGTGTCGTACTTTACTTGATATGGTGCGATCTATGATGTCTCTTCTTGATTTACAGCTATCGTTTTGGGGATATGCTTTAGAGGCGGCCGCATTCACGTTAAATAGGGCACCATCTAAATCCGTTGAGACGACACCGTATGAACTGTGGTTTGGCAAGAAACCAAAGTTGTCGTTTCTTAAAGTTTGGGGCTGCGATGCTTATGTAAAGAAACTTCAACCAGATAAGCTCGAACCCAAATCGAGAAATGTGTCTTCAGAGGATACCCAAAGGAGACTGTTGGGTACACCTTCTATCACAGATCTGAAGGCAAGATTTTCGTTGCTAAATTCGGATCCTTTCTAGAGAAGGAGTTTCTCTCGAAAGAAGTGAGTGGGAGGAAAGTAGAACTTGATGAGATAATCAGATTCTGCTCCCTTATTGGAAAGTAGTTCATCACAAGAAAGCGGTTCTGTGACAACTACACCAATTGGTGAGGAAACTAATGATGTTGATCATGAAACTTGAGATCAAGTTGCTCTTGAACCAGAGGTCAAGCAGAATAAAATACGCACCCGAGTGGTACGGTAATCCTATTCGGAAGTCATGTTACTTGACCATGGCGAACCTACAAACTATGAAGAAGCGATGGTGAGCCCAGATTCATGAAATGGCTGGAAGCCATGAAATCTGAGATGGGATCCATGTATGAGAACAAAGTATGGACTTTGGTTGACTTGCCCAATGATCGGCAAGCCATTGAGAATAAATGGATCTTTAAGAAGAAGACCGACGCCGATGGTAATGTTACTGTCTACAAAGCTCGACTTGTTGCAAAAGGTTTTCGACAAGTTCAAGGGGTTGACTATGATGAGACTTTCTCACCCGTAGTGATGCTTAAGTCTGTCCGAATCATGTTAGCAATTGCCGCATTTTATGATTATGAAATTTGGCAAATGGATGTAAAACTGCATTCTTGAATGGATTTCTAGAAGAAGAGTTGTTTATGATGAAAACAGTAGTTTTTGCTGATCCATTAGGTTCTAACATAGTGTGCTAGCTCCAGCGATCAATTTTTGGTCTGGTGCTAGCCTCTCGGAGTTGGAATAAACGTTTTGATAGTGTGATCAAAGCATATGGTTTTATCTGCACTTTTGGAGAAGCTTTGTATTTACAAGAAAGTGAGTGGGAGCTCAGAGCATTTACGATATTATATGTGGACGACATATTATTGATTGGAAATGATATAGAATTTCTGGATAGCATAAAAGGATACTTGAATAAAAGTTTTTCAATGAAAGACCTCGGTGAAGCTGCTTACATATTGGGCATCAAGATCTATAGAGATAGATCAAGACGCTTAATTGGACTTTCACAAAGCACATACCTTGATAAAGTTTTGAAGAAATTCAAAATGGATCGAGGCAAAGAAAGGTTTTTACCTGTATTACAAGGTATAAGATTGAGTCGAGACTCAATGCCCGACCACAGCAGAAGATAGAGAGAAAATGAAAGATGTTCCCTATGCTTCAGCCATAGGCTCTATCATGTATGCAATGTGTGTACCGGACTGGACGTATGCTTAGGCTGTAAGCTTGGCGAGGAAGGTACCAAAGTAATCCAGGAATGGATCCTTTGGACAGCGGTCAAGAACATCCTGAAATACCGAAAAGGACTAAGGATATGTTTCTCGTATATGGAGGTGACAAAGAGCTAGTCGTAAATGGTTACGTCGATGCAAGCTTTGACACCGATCCCGGACGATTCTAAATCGCAAACCCGGATACGTGTTTTTGTTAAGCGGTGGAGCTGTCGGTTGGTGCAGTTCTAAACAAAGCGTCGTGGCGGGATCTACATGTGAAGCGGAGTATATAGCTGCTTGGAAGCGAGAAAATGAAAGAGTCTGGATGAAAGAGTTCATTTCCGATCTAGGTGTCATACCTAGTGCATCGGGACCAATGAAGATCTTCTGTGACAATCTTTGGTGCAATTGCCTTGGCAAAGGAATCCAGATTTCACAAGAGGACCAAGCATATCAAAAGACGCTTCAACTCCATTCGGGACCAAGTCCAAGTGGGAGACATAGAGATTTGCAAAATACATACGGATCTGAATGTTGCGTACCCATTGACTAAGCCTCTTCCACGAGCAAAACATGATCAGCACCAAGACTCCATGGGTGTTAGAATCATTCTTGTGTAATCTAGATTATTGACTCTAGTGCAAGTGGGAGGCCAGGAAATATGCCCTAGAGGCAATAATAAAGTTATTATTTATTTCCTTATATCATGATAAATGTTTATTATTCATGCTAGAATTGTATTAACCGGAAACATAATACATGTGTGAATACATAGACAAGCAGATAGTCACTAGTAAGCCTCTACTAGACTAGCTCATTAATCAAAGATGGTTATGTTTCCTAACCATAGACATGTGTTGTCATTTGATTAATGGGATCACCTCATTAGAAGAATGATGTGATTGACATGACCCATTCCGTTAGCTTAGCACTTGATCGTTTAGTATATTGCTATTGCTTTCTTCATGACTTATACATGTTCCTATAACTATGAGATTATGCAACTCCCGTTTACGGAGGAACACTTTGGGTACTACCAAGCGTCACAACGTAATCGGGTGATTATAAAGGAGTACTACAGGTGTCTCCAAAGGTACTTGTTGGGTTGGCGTATTTGAGATTAGGTTTTGTCACTCCGATTGTCGGAGAGGTATCTCTGGGCCTTCTCGGTAATACACATCACATAAGCCTTGCAAGCATTACAACTAATGAGTTAGTTGTGAGATGATGTATTACGGAACGAGTAAAGAGACTTACTAGTAACGAGATTGAACTAGGTATTGGATACCGACGATCGAATCTCGGGTAAGTAACATACCGATGACAAAGGGAACAACGTATGTTGTTATGCGGTCTGACCGATAAAGATCTTCGTAGAAAATGTAGGAACCAATATGGGCATCCAGGTCCCGCTATTGGTTATTGACCGGAGATGTGTCTCGGTCATGTCTACGTTGTTCTCGAACCGTAGGGTCCGCACGCTTAAGGTTTCGATGACGGTTATATTATGAGTTTGTGTATTTTGATGTACCGAAGGAGTTGAGTCCCGGATGTGATCACGGACATGACGAGGAGTCTCGAAATGATCGAGACATAAAGATTGATATATTGGACGGCTATATTCGGACACGGAAAGGTTCGGAAGTTTAGGAGAAAGACGGAGTGCCGGAGGGGTTACCGAACCCCGGGAAGTAATGAGCCTTATTGGGCCAAGAGGGAGAGAGAGGGCTGCGCCGGGAGGTGGCGCGCGCCCCCATGGGGAGTCCGACTGGACAAGGAGGGGGCGCGTCCCCTTTCCCTCTCCCTCTCCCTCTCTTTCCTTCCCCTTCCTCCTTCCTAGTTGGACTAGGAAGGGAGTCCTACTCCCACTAGGAGGAGGACTCCCCCCTCCTTGGCGCACCTCCTAGGGCCGGCCGGCCTCCCCTTGCTCCTTTATATACGGGGCAGGGGCACCCTAGAACACACAAGTTGATCCTTGAGATCGTTCCTTAGCCGTGTGCGGTGCCCCCTCCACCATATTCCACCTCGGTCATATCATAGCAGTGCTTAGGCGAAGCCTGCGTCGATAGAACATCAAGATCGTCCACCACGCCGTCAGGCCGATTTAACTCCCTCTCCCGGAGCTTTGCCGGATCGGAGCCCGAGGCGTCATCGAGCTGAACGTGTGCCAAGAACTCGAGGCGCCGAAGTAACGGCGCTGGGATCGGCTGGATCGCGAGGAGAACGTCTGACTACTTCCTCTACATTGTGATCGACTCGGGCGCCGGAGTAACGGCGCTGGGATCGGGCTGGATCGCGAGGAGAGCGTCTGACTACTTTCTCTGCGTTGTGATCGCTTCCGCTTTGGTCTACGAGGGTACGTAGACAATACTCTCCCCTCTCGTTGCTATGCCATCACCATGGTCCTGTGTGTGCGTAGGAAAATTTTTGAAATTACTGCGTTTCCCAACAAGCTCATGATTGGGGCATGAATATAACATTGACTTAAGCCTCCCCCAAGCTTGAGCGATGCTTTCTCCTTCGTGAGGCCAAAAATTATATATATAATTACGATCACAATGAACAAGATGCATAGGATAAAACTTCTGATGAAATTCCAATTTCAATCGCTTGTAGTCCCATGATCCAATATCATCACATAGCCTATACCATGTCAATGCATATCCCTTAAAAGATAAACGGAAGACCTTCTTCTTGATGACATCATCGGGCATACCTGCCAGCTTAAATAATCCAAAAACTTCATCCACATAGATTAAGTGTAAATCGGGATGCAATGTTCCATCTCCTGCAAAAGGATTAGCTAGCAGTTTCTCTATCATACCCGAAGGAATTTCAAAGTAAACATTTTCAGTAGGTTCAGTAGGTTGAGGAGCAACTATTTTCTCTACTGGTTGGGGTGAAGATATCCTGAACAAGCCCCTCAAATGATTACTTTCCGTAGTAACAAGTGACAGTAAATTTCAGCACACTATATAAATTTTTCCTTACCAAATTCCACCTACCAAAGGCGCTTCACTCCCCAGCAATGGCGCCAGTAAAGATTCTTGATGACCCACAAGTATAGGGGATCTATCTAGTCCTTTCGATAAGTAAGAGTGTCGAACCCAACGAGGAGCGGAAGGAAATGATAAGCGGTTTTCAGTAAGGTATTCTCTGCAAGCACTGAAATTATCGATAACAGATAGTTTTGTGATAAGGTAATTGGTAACGAGTAACAAGTAACAAGTGTAAATAAAGTGCAGCAAGATGGCCCAATCCTTTTTGTAGCGAACGACGAGCCTGGACAATTTCTTATATGAAGGAAAACGCTCCTGAGGACACATGGGAATTATCGTCAAGCTAGTTTCCATCACGTTCATATGATTCGCGTTCGGTACTTTGATAATTTGATATGTGGGTGGACCGGTGCTTGGGTGCTTTCCTTACTTGGACAAGCATCCCACTTATGATTAACTCCTATTGCAAGCATCCGCAGCTACAAAAGAAGTATTAAGGTAAACCTAACCATAACATTAAACATATGGATCCAAATTAGCCCCTTACGAAGCAACGCATAAACTAGGGTTTAAGCTTCTGTCACTCTAGCAACCCATCATCTACTTATTACTTCCCAATGCCTTCCTCTAGGCCCAAACAATGGTGAAATGTCATGTAGTCGACGTTCACATGACACCACTAGAGGAGAGACAACATACATCTCATCAAAATATCAACGAATACCAAATTCACATGACTACTAATAGCAAGACTTCTCCCATGTCCTCAGGAACAAACATAACTACTCACAAATCATATTCATGTTCATAATCAGAGGGGTATTAATATGCATAATGGATCTGAACATATGATCTTCCACCAAATAAACCAACTAGCATCAACTACAATGAGTAATCAACACTACTAGCAACCTAAAGGTACCAATCTGAGGCTTTGGGACAAAGATTGGATACAAGAGATGAACTAGGGTTTGAGAGGTGATGGTGCTGGTGAAGATGTTGATGGAGATTGACCCCCTCCCGATGAGAGGATCGTTGGTGATGACGATGGCGATGATTTCCCCCTCCAGGAGGGAAGTTTCCCCGGCAGAACAGCTCCACCGGAGCCCTAGATTGGTTTCGCCAAGGTTCCGCCTCGTGGCGGCGGAGTTTTATCCCGTAAGCTTGCTTATGATTTTTTCTCAGATGAAAGACTTCATATAGCAGAATATGGACAATGGAGGGCCACCAGGGGGCCCACGAGGCAGGGGACGCGCCCAGGGGTGTAGGGCGCGCCCCCCACCCTCGTGGCTAGGGTGTGGGCCCCCTCTGGTATTTTCTTCGCTCAGTATTTTTTATTATTTCCAAAATTAACTTCGGTGGAGTTTCAGGACTTTTGTAGTTGTGCAGAATAGTTCTCTAATATTTGCTCCTTTTCCATCCCAGAATTCCAGTTGCCGGCATTCTCCCTCTTTATGTAAAGCTTGTAAAATAAGAGAGAATAGGCATAAGTATTGTGACATAATGTGTAATAACAGCCCATAATGCAATAAATATCGATATAAAAGCATGATGCAAAATGGACGTATCAGACCTAAGCCTGAAACTGAGTGCTTCTACTGCATAGGGACTGGTCACTGGAAGCGGAACTGCCCCAAGTATTTGGCGGAAAAGAAGGATGGCAAAGTGAAAGGTATATTTGATATACATGTTATTGATGTGTACCTTACTAATGCTCATAGTAGCGCCTGGGTATTTGATACTGGTTCTGTTGCTCATATTTGCAACTCGAAACAGGGGCTGCAGATTAAATGAAGATTGGCTAAGAACGAGGTGACAATGCGCGTCAAAAATGGTTCCAAGGTCGATGTGATCGCTGTCGGCATGCTACCTCTACATCTACCTGCGGGATTAGTATTAGACCCGAATAATTGTTATTTGGTGCCAGCGTTGAGCATGAACATTATATCTGGATCTTGTTTGATGCGAGACGGTTA